>OY829914.1:230135020-230759897 GCA_963691935.1 Nephrotoma guestfalica
TATTCCTAAGATTTTAGTAAAGTATTTGAGTTTCGTTCTATTAAAAATTATATTTAGAAATTGAGCATTTTTGACGGGTTTCAAATAATATTCCAGCCAATTAAAATTATGATGGGTTTTACTATGTTTCAACGATCTTAAAAACTTCACAATTTTGATAACTATTTCAAGTTTAATAAACAAAGAGCTAAATAAATTTTCGAATAGATTACACAATATTCTACCGTTATAGAGAATTGCATCCGATTCTATAGGTTTTGCTATGCCTATAATGGAATTCTTGTTTTCATTTGTACCACCATTACGAAAGATGATTTTTTGAATATTGAAGTTTCGTGATTTTAACAAAAATATTATTTTTTCCTTCTATAGGGTTTTCCAATAGAAATGATATGATTTTTAAGTGACGTTTCGGCCATTTGTAATATGTCATTATCTGTCATTTTTTGTTTCTTTGTATTCAGTAATGTTTACGATTTCATCATGGTGAGATATACGCAAGAACAACGTTTACAAATTATTCAGTTTTATTATCAAACTAATCGTTCTCCAATTACAACCTTTCGTGCGCTTTTGCCATTTTATAGTCGTAATAATCGTCCAAGTGTGCTCGCTATTCGTCGAATTGTTGAAAATTTTGAGCGTACATTTGCTTTTCATAATGTTGAAGTGCCAATAAGACAAAGATTCGCTCGAAGTAATGCAAATATTGCTGCCGTTCAAACAAGTGTTGCTGAAGACCGCAATTTTGTCGATTCCAAGACGTTCTCAAGAATTGGGACTGTCTCAAACCACAACCTGGCGGATTTTGAGAAAGGATTTGGGTTTGCATCCGTATAAAATTGTTCTCACTCATGAACTGAAGCATTGGAACAAATTGAAAAGGATAACGATTTTTTTAAGAAAATCATCTTCTCCAATGAAGCTCACTTTCATCTGAGTGGTGCTGTAAATAAACAAAACTGTCGATTCTGGTGCGAAGAAAATCCACAAATTATTCATGAAAACCCATTACATTCACCTAAATTGACAGTTTGGTGTGGTTTGTGGTCTGGTGGAATTGGCGGTCCGTATTTTTTTCGAAATGAAGCTGGTAACACCGTTACCAAAACGTTTTCGTTACCGGAAATTGGAAGAAGTTGACCTTGACAACATTTGGTTCCAACAAGACGGGGCTACGTGCCAGACAGCAAGTGTAACAATTGAATTATTGCGAGAAAAATTTGAAGATTCGATTATATCAAGAAATTGTGATATTGAATGGCCTCCAAGAAGTTGTGATTTAACACCATTAGACTATTTCTTGTGGGGTTATTTGAAGTCATTGGTCTTTATCAATAAACCAAACGCTCTTCCACCAAAAGCTTTACAAGTCAATATTGAAAGTGTTATTTATTTTTTTCCTTTATTTATTACAACCGAGACTGCGCTCATCTAGCAATTTATCTTTCAAATTTACAAATTTTACATTTCTTAAATAATTCTGATTTGTTGGGGTGAAACCCAATGGTTAGTTCCAAAATTATTTAAACCTATTTAAAATATAATTTTAATTTGGTATGTTTACTAGGTCAAGTGGCCTCGTTCTTTGAAGTCTTCTTTTAACGACAGGGTTATCTATCATACGGCGAATATAGGGGTTTCCATGTTCCTGGAGCCTTATCTCGTATTTGGCGGCATGCTTTTTTATTTCATCTTTGATGTATTCCATCTAAAGTCCCTGTGAAGGTCTTCATTTCTTGTGTACCACGGAGCATTTACGACGCTACGGAGAACCTTGTTGTGAAACGTCTGTATCATTTTGGCGTTTGTTTGCTTAGTACATCCCCAGAGATGAATACCGTAGGTCCATATCGGCTTCAGTATTTGCCGATATAGCAGCAGCTTGTTGAATATTGTAAGCTCAGACCCTCTACCTATGAGCCAATACATTTTTCTGGACTTAATATTAAGTTCTTCTTTTTTTCTTTTTGACGTGCTCTCTCCATTTGAGCTTGGCATCAAAAGTCATGCTCAGATATTTAGCTTTGTTTTAGCATATGGCACCGGTCGTGAGTTAATTACTATAAGTAGATGGGATTTCGTCACATGAAGCTTGATTCTCTAGCGCTTATTCCAGTTACAAACCTCATTGGTAATCTTTTGGAGTTTGCTCGTTGCTTCAGCGACATTACTTCCAATGGCCATGATTGCTGTGTCATCTGCAAGGGTGGCTATGGTTCCTTCATCTGTTGTTGGAATATCCCTTGTATATAATAAATACAGGTCCTTAGGCACTCCCCTGTGAGACACCGGCAGAGATTTTCTTCAGTTCGTAGTATTCATCCTCATATTTCACACGAAAATGACTATTGGATACTTAAGATCTTAGTGTAGCATAGAATTGCCTCGGCAGTTCTCTGTGTAGCTTAAATTCTAGTCCACTGTGCCAGACTTTATTGAATGCTTGGGCGACGTCCAGAAATATGCTGGAGCATAATTTTTTACATTCTAACGTTCTTTCAATAACGTTGGTGATTCTTTGCACCTGTTCAATTGTGGAGTGTTTTTCCCTGAATCCAAATTGATGTGAAAGAATTAGTTGTCGGTCCTCAATTATTGGTTTAAGTCGTTTTAGTAATAATTTTTCAAAGAGTTTTGACATAATTGGCAGCAATGAAATTGGCCTGTATGCTTTTGTATCGTTAGGTGGTTTATCAGGTTTTTCTATCATGATTACTTCTGCTACTTTCCATTGCAACGGAACATATTTTAACCGAAAGCTTGCATTAATTATGTGTAATAGCTTACGAAATCCTTTATCTGGTGGAGCCTTGATTATTTGGCAAGTAATCAAGTCATATCCTGGGGCTTTTTTAACATTCATGTTGCTTTTCACTTCTTCTTTTAATTCTTTGAGAGTTACTGGACGTATATCAAAATCATCTAGCTTTTGGATTGACATTATATTTTCATTGGCCGTTTCCCTTGGTAGTGGTTGGAAGGTATCCTCGAGATACTCCGCAAACAGATCAGCCTTCTCTTTAGGACCTCTTGTCCAGGTTCCATCCTTCTTTTTAAGTGGATGCACTTGCATTTTGGGTCTATTGAGTCCCTTCGTCGCCTTCCACAGAGAATAATCAGAATTTTTTTCATCGGTTAGGCTAACTAGATATCTGTTGATTGATGCACTTTTAACTTCTTTATAAGATGAGATTTGAGACTGTTACCTAAATGGTTAAGAATTGTTTTGTTCTCCGGTGGTGTAGTTATTTGGCAGGTTTTACGTGCCCGTTGTTTTTGCCTTACCAACTCTCTAACTTCCATTGGGTAGAATATGTTAAGCTTCTTCTTATTTTGTATAACGAGGGTACTTGCCAAAGAAGCATAGTGAATTGCTTCATTGAGTTGTTCTAATTCATCTTCCAACTGGTGGGTATTTCTTATCGGTATCTGAAGAATGATTTTTTCCTCCAATACTTCACGAAAGAGATCCCTGTTTGTTTTTGAATTTGTTAATCTGGGTGCACTTTCACTTTGAACTACCATTTAACTGACTGTCATGATAACCGGGGAATGATCCGGTACTAGAGAATTACTGTCTTCAATTTGAATGTAGTTCTGGGATATACCTCTTGCTACATAAAAGTCTATTAGATCAGGTATTTTCATCTCGTCACTGGGCCAGTATGTTGGGGAACCACCAGAGTAAAATTCACGTTTTGATGTCCGCCCTGCTTGAAGCAATTCTTTACATTTTGACGTCGTAAGTCTAGATCCCCAATAGGTGTTTTTCGGATTAAAGTCACCTCCAATAATAAAATCATGTCCAAGCGATTTAAATAGTTTAAGGTAGTCCTTCGTTTTCAAGTTATGTCGGGGAGGGCAATATATTGCAGAGACAGTAAGCTCTCTGTGTTTAATTTGGTTCCTTACAGTAGTGGCTTGCATTGTTTCTTCTTCGATATTTAATTCTAAATGGTGTTTCATATTTTCTTTTATTAGTAATACCGAACCACCTTTTGCTCTTTCCGCTGGATGATTTGAGTGATATAAGTTATAACCCCGTATTGCAAGAAACGAAGATTTAATTAGATGGCTTTCAGATATTAGGAAAATTTCGATTTTTTCTGAATTTAAAATTAATTTCTATTTCTTTCGGAGATGTCAATTGGTCATTACGCGGCTACTATTTTACTCCGTTGTACCTATTTTATGGGGAGCTGTTAAGGATAAGGGTTACGCTAGCCATCCAGAGACTATCCAAGACTCGAAATCAATCGATCAATTTGAACTTGGCATTGATGAGATAGAAATGTTCTGAAAAATTTGGTTACGATAGAATGGGGTACTGTAAAGCCAGCCGTGGAAGTCATTTGACTGAAATTGTGTTCCATACTTAATGGCAATGTAACTCTTTCTAATAAAATAAACCGATTAATAAAATAAACCACACACACACACACACCTGACTTTTACCATGGTATATATTTATTGGTTTAAGAAATCGTCTTACTTTGACTGGATTTCAGAACTTAATTTTTTTTATTTAATATTTTTAGGTAAAATAACGTCGCGTGTCTTCCAAAATTGGGGGGACATCTAAATGGTGAAAATTCACAATTACCAAGTGCTTTAATTATAAAGTTTCGCGTTGCGCAATTTCTTAGAATTATCACATGCCTCTGCTAATTGAATCGTTAACTACTACCGTTACAAAGTTTGTGTAATATTTCGTAAGTGGCAATTTAGCTTCCACAGTAAATTCATAATTTTTATGGTTCGGTAAAAATCAGATTAGAATCGATATTTTCAATTTGATGGGTTTGGTTTAAAGACGAAAAAAACACCAACCTCTAGTTCGACATGATCAAGTTGTGAAATGTTTTAGCAATGTACGTTTTTGATAGAACGGGAACTTTGCTATCGAGCAGCTTTTCAGTCGCATATATCTGTCAAATGTAATTAGGTAAAACGAATTGCTCATCATCGGATATACAAGGAATTCCAGAGTCTTAAACATTGGAAAATATATCACGGGAGCTCAGTAGCACCTTTAGTTACTAATATGTTTTGGGGTTGAACTTAACAAAATTGTTATAACTCATAGGGAACACATTTTTTAAAGCATACGCATATACAAATGGTGACGCTTTACTTATGCTTCGAAGGTAGACAAATAAACGGCGAAAAAGTTCAATGCAATTGAACGTCATCTGCATCAGCATAATACAAAAATGAGACATAAAAAGTAATGCTTTATGCTACTGTCATGACTACAACATCCAATGCATTAATTTAACAAAAAAACAACAAAATAATGAATACCATGATGCTAATTTGAGATATACACCAACCCCAACCAATGGGGCAATGTTTCTTGTTTCATTCTTGTTCTTCTTCGTTGTTTTGATAGACCAAAAAGGGTATAAAAAACAATCACCCTATCAATCAAAACACCCTTTATTCATATTTTCACCTATTTTACCGTATTCTCTATTTATTTTTTTCAATTCAACCCCACTTATGTTTCTCATCTTGTCAGACTTAATGTCAGACATAAAAATCATATAAACTGAAACGAGGAAGATTCCTACAATGATGAAGAGATGTCTGTAAGTACGTGTAAATAGTAAAATGAGTGAGGGTGGATGAAAACTTCTTGTGTAATTTGAAATTAACATTAGAATTTATCCATATTTTGCTCTACTCCAAGCTAGTAGACTGTAAATAAATGTTGTTGGTGTATATCCATTTCCTTTATTACTATTATTTTTATTGCACTTTACTGCTTCTTTCTTATTGTAATTTTTCGACACGAGACTTGAGTCGAAAAGAAACAAGTTTTTCAATTGAATGATTCGGAAATGAAAGATATACTTGCAGAAATCCTCAGGGAATTTGAAAATATGCGAGTATGTAATGTATGCATATAGCAAGGGGAGCGCTTATAAATATTCTTAGCCGGTTTATTTTTAATTTTAATGATGGTTTTGGGGTACACACATAAACCACATTATCGTTATGTTTAAATAAAAATCTTACATATTTTGTCGATTTGGTATGAATTATTGCCAGTCTGTTGCAATATATGTATATATGGTAGTGTACTCGTTACGTGTGCTAGCGGGTTGTATTTTGTCCGGCTTTAGATGTGCTGCCAGGTTGGAATAGTGCGCTTACCTCGGGTGGGCGCTTTGACCACTATATTTCCAATTAAATGACGAGACTTTGATGTTTTGTAAAAGAACTGATTTATTAATTCTAATTACACAACTGATTACACTAACAAATTAAATTAGATTGTTTGGCACTTATAATAATTTACACAAAGTTGTAGTTATTTTGTGCTAGGCAAATGAGATCTGTTATTTTCTATCAACCAAACACGTTGAGACTACAATGTTACACATGTTCGTTGGTTTTGTTGTATTTCACTTTAGGCATGTTTATGATGTTTAAACATACTTCCGGCCTTGACAGAATGACTAAGTGATCAAGTTAACAATGGTCAATTCAACGGTGTTGGTTGTTCAACTGCGTTTGGCAATTTCTTCTTACGCCGTATCTAAATATATAAAAATGGTGTAAAAATGTATGTGCGCCCATCAGTTGAGAACGGCTGAACCGATTTGGCACAATATTTTTTTCTTGTGTTCGAAATTGCCAGGAGATGGATCTTACGAAAGAAAATTTTGAAAAAATCTACCGGAAAAGTCGAAAACCCCCAAAAAACTAATAAAAAGCCATTTTTATATGAATTTTGTGTGTACAGTTTGTATGCGATAGGTAGTGCAGTGGTTAAAGCTTCGTTGCTTGGGCCGGGAGGTACTGGATTCGAAGTCCAGCAGAGGCTGTATGCTTTTTTTTGCTTTGTTCGTCTCAATACAGTAAAAGCTTAGGAAAAAAGAAAGTTCGGAAAACCCCAAAGGAAAATCCGGAAACTCAAAAAAAAATCGGAAAATCGCCAAAATTCAAAGGAAAACCGAAAAATCAAAAAAATCGGAAAATAGAAAATTACGTTTTGTTCAGGAATTTTGTATGGAAATACATTTAACACCACCAATGAAAATTGTATTTCGACAATGACCATTCATTTATATAGCCGCTTCGGATTATTTTTAATAGATGGCGTTGGTGGCGCACTTCACTATTCACCGCCGACATCGAAAAAATGTATCGCCAAATAAAGGTCGCCGAAGAACATCAAGATCTGCAAAAAATAGTCTGGCGAGATGATCCAAATAAACCGCTACAGGAATACAAATTAACAACAGTAACTTATGGCACTGCTTCGGCACCATACCCAGCAATAAAAACATTACATCAGCTGGCACATGACGAAGAAACTATATATCCTAAAGCAGCAGAAATCTTAAGAGGGGATTTCTACGTAGATGTTGTCTTGACTGGAGCTCAGTCGTTGGACGAAATATTAGTATCGCAGAACGAGTTAACTAAATTATTGGAATGTGGCGGTTTCAGCCTTCGAAAATGGTGTAGCAATTCGAATGAGGTATTACAAACAGTTCCGGAGCAAAATCGAGAATTCATGACAGTTGAAATCACGGAGGAACAGAATATAAAAACATTGGATATATATTGGGACCCCCAAAGAGACGAATTTAGCTTTAAAGTGCCAGTTCAGTAGTAATTATTCAATTGCCTTCTTAATATCGGAAAATGGTGTGCAAGAACTAGGACCGATGATAATGTCACTGGCGTCATTGATGATTCGGTCGTTGAGTGTACCCAGGAGATGATGATATTTGGATATTTCAGAAGTAATTCTTCCAAGTGCTGTGGTTCGATGATATGGAACCATATTCGTGGGCCCTGAGATGTTAGCGGAACTAATTTGACTGATACAGCTGCAACGGAGTTGACAAATAGTGGCGGTGCCTTACCGGAGTTCGGTGTATCCTGTTTGACATTTGGGTCGTTGGATGACCTTGTATCAAGATCGTTCGAATTGCTAAGTGATATATGCGCCATGTTCTTTGCCGCTTTACTTGAGATTATTTATTACGCTATTAAAATCACACTGCGCAAACCAAATCAAAATATACTGTATAACAAAACTTGCAACGGCGAATATCAACCGTACTTCTTCAATTTGAATTAATTTCTTTGACTCAACTTAGGGCGTAGCGTGTTGCGTACTATGCAGTTGAATACAATGTGATGATTGCCTATATAGTGATTGTTGAGGTTTGCGTGTCGACTGGGATGTCTCAGGCTCTTCTTGTCATGTCTAAACGGGTCATTGGGCTGGATCGTAACGAACAATTTTCAATATATTGAATACGACCAGTGCATATTCGTGATGATAATATGTTGGTATAGATCACATCGGGGTCACCACCATATAGATGGTAAACTGCTTTTTCAGGATCCTGGTAGGGATTTCTCATGCTGAATAACTTACCACTATATTTTATATGTTTTATTTTGTTAACTTTAAATAAATTAATATTGAGATAGTTATAATTATAATTATTTTATTGCAACGTGAGACTATTGTGAGTTCGTCAATGAATTGGAAAACGATTTTATTTTATTTTTCACGAAAATTTCCTTTTATACCCGCTATATTGTTTTGCGCTGCTATCGCGACCAAAGTACATTGTTCACCAAATTAATTCACCAAACGACAAAAGCAGTTGCTAATTTGGATTACGACAATTAGATGGCAGACCACTGAGTAACAATAATTAGGTAAGTAAATTCTGATTTAAATCTTGAAGGTGGAACGGCACACGTTCTTTAAGATAGGAGTCGGTTATGCAGGTCCCTTTCAAACGCATTTAGTCAAGGAAAGAGGAAGACAACATACAAAAGTTATGACATCCATCTTTCTTACTGGGAAGTCTCATATAAGTACCATTTATCGGGTGTTGATTGATGGATTTAAACCTGGCCAGGCCAGACTCTGCTGAATGAGACATACTTGTTGTTCAAATTTGCATTAACCGAAGCAATGGTTTTTATACGTTTTGGACGTGAAGTTATTCCAATTTGTTCTCTCTTTCACGTTTTCCCCGCCGTCTATAATATAAACCATCTCATTGCTGGCCGTTCTAATCGATCCCATACCAAACTAAAATTTTCAAATAATTTTGTTGACCCATACAAGGTCCAAACTGATCCATAACCAGTTGCGGTGACTCAAAGTATTTTTCACCATCAGAAAAAACTGGTATAACCGCAGTAGCAGAAAAAGTGCATCTTATTATTATAATGGTGCGCTCCTTGGAGACCATTAGTTGGTCATTTTGTGTAATACAATATTACGCGAACTGTTCAAAGAAACTAAAATAAGTGAATCATCGAACAAGTTTACATGTTTCTAATATTGGATAGCAGACACAAATTTTACTGACCAAATGGCACAGTGGTTAAAGCTTTGGCGTTTGGATCGGGAGTTATCGGGTTCGAATCCCGATGGGGGCAGGATGCAAAAAGAAATGTTCACCAACATATCACGATCTGTGATTAAATGGAAAACAACTACGACCCCCTATCGGCATGTAAAACTCATGAGCCGAGCCATCTTCCATGTCCAGTACTATAGGCTAGCGCAGATGATAAATTAAATCGGTCCTGCAGGCGGACGTGTGCGAGTTGGCAGAAATTGCGTAAAACAAGACGGGAAAAATTAACCGCGAAAGATCAGGGAGTGCTTCGGCTCCAGAAAAGATTGCATTGCATGGATACAAATGTTGTTGGATTTCTCAAAAGCTACAAATTATTTGTTTGTTTTTGTGGTCCGAACGTCCGAACATCGCGCTATAAGCGCTATAAGTCTACTTGATTGTTACGTTTGTAATGTAAAATTTTAAATCCACTCTATTAACACTCGACTATTTTTAAAATTCACACGTATGCAAATTTTTAAAGAAGATTCTAATCTTTTCTACAAACCAAAAGCTATATACAAAAACACCTTCTTTGTAAGCCGATGACCGTGTATACGAAATAACAATAAGTCTTAACATTTTTTAACCGAGATTTACTTACAAGTGAGAATACAGTGTTTTTGTACCTTAAGAACCTCGAACAATATAATGTCCTGAATATTCAAACTGAAAATTGTATTATTCATTTATAGAACGTAAAGCGGATGTTATTTGTTAAAAAAATACAAAACGAATTATGTGTAGTAAATGGCGGCGGTAAAAAAAATTAGAAATCCTTAAATTTCATGACCGGAAGATTTTTGTTTCGTCTTAGCTTTATGTATTGGTGTTTTATGCCAAAATCTTTTCATCTCATATCGGTTTTATTGTTTTCGAGTTTATTTTTCCCCCGTATTCAATCTCAACATCGTCGTCTTCATTGACAAAAGGATATTTTTGTTGTAGTTGTATTTATTTATTATAATTTGAGTTTAACAATTATATTTTATAAGTAATTCTTGAAGGTAGTGTAATTTATAGTTTACCTATAGATTGTTGTTTTGTATACATTCTGAAAGCATATTGAGTATAGACGAGTACGAGTACGTTATAGAGTAATACCTACTTAGCATTGTTGTTTGGTTTGACAACATTATAAGAAGGGACTGCGGTGAAGGGGGATTTCTAGTTGATTTGATTTGTATGCTTTATTATTATTCATTATATGTACGTTGACTGTATGAATATTACGATTGAATGATGTTTCTTGAAAATAGCCCCAAGATATTTAAAAAAATTTTGTCAAAAAGTAGTAATTCAAAATTGTAAATAGTTTTTATAGAAATAGGGTTGAAGTATATAATTTGTCTTTTCTCAATATAGGTACATATATGAAGTAGGTTCTTCCTACCAAAAATATATAGCCCAGAGGATAATACTGAAAAGGGTGAATAAATATAATTTACCGGAAAATACTTTAACGATTTCTGTAAAATGTTACTGCTTCCGCACATTTCACTTGGGCAGCGCTGTAGATCAGATATTTTTTTCAAAAGAAATAACTTTTTAATTATTTCAAATCGAATAAACATATTTCGAAATTTTCTAATGCCAGTGCACTACGACAAACAATAATTAGATCATGAAATCGAACCGGAAAACTCATTTGTTTTAAAATATTTCGATGGACAAACACAACAAGTTTGAGTATCAAGCAATGGGTAAAGCAATGGACGATCCACCACAGATTACATTGATTTGACCTCGTAATAGGGGTGGATTGGCCATCTGAGCAGTTGGAATTCCATCAGGGAAAACTTTTTTATAATTTTTTTACGTAGTGAAATATTCCAAAATCAGTCCACCGGAAGTAGGAGCTTCGTTAGAAGCTTTTTCGTGTTATGCAAAAATTTTGAAATGTGTATCATTTACAAGAAAAATCCGAATTGATTTTACAACAATACCGGCCCAGATACATTTTTTAAACTTTAAAAACTAGGTCTTTCGGAACTAGTCGGGAGCGGTAACGCGTTTCATGCCAAAACAATCGTACCTTTGTAACGAATTGATTCGTGAGACACATTAAGTTCAGCACACCTAAATGACGATTATTCGTCACCATTTCCTTAACTTTATTGATGTTCAAATCTTTCATCACATTTCGGCCCTTTCGAATTCACTGTACCACTCATATGCACGAACTTTTGATAAAGTCGATTCACCGTAAGCCTTCTGTAACATTATCAGCGATTGTTGCGATCTGTTGTATTTTGGCCCATATAATGTAATATTGTAAAACTGGTATAAATGATACTCACAACCGAAATTGAAATTCTTTACAACTATTATTTTTTTTATAAATTCTAACCTAAAATATTTTGTGTTCATAAAAATTGTAATTATGGTATATCAAAATTTAATTTACGTTTTTCCCATATAAGTGCCTTGTTCAAGTGAAATATAAAATTTCATATCATCATACGCTAATATTAAATGTTTTGAATTAACAATGAAAATAGTTTAGTTTAATATAAATATCCTTTTTGAAAAAAAAGGATGATATTTCAAACGAGCTACAACTAACAAAAAAATAATAATTTTTCATCACATAGAAATTTGATGAAAAACTCTGGTACATAAAATAAAAATGAGACAAACGATTGAAAAGTCATTTTTATATATAAAATAGAAACAAATTCTATTTTGGTTTTTCCGAATAACAAATTTTCAGATTTTTCATATACGAGTAGTGTACAATATTATTATATTCCTCAAACCCACTTCAAACGGAAAATTTATATTATTTTTTTTTTTGGTTTTCCATATATAGTTTGGTTTGTTTTGTACACAAAAAAAATTGGGGAGGAAAATTTTATATAGGTATACGTACACCGTACAGTAGTTTTTTATTATTTTGAGTGGTGATAATGTATGCGGGATTCGAGATGGAAAATTATTATTTTTTGTTTATATGGAAAGAGTTGGGGGAGCAAATTCTGAAGTTTTTTTTTGTTCAAGGTATTTGTGTAGAGGTAACAATGAAGTCTGACTGTTTGGGATGATGTTAATAATTTCTTTACTGCTCATGATATTGTCACCGGGGGTGCAATAGTAAAAATGTTTTTTATACAGGTTTGGCGTGTTGTTGCTTGGTACTTTTTCATATAAAATGAAAACATAAATTTAGTTTTTTTTATTGTCTTGTGATATGAGATAGATGTATGTCCCTTTGGGGATTACACTACACTATTCGTCGTGTTTTAACCCGAAATCTGTTTTTAGGGAACACAAACTGGTTTACCAAACACGTAGAAAAAATTTGTTTCATTCGGTATTGTACTGAATTCCGAAAAGAGAACAACAATACAGACGATGGACCAAAGAAGCTTTTTTGAAAGTCAAAATTAAATTGGAGATTATTCATTCATAAGATAATTTTATTCAATTTTAGTTTTTGTATTTTACCAAATACAAGAAATGCCATTTTCCGAAAAGCTTCTAAAAGTTTGAAGTGTCAGTAATGTGTGAAATATTCAAGAACCTAAGAGAAGAAGGCATCCAATTCAAAACGATATTCGGATAAAAATTTGAGAATATGACGTATAATGTTTAAGATTTCTTTTAAAATAACACCCCATCCTGAAAAGGGGATTAATAAAAGCTAACTGAAGAGCTATGCAACACTATTGATAGATGTTGTTAAATTTGTTTTTAAATTTTTTGTACCATACCTGATGGAGCACTTGCTCAATCAAATTCATTGAGTTTTGGTATAGGTTTAGACTTTGAGTACTTTACATGTATGATTTCAGAATTGAATTTAAAAAAAATATTAATAAATCAAATAAAGAACTTTAAAACTTAAAATTTAAAAAATAATTCTGATGAATATTTTTAAACTTGTCCTTTGATAAATTAAATTGAAATGTTCTGCAAGGCACATGAATTGATATGTTTTCCAAAATGTATGCTGAATCAATGTGACCAAGAAAAACGTTACCAATGAAAGCCGCACCTAAGAGAAGTCTTCTACTTTCAAGCGTGCATATTTTGTGCATCTTGTTGAGTATGGAGGTAACCGAGCCACATTTTCATGGAATGGTAAATTGTGGTCGTAATTCCAGTCACTTTTCTTTAAAAAGAAAATCAGAAACTGCTTTCATTCAATTCTTTTAATGTGTACAGCATAGTATGGATTCCAGACCGGTACAGCGTATTACGTAAGCGAAATAGAGTGAACATAAGGTTTGAATATCTTTAAATTCACCTGTCGATCTTTGAACAAATCAAAACATGGCATTAGCTCTTGCAATACAATTTGCAATATGCCTATTGAAACTGGCATTTTCGACAAATGTTATATCTAGATGTATGATTTCATTTACTCTTTGCAATACTTCGTTGTTGACTTTGTAGGACGAAATTAGCGGGTTTCTCTTACGATGGAAAGACATGACCTTGCATTTCTTAATATTTAAGTAAAGCGAGTTTCGATCACACCACTCACTTAATCTATCGATGTATTCTTGAAGTTTCTTCGTATCTAGCGTTCAATTAATAGTTCGAAAAATTTTCACGTCATCAGCAAATATGAGCACGTTTGAGTTTTTGATTATCTCGGTTATTTGATCTAAGAAAACAATAAATACCACGGCCCGATGTGAGACCCTTGGGGAACACCAGACGTAACTTTAATAACGTTTGAATTCTCATTTCCCATTATTACAAATTGTCGCCGGTTTGATAACATCGTCTCGTTTGTCCGATTAAAAACTGGTGTAATTTTTGAAATTTTAAATGTTTCGGGAAACACCCCGGTACTTAAAGAGTGGTTGAATAGGTAACATAATGGAATTACCTAAAATGTCAGCGTACTCCTTCAGAATAGAAGAGGGGATCTTGTCAAGACCACAACCGACTCCAAATTCCTTTAGATCCGATAAAATGTTATCCTCATATGTAACAGGAGGAGCTATTGATACGTTGGTATTGCTGGGTTGTTCGTACAGTCCACTAGTAACGATTGATTTATAGACTGATTTGAAAAACTTCGCGAACATGTCAGCTATATCTTTAGAGTTTGAGCGTCAATTTCGCGTTTATTTCTAAAGTATTTCCAAAATTGTTTTGGATTTACTTTGATTTTTTCTTGAATTTGATCGAGATACGACCGGTGTTAATACGGTTTTCATTTTTGATTTAACAAATATGGTAGTCACATTTTAAAAGGATGTGCACTTCGGAGTCATGGTATTCAAATCTAACTAAACTTTCAAAATTACAATTGTTATAACTTAAAACAATAATATAAGTTCTTCTACACTAATAACGTCTCGAAATCTAGAATGTGCGTGGTTTTATCAAATAATTTCTATTCTTCCCCCATTTGTGAGTGAAGCACTGCAAATATCACCCCGCAGTCGCCGCTTTAGATTCTTCGAATGGTTACGCACCGGCAATTTTGGCGTCTGCATATTTACAATTTGAATCCCCTAAACCTCCACCGTCGGTGGAATTTCAACCACTTATGTTATGGGATCTGCATATGAAAATTCTCATTACAACGGATTTTAATGCAAAAACTCCATGTACAAAGTATGGTTCATGTATTAAAAGGATATCTGTTTGTGATGATGAAAGCAACTTTATAAGCTAAGCAGACTTACGTTTTATATTGTGCATGGACATCATCAACCAGAAAAACAATGACTTTGCGTTTAACCCCACGCTTATGTCGGACGACTAAAACACGTGTATCAACCAAAACAAAATTATATTCATCAGTTCCATGTTCATTAATACGACGCCAGAATCCTAAGATGAACCAGAGATCTAGTGATTTAGCACAGGTTTCGAAGAGTCACCGACCACCAGTTTGCAATCGTTGCAATCACAAAACCACTTACATGTTTCTTCATTACCACATTTACAAATGAAGATAATGTAGGATAGATATCACCGCAGCAATTGTGGAATAAATTTATCGTTTTGACGAACTCCAACACCTTTAAGTGTAGTTCCCTTCGGAAAACAGCAAGCCTTATCTCATTACGTACTTCAAAATTTTTATTGGGTATTTCCTGTTGAATACTCAGGGATGGGCGAGGTAGATTAAGCAATGTATTCCACGCGGTTGTTGACACGTGATCTATTACATAGTTCACGTAGCGAATTGTTTGCGTCTCTGGCGGGATATTAGAAAATGATATTAAAATCTCAATCTGATTAAGTTGCTGTCAAGCTATTGCTAGCTAGTTTAATTATCCTATGGGCCAAACAAGTTTACATTTTGATATTAAAGCACATAATTTATTCGTTAGTATATATGACCGACTCCTACGCTGACCTGAACTAAGTGGTCCACCGAATATAAAGTATATTAACTATTAAACTATTAAATTGTTTCATATTTTGTTTCAGATCGATTGTCTGTCGGTTTGTTTGGCATATAGCACGATCTTGTTGAAACCATAAGTTGTTCATACTTATAGCGTCAATTTGAGGACATAGAATGCTGGTCAGCAAGGCTCTGTAATGGTCGCCAATGATGACGTTTCCAGCAAAGTTATTCAAGAAAATGGACCTATTGTACCACCACCCCACAATCCACACCAAACAGTTACTCTTGTTGGATGCATTGGCTTCTATATACGGTTACGTGTGGTTATTTCGAATCGCAAATTTGGCAGTTCTGCTTGTTTGCATAGCGTCCGAGATGAAAATGCGCTTCGTCGGAAAATATGATTTTCCCACCCAAATCGACTTCATTATGAAACTGGCTTATGGCGGAAGCAGATGGTGATTTGCTTGCAACTGCTGAGTTATCTGGACTTTGTATGCTAGTTATCCGAGGTTATTTGGCAGTATTCTTCTCAGGATGGTGCGACTAATGGCAGCAGCAATCGGCGTAAAGTTGAGGTCGATGGAATTTGTCCTATATACCACAACCGCAATATTCTCACTTCTGTCATCCAATAGCAAGCCTTTCTCGCGAACGTTCTTCATCAATTTCACTACAGCGGTTCCGCTTAGCGCTCTTTCACGACCAATACTTTTTTTTTAAATTGGTATGATTTCGGCTACACCACCCTAACTTTGAAAATAAGTTTTCAATGTTTCATGAAAATATGAGTTTTTCAAACTTCAAGCAAATCGTTCAAAAAAGTGTTGCCATTGCCGGTGATTTAAAAACAAACCAATAGGTGGCTCACCCTGTTTATATAATTAACGATTGACAATTAACAATTAAATCTTTTCCTATTTACTGTTCTGAAAAGAAACAGAATGCGGAATAAAAATACTGCCATTTTTTGTAAATGGATTTCATGAAGTCCGCTCAGTTCTATTTACAAAGTCTAATATTTAGTACTAACAATAACAATATATCGACGTTTTTTTGTAACCCGCACTTAATTTAAGGCTCTTCGTTTCCTTTTAATATTCTTAAATTATCTCTACTATTAAAATTATTTTATTACGTACTCGTAATTATATATAATCTAGAAAACATTGAAATATTGTACTAAATCGAAATAAGAACACCTAAAAATTATAAAAATGGAGAGGGATCCATTTTAATTACGTGGATAATTAAATTTAATATTTTTAATTTTCCCCTTCTTTCGCGACCTTTCGACCCTATCCCCAATAATAAGTTTCTCTTTCCTTTGAAACGAAATTTTACTTTTCATATTTCGACCAAATTAAATCGTCTTTGGCCTCGCCATATTTAATTATCCTTGAATAAATCTGTTTATTTATACGAATACATATTTTCATCCTCATTTTCAGGATAATTAAATTATTTGGGTTAAATTTTTTGTTTGTATTTGATTTTTCCGCACAGTTTAAAGTGAAAAACGGATTCCGTTTCGTTTTATTTTGATATTTTGTGTTTTTTGTGTTGCTGCTACTTAGCTCCTCTTCGCATACGATTACTCTTGTTAGTGAAATAAATGGTTGGAGCACACGGCAAAACGAACAGCTAGAAAAAGTGTTTGTTTTATTCGTTTTGTAACTGTAAATTGAAAAACTTTTTTTTTTGGGGGGGTAATTTTTAAAGTTTATTTTGTTTCTTGATTTTTAATTAAATAAAATAAAAGTTTAGTTTCCCGTGTTATATTTTTATATTGCCGAATCCTAGTATTGATTTTTGTTTTTCCTATTTAAGCTTTTTAAAGTGAAAAGTTTCAATTATTTTTGTTTCATTGTACGTATAGGATAAACAAAATTAGAAGGGAAAAATTAAAGTTTTCCTATTTCTGGATGATAAGGATTGTATTTTTTGGTATAGTCTATGTCCCAGATTATAATTTTTTATTTCTAATTTAAAATTTTAATTTCGTTACAAAAAAAAATTACTTTTTTACGAAAAAGTTTTAATTATTGTAGTTTTGTTTGTTGACAGAACTATTTATTCTGTACTGGGTCATGCTGTGTGTTTTAATTCTCTAGCACGTACTTAACTAAGAATATCTTTTCGTTGCTGTTACAGTTTTTTGATACATTCGGAATTTATGTCTCTAGACGTGCATTCAAGAATGTTACTTTAATAAGATGATGTTAAACTAGTGCAAAGCAGAATAAATACGGTTATTTTTTAAATAAAAGTTCGTATAGGGTGCAAGCGTAGTATAAGTTTAGGGTTACTGCAATGTTGATTACGTGTGTAATGTACCAAATGAGTTCATGATTGATGTTATTTTGAAGCAACATAAAAATGTTAGATTCCTACGATTATCATCGGAAATGAACTCAAATTATTTTTTTAACTGTTCAAATCAAATCCGTTATTAAATTCAGTTGTTGTGGTCATTTCTTCGACCCACCTCTCGGAACACAGGTTTTGTTTAGACGGTCGTTTAGGAATGTGTTATGGGCACAAGTCTTTCTTCGAACAGTGGTCTGGATTGACGACGGCTTTATCTGGGCTGATGGACAATGTAGCTCTATTCGGCGATGTTGTGTTGTGACTGCCGATCTCATCTCAACAACATCTTTAAAACATTAAACAAACGACAATTTTTGGAACTATTTTGAACTGCACTACATTATAATTGCGCTCGCACGCTCAAATTTCGTTTATGTAAATCTATTACCGTGCGTTAGTCTCGCAAAAACTCGAGAACGGCTCAACAGATTTGGATGATTCTTTTTTCGGTCTTTGTTCGTCTCAATAAAGTGCGGTGGTTTAGAAAAAAATTCGGAAAAACCTAAAGAAAAAACCGCTAAATCGAAAAAAAATTAGAAAATCGAAGAAAATTTGCAAAAACGCAAAGGAAAAATCTAAAAAAATCGGAAAATCGTAATTTTTACGTTTTGTATGGGAATTTTGTATGAGACAACCTGTGCAGTGGATAAAGTTTACCAGGATTAGTATTAACAGGTAAGTATCTATACAATTTCAATAATTCATTAGTAGATTTTCTTACATTGAACCGTAGGTCGATTCCTAATGCAGGTGCCGAAACCATTAAAAAGTCATTGCTATGCATTTTTATTCATACAGACTTATGATCCGTAAAGATGAAGGCAATCACATTTTGAAATGTAGCCGTCTTTTCCATCAGTTCGCGGTTGAGCGGTTGACTTCTATGTTAAAACTGAGAACAAATTTGAACCAAAAGCAGCTCCGATCTGTTGAATACGCGATGCGATTAAGCCCGACGTATATCGCGCGCCATTTATTAAATATTTCTGATTTGATTATTCACTTCAGCGAGAATTTGAAAAATCTAATTCATTTAAAATTATTTTTTTCGTACAAAAAAGCTAGTGGTTTTTGGGAACAGGTTTGATGAACCAATTTTAATTACAATTTGCGGACAATCATTTTGATCAGCTATTATATTTAAGTAAATTGACTATGCAGGCTTAGACATAACCACAAATTCATTCTAATGTTTTTTTAACGAGGCTCGATTAGTTTTGATACACAAGAATTTCATTATTGTAAAGTTCTCAGTGAAGAATAACAAGGTAACTTCGACAGATTTGGTTCGTGTGCAAGTGATTGTGGAAACAATTCCGTGTCGGTTTACAATGCAAATTACAATACAATGCCTAAAGCTATCATAGGTCGCCGCAGTCAGTGAAATGCGCGGCGAAGATTCACGTGAGAAACGTACTGATTCCCAGCACTCGATGGGTAATAATAGTCGGGTAAAAATAGTCGTATTGACACGTTCGAGAGCGACTGAAGATGAACGACAAGCGAATAGATTCAGAATGCAAGAAGATCGTGCACAATTACATTCCCACTTTCAAGATAAATACAATTCAATTGTCTTTTGCATCATTCACCGTTGCGTCCGAAAACACATTGAAATCCTTTAACAAAGCCAATTTTTCATCACCATTGCGGATTCAAGGACAAATGTATCATTTAATAGGAGCGCTGTTGCCACCACCGGATGAGAACCATCAATTCTTACAAATTTATTACATGGGCAATTCGGATGCTGAAGTAGTATCAGCAATGTACTGACAACCCGGCAACGAAGCGAGCCATTTTCGGAGAATTGCAAACGCTTCTTCATTAGAAACACGAAATGATCAAATTGTTCAAAATTGCGTTGAATCCGCCATAACATCGTCATCAGGACTAACAAAACACCGGCGGGTGAGCACACAGTAAGACTCAATTCGCCGCCAATCGGCGAATTGGCTGTTGTTACTGTCGGAAAAAATGTTACAATCTAGAGATATCATGATTCATCGTCGGAACAATGAATTCTAACGCGTGTCCGAAACACACAGGATTATGATGCGCTACAATATCCATTGATCTTTTTGCAGGGAGAGGACAAAAACCATTTCAACATCAAAATGGTTAATCCATTAATAGGTAGATGAATTGTTGCCGACCTTTCCATCAGTTTGCGGTTGACATGTATGTCAAAATTGAAACTGAACGACTGACATAAATTTGTTTGAACCAAAATCAGCTCCGTTCTGAAGAATACATTCATCTCGGCGATGCGATTAATGCCAAAGGCGATGCAAACAACGTGGGAAGAATGACAATTTTGCCGACCACTTATATCGGAAGCCCTCGGCACATGCACGAATACGCGCTAGATGTGATGTCATATGTTAGACAATATGGCAGCCCACACCTATTCATAACATTCACCTGTAACCCTCAGTGGATCGAAGTCAAGAGGAATAAAGTGCTACCCAGCCAAACACCAGTTAACAGACATGACATCTTTGCCAGGGGGGTTTTAATCAAAATTAAAATCTCTAATGGATTGCATCATAAAGCACCGTGCACATGTATATGACCAAGTTCATTGGTGGATGTACTCCTGGATGGCAAAAGCGTAGTCTGCCTCATATGGGTACATTTTAGTTTGGTTCGTTTAAACAATCATCTCAGCCGAAATCCACGATGAAACTGTTGATCCGAAATTGCATGCAATGGTGACTAAGAATATGATCCATATGATGATGAAGTGTTCCAAGCGATATCCGAGAGACATGATTGCCGATACCATCACAGGCAATGACGGTTACCCATTGTATCGCAGGCGATTAGTTGCGAACAATTGGCGATCTACAGTTGTGAAGGTCAAAGGGCAATATGTTTACGTGGACAATCGTTGAGTTGTGTCATATTCGCTTATATTGTTCAGGGCTTTTGAGCCTCACGCCAATGTGAAATACCATAACTTCGTCAAGTCGTTTTCGGTGTGACAAATGCAAACGACGAAGTATCTCGGTATCACATGGATCGCTATATATGATCAGCAAAGAGGTGATCTGGCGCATCTTTGCCTTTGCGATCCATGAAAGACACCCTATAGTTGCACATTTGGCAGTGCATCTGGAAAACGAGCAACGAGTGTATTTCAATCCAGAGAATGCGGTTAGAGCGGCACGACCACCGTCGGAAACAAGAAACACTAGTTGAAGGGCGTCCAAATGTATTTGATTTAGACGCTCTTGGTCGCATCAACACTGTGCATCCGAATAACGCCGAATGTTACTATCTTCGGTTGTTGTAGGTGAATGTTCGTGGTCCGACGTCCTTTCAACAACTGACCGTTAATGGGTTTCTGTGTGCGACTTGTTGCGAGACGTGTCCACTCTTACATTTGCTCGAGAACAATTTTCATTGGGACAATACGCTCAAAGATTCCGTCATATCTTCATGGACATGCAAATCAACGAGACACCAACTTGCTACAGCGCAATGGTGAAAATTCTACAGATATGCAAATTGATTTTTTGGGACGAATACATTTGTGGCAATAAAACATTTTTGGTGGAACCATGATTCTGTTGTTCGGTGATTTTCGTCAGACTCTTCCTGTTATTCCACGTTCAATTGCAGCTGACGAACTAAACGCGTGCTTGAAATCATCAAATTTGGGGCGGCATGTGAAAACCCTTCGTTTGACGACGAACATGCGAGTGTGTTTGCAACAAGATCAAACTGCGGATGCCTTTTCGAAGCAATTGTTGGACATTGATAATAGAAAAATCGCAGTTGACATCTCGACCGGATTCACATTGTCCACCGGATTTTGTCACTTGACCGAATCAAAGGCAGAGCTCATTCGAAGTGTTTTTCCAAACATTGTGCAAAACTTAAAAAAACATAACTGGCTGAGCGTACGAGCCATGTTGACGCCGAAATCTAAAGATGTTTCATTCATCATTGACACAATTATTAATCAGGATGAAGCAGTCAACTATCTGACAGAATTCTTGAATTCACTGGAATTGCTCAGGTTACTACCTCATAATTTGCAATAGAAAGTAGGCTCAGTCATCATCATGTTGCATAACATCAATCAACCTTGACTGCGCAATGGAACGAGACTAGCTGTGAAAAAGCTCATGAACAACATCATCGAGGCGACGATTATCAAGCGAAAGTACAAAGGAGAGGATGTTTCCGCGTATCTCAATGATTCCAACGGACTTGCCATTTGAGTTCAAATATGGCCGCAATTCCCGTGCCATCGCATTCGCGATGACCATCAACAAGGCCAGTTGTTGTAAGTTGTTGTAAGTTTGCTGGGTTAACTTGGAGTTTCCGTGCTTCCAGGATGAGGCAGTCAACTATCCGACAGAATTCTGCTACAAATATTTTTTTTTTTTAATTTTAGTTTTTAAACTTAAAACTTTAATATTACACCGCTGTGAAACTACCGCGTAAAGTTAGCGCGATTTTTGTAAAAATCTACGTATGGCAATATTTTTTATCACAGGTCTTAACCAATTATTTTATATCAAATAGTACTAACCTCCAAAAAATTACAAATTATCATAATTTAAATATTTTGAAAATTGTTATATTATTTAAGTAAATTATAGAATACAATTAAATAAGTTAAAGAAAGTCTACATCCAATTTTATCAGACATTCATCTTATTAATTTAAAAAATTAAATTGATTAGCACGAATTTTTAAACATACTGAAAGAAAATTAAAATAACAATAAAATTTAATAAATACTCGTATATCAAAAATAATTTAGAAAGAGAAATAAACATTAATTTAAAACTATTATTTTCAATTTTATCGTATTAGATTATAACCTAAAACTTGCGAACAATCGGAAATTTCAAAGCAATCAGCTTTGAACCAACAAATATGGGTCAGACGGTAGTACTAATGGTTCGAGCTGGCCCCTTTCGCAAGGAAAATTCATATTGGACTTCTAAGACAAATTTTAATGCAATCGTATGGGTCAGACTTTTTAATGTTGGTTCGAGCTGGCCTCTTTCGAACATTTGTTAGACATCAATTTAATTTTGTTTTGTAGCAAAACCCTTAACAAACTTCATAGACAAATTTAAAAGCTATCGAATAGGTCAGACGGTAGTACTAATGGTTCGAGCTGGCCTCTTCTAAGCATTTGTCGGACATCAATTTAATTTTGAATTGTCTCAAAATCCTTAATGAACTTCATTAAAAAGTTTCGATGCAATCGTATAAGTCAGACCGTAGTACTAATAGTTCGAGTTGGCCTCTTCCAAGCATTTGTTGGACATGAATTTAATTTTGAATTGTAGAAGAATCCCTAACGAATTTCCAAGACAAATTTCAAAGCATTCGTATGGGTCAGACGATATTACTTAACGTTCGAGCTGGCCTCTTTCAAGCATTTGTCGGACATGAATTTAATTTTGTATTGTAGAAGAATCCTTAACGAATTTCTAAGAAAAATTTCAAGGCAATCGTATGGGTCAGACGATATTACTTAACGTTCGAGCTGGCCTCTTTCAAGCATTTGTCGGACATGAATTTAATTTTGTATTGTAGAAGAATCCTTAGTGAGTTTCTAAGACAAATTTCAAAGCAATCGTTTGGTATACGAATGCTGAATTTCAAGAGGTTGGAATCTTTGAAAAGCTGAAACTGTGAGCGAAAAATTATTAATTAACCATTTTTTTGTGTATAAATTATTTTTTTCCAATAATTACCTTTGAAATATGGCTAAATCTAAACTTCTGAATTACCTAATTGAGATTTTCACAAAGAGTGCAGATACCAATCAAATGGCTTCCACAGATAAGTCTATTGCATCTGGAGCAAGTTGTGTTTGTCTTACGATCTTGAGTCGGTTGACACAGTTGGCATCTACCGCGCGTATTCAATTTGCGTTTTTTTGGCGAAGGCTCGAACGATGGATTTTGCGCAAATGTGTTACAACTAAATTTGAGGTTTGTACTTATAATTGTCCGATTGTACCCCGTCTATCTATATGTGGTTGCATAAGAACTAAAGCCAAGGTTTTTAAAAATAATTTCCGTTTTTTATATTGTTTTGGAGGATTCTCGGTGGGTAAGAGAACTATTCGGCTATTTATACTGGCCAAATTTAATAAGCTGAAGAAAACTACCATTGGCCATCGGTTTGCAGTTCTTGCAACATTGTATGTACTGCAATGCTGGCCGGTAGTATCAACGCCGCCCTTCGTGCTATTGTAAAATTCAATTATTGCCGTTAAGATTTTGGCCCTTCTGATATTTCGCCTGATATGTGCATCGTAGATAGTAAGATTACACATTTGATTTTTTTTTTTTGGCACGTATGACAATATAGTGACTTTCTTCTGGTAACCAAAAATTGTAGATTTAATCACACGATTTTTTGTAATGGTAAACGATGGTGTCAACACTCGTTTTTTTTTTTCATTGTGCTAAGTAAAGTCGTGTTTTTTTAAGCAGCTCTAGTGCCAAAGGGTAGCTCGTAAACCAGTTATCTACTGTGGCATTACGTCCAACGTTTTGCAAATGTCTGGTTAAACGTAATGCGATTTGGTCAGGCTTTTTACTCAAATTGTACCGTCCTTCCAGCTTAGATGTGTAAAATGACACGGAATCAACAACAGAGAAAATTTTTATTTCATATTTCGCTGGTTTACTGGGTATAAATTGCCTACATAAGCATCTTCCATGAAAGCTTTCTAATTTATCGTCTATTGTAATAAAACAACCCACACAATAATTTTGCTGGCAATTTTCGTTGAATTTTTCGAAGATTTCACGAGTTGGGGCGAGGTTATCAACCAAACGACGTCCCATGCGAGTTTCGATGTTGTCAAATCGAATGCACCGCATAAGAAATTGGAAGCGACTGTGGCTCATGGTTGCAGCAAATATTTCCAAACCTGTGCCGTTGGTAGTCCACAAATCTCGTACATGCACGTGTGATAATTTATGCAACCCGATTAGATACAACAATCCAAATCAAGCATTAATTTCTGTATAATCGGTGGTTGCAGCCGCATGTTTCACGTCCTTATATTTTGTTTCTTGTTTTTTTATAAATAGACTTGTGTATTCCACAATATCATTGATGAAAATAAAGAATAATTCGAAACTTTCTAATGGTGTTTTAACAGATTTCGAAAAATCTGTAAGGTTTGATTACGAACGGAAAATATTCTCCATATTGAGCCATCTTACTCACTAAATCACCATCTGGCTCATCATATTCGTCGTTATTTGGATCAAGTTCCTGCTCTGTTTCGGAATCATTATTGCTAAGTAGCTCTAAGTCTTCTGTTTCACTAACATCTTACCCATCGAGAGGGCCTTCCTCCTCGCTGTCTAACTTGGCTAAGATAGCACGTAGCCGATTTTGCTGACACTCATAATCATCCTAAATAAATACTTATTAATTATTTACCAACGTGGGTCAAAATGATCCAGACACTTTCTAAAATAACTACCCACCTCCTTCGAATTGCAAAACCACACTAAAAATTATTTTGATGTGACAAGTGAAGATTGAGGTTAGATATCAAGTAACATGAAGTTAATTGCAATTCGTTTTCTATGTTTTTTTTAAATTTTCATCGCTATGGGACAATTTGACCTAGACGTTAGTAACCGAGGGTTAAAAACCAATGAGAATTTAAAGAATGATTTAAGACTCATTAAATTCCATATTTTTTTATTCTACTCTTTCTAGAGAAAGCATTAGGCTTAACATCTTCAAAGCTAGCAGAACCCAAATAAAAAATCGGACCAAAACCGAAATATACGAACGTTCTTGATCAAATTTCAGGACATTTAATTTAAGGCTAGCAGAACCCAAATCAAAAATCGCACAAATGCTGTCTGAATGTCAAAGAGCAAGCGTACTCACGTATTGGTTGAACACGTGGTGATCGAGCGTCGGAAAATTTCCAAAAGAAACAGTTACTGACTATACTCGAGGATTGCTGACAGTAGTAGTAAGAGCGTTTGTAGGAGTTTTAACTACTTAGGATTATGTCAATGGTTTCTTTAAAATTACCACGATGTGTCGATATGCTTTTTTGAATTATTGTGTCTAAAGAACAAGTTGAATGAGCCGAACAGTTTTTGACCCAATTGTTACATATCCAATACCTGGGAATGATCATTTTGAGCAATTAATTTGTTTGGCATTCAATCTTCAAGAGCGACGGCAATGCCACTAAATATGATCCAAAATTATATTTAACTATTGCGGCTTATGATTACTGAATTTGACTAAACAGGATTTAATTATCTCAGTATAAATGTTTAGAAAAGCCAGTCGAAAGGTATAATACTATACCGGATTTATGCCGTATCAAATTTAATTTTTTTATTTAATCCGATTATCATAAATTGTGTGGTCTTCGTAATACCAAATAATTTAATTTAGCGTAAATGAAATTTTATTGTGTTTAAAATCAATTTAATTTGTGCTACACAATTTTAACCCTTTAACACCTCTATACATTGTATTGGTATATATATAAACACAATAAGTATATATTGGTTCGGGTTTTAATCTAAAGCTAAAAAGGGAAGAAAGCTAAAAAAATTAGATTAAATCCTCTTTTGTGTACATATTAAATATAAAACCCTAAATATATACCACCCCCTCCCGACCCCGAAAATATGTGCATATACATAATATCAAAAAAGCTTGTTTAAAGCACCAACAAATAATTTATTTTCTATTTATCTACAAAAACCTTCACCCCATTCGTTGCTGAAAACAATGTGATGAATGGATCCGGGACAGGGTGCGTATTTTACTACGTAAAATGTAATAAAAAGAATTTTATTGTATGCGGATATTTTTGTATTAATAAAATCCAATTTTCAAGACTTTAGCGATGCCACCCGCATTTTCACCTTTATTGTCGCCGGTAAACACCACAATACGTACCAGATAGGTGCGAGAATTTTATTTTTTCATTTTACAAGAATCACATAAAAACAAAGAATTTTGAAGTGGCATGAAAGAAAAAGTGTTTACGTTGCTCCAGGGTAGATTAAATGTTTTAACGTGTTTTAATTGTTATGGTAGCATGTGTTAGGAAACGTGATATCGAGGCTACCCCAGTTATGCATTTATAAGTTGCTAATTTCAAAATATTTATAAATCTCAAATTGTTTATTCCACGAAGAGCTCAATTTGATAGTAAAATTTTTGTAAATCAATGTCGTCTAATAATAGTACATTGAAATCAACAAAATTTCGATGATCTCACCAAAAAGAAGCCGCAACTCGGTCAATGTTCTAACCCTTATAACCCCTATAGCGATAACTGATGTGACGTTGATGGAGTAATCATTGGAAGATGAATCGAGTATCGTATTTTTCAAATTTTTCAGTGAAATAGCAGTAAAAACGTGGTATCGTAATGAAAGGGTTTTCAATTGCATAGATCCAATAGTGTTCGCTCGTTAAGCTTATACTTTCAATTTAACTTGTGAAACACCGGAAAATAAAGGGTGTTTTTTTAGGAGGTTTGTTTTTCCGATAGATGTCGTTTTATTTTATGACAGTTGTTTTGACAGCTCAAAGTGGCATTTCTACTCAGTATTGTTTGGCAAATCATTATGAATAGGTTAACTCCAGAACAACGTTTTCAAATCGTGGAAATTTATTTTCAAAATCAGTGTTCAATTAAAAATGTTTATAGAGCACTTCGTGAATTTTATGGTGCACATAATCGTCCGTCAGAGACCACCATAAAGAACGTAATTACCAAATTTCGGTCTACATTCACTCTTTTGGATGCCAAGCCACCGACAAGAATGAGAAGAGTTCGTACAGAAGAAAATATTGCTGTCGTTGAGGCCAGTGTCGAAGAAAACGACAATTTATCGATTCGTCGTCGTGCTCAGCAAATTGGACTTTGTCCATCGACTTTATGGAAAATTTTACGTAAAGATTTGGGTTTGGTGCCATACAAAATTCAATTGGTGCAAGAATTAAAGCCACACGACCATCGTTTGCGCCGTGAATTCAGTGATTGGTCGTTAAATCAATTGAACGAAGATCCATTTTTTTACCGTAAAATTCTCTTCAGTGATGAGGCGCATTTTTGGTTAAATGGATACGTCAACAAACAAAATTGTCGCATTTGGAGCAAAGATAATCCACACGCCGTTCTAGAATTACCAATGCATCCTGATAAATGTACTGTTTGGTGCGGTCTATGGGCTGGTGGGATCATCGGTCCATATTTCTTTAAAAATGAGGAAGGACGACGCGTTACCGTGAATGGAAATCGATACAGAACCATGTTAAATGAGTTTTTGTTGTCAAATCTTGAAGATATGGATATGAATGAAATGTGGTTTCAACAAGATGGTGCCACTTGCCATACAGCACGTGAAACAATCGACTTATTGAAAGAAACTTTCAACGACAACATTATTTCGAGAAATGGTCCGGTGAATTGGCCTCCGCGTTCGTGCGATTTGACGCCACTCGATTACTTTTTGTGGGGATACGTGAAGTCATTGGTTTATGTGGATAAACCTCAATCGATTGACGCTTTGGAAACCAATATTCAACGTGTCATTGCTGACATACGCCCTCAAATGCTTGAAAAAGTGCTGGAAAATTGGACCTCCAGAATGACATTTGTGAAAAATAGTCGTGGTAGCCATATGCCAGAAATTGTGTTTAAATGTTAAATGCCAAAAAATTATCTACCAAATAAAAAAAAATTTTGGTCATTTCATAATTTTATATGTGTTTTATTCAAAAAAAAAATCGGCAACCTCTTAAAAAAACACCCTTTATTTATGGGAGAAGATGAAAAATAAAGATAGAATTAGATTAGAATATTTATTTATACGAAAACCACGTCTATCTTCGATGAAGTCCAAAATCCAAGAGAGCGAAGAAGCGTTTTTTTGTTTCGTTTCACATATTTTTCGGATTTCTGGATAATTCGGTCTGCATAATATGTCGCAATGGTAGTGTTGATCTATTCCATTTTGCTTCAGCATATTCATTCCATGATGGACGACAAGTGTCAAAAAAACTTGTAATACGTTAGTAGTTTTAGGTTGATGGATGATCCCGAAGATTGGACTGTTGTTCTCTCCGTTAATGTGGACGAATCGATACATCCAGGTACGATACGAATGACGCGGATACATTGGATATCCTTATATTATGTGCCATGTAGGATCGTATAAATTGTCCACTTGGTTCCCTTCTCATACCTGGATAGATGTCGAAAAATTTGAAAATGTGTATAACTGTTATTAAAGAAAATTTTTGTTATTAAAGTAATTTTATATTCTTGTTTTATTTAATGTTGTCATCAACCGACTTGTGTTTGCGTTTTGTAAATATTTAATGTCTGGCACAGGTATACCGGCCCACTTGTCAACTACGTTGACACAATTAATCCAGTTACAAACCTGTTTGGTGTTGAAGAATGGTGGGAGATATAGTGTTCCGACTCACTCTGTTGCAGCGATGGTATCCACAGATTCATCAGCCGTATTAATTGGTAATGGACATATTTTTATAACTGGTCGCCGCATATATTTCGTCTTCGTTAGTGTGACGTAATTCGTGCCAAGAGCCATTTGTATGGTGGTAAATTGTCTTCCTGTATCAAAACGAGATCACCAATGTGCATTTCAGTTAGATAATCTGTTGACCATCATTGCCAAAAATGTCGGTAGATTCTATGCGTGGGTTGCCATCGAAAACAGTAGTTTTCCTTGAAATTGGGCATAGTTGGTTCAGGAACAGAATTGATAACATCGCCTATTACAAAAATAACCAGGTGTTAGTATTGTAAGGTCGTCGGGATCGTTTGTAATGGGGCACATAGGGGACGATTTAAAGCCTTCGATTTGTATGAGAACGGTATTCATTTCGTTGTACGTTAATTTGGTTTCGCAAATAATTCTCTGCAGATGGTACTTCACGGACTTTACTACGGCCTCCCACAGTCCACTGAAGTGAAGTGATGAGATTGGAGTAAAATGCCAGATAACTCCGTCAGTTGCTAGTTGCTCCGTAAAATCGGAGTGTAGCTGATTTATAGCTTTCACGGTCGTGACATAAATTCGAGATTTTACCACGGCAAGATTTCAATCGTTTGAGTGCTGAAAGAAAGCAATAGTGCTCAGATCACTTACGATTCCCAAGTATATAGCCTTTGTACTAAGGCATACGAATATACATATGTAATCCTTATATGCTTTGTTGCTTCTTCCCTTTGACATACGTAACGAAATGGGACCAGCATAATCAACTCAAAGGGAGATTTCCCATTAACTGAATTCTGGCCTCAGCTGTATACCGAAAGCATGTTGTGCATTTATGATATACTAATGCCACCCCCAACTCTTAATACATGATTTTCATCCAACAGAGGATTGAGGGATGCCAAGGCACTTTTAACGGGTAGATGTTTAGTGTAGCATCTAATCTCATTTTAGAAATGAATTTCTTGCTCGTATTTTAACCAGAAACTTAGATCTGATTTTAATTCGTCTGCAGATGGAAAACCACATTTTTTGTTAATTTTTGTATGAGTACTTACATTATGTAGGAATCGTCGTATATATGCCGTAATGCGAACCAACTTTGCTAGGCATGAGAATTTGTGAACTAGATTCCATGAATCATTTCTACACATCGTTGAGATGACGGGTTTGCGTTCTTCTAAATCGATGTCTTGGATTTGTATGGGTTGTTGATTCGGCCATTGAGAAGAATATTGTCTCAGCCAGGTGGGGCCATTCCACCATAGTGTATGAGTTTGTATTAAAGTAGACGATATTCTCCTAGACGCGCAATTAGCTGGGTTACTTTCGGTCGGTACGCGCCTCTAATGACTAATGTTCACATTTTCGATTTCCGATACTCTATTCGCGGTGAACGGTTTCCATCGGTTGGGATGTCCTTGTAACCAGTTAGTCCAGGCATGCATTGTACATTGTTGATATGATTTTATCGATGTAATCTATCAGCCCAATATGGTATATGCCATCAGAACCTGCATGGTTTTTTGGAATTAGTGTTTACCCACCTCGAGATTTTTATCCGAGATAATGATGACAGCTCGCTTTTGTAAGTAAGCCACGATCGCTGAATATAATCAGGTACGGGATCATCCCAGTTCATCTGAGCCAGCCAGAGATTTTGCAGCATGGTTTTAGGAGTAATGGTGCACAGAGACACCCAACCCAAAGGGTCAAAGAGACGCGATACTTCAGCCTTCAGTGTTTTGACTAAGCCATCGTTATAAATGTCCGTAGCACTGACTTTGGATCGTGAAATTCGCTAGCTACTGCTCGCTGAATATCAGCATGATTTGAAGACCACTTGCGTAATTCAAATCCACCTGAATCGAGGAGACTCCGTAGCTCTGATTGTAGTTTTAGTGCTGCTTCTATGGAATCACCACCGCTCATTACATCATCAACGTACATTTCGTGTTGAACACTTTCCGCTGCTAATGGGAAATCGTGCTTTTCGTCGAATGCCAGCTGCATTGAAGTCATAATGGCGAGGTAAGGTGCACTCGTGGTGTCATACGTCACTGTATTTAGCCGATAATCAGTGATTGGTTCGTCAGGGTTGAATCGCCAAACGGTTGTCATGTATAATGCACGATTCATGTTGATGTACAGATCACTGATGATTTCCATGTGCTGTTGATCTAGATACTCCTTCATGAACTTCGTGTATTCTTCACAAAGATGGTTATTCTTTCGAAACCGTTTTTCTGTCGATAATAGCATGGCAATTGCTCCATTTTTCGATTTGCCAAAGATGATTTCACCTGGTCTAGAATTAATGATGGGAAGATTAACTGTATATTTACCTTCTGGTGATCTACTATGCGTCTCCAGATACAACTTTTCACATTTCCGTTCTTCTGCTGAATGAACCTTATTTGATAGTTCCTCAATTTCCCAGAATGACTTTAGTTGATTCGAAACATCAATGCATGAATGAAAGTTCAATATACCAGCAGTAACTGATGAACTCTTAATGAATTGTCTAGTCTTGCTTGACAATATCCATTTTGGATAGAAGGTGCGCAGTAATCATTTTGATCACGAGTGCGTTTGTTTCGAGCTTCACAATAGAACTTGTTTTGCTGGTGGTTACTAAACCAACTCCAATAATTGGAACCATAATCGAGGCACGTTTTAATCCTAACCTATTGGCTGCATTCTCGGTTACTAACGTCGCTTGAGAGCCCTGCTCCAACAAAGCTCGTAATGTTATTTGTGCTCCAAAAGCGGATTAGACTTTGACGAGTGCTGTTGCCATTAAACGGATCTATGGGATTTCTGGTGTGATAATCACGTCAGAAATCCCATATTATCTCCCACAATACATTATGCACAAATTTTACCGTTAGACGTACAAAATTGCACAATCAAACACCGCTCGACAAAATAAGAAAACCGTGGGATTTCCAAACTGGGATTTTGTCGTGACTCACACATAGATCTGGCAATTATACCTTTATAACTTCTGTATAAAACATGTAAATAAAACATAATTGGTATACACCCAAAATATAACAAAAGAATATCTCCAATCTCTTCGGACTCGGTAAATTGTCTTCAAGTAATGTAGTAAATTTAAGACGATGTAGAATTGACTTTCTTTTGAATAGTAAAATAAAGAAGAGCAATTATACAATTTTTTGACCTCGCAATTTTTACACGTATTTTTTATCATTCGCTGTAGCGCCAAAACTTCAAGGAGACTTTTGTGGTGCTTTGAAGAATTTCAAAAGGTTCTGTGGTGTCGTGCAGTAAATGTATATTACCTCTCTCTAGCCTGGACGAATGGGCTGATCGGGATGAAACTTTAAACTTAACCTTTTTCTTAAACAGAGAGGTAACAGTAGCGATGACCAGTGTTGTGCGTGATACGTATTTCAGGATGGTCTACATAGCGGTGTCAAAAATGGCGTAAACAATTGATTTTGAGTAGACAGTGTCCAGAATTGGTAAAGTATGAATATAATTCGTACAGACAATCGTAGATAATCGCAGTTTATGATTATTTTTCTGTTGACTTTGCAATAGGAAGTCGCTATCTTACAGTATTCCATGTTAAAATTAAGTTTAGCTATGTTTTGTATATGTTGGTAGTAAAATATCAATTATAATAATTCAATATTTCAAATTTTTAATTTACATTAACATATTTAATATTGCTGGACAAATTGGTATTTCTCTTCTCTTACCAGCGAAATTGAATATTTTTGTTCCAGAAGTTTTAATTCGGTTATATCTTTTCGGAAATATGATCAATTGTCACGAGCAACAAACAGAAATATCGGTAGACAAAAAACTATCAGCTCCACCTTCCTGATGATTGAATCTAAATCTATCGTTAATGTACAACATTTTATGGATGAAACTTAGAATATAACAACTGGGGCTCAAATCGCGTTCCGTGAAATAATGAAAATGAAAAGATTTTTTCATTAGAAATCTAGTAGTTTGAATTATTTGCACGTAGTTTTAAATTCCACTGTGTGAAGTCAAAATTCGTTATGGGTAATTCAAACCTGCTCGATTGCCAATGAAACAAAATTTTCATTTTCATATTTTCACGGAACGCGACTTGACTCCCAGTGGCACTATTCTTGTAATTCCTCGGAGGGGAACCGGAATAGGGAACTGGAGAAAGAATTTATATGTAATTTTTTTCTGGCAACTGAGGTAAAAATTTAGTGTTAATTTTCTTGAAAACAAAATTAATTTGGGAATAAATTTCCCTGCCAATTTAGGTATGGTAAAAATTATTCCCAATTTATAAATATTTATATCAAACTTTACTCCACAGTAGGCCGGAAAAAAAATATTTGAACAGAAATTACATACAAATTCTTTCCTCAGTTCCCGATTCCCGGGGAATTACCAGAATAGTGTCACAGGAGTCTATAAATTACGAGGTCGACTTGGATTGCCTTAGAATTTCAGCATTTTCTTTCAATTTCGACACTACGTGACATTATTTGAAATTTTTATTGCAGTGTTTTTCTCTTCAATTGATTTCTGCCCATTGATTGTGCACCTGCAATACGCTGAAATGATCACCGTTAATTTGAATTAAATTGTATCGACCTGTTAATGAGATTATCGTGGCTATCATGCCAATTTCTTCAAAACATATTTCCCCTTCACCGGCCACGATTGATATCAAATGTTTTTAAGTGTTTTTGCCGAAGTATATCCGTTTAATTTCTGGACTTGTATTAATCTACAGTCCCCGTTTATTAGGCAGTGCAGTAATATACAACCTAAAACATGTTCAATACCGGCATAGTCTCGCTCACTCAGTGAAGCCTCATACTTATCATTCGGAAATTTGTGTATACACTGGCATGTTCCCGTAACTTCCATATACCAGTCGTTTACACGATTCTGTAATGTTTGCTGATTCGAAGTGTCGATGCGATACAGACGTCGATGTAATAATTCGTCATGGAATTTGGAAAATTGGAGTGTCATCAAAGAATTTTTTCTGTATCCAGTTCTGCTCTATAAAAATTAATAATTTTCATTCCGGACTGAAATTTATTTTCATCCGTCATGTCTTATAACATGATCAAGGAAAATGCCGGTATGCAATGATATTCATGAGCTTTATCGATAATCAAAATGCTGAATAAGGTTAAATCCGGCTATATGTAAAAAATTTACTGCCCCATGTACTGTTTGCATCAACATTTTCGTAAATGAACATTTCATTCCTAATTTTAGTGCCCATAGTTGGGGTTACTACAATTTTTTTTCAGTAGGTTTGGTTTTTGATGGATTTAGGGATTTGATTATGTTTTGAGACCCAAATTAAATAAACATTCAAAAGAGAAAATTGCGACATACAGATATGGTGTCGGTACAACCGATTTGTGTAGTTTTACTAGATTAAAATTGTCTGACTGTCCTGGTTATATTTTATTGAACGATTTTTTGATGATATCCGTTTTCAGGTGAGTACACTGCAAGGACTTTGCATACCGATGAACTTGTATGATCATTAAAACTGTTACGGTGAAAGTGTGAAATCGGTAAATGTGTGAATAAAAACTAGAAAAAAAATGTTTACCAATCCGATATTCGCGAATCGTTCACTCTTCACCAGATGGACTATTTTATTTGATTTTACTATTTAGTCAACAGGAATTATATTGGCTAACGGACAGCATAACTGCCACGGTCACGCAGGAAGCTGCTGTGCCGCTTTCTCCCTACATAATCTTCCCAAACTCAATAAACAATACTATGGGTATTTAGGTGATGGATTCAGCAAAAATTTCATTCATTCCGCTATGTGTTGTTGAGCATGAGTATTATTAAAGTCCCGAAGATCTCGTTGCATTAGCCGATTTGCACCGACAAACTGGGTACCATTGTCGCTGTAAAGTGTTGTACAGTAACCGCGTCGGCTGGTGAATCTATCGACAACCTCTATGTGTACGGCCCTGGTAGCCATACAAATAAATATTACGACGTCTGTTTTCGTTGTGGTGGTTGCACGTCGACCGCCCAAACTGACATTAAAAGGACCGCATTGATCTAGTCCAGTATTTGTGAATGGTAGGACTATCAGAACGGGGCAATGATGCCATCTGATGCTGTTGCATTGTGCGCTTGCAAATAACACATTGGTGGATGAATGTTTTTAACAATGCGCGACCATGAATAATCCAGAATCGTCTTCGCCGATATGTAGCATTTCTTGTATACCACCGTGTAATGTCACAATGTACGCATGATTAATCAACAACCGAGCCAATAAACATTATTTCGGTAAAATCTTCGGATGACGCTGATCGTATCGAATATCAACGTGAGTCAGCCGTCCGCCGACACGTAGAATCTCTTTAGCATCCAAAATTGGATTGAGTGGAAGCAATTTGCTGGATGCCTTAATACTACAACGAGATTTAACGAATTAATTTCAGTAATGTATGCGTTACCTTGTGCTTCGCGTATGTGCAGAACCAGCGATTCCTCCATCTCAGATGCCGCTATGAACTTTGTTCGCCAATATTTTCGCCCAACTGGTCGAAAACGTAATATGAGCGCTGTTGTATGTAGCAATTTTTGTAAGGTGCCAAATCGCTCGATGAGAGGCATCTGACATACACCGTTGATGCATGTAGTAATCTTCCACCTGGGTTATGTACTGAGTAATGCTCTGAACGGTTTCGTTTCATTGACAACCATGTCTTCTTCAGATGATATCAGCGTTGGAAGCTCATCAGCGTATTCTGTTTCATTGTACAACCATGGAGGACCTTTCCACCATAGTTAATGCGCTTTTAGGGTAGAGGGGAAAATTCCGCGACTAGCACAGTCTGCTGGATTGTGTTCTGTGCCGCCTTTGAATGTCATCGGAATGTTGCTACATGTAACCCACCCAATTTGAGACGTACTGCTTCAAAGTCGCCGCTGGTTTGCGCAGCCAGCATAATACAATGCTTGAATCACTCCATAACGTGTACTCCGCATCTTCTAGTTGTAGTGCGGTTCGTACATTATTGATCCCGTTACAAGGAGATGAGCCGCATACAACTCCAGCCGAGGAATCGTAATTTCTTTCATTGGTGCAAACTTTGTCTTTGCGGTTACTAACGAAACGTTTGTGTGCTCATCTGTATCGACTATCCGCATGTAAATCACTGATGCATATGCCCTGCTGCTTGCATCACAGAATTCATGACGCGTTATCGTCGCAGCTGGTTTCAAACAAAGACAACGCAGAACACCGATATGGGCCAATTGCTGGAAACCGTTTCGAAAAGCCAACCAATATGTTCGTAGATCATCCGGTAAGGGTGTATCCTAATCAAGTTTCTCACGCCATAAAACGCCACGATAACTTGAGCCAACATGCCCGTTGGATCATACAGTCTAGCTATGTCGCTAGGAACTAAACGTTTAGTAGGTACGGCATCTGACTCACGCACCTTAATTTTGTAGAATAGCTGATCGCTGATCGGGTTCCAAGGAAGACCGAGCACCGTAGTGCTAGAATCACTGAGCTCAAGCTCTGGAGCAGGTGGTTGCGATCCAATAATCGCCATAACCGTCGGCGCATCATTTGAATTCCATTTTCTTAAATGAAATTTGCCTTGTTGTAATATGGTGTCGATATCTATCCAAATAATCGTCCACATAAAAATTATGTAGAATACTGTGACAAGCTGCAGCTGCCCGGCTTGCATCATTAATTATCCGGTGGTTATCTATTGCACATTGGCGCAATGCTCGAATAGCGAGATATGGTGAACATGCCATACCGTACGTAATTGTCTTCAATTGATATATCTGCAGCGGTTCCATTAATGATTCCCGCCACAATATTTGCTGCCATTGACGAAGGCATGGATCCACTTCCACCTGGCGGAACATTTTCTCCACACCACCATGGCAATTCTCCGCTTACGGAAACGAAATATGATATACACAAGGACGTCTTGCAGTTGTGGTCCAACCAGTTGTGTATCGTTCAGTAACACACCGTTACTTGATTTGGCTGACACATTGAATACCACTCTAAACTTCTCGATGATAGCATAATGCGGGATATAATATGATTGAGAAGGATCACTTCGAGAATCAACCACCGCTTCCAAACGGTTTATGACAACATATTCACGCATAAACTTCACATACTTGGTTCGTAATTCGGAATCACTATACAACCTTCTTTCCAACTGATAAAACTGCCGCAGCGCTAGCTGATGAGAATTTCCCAGTGCCCGGGCGTGAGGACAAAATGGTATTTTTACACTGTAGCGACCTTCTGCGTTGCGTCTGACAGTGTTTTCAAAAATCTTCTCTCCGGATCCATGGAGCGGGATCACATTTGGTTTCAGGTTCTTCAAGTTCCCATAACTTATGAAGTAGTTCATAGAGTCGCTGCTCACCGACACATTTGTTGACTGTAAATGTGTGCAGTGGTCGATCGAGAGTTGGATTAGTAATGACAGGCCCAATTACAACCCATCTTAAATGCGTGCGAATTGCACATGACTCGTTGCGCTGGCCAGTGACAATTCCATATCGAATTATATTTCCCCAATTATCGGCACCGATTAAAAGATCTATCGGCCATGGCTTCGCAAATCCCGGATCAGCAAGCTGTAGTGGACAGAAATCAGTCTCTATCGTAGAGTGCATGATAAGCGTCGTTTGACCGTGGGTGTAGGTATTGGTTGATGCGCCAATCCCTTCGATGGCTACTTCACATCGGTTTCTGTGAAGACTCAAATTATTAAAATCCATGATGAAACTCACCTGTGATCCAGGGTCACAGAGTATTCTACATTTGTGACGGTTTCCATGCCGATCCAATATAAATGCGGTTGCGGTCGCAAGCAGAACAACACTGTTGGCATGGATGATGAAGGACTGCATGTGTTCAGTCAGTCATGCATTTTAATTAAAGATCACTCATGGTTTACCTGATGACATGCCAGGCGTTGATTGACTTCCAGATCGAAATAATGTCTGAGGTGATTGTGGGTTAACAGCAGCTCTCTCTGATGTCGCCTTACATAATAGAGTGTTATGCTTTTGCCGGCAAAGTGCACACATGCCGGACGAACATTCAGTTTGAGTATGATGAGGAGTTTAAACAGTTGAAGCATAACATGAGGCTTTTCACTGCCACCCAGCGCTGAGGTATACTCATATTACGGAAAGTTACTGCTGCAGGCGATACACTATTTGAACCGGAGTGCTGTGGTGGATTTGTCGCAGCCAAATTTGTTTGAATCCCTCGCTGGAATGGACGTCGTCCAATGTTTTGTTGTACATCTATTTGAGGAGTCGTTGAAGGAATATTCAATGCTCCTCTAACGCGTCCCACTTATCCGTTGGTAAATTCAGGACTGACAATGCTCGCAATGTACTGCGAGTGCAGTCGATGATGTCTTACAATGCTCGTTGCTGATCGGGCGCTGAATCAGGTAGATCGAGGAGACGATTCACTTGTGTCTCAACTAAACGACGTGGATTCTCATAACGCCGCTTGAGTTCAGACCAAACTTGCTCATACCCACCAGTGTAAACACCAGCTACCATAGGGACTTCCACACTTTTCACATATTGTCTCAACTTACTCAATTTATAAGGTGGTTCTAAATCTTTGCGATTATGCACAAGCGTCTCGAACATGTCCTTGAACATAAGCCAATTCTCTGGCCGTCCATCAAACATAGGAATAGACACCGGATCCAACCGCATGTCTACTGCTCGACCATGATTATTCGTGTAGTCCCGCTCGGATTTGCCATCCGATAGCAATTGACACAATTTGATAACAGTTTGGTAACGAACTCCGTCGGTATATACCTACTCACTTTGGATGACGTTTACAAAATCCCATAAAACCAAATTAAATTTCATTAAAAATTCTTTGAACTGACCTAAATAATGTAATGCATTCCAGTACGTATATACTTACCGTATATAGTAGTAAACCAAGTTGGATAAATTACATACAGTTTTGGTGAAAATGGAAATCTACTGTGAAAATAGTAACAAATGAAATAGGCAAACAAAGAAAATTATTTGCGAAACAGCACAAACCACTCACAAAATATTTATGCATGTTTCATGTTATGGATTGCCTAGTGGCCCATTTTCTATATATTCTACTGTACCCCATATATACAGTGGCATACACTCATATGTGCACATACTCCTGTTTGCTATATCCACTTTTGATTTTTCCTCTCAATTTTCGTTAATATTATTATTTTTTGCTTTAGATCATTTTAACCATCATAAAATACATAAAAAAACCATAAAACAAATAAAATATGGTTGTCATGATAAACATGGGCAACATATTTTCATATTATGTCGGAAAAACTATATAGACACAACAACAACAACAGCAACATCAACAAAAGCTCTGTTATGCACTCTGTGTAGAAATATTCGTTTTTTTTTGCTATAGTCAACTAGCTGGACTCTTGTGATGACTGTGATAGATAAGTTGATGCGGAAAATGTCATTTTGTTGATGAGGATGATGATGAGCTACCGGGATAAAAAAACCTAAAATGCATCTGACCATAACGTGTCTACACGAGCACTGAATCTAATTGAATATTGATATTCGTATAAAAAGTTTATAATATTCGAGACTATCCGGAATATGTTTGGTTGCTAATTAGTCTTGCCGGGAAATAATATTTTAAAAATAAAAAATGTCACTTACCTCGGATGTCATAAAATTACGGGTAATCGTCACGTACGACATTTTTATGTTTTTGATACATATTTGATATACGTATTATATACCTATATAATCTACATACGAGACATGCTTTGTTATACGTGTGTATGTGTGTGAGTGTGTATATTATTCTTGTCTCATATCGTGCATGCATGACAATGAAAATAGTTTTTGGATTATATCATGTAACGTCTATTATGCTATCAAAATTTGTTACTCTAGTGGATATTGATATTTTGTTGTCTCAACTAAACTATACATACGAGTATAAACATACATGTCTAATGAATTTGTAATGCATTGTCGTATACTATTGTACACACATTATGGTAATAATTTTATGTAAATATTGGAAAATCAACTCCATATTTTTATCGAATTTATGTCGAGCGTTAATCTTTGAAACGTGCATAGAAGAAATTGAAAGTAATTGTAAAGTATATTAGAAAGTGACAGGATTGTACTTACACATAAAGTACTCGTACGCTTAGCTAAATAATAAAAGATTTTATTTGATCGATTTTACTTAAGCTAAACCTCGCTAGTTAATTTACACAGCTCAAGAAGCCATATAAAAATTGACCTAACATTCTTTCCATGTGCGAGCATTATTAAGGCCTTTCATTTGAATTTATTTCCAACCAGAACACTTTAAACGGTCAATGTTTAGAAATTTTCAAAGTTTGTGTGTGAGAGAAATTCAATCGAGTTTCATTGACTCCCCACAAGATAATTGATCCGAAATTTTTTCCAGGTGTGAGCATCATTAAGACCTTTCATTTGAATTTATTTCCAGTCATGACACTTTAAACGATCAATATTTAGAAATTTTTAAAATTTGAAATTTCTTTCAGGTGTGAGTATCCTGAAGACCTTTCATTTGAATCAATTTCCAACCAGAACATTTTAAACGGTCAATATTTAAAAATTTTCAAAGTTTTTGGGAGAGAGAAATTCAATCAAGTTTTCATGGACCTCCCACAAGAAAGTTGATCCGAAATTTTTTCCAGGTGTGAGCATCATTAAGATCTTTCATTTGAATTTATTTCCAGTCATGACACTTTAAACGATCAATATTTAGAAATTTTCAAAATTTGAAATTTCTTTCAGGTGTAAGGATCATTAAGTTCTTTCATTTGAATCTATTTCTAACCAGAACACTTTAAACCGTCAATATTTAGAAATTTTCAAAGTTTGTGTGTGTGAGAGAAATTCAATCGAGCTCTCATGGACTCCTAACAAGAAAATTGATCCGAAATTTTTTCCAGGTGTGAGCATCATTAAGATCTTTCATTTGAATCTAGTTCCAACCAGACCACTTTAAACCGTCAATATTTAAAAAATTTCAAAGTTTGTGTGTGAGAGAAATTCTATCGAGTTTTCAGGGACTCCCCACCAGAAAATTGATCTAAAATTTTTTCCAGGTGTGAGCATCATTAAGATCTTTCATTTGAATCTAGTTCCGACCAGACCACTTTAAACGGTCAATATTTAGAAATTTTCCAAGTTTGTGTGTGAGAGAAATTCAATCGAGTTTTCATGGACTCCCCACAAGAAAATTGATCCGAAATATTTTCCAGGTATGAGCATCATTAAGACCTTTCATTTGAATCTATTTCCAACCAGACCATTTTAAGCGATTAATATGTAGAAGTTTTCCGGGTTGTCCGATAAATTTTCAGTAGGGGTGGCTCTCATCACGTAGAAATGTGAAGTGTCATGAAGCCTAATTGACTGATAGTAAGGTTGTTGTTGACTCTCATCCACTTCGGCTGTTGTTGTAGGCGAGATGAACAGTTTGGTAAGCTGACAGGCCCCTTGGGAAAAATGATCGGATGCTTCTGCGTTTATGGTAGCTTCGATTCGTTGAGCCGCTCTCTGACCCATAGTATATCGTCGCTGCCGATGAAAGGGTTCAGAGATCGATGCGGCCTCTGGTCTAATAAATGTTCTCCGGATTGGCATCTTGATGCTTTCTTCGCGAAATGTGATTCTTGAATCAGCTTGCCCCAAAATTTTAATGCCAAATGGAGCTCAGGAACGGTGATGAAGTCTCTTGAATGTGATATTGTGAGTATATTGTAATATAATTCATTGTGAAACGTCACAGTTTCTCAATGCATTGCGATCATTGATTTTATTTTTCGTTCAACGATGTTGGTGTAGGCCCCGCTCGTTCTTTGGAGCTGCCGACCACAGAGGATGCCTGACTAACAATGAAAGATCAACACCACATGATGCGTAATCTGCAGGCTTCTACTTGGTGTCGACATAATCCTAATTGGCAGGTTAGGGTAGTCTAACTTTTATGAAATCCGATGTAGTACGTCGAATTACTGCACGATTGTGGTGTGCAATAGTTTGATGAGAAGTACACTGGTACATAGCTCCAAACGTGGCCGGTTGATTGTTTTCAGTGGTGCAACCGGACAAGTAGTGCAGTGGTTAAATCATCGAATCCTACTAGTGGCTGGAATGCCCTCTGTTGGACTGCATAATTGCAAGGGCCGACCCAACGTCCAAGTCAATGTACAAGTTGTCATGGAGCTGTAATGTGCAAGTGGTATTCTGAAATTGTGTGAGTAGGTGAATGGGAAGGCGTGTACGTGAATGGAAAGGGGCGTTATTTATTGACCTTCAAAGGACATTATATCCACTGTATACTTAATACTTTCTTACAAAAAAACCTTGGCGTTTGATGCCAGAATTGCACCAGCGAGTTATCGAATGATGTATCCAGCGATCAATTCTGAGAGCCTCGAATGATGAATGCCTATTACCCACAACTCTTGTAGTATGATTTTTGCGATCCAACCGAGCGGATCGAATATCTTTGATGCCTGCGATGGTATTGTTCGTTTGGTTGGTGCAAGAACATCCGATGATGCGCTGATGTAGAATCCTATACAATCGGGCGAAGAAAACCATTGTAGTTCAAGTGTTTTGACTGAATTATCCTAGTTTAGCTCAAGTTGTCCCTGTTATTCGCGGAATTTGCTTGGTATCTCATTGACAAGCTGGTGATTGTTCGAGGACCACTTCCGCAGTACGATCCGCTCATCAGGTCGACGACACAGAAGTCCTTGAATGAGAGTATTGCATTGCAAATTTCTTCCGTTCATCTCGTGCAGAAGGATGGTGCAAATTGCGAGACAGGAAGCGCTGGGTGTACAAACGATAATCTCGAACTGACTCATCTGCAGAAGATCGTCATACGATCCGCTGATAATTTATGTTTGGGGACGCAACCAGGATCTGCTTGATATCTGAAACGAAAACAAATAGATGTCTGCGAAAACGGATTAGAATCTCGAAGTCGTTCTGCTGAAGCTTGGGGCCAACGCAAAGCTTTTGGTTAAGTGATATGTCGATTGATGTTTTGTGCAATGCGTCGAATATCACGCGTCTGGGCGAATTGTTGTGATCATCAGACACTTTCACCATGTGACCCGACTCCAGATTATCCTGCATTCACCGGTTAAACTAAGAATGTAGTTGATCGATCCTGGCGAACCGGCGTTCCTTATGTTGCAGTCGCAGAACAGCATGCTCTCGTGACCCGCCAAAGGGTGGTGAGTTCTCGTTGAATGGCAGGGATACAGTGTATCTTTCATCTTCTTTGTGATAGTGTGTCTATTCGTAGTGTCGTTCGCATTCTCGTGCGTTCATTTTTCGAGATGGGTGAACACCTTTGATTTTTCGAAATGACCTGAGCGTGTTGTCAAATGCTTCATTGTCCCCAATGGCTGCCGTTAAACTAGACAGCTGATTGGTTGTCCTACGCTCCACCTTGCCGAAGAAGATTTAACCAAATTTCGTATTTTGTGCAAATGCTGAGCCTGATGCAACCATCTTGTGAAGCACTCCGATGACGTCGTCTCCGAGTAAATTATCTATCTTGTTGGGTCGATCGTAATGAGGATTGGCAAATTTCAATTGGTTAAAGAGTGGCCATCGGCACATATCAATTAGTTGGGATGAAAGCGTGCCCGAGGTTGTGACCGAGATAGAAAATGTTGAATCGGTTCGGGAGTGTAACACGAATTTGGCAACTGAAAGCGACGTGGGCGACCCTTCGGCCAGTTTTCTCACTAATCGATACGAAGGCGATTGCTGTTGTGAGCAGAACATGCTTGACTGGCCAGATGCGACGTGGTTCGTAGTGACCAAAGTTGCTAATAATTCGATGGATTCGAGTTGTGCTATAGCGTGTTGTGTCTTTTATTGCAATCCAGTTTATGATTTGAAATTCGATTTGGTGTGGTCTTTGCGCATGCAGTTAAAGCACAACCTCTTTGATCGAACGAGATTTGATCGTCCTTCGAATGTAAGAAGCTTGAATTGATCTCCATAATTGACGGAGTAAGAAAAATCTTAAATTAACCGGCGTGTAGTGATCGTCCGATATTTATCCTTTTCGGCACATTAAAAGAAGCCGGTCACAAACATTTAAAAATGTAAACTAGTAAGCGCGGACTAGCATTCGATTGCCAAAGCGTCCACGCAAAGATCAATATCTTCCTCCATATTTGAAACCATAACGATGTGATTCTATGGAGCAAAAGGCAGCGTATAATAAGTTCGATAGGCCCCGAGTCACTTTCTTAACATTTTTTTGGTTCGAACGATTTTTTATAAAAATTGGAGAGGCAGGGTTTTCGAGTGTCAAGATTTTGTTGCGATGTGTACTAATTTCGAGAAACTTCGTTCATATGGTTATTCGCTAGGGCCGCATGATGTTTATAATAATTGCTGGAGTTGCGTTTTGGAGTACCAAAAACCAGATGTGATGGATCCAAATTCATGTAAAACCTACTTATGGGGTCATCCAGTGGGAGCCGAGCGAACTGACCAAAATATTAGTTTATACCGGGTGGGTGTCTATACGTGGTAAAAAGTCGTACTTTCCATTGATAGCGCATTGCATTGAGATGGCAGAACAGAATTCCTTGCGGTTGTTTAGAGTAAATGGTGGAAAATTGAACCATCTGACCTTTAGACGTGAATTATCTCTTGGAATTCTAGAGTCATTCAGAAAAAAACTGTTTAATACAAGTGGACCCAAACCAGCATCATATTTACATGCATACTCAAGATTTGATAGTACCGGCCAATTATCAAGACAAACAATGCCGATGTATACATTGTCATAATAAATGTAATTTTATGTGCCTAAAATGTCAAGTAGCGCTACACCCAAAAAACTGCTTTCTGGAATATCACATACTAATTATGGAATATTTTCTCTCATAGAAAGAATTTGCAATTGATTTATTTCCTATTTTAATAAACTTTGAAAAATATTCTTTGTAGCCGTTTATAATGCCACTGTCGTTTTAAAAGGACAGGCCTACCGCCTAAGCGAAGTCACTTCCGGCAATAAAGTAAAAATATTTCTCTTATCATTTTTACTACGAATATCTATTTCAAACCCAATTTTAGGGGAAAAAATAGCTTCGCCTTTATTCGGGTTTAATCATCCACTTTAGACGAGGTCCTAAAAATGTTGAGCTCAACTTAATTTCATTTCAATTATTAAAAAGCCGTGTTGATTAAAAAATGTCTAAGCCTAGAATTATTCGGCTACTAGAGGAATTAGTCAAAGTAATTGTCTGTTATTACGTTCCATTTATTTTAGCGCATCCACCCATAAACCCATTTTAGCCATGCAATACACCTGGTTTGTCTAACCAGTCACTTGTTACTGCGATACCAGCTGAATAATCCTTTTAACATGGTTTATCACACGAAAGAAGTCGTTCTATATTTTGAACGACCCAATGATACCCATTACATCCATAACTTTATTTTTATTATTTGTTATGTTGTTAAAAAGGACATTTAATAATAATAATAAAGGATAAATACGAGTATAACGTAAACCAAATAGAAAAATAAAATAAAAATTGTGAAAATTTAATAATATTTTGTTAAATGGCTTGGAAATTTTTCAATATTTTCTCGAATTTTATTTTTTTTATATTTTGTAATTTTTTGGATCATCAACAACATGCAGGCTTAAAGGACATGTATACGTAGCATAATCAATGATATACACGATACATACATGGTTATATGTGTATGTGAACATAAAAGGATATTATTGTTATTATTAAATCGACTGATACTGTTTATATTTTTGTACGTTTGATCTTTATGCTGTTTTGGGATTTTTTTTTTTGAAAATTCTGTTTGCAAATTAATTTAATGTAAACATAATTTATGTAGTTTTTATGATTTTTATGTGTATGTACATGAGCATAATACATTAATTATGTTTATTACAATATTTTGATTATAAATTGAAAAATAATATTATTATTTAGGATAATTAGATTTTTTGTGTTGCATAGGTCGGTTGGTATGGTACTATGTTGCACATATAGACAGTTCCATATAATAAAATACATATCTGCAAATTGATAGCAACAACGATGGTAAAATGAGTTCAAAAAAAAATTATAAATCGCCAAAATAAATAAATTTGTGTTATCTTATTGGTAAATATTAGGATTTTAGTCGATAATTAATTTTTAGGTTTACGGTATGTCTGTTTAATGAAAATTTGGGTCATTTCTAATTGAATGCCGTGTCCAAATACAGCAGTGGCTTGAAAAACATGTTCAAGAATACTATTATTAAGACTAGTATGACGCACCTTGAAACAAGGAGAGGTGGTGCCAGTTGCGCAGATAGATGGTCCTTGTTAGTGGTTATCAGGTAGTATTGAACTCGATTTAATGGTGTAATAGTAGTATAATAAAATAATATACATACGTATTTGTATTATTTGATTTTAGAAGAAGGAAACGAATCAAATATAGGGTTTTCCAATAAGAGTGATATGATTTCTTTAAAAAAAACACACTAATTGTTAAGGAAATTTAAATGTTTTTTATTTAATGTGAAGTACAATCGATACAATTAAGTTCTGAATAAAACGTCATTCAAATGGCCTCTACGACTTCTTCTGCAGGAACGAATTCGATGAACCCAATTTTCGAGCACTTTTTCCACTAAATGAAGTCGTTTGTTGTAGCGAGTAGTTTCTTCCACTATAAGCAACTACGCACAATTATTTTCAACGGACAATCCTCCGTTCACATAATTCTTTGTAACCGGACAATTCTCCATGTACAGAATTATTTCAAATAATATACAACAATCGTGTATATACAAATAATGTACATAACAACTGGTACACAGATAATCGTACAACAACACTTGTACATAACGAAATCTGTGTAAGCAAATTATGATTGAAAAATTATATTTTGGTTACACAACAAATTCATGATAATACCTCTACAATCAAATCATTTCGAGATGCATAAACATCGTATTGGTTTTGCAAAACCAAAGTCATGTAAAAGGCACTTATACACCACCATTCCATCGCACAAGAGATGGCATGGCAAACGTCTATGTTAACTAAAACATATTCGTAAACGGGTGCACCAAAATATGTTGGTGCATGTAACATCAATTTTATAAAGGGTGGTTAAATTTTAAGGGCCGACGTTGAATGTGAACCACACCTAAACGTCAAGTTTTTTTCTGCATTTAAATTGACATTTCTCAATTTCAGACTAATTCAATTTAAACCATGGAAAGATACACAATCGAGCAACGCGTTAAAGTTGGCAACAGTGGATGATCAATTTTCGAAGAAAATCATCTTCAGTGATGAGGCACATTTTCACCTCAGTGGATTCGTCAATAAGCAGAATTGCCGCATTTGGGCGAATCATAATCCAAGAGTGATTGTCGAAAAACCAATGCACCCACAAAGAGTGACTGTTTGGTGCGGTCTATGGGCTGGCGGCATCATCGGGCCGTATTTTTTCCAAAATGAGGCCGGTCGGGCAGTTACTGTGAATGGTGTTCGCTATCGTGAGATGATAACGAACTTTTTATGGCCCGAATTGGAAGATATGGATGTGGACGATATGTGGTTTCAACAGGACGGTGCTACTTGCCACACAGCTAACGAAACAATGGCTCTTTTGCGCGACAAATTCAATGCAACAATTCAAGAGCTAAAGGATAAGATAATTCGGCACATTAACGGCATAGAACCTCAATTATGCCTAAGCGTCATCGAAAATTTTGACCATCGGGTGGAGGTGTGCTGCCGAGGTCGCGGCGGCTATTTGGCCGATATTTTGTTCCATACATAATTGAACCATACCATATTATCATAATAAAAAAAAATTCACAATAATTTTCTAAATAATTTGTGTTTTATTCAAAATCAACATCGGCTCTTTAAATTTAACCACCCCCCCCCCCCCAGAAAATCCGGTTTTGGATTTCTGAGTGTTTTTTTTGATATCGGCAAAAAGATAAAAAAACAAAATTCATTCTGCCTATTCAATTTGGATTTTTGCCGGAGCAACACGCCGCCGCAGCTCATCACTCACCGACAACACCAACAACAACAAGAAAATTATTTAATTAAATAAAAAATTTGATTAAATTAAAGTTAAAAAAAGTATTGTGTTTTTATTCTTTAACATTAAAATTTTATAAAAGTGCTCCGCCGCAACAAACGTTATAACTGGTGACCCGAGGCGTCGGTTTATACCGAAGGAAAATCAGGTGAGTGAGTTTTTATAAATACTAAAAAGTGCATAGTGCTAAAAATTTATAAAATTAATAAATTCGACGAGTTTTGTGATGTAGTGGACTCGAGCCCCCACCAGTGGTAAGCGCACTATATGCACAAATCGTCCCAATCCCCTGGTCGATTTCTAGAAGCCACGTGCCAATCCCACATAAATTCTAAAAATTCGTAAAATCATTTTTTTTAAAAGAAAAAAAGAAAGACCGCGCGTTTAAAATTTTTGTGGCACGAGAAAATTGTTCATAGTGTGTGACAAGAAAATTGAATAGACCCACAAAAACACCGTTTCATTTTGTTTGCTCATTCAAAACAAAACATGACAAATAACGGTGACAATAAGGACGATGTAAATGAAGACGCAAATCGTCAGCAAAAGGTGGCACTCCAGCTTGAATTAGCCACGTCAAAACAATTGACGCGGCTACCAGCATTCTGGGAGAATAACCCGAAGACTTGGTTCACATCAGCCGAGATTATGTTCGACGCGAACAAGATCACCAGCAATAGACAAAAGTTTGCGCACACAGTGTTGTCCCTATCGGAAGCACAAGCAGAGAAGGTCGAATACATACTACAAGACCCTCCAGATAACAACAAATACGACATGCTCAAGAAAAGCCTAATCGACCGCGATTAGGCTTCGATTAGAAACAATCTTGAGCAAAGTCGAAGTTGGTGATCAAAAACCTTCGGATGTATTACACCGAATTAAAACGTTGGCCGGAAAGAACTTCACAGCCAACGTAATTACAAGATTATGGATCAGGCAACTCCCTGATTTCATACAAACAGCATTGGTCCCTCAACAGGACAAACCAGTAGAGGATCTAGCTGACATTGCAGATAAATTACACGATATCATTGGCACGCGGACTCAGAGCTTGAGTTCAATGAAACGCGAAACGCGAAAATCAAGCTCAGAGATACACGCGCCAAACTCTAGCATTAGCCGGATTGAAAACACTCTAAAACAAATTAGCGCCCGGCTAGAAAAGCTAGAGAGAAATTCATACACTCAGCGACAACCTTCGCGTTCTCAATCACCTTGGAGACGAACACCGTCTCCAGTTAGAAATCAAACACCGCAATCACACCAGGGAAGTTCATTTCAACAAAACAATCAACAATCACGAAGATACCAATTTTCTCACAAATGGTGTTGGTATCACGCAAAATTTGGTAACACAGCATCAAAATGCTCAGCACCATGCACTTTTGCTACACAACAAATGGGATCCGCAAATACCGTTTCCCCAAACAAATAAGTCTTACGGTCGTAGCGGCAGACCTAAGACAACCGCAGCATAGCCGCCTATTTCTACGGGATTCAGTAAATCAAATAACATTTTTGATTGATACCGGCGCTGATCTCAGTGTAATCCCGTACCGCAATTACTACTGCTACGGAGCGAATCGGAATCCCGATTTAGTTCTATCAGCAGCAAATGGTATCACAATAAACACTTTTGGTACCAAACTACTCGAAGTTAACATTGGATTAAAGCGTTCATTCAAACACGCTTTCATTCTCGCCAACGTCAACCGCCCCATTATCGACGCGGATTTCCTAAAGAAATTCGGTCTTTTAGTGGATCTGAAAAATCATAAATTGATTGATCCATCCACTAAACTATCAATCAACGCAACATCAGCACGCGTTGATACACCATCATCATTGCATTACACAATAAACAATGGTTACGGAGCACTGTTAAAGAAATTCCCTTCTTTAACAGCTCCACCAAACTACACCGCTCCGGTAATGCACAATGTAGTACACTACATTGTGACTACAGAGCATTTACCATTTTCAGAGGCCAAGAAGGCTTGATCCAATTCGCCACAAAGCAGCTTTCCTAGAATTCCAACACATGGTGGAACTAGGAATCTGCTGGCCATCTTCTTCAGCAGTATCATGTCCATTACACTTGGTGAAGAAGAAGGACAACAACTGGAAACGTTGTGGGGACTACAGAAGGCTGCAGTTACAGTTCCTGACCGTTATCCTATCCCCCACATCCAAAATTTCTCCATGCAACTACATGGTTGCACAATTTTCACAAAAATCGATCTCGTCAGAGCATACCATCTCATTCCAATTGCTCCTGACGACATTCACAAAACTGCTATTACCACTCCATTTGGCTTATTCGAATTCACCCGAATGCCATTTGGACTAAGAAATGCTGCACAAACATTTCAGCGTTTCATCAACGAAATTGTAAAAGATCTCGATTTCGGTTTTGCATATATCGATGACATTCTCGTCAAAGTACGGTGTTAATATCAACACGACAAAATCCGTATTTGGGACAAGCAATCTTGACTTCCTTAGTCACAAAATCACTCCTAATGGCATTCTGCCGTCCGAAGGACGAACTAATGCAATTAGAGAATTCCCAGCACCACAAAACGTGAAAAAAATCCAACAATTCATCGGCATGGTAAATTACTACCACCGAATTATACCAAAACTTGCAGAAGTACTTGCCCCTATTCACACGCATTTGGCAAGTCTTCTTAAAAAGCCAAAAACGCCTCAAAATTTTTCTTGGACTGAAGAGTGTGAAAACGCATTCCTTCAGCTCAAGAACAGCTTGGAAAAAATTTCACTTCTAGCGCATCCGCTAAATGAAACGAAATATAGCATCACCACTGATGCATCCAACACAGCAATAGGCGCGGTCTTACAACAATTAAATAATATGACCTGGGAACCTCTTGGATTTTTCTCCAAGAAACTATCAGACGCAGAAAGAAAATATTCCGCATTTGATCGTGAACTGCTTGCAAGTTTCCAAGCAATAAAACATTTTCGATACTATGTCGAAGGTTGGGAATTTACCATATTCACCGACCACAAACCGCTTACTAGAGCAATTACCTCTAAAGCGGAACGAAATCCAAGGCAAGCACACCACTTATGATTTTGTCTCTCAATTCACGACAGACATACAATATATTCAAGGCAAAAGCAATGTGGTTGCCGATACACTATCTTGGACTTCCAACCACGAACTTGCCTCCGCAGCTACTCGCTACGACATCACAACGATTGCGAAATTAAACGTCTATGTTAACTAAAACATATTCGTAAACGGGTGCACCAAAATATTTTGGTGCATGTAACATCAATTTTATAAAAACCAGAAAATCCGGTTTTGGATTTCTGAGTTTTTTTTTGATATCGGCAAGAAGATAAAAAAACAAAATTCATTCTGCCTATTCAATTTGGATTTTTGCCGGAGCAACACACCGCCGCAGCACATCACTCACCAGCAACTAAAAAATTAATTTTAAATAAATAAAATTCATTTTAAAATTAAATTTAAAGCTTTTTATTTATTTATCTTTTAAATTATTATTATTATTAAAGTGTTACGCATCGAACAACGCGATAATGTCATGAATAGCATGTTCAATATTGATTTGTAAAGTTTGAATAGAGTTTGGTTTATTGCTAATGTTAATTAAACACAATTTCTTGAAATAATGGAATCTCCAAACTTTTCTCGCAATAATTCAATTGTTGCACTTGCTGTGTGGCACGTAACTCCGTCTTGTTGGAACCAAATGTTGTCAAGATCAACTTCTTCGAATTTCGACCATAAAAAGTTGGTTATCATCGATACTGATCTCCATTGACAGTAACGGTGTTACCAGCTTCATTTCGAAAAAATACGGACCGATGATTCCACCAGATTAAAAACCGCACCAAACTGTCAATTTAGGTGAATGTAATGGTTTTTCATGAATAATTTGTGGATTTTCTTCGCACCAGAATCGACAGTTTTGTTTATTTACCGCACCACTCAGATGAAAGTGAACCTCATCGGAGAAGATGATTTTCTTAAAAAAATCGTTATCGTTTTCAAGTTGTTCCAAGGCAAAATCAGCAAATTCACGACGTTTACGATAATCCAATGGCTTCATTTCTTGAGTGAGAACAATTTTATACGGATGCAAACCCAAATCCTTTCTCAAAATCCACCAGGTTGTGGTTTGAGACAGTCCCAATTCTTGAGAACGTCTTGGAATCGACAAATTGCGGTCTTCAGCAACACCTGAAATTTGCCTGATTGGCACTTCAACATTATGTAAAGAAAATGTACGCTCAAAATTTTCAACAATTCGACGAATAGCGAGCACACTTAGACGATTATTAAGACTATAAAATGGCAAACGCGCACGAAAAGTTGCAATTGGAGAACGATTATTTTGATAATAAAACTGAATAATTTGTAAACGTTGTTCTTGCGTATATCTCACCATGATGAAATTGCAAACATTACTCAATACAATGAAACAAAAATGACAGATCATGACATATTACAAATGGCCGAAACGTCACTTAAAAATCGTACCATTCTTATTGGAAAACCCTATAAAAATAAAGATAAATTGTTTATTTGCTGTTTTTGGTACAATTGCGAACGTAATCTTTTGTATCTTATAGCGTCATCTGGCGCAAAGCTGATGTTCGTATGTGTCGAGATTCAATGGAAAACCAAATAGGTCAATGTTTTCTGTAAGCGGTGAATTCCAACGTGATATTAAACTGCTATATTGAGATTGTAATAAATTCTACTGAATAATCTGCCGAAAAATAAATAGATTTGCGGCCACTAAAATTATTGTTTCAGCAAAACTGAAAATCTCCTGAAATAATAATTTGGTGTGCACTACTAAATATTTTCCAAGGAAGGCATTTCACACTCATTTATCATATCGTGGAACCTAACTGAGTGCAGTAATTCAATTGCACTCTGAACCAAAATACCCGTAAAGATTTTTTTTCGGTTTGGTATAATATACAATCTGCAATGATAAATTAAAATGAAATTCTAATTTAACAAATGTTTGGAAAACTTGTTAGAAAAAAATTATTTAATGCGAAAATTCTCATGAGAATTTTCTATTTTTTGTATAATTTTTAAATTTATGGATTATTAGTCATAATAAAAAAACACAAAAAAACTTTTTAACAACAGAAATTAATAATCCTGTCCTGGTATCATTCAAAAGTACAACAACAATATTTTTTGTGTGTGTGTGTTTTCTCTAACAAACTAATTTTCATATTTTCCAAAAAAAAAAGAACGCTGTGTAGCTATTTTCTACAAAGTTCAAAAATCTTTGTTTTATTATTTTATGGTGCCGGTGGTTTGGTTAGAGCTTTCCTTTCTATACATGTTGGTAGAATAGAAAAAAAAAAAATTTAATTTTTCCAAAAATATCATTGAAACAAAACAAAAATGACAAATCGGTCTCTTGTGGTTGGCAACATTATAATACATACATATAAATTTTTCCTTGAGTTGCCAAAGACACAGCAGCGCAATATAACAGCAAAAATAATTTAAATGGGGAAAACTAGACGAAGAAAATGATAATTTTGCGGAATTTTATTTTATTTTGGAAAATTAGAGGTCCTGGATGATATAAGGTTCAGGACAAACAAAAGTGAAATAATGTAAATTGTTTTATGTCGCGATATGAAGGGGTCCATAATATAAATAATAAACATTAGGGATACAAAATGACGTTGTTTGTCATAATTCAACTTCAATTGTATATCTGCTACTCGTATATACATATACAAAAAGCACATTCTGTTGTTGTTTTAATAAATGAAAAATAAATTAAATACAAATTAAAATTAATTATTACAATTATTTAAGTCACCAACAGATGAGTTACACATCACATAATTTTTGTTTTTGGGATGGGTGATTTTCTTGTAATAACATTCGGTTTCGTATTTTGATATAAGTAGAAATTGATTTTTTAGTTAAACCATGATAAATTTTGACATGCATAGGGCCATTTTGAATACATTTGGTAGAACGAGGGGTTGATTTAATCTAAATGATTTTTGTTCATTTACTCATAACTAAAACATATTATTACTACTGTAAATGGAGATTAGTGTTTTTCGGTTATGTTGTTCTTACATTTTATGTATGTATATAAACAACTGTGATAGGTGAACTTGAGGGTTGGTAATTTATGTTGTTATAAAACGGCAATAACTTTAAAAATTATATTAATTATAAGATTGCAAGATTTATATCATGTTTCCCCGATCCTTTCTTCTTAATCGTCTTTGCTTTGGTGATCGGCAGGCTCTGCCAATTAAAAAAAATGTTAGCTTACATCATTGCTTAACGCAATCTATTTGATGTTCCGTCTAGTACGATAAGCTGTGAGAAACTTTTCTTAATTTTTGAATCTTCTTCAATTTCATCTTTTTTTTCAAAATGTGCAGAATGTATGTTTCGGCCTTCATATTATCAATATTTATATCCATATAAGATAAATTGCATTAAGTTTCAATTGCAAACATCTGTGCATGCCTGCTTATATATTTCCATAACGATGAACAGTTCCCATCACTCAAACTTATAATAATAGTAATGTCGCCTGTGGTCCTCCTAAGCACCTTACGAATTGTAATTTTCTCTCGAACAATTGACAAGTGTCTCTAGATTCGAAGTTATTTAATGCATTAAGTCTGGCTACATTACAAACTAGGTGGAATACATATGATTCCGAAAACCAGCCTGTTTGTGTGTATGATCTAATTCTGCTTTATCAAATATACAATCCCGTGTATATGTATTCTCGACTCTCATCGGCCATACTGCCATAAATCAGCATCAGCCAACAATGATGACAATTTTACTTTCCGTTAACTAGTTAAAAGTAGTCTGAAAAAGTGGTTATCAAAGAGTTATCAGTCTACGTGTACGTCTGTGTGTGATGGTCGGACTAAATGTCTGGGCTCCCTCAGTCTTTTTCGTTTCATATTGCAAATATTTGGGAATTTACAGAAAAAACGCCTAAGAACTAAAAGCTTCCAGATTAATATTGCGAAAATACAGATCCTCAAAAGTTTTATAAAATTTAAGCGGCCATTTTTATTGAAATACACTTTTATGTGCAAAAATCGACACAAAAAAAATATTTATCAAGAAAACTTTAATCCCCTTACAGCCCAGGTGAATTGATTGATCGGGGTGAAACTTTTACTTAAGCTTTTTCCATAAATTTGGAGATCTAAGTGATTTTGGTCGAAACCGGTTCACCGGTAGTGCCAGCTTCCATATAGAAATTCGTTGTTTGCAAATATTTTGAGCAGTGTAAAAAATCAACTAAAACTAAAAAAATCGTAATCAAAATTGCAACAATATTGGTACACGCCAATTTTCCAAAATTTAAGCAGACAAAACGAATTTTAAAAACTGTGTTTTTCAACTAATTTCACGCATAAAATTCGATAACAATACCAACAACAAGAATTTATTTAATTCAATTTATTGATTAAATTTAGGATTCTACCGCTCTTTAAATAAATTCCAGATTATTGTCGGCCATGTTTAGTTTGACAACAACAACTATTTTTGACATCTATGATTCACCTAAAATGCAATAATAATCCCGAAAATTTAAATTAACTTAATCTAATTTATAAACAAAATTTAGGTTTCTTTTGCTCTTATAAATTCAGGGTTATTATTGGCCATGTTTATTTTGACAACAACAACTATTTTGACAAATACAACAAATTCACTGTGATTCACATACAATTCAACAACAATCCCAACAATTTGAATTAATCTAATCCAATTTATAAAATTAAATTAAGGATTCTACTGATCTTTAAAAAAATTCCGGGTTATTATCAGCCATGTTTATTTTGACAACAACAACTTTTGACAAATACAACAAATTCACTGTGATTCGCTTAAAAATCACTAACAATCCCAACAATTAAAATTAAATTTATTCAATTTATAAATCAAATTTAGGATGCTACTGCTCTTTAAATAAATTCCGGGTTATTACCGGCCATGTTTATTTTGACAACAACAACTATTTTTGACAAATACAACAAATTCAATGTGATTCACATACAATTCAACAGCAATCCCAACAATTTGAATTGATTTAATCCAATAAATACAACTTAATAAAGGTTTCTACTAATCGTTACGTAAATTCCGGATTATTATCGGCCATGTTTATTTTGACAACAACAACTATTTTTGACAAATACAACAAATTCACTGTTGAATTCACATAAAATTCAATAACAATCCCAACAATTTGAATCAATTTAATCTAATTTATAAACAAAATTTAGGTTTATTACCGGCCATGTTTATTTTGACAACAACAACTATTTTTGACAAATACAACAAATTCAATGTGATTCACATACAATTCAACAGCAATCCCAACAATTTGAATTGATTTAATCCAATAAATACAACTTAATAAAGGTTTCTACTAATCGTTACGTAAATTCCGGATTATTAACGGTCATGTTTATTTTGACAACAACAACTATTTTTGACAAATACAACAAATTCACTGTGATTCACCTAAAATTCAATAACAATCCCAACAATTTGAAACAATTTAATCCAATCTATAAATTAAATTTAGGTTACTTTTGCTCTTTAAATATATTCCGGGTTATTATCAGCCATGTTTATTTTGACAACAACAACTACTTTTGACAAATACAACAAATTCACTGTGATTCGCTTAAAAATCACTAACAACCCCAACAATTAAAATTAAATTTATTCAATTTATAAATCAAATTTAGGATGCTACTGCTCTTTAAATAAATTCCGGGTTATTATCGGCCATGTTTATTTTGACAACAACAACTATTTTTGACATCCATGATTCACCTAAAATTCAATAACAATCCCAACAATTTGAAACAATTTAATCCAATTTATAAACAAAATTTTGGTTACTTTTGCTCTTTAAATATATTCCGGGTTATTATCAGCCATGTTTATTTTGACAACAACAACTTTTGACAAATACAACAAATTCACTGTGATTCGCTTAAAAATCACTAACAATCCCAACAATTAAAATTAAATTTATTCAATTTATAAATCAAATTTAGGATGCTACTGCTCTTTAAATAAATTCCGGGTTATTACCGGCCATGTTTATTTTGACAACAACTATTTTTGACATCCATGATTCACCTAAAATTGAATAACATTCCCAACAATTTGAATTAATCTAATCCAATTTATAAAATTAAATTATGGATTCTACTGATCTTTACAAAAATTCCGGGTTATTATCGGCCATGTTTATTTTGACAACAACAACTATTTTCGACAAATACAACAAACTTACTGTGATTCACATAAAATTCAACAACAATCCCAACAATTTCAATTTATTCCATCCAATAAGTACAACTTAATAAAGGTTTCTACTAATCGTTACGTAAATTCCGGGTTATTATCGGCCATGTTGATTTTGACAACAACAACTATTTTTGACAAATACAACAAATTCACTGTGATTCACATAAAATTCAATAACAATCCCGAAAATTTGAATAAACTTAATCCAATTTATAAATTAAATTTAGGTTTCTTTCGCTCTTTAAATAAATTCCGGGTTATTATCGGTCATGTTCATTTTGACAACAACAACTATTTTTGACAAATACAACAAATTCACAGTGACTCACATACAATTCAACAACAATCCTAACAATTTGAATTGATTCAATCCAATAAGTACAACTTAATAAGGGTTACTACTAATCGTTACTTAAATTCCGGGTTATTAACGGTCATGTTTATTTTGACAACAACAATTATTTTTGACAAATACAACAAATTCACTGTGATTCACATACAACTCAATAACAATCCCAACAATTTGAATTGATTTAATCCACTAAATACAACTTAATAAAGGTTTCTACTAATCGTTACGTAAATTCCGGATTATTAACGGTCATGTTTATTTTGACAACAACAACTATTTTTGACAAATACAACAAATTCACTGTGATTCACCTAAAATTCAATAACAATCCCAACAATTTGAAACAATTTAATCCAATCTATAAATTAAATTTAGGTTACTTTTGCTCTTTAAATATATTCCGGGTTATTATCAGCCATGTTTATTTTGACAACAACAACTACTTTTGACAAATACAACAAATTCACTGTGATTCGCTTAAAAATCACTAACAACCCCAACAATTAAAATTAAATTTATTCAATTTATAAATCAAATTTAGGATGCTACTGCTCTTTAAATAAATTCCGGGTTATTATCGGCCATGTTTATTTTGACAACAACAACTATTTTTGACATCCATGATTCACCTAAAATTCAATAACAATCCCAACAATTTGAAACAATTTAATCCAATTTATAAACAAAATTTTGGTTACTTTTGCTCTTTAAATATATTCCGGGTTATTATCAGCCATGTTTATTTTGACAACAACAACTTTTGACAAATACAACAAATTCACTGTGATTCGCTTAAAAATCACTAACAATCCCAACAATTAAAATTAAATTTATTCAATTTATAAATCAAATTCCGGGTTATTACCGGCCATGTTTATTTTGACAACAACAACTATTTTTGACAAATACAACAAATTCAATGTGATTCACATACAATTCAACAGCAATCCCAACAATTTGAATTGATTTAATCCAATAAATACAACTTAATAAAGGTTTCTACTAATCGTTACGTAAATTCCGGATTATTATCGGCCATGTTTATTTTGACAACAACAACTATTTTTGACAAATACAACAAATTCACTGTGAGTCACATAAAATTCAATAACAATCCCAACAATTTGAATTAACCTAATCCAATTTATAAAATTAAATTAATGATTCTACCGCTCTTTAAATAAATTCCAGATTATTGTCGGCCATGTTTATTTTGACAACAACAACTATTTTTGACATCCATGATTCACCTAAAATTGAATAACATTCCCAACAATTTGAATTAATCTAATCCAATTTATAAAATTAAATTATGGATTCTACTGATCTTTAAAAAAATTCCGGGTTATTATCGGCCATGTTTATTTTGACAACAACAACTTTTTCCGACAAATACAACAAATTCACTGTGATTTACATACAATTCAACAACAATCCCAACAATTTGAATTGATTTAATCCAATAACAATTTTGTAAAGGTTTGTACTCCTCTTGGCCATGTTTCAATAACTTTTATTTCACAAAAACTACTCAGCTCGAGCTTTGTAGTTTTGGGTTGGTAATAACCCAGTTGTAATGTCTTTAATAAATCTAAATGTCAATTCAAATCGTTATTGTGACAAAAAGTCGGCAAACAAGCCGTATAGAATCACTAAATTGTTTTAGCATTTTATTCTTTGTTAATGGAGTTTTTTTTCTAAAGGTGATTCTTTATTATCGCAATTAAGATAAATAACATTGCCACCGAACTTCATTTTGGATGTCACCTCGAATCTCTCACTTTTGTTGTTTAAATTGTGGTACTAATTCCACTGTGTTTTGTGAAAGAGGTGATTCCAATATCTTTTCTTCACATTGGCTGGGCTGTCGACTAAATAGATTTGAAATTTTCTTCACACGAATACATTTTCACGCCCATTAATCCGGGTACCATAGGATGCCCGATATTATGAATTTAATATTTTCTCGTATCGTAGCATTTGCTGGTGTTTAGTAGAGTATCCGCTGGCAGATGCACCTCTTCTTGATATCGTGCTGTGTCACCAATGATGATATTTTATATATATCCCCAGTGTATATTACTTAGAGTTGATCCTCGGTTCTTTTAACAAATTTGGAATAGGCAAATTTGGAATAGGCTACAAAAATGTAGAGAAAAAAGGTTTCAAATGTATATACTAATATCTCTAATATACTAATATCACGCCTTTTGAAAACTGCATTGAAATGACTGCATCACTATAGATAACTAAAAGTTAAAAATAATTACAATTGACCTGACCCAGGTTCAGTCTTTAATGTGAATATGAAACCTGATTATGTGATCTTAGAAATGTGGCAGCCAAATCTTTCTATGAGATTTAGCTTCAGCGAAATAATTAAAAGTAATAAGTTTGTTCAGTTTTTTGCTCTAAGCAAATCAGATATTATAGAACAGCATATACACTGATTAAAATGTTTTAATATTCGAAAATATAATTTAATTTTTCTAATTTCATCGATATAAAAGTGTTTGAGGGGCATAACCACTGTACGGTAAAAATCCTAAGTAAATTTGTTTTTTTGGTGAATTTGCGTAAAATTAAATAAAATTTAGGGATTTGCATTTATCCTCACAATGTAGACATTTTATTACACTGAATTACATAGAATTTGTATAAACACTTCACTAGTATATCCGGTTACCATACATTTTCGATATAATGTAGATTGTTGTAGATAAATATTTGATTTTATTATAGAGGTATGCACAGCATAATCCCATAATAAAACTCATAAAAATGTTTATGCAGAATTCGATACGAATACACAGTTGGTTTTCCTTCTTTCACTCATTGTTGCAAATAAAATTTAATTAGTATATGCATAATTTACCTCTGTGTTTGTTGTTGTACATAGTTTTCCATGAACATAATTATTATAAATGTAAATAAACATCACCAATTTGAATTTTTAATTAAATCTCAAATAGTGTACCAGTCCTAAACAATAAAATGTCGATGCATTGCATAATGCTTATAGGTGCATTATGAAACGGCTAGTTGGAAATATCAAATTTCGAAAGTTACGACATCCTTAACGGCGCTGCAAGTTACTCGCGCCGACGGAAAATTCGACACTGTATGTAATTTCCCTATACTTGATAAAATTATTAAATAAAAAATAAATATTCATACGACACACACACACACATAAATAGGCAATCGATTAATTATTTCATTTTCTTCATTGAAAATAATTAAATTATATTTGTTGAATGCACAATGCATTAATTATTGTTATTTTAATATTGTTTGTTTATTTGTATTTAAAGCAAATAAATTATTCAAATATTTTATTTATACATAAATAATTATATTATTCAGGCGGAAGGAAGCTATCAATTAAATTATTATAAAAATAATTATCACAATATGCTTTATTTATACTAAATTGATCTTTGTATGTCCGTGTCTGCAAGTTGCTTCGCCTGAATATTTTTCGGCGATGCTTAGATTTTTTTAGAGTTTTATTAGGCAAAAGTAGTCTTTATTGGCAACTATTTTATTCTACTGGCAGCAAACGAGCAACGACATCATTAACATTCCTCAAAAATGTTTAAAATTTCGTTCTTATAAATCCTTTTTTGAATGATGTAATGATACCACAAAGTCAAATTTTCAACTAAATAGTCCTTCCGAATTGACTGAAAATTAGTGCGAATCGCTAAATATTTGATGTTAATTGGATTGATGAAGTGATCCAAGAATTTGTCATCCAACACGAAAGAAAATTACTGCAACATATCAACAGTAAAGCAATACGATTTCTTGACATAACTCAAGAACTAAGAAGCCTTAAAAGAATTAAACCGCTTGAGATATTCATCTAATAATTGAAGGTTCGTTATTGGGACCAGAATATTGATTTCATGAATGTGAAATTTTCGACAAAATTAAAATATCGTCGAAGACCGAAATTTCTCTCTATTTTATTTAGTCCTCGGCAATTACGACATCTCGATTACATTGCCCAATTCACTACCGACATCCATCACATCAATGGTAAACACAATGTATGGTGAGAGACTGTTTGTCTCGTTCTGGTGAAACACTTCTCACAGAATTCAGCGTCTTCTACTTCAACACGAAGGAATTACTTGTACAGCAATAACGCGACGACGAATTGCAGAAATTGACTTCAGCACGCCCACCGAAATCAAGCGTAAACCTGCAACGGATCGACTTACCAGACAAGCAGCAAATTTGGTGTGAGGCTTCTACAGGAAAAATCGACCCTACGTTCCTCTTAACATGCGACGGACAATCTTCGATAGTCTACATGGCTTATCATATACCGGCATCCGTGCTACGCGAAGACTGATAGCTTCAAAATATTTCTGGCCAAGAATGAATACTGACAAGCAATTGGGCTAAATCTTGTATCCCATGCCAAAAGTCCAAAGTTCACCGAAACACAAAATCAGCGCTTGGTAAACTCGAGCTACCAAGGGGCAGATTCGAACACATCCACATGGACCTGGTTGGTACACTGCCCCAATCGATAGGCTATCATTATATTTTAACGATAGTCGACCGATTTACCCGTTGACCAGAAGCTTATCCAATTCGAGAAATGACCGCTTAAACGTAAGTAAGATCTTCTACAATGAGTATATCTGTAGATATGATGTCCCACTCTTCATCATGACAGACCAAGGAACACAATTCACGAAGCTCCTAGGTTCCCATCGCATTCGGACAACTACATACAACCCGAAAGCGAATGGTCTTGTCAAACGGTTCCACAGGTAATTAAAATCCGCCTTAACAGCTCGATGTAAAACATCCCATTGGAGTTCAGAACTCCCAACTATCCTATTGGGTATTCGAACCTCTGTCAAGGAAGACTTAGACTACACACCAGCAGAGCTAGTATATGGTCAAAATATCAAGGTTCCCGGTGAATTCTTCATCAACGATCAAAATTCGAACCCAAACACAGATACTTCGGATTTCGTGAAGCAGCTTCGTACCACCATGAGAGCCTTAGTTCCTACGGACACACGACATCCAAACGAACAGGCAACGTACATTCGCTAAAAATCTGGAAACCTGTTCACATGTATTCGTGCGTGTGGCTAGAGTCAGAGGCCCTTTGAGTACACCATATTCTGGGCCGTATCCAGTAACCCGCAAATTGCGCAAATTCTTTGGCATCGACAGGCTTAAACCAGCTTACGGAATACTTGTGGTAAACCCAGTCGAAAAACGTAGTTAGATTTAATTTAAACCACTACGGTTTTCGATCCAGGAGGGGAGTGATGTAGCGGCTCAAAATCGTTTTCACTTCGTGGCACTCCTCATAGCAAAATTATTTATACAAAGCGCCGATTAATTGCGAGGCATAGATCGTTTTGCTGAATAGAGCTATTTCGCCGCCTACATTCTCGAATCTCGATATTTATCGATTATCGATAAATATCGAGAATTAAAAATATTCACACGGAAAAAGAAATAAGAAACGAAAACGGACAGTCGGGTTTTGAAGTTCAAGAGACACAGTCATACACGCACACGCGAGTGTAAGTGAAGAAAAAGTGAAACCAGAAGTGCCGAACAATCGTCCACCATAAAATAAACTACACTAATAAATTATAAATTAATAAAATGTTAACAAATAAATAAATAATAAAATATAGTGAGTGTTAATCATGTAATAAAATTAAACCCGCTATCCTCACTATAGGTACGTAGCGGAAGTGTGATCATACGGAAAACAAGTTAAGGCTTGACTATATATTCAGATCAATCAATCTGTAACCGGTCGCTAAATGGTATTTGCATTTCTGTAGCCTGTTATATATAAATCGTTTTCTGCAATTGAAGCTATTCTTAAACATTGGATGCCATTACGCATTAAAACACATAAAACATCACAATTTAGGCTTCCCGCATTAACCGCACGTACAGTTAACATCCACATCACACCGCCACTACTCATAATCAAAAACCACTTAAAAACTTACATTTTTAGTTTAGTCTATATGTAATATAAATTCATATACTAATCTCTTAAAATGTCATTAAAAACCCAAGCATCGAGAACAACAACAACAACAATAATCATATATAAATATTTTCATCATGTTTTAATTTAGAATGGAACGAGAACTTTATACTTTCGTAAGAAGGATAACAATCATTGTAACAGCAAAAAATAAATAAATAAACCAACAACAATTTTAAATAAGAAAACTTTTATTTTATTTTTTGTGTTACTGTTACTAGCAAAGCTTAAATTTTAATAATAATTTTTACTTAATAATCTCCTTTTTCTTTTGTCTCAAAAATAATTTTTTTTTGTTTTTGTCTACTCGTCAGACTAATAAAAATAAAGTAAAGCACAACACAGAAAAGTTTTAACGCTACAACAACACAAAATTCCGTACACTATATACAACTTACTTCGTTCTTATACTGTCTTAATTCTGTATATTTGCGAGAAAGCTTATTTCTGTTTGAGATAAAAATATTTCTCGTATTTTGTGCTTTTTATTTTGCCTGCCTGCCTTCACTGCGAAGCTTTTTTACATTTTAGTATTTTATTGTCTCCAACGTATTACGTTTTATTATAGTGTTCTTATATCCATTTTATGTTTATCCTTAAAGTAGTTTTTGTAAGAGATGCGTTTAGTGTATTATATGTCTACTTAAAGAGCTACGTGTTTAGTGTGTGCTTGTGTCGTTGCCAAAGTAGTTTACATGATATACTAATCTTTTGGAAACATTTTTTTTCTACATACCGACACTACAAATGCATTAAATGTGTGCTTCCTCTTTCCCATCTTGTTGTATACATTTAGAAGTAATATTTTAAACTCATACAAGGAGTTAGTTTTTTTAAAATGTTTTTTTTTAATATTTTATTCTAAGCGTCTAAAGTAAAACTCATTGCTGGTTGTTATAAACACAATTTACTGTTACTATCTCAAACATGGCAACGCTTATGCAACTATTATGCGAAATTTTTATTGCCATTTTATTTATGATGGCGTACAAAGGATGCAACACGTGCTGGCAAAAACTTGTTAATTCTTAGAATGACCGGTGTGAAGTTTCTAATGTTAATAAAAAGTGTAGCCACAGAAATGATGACTATCCCACAATCGAACAATTTTTAGAATTCCTAACCAAACGCACGAATTCACTAGAGGATACCGTTCCAAGACGAAACTTAAGTTCAAATCCATCATCACATCCAAAATCATTTTATTCAATAGCGCAGCCACCCTCCTGTCTTTTTTGTAAAAACGAATCCCATTATTTGTATCTTTGTCCCAAATTTCAAGCGATGCCTATTAATCCACGTCGAGACTTCATCACAGAATCAAAGCGTTGTTTCAATTGTTTGAGTGATCAGCACACCGTTACAAGTTGTAAAAAACAAAAGGCACTGTAATGTTCAAGGCGACATAGTACATTACTCACCGGTGTGAAGTACTTAACGTTAATGAAAAGTGTAGCTACACATTTTAACGAAAAGTGTAAACTCAAAGAGTGTAGATACACAAATTATCAAAAGGTCTAGCTGCAAAAGAAAAAAGATTGGAATTCGAAATGCGTGGTTTAATTAAAATTATTAAAAATAAACAAAAAATATTGAGAATCACAATATGTACGACAATAATAAGTTTTAGTAATACCCTTTTTAAAAAAAAATATTTTGAAGCCCTTTTAATTCAAAAAATCATCGGAACAATGAGTGCCGAGTGTGGAATTTAAAGTTCTCAACTTGGCGTGGTGTCTTAAATGTGTACACAAAATTTCAAGACAACTTACATGTTGTGATTGGCGATAAGGCACTACACATTATTAAGTGATATGGCTATTAGTGAATTTGGCCAAAGACGTTTCCACCTGTAGCGCCATATTGCCAATCACAACATGCAAATTGTCTTGAAATTTTTTGTACACATTTAAGACACCACGCCAAGTTTAGAACACTAAATTCCACACTCGGCCCTCATTGTTCCGATGATTTTGTGAATTATGAAAGAATTAAGTGAATTTGGCCAAAGACGTTTCCACGTGTAGCGCCATATCGCCAATCACAACATGCAAATTGTCCTGAAATTTTTTGTACACATTTAAGACACCACGCCAAGTTGAGAACACTAAATTCCACAGTCGGCACTCATTGTTCCGATGATTTTGTGAATTATGAAAGAATTAAGTGAATTTTAGCCAAATACGCTTCCACGTGTAGCGCCATATCGCTCATCACAAAATGCAAATTGTCTTGAAATATTTTGTACACATTTAAGACACTACGCCAAGTTGAGAACACTAAATGCCACTTTTTGCACTCATTGTTCTGATGATTTTTTGAATTATGAAAGAATTAAGTGAATTTGGCCAAAGACGTTTCCACGTGTAGCGCCGTATCGCCAATCACAACATGCAAATTGTCTTGGAATTTTTTGTACATATTTTAGACACCACGCCAAGTTGAGAACACTAAATGCCACTTTTTGCACTCATTGTTCCGATAATTTTTTGAATTATGAAAGAATTAAGTGAGTTTGGCCAAAGATGCTTCCACGTGTAGCGCCATATCTCCAATCACAACATGCAAATTGTCTTGAATTTTTTTGTATACATTTAAGACACCACGCCAAGTTGAGAAGACTAAATTCCACACTCGATACTCATTGTTCCGATGATTTTTTGAATTATGAAAGAATTAAGTGAGTTTGGCCAAAGATGCTTCCACGTGTAGCGCCATATCGCCAATCACAAAATGCAAATTGTCTTGAATTTTTTTGTATACATTTAAGACACCACGCCAAGTTGAGAATACTAAATGCCACTTTTGGCATCCATTTCCATTCCAAACGCAAATATTATCAGATCGTCTCATGCTGAGTCAATCGAAATTCTTCACCGTATAGAAGTTGTAATCGAGCGTTTTTGGAAGGTTGAAAAAATTATTCCTGCTAAATATTTAACAGAAGAACAAAAATGTATTGACATATTTCATGCAACTACTAAATTACAAGGAAATAAACTAATGGTTCAAATGCCGTTTAAATTCGATGCACCCGGAGTTGGGGAAAGTTATTCGCAAGCTCTTCGACGGTATTATTCCTTGGAGAACCGATTAAACCAAGATCAAAAATTAAAGGCAGTCTACGCCGAATTTCTGCATGAGTATCTGAAGTTGGAACATATGGAGTTAGTCCCAGAACATGAATTATCTAAACCGCATAAGCAAATTTTTTATTTACCTCATCATCCCGTGGTAAAGGAATCCAGTTCTACCACGAAGGTTCGCGTCGTATTTGATGCTTCTGCCAAATCAAATAACGGCTACTCATTAAATGATAATTTGATGGTCGGGCCGACAATACAAGATAATTTGATAAACTTGTTCATAAACAACAGACCAGGATTACCATCGCATCCTATGGAGAGAAGATCCCAAAGCTAAATTGTTGCATTATCGTTTAAAGACCGTAACCTACGGTACATCACCAGCACCATTTTTAGCCACCGCTTCACTACATTTTTTTGGCAGATAAGTATGAAAAGACATATCCCGAAGCCAGCCAAATTATTAAAACTGATTTATATATGGACGACCTAATGTCCGGCATTGAAAGTCTCGAATTGGCACTAAAATAACAACAGAACATGGTGGATTGAACATGCGAAAATGGTCAGCAAATCATCACTTACTCCTTAAGAATATTCAACCGGAAAATCGAGAAATGACACCATGGGAAATTACGGATAATAGTCAAGTCATTTCAAGATTACAAAACGAACATATCTATATCAGAAACGTCACGCATTTTCGATCCGTTGGGATTATTGTCACCCGTTACGATTGGGCTGAAGATTTTATTTCAGTCACTATGGTTAGAAGGCATCAATTGGGATGACGAGTTACCACCAAACATCTTGCAGAACTATTTATTAATCCGAGAGAAGTTTGACCTGTTGGCAGATGTTAAATTTTCCAGATGGTTATTTACAAAAAATGACCGTGTAATACTACAGGTTTTCAGATGCACCAAAGGATGCTTATGCTGCCGTGATGTACCCTCGAGTAGTTTCAAGTGATGGACATATTAAAACAAACCTAATATTGGCCAAATCACGAATTCCACCCATCAAAGTACTAACAATCCCGCAACTGGAACTAAACGGTGCTACGTTACTTGTCCGAATGTTGAAGTTAACCTTAGAATCTCTTAAGTTAACGAGAGAACCATTAATTTATTTATATACTGATTCAACCATCGTATTACATTGGATGTCAATACCACTGAAGGTGCTAAAACCATTTCAAGCAAACCGGGTTGCGGAAATTATATGCGCCACCAATCCTTCACAATGGCATTTTGTGCCAAGCAATGACAACCCAGCCGATAAATCAACCAGAGGTATAATTCCGGAAAATTTAATTAATGACAAAATGTGGTTTTCCGTCCATTGTTTTTGCATAAAACCTCACTAGTGCTTCCGAGCTCACCTACAATTAACGTTTTGGAAATTGTTTCCACTTTTATTTCAACCTTTCAACGTCGTAACAGGGCTGATTACTAAATTCCCAAATTTACGTACTTTAATTCACGTCTTGGCATTTATTATACGATATAAAAGGAACCTGCAGTCGCAAAAAATAAATCGTAACTAGTTCTGGCAAAAATTTGTCCTTAGATGAGGTGTTAAATGCTGAATATTATCTATTTAAAGTTATTCAATATGAAACATATAACAATGAAATCAATTTGTTATTAAAATATAAATCAATACCAAAACAATCTAAAATATTTTCTTTATTTCCATATATCGATGCCAATCTTAATTATGACGTCAAACATCCAATTATATTACCGCACGACCACATCATTACTGAGAAAATAGTTCGGGAAATTCACCACAAGAATATGCACGCCAGTCACAAGTTGGTCCTAACCTTGGTAAAACAACGATATATGCAATACCAAGAGTTAAAAATTTGATTCGACGAGTCATTCACCTATGCATCACCTGTCGTCGATTCAACTCCAAACCAGAGCAGCAACTAATGAGTCAACTTCCTTGCTGCCGAGTCAACCAGTTAGCTAGACCTTTCATTGAAGTTGGGATTGATCTAGCTGGTCCCTTTATGCTTAAAACACATAAACGCCGTGGAGCTACATCCTATAAATCGTATCTCGTTATATTTGTCATCATTTCAAAAATGGTGGTTTAAATCTTCCAGTACAACATCTTTTTCACAGTTGAGAAAATGGTAATGGCGGTGTTAGGCATGTGATGTTAGGCATTAATGTAAGTTTTTTTATAGCGACCACCTAAGGTCCTCGAACTTTAACAATGATTCCGCTGCCTTTTACAACAATTATTGGTACACACCAAACTTATAATTGAGACCATTAAGAGATCATCTAAATATTCAAAAATGTTTTCGCCATATAATTAAGGCTATCGTTTTCCTATAGCATACAAAAAAAAAGACAGAAAAATGTGTAAAGTTTTTATTTCTCTACACTTGCAATAAGAAAACGATAGCCGTCGCGAACTAATGCCGAATTTAACAGAAAAGCCCCAGGGCGAATATTCTTAAAATTCAATCGAATAAAATCATCGACGATTTTCTGCCAAAATAGGTCATCCTAATCGAAAATTTAAATTAATGCATTCTTGAAATCCGTAAGCGCAAATTTTCGATTAAAAAGTAGACGACAATTTTCTACAGGCATAAAATCGGTAAGTTTCATTTTCGCATTGGCAATTTTTAAGCGAACATGTATTTAAATTAATATGCCTCTTATGTATAATATACATAATAATACTACCAGCTGGACATTTATAGAATGGCAATGCTTTCTATTGACATACACTTGTTTGGGACATTCGTGTTAACAGGAGGAACAATGGCAACATGAGTGCAGTCAATACAACCTACAGCTCCGTGGAATCCATAGATTTCAGAAAATTTGAACTAAACATTTTTTGGTTGCATTTACGAAGTGAAACAAAATATTACTGCCATATATAGTTACTTTTGTCTGGCGGCTTTCATTCCTTTGAGATTTGTATGAAATTACATTTTTCTCCGAAAAATCCACTGGAGTGAACAGCATCAATTACTTCTACTCACCGACGGAGATATTCAAATTTTCGCCAACATATCCTGTTGATAACTGCCGACAGCAAGCAACCTTAAAGATGTAACTGCCTATTCAAAAATTTGGTTATTAATTACAATTAAAGCACTAGTTCGCGTAGACTCTTCCATATAGGGCTCTACTGCATTAATAAAAAATTAATAAAAAAAAAAATTGTAAGACAATATGTACAACTATAAGTGCGTGTATCATTATTTGCGAGGTAAAAGGCATCTATAAATTCGTATGTGTATTATAATGTAACAATTGTGTATTGTGTATATTGGAAAAAATAAAATGTTAAAGTTGCTTACGTACTGCTGTAGGGTCTTACACCGAACGAATGGTTCTTTTAGAAACGATGATCAAACTCGACGAAATGTTTACATCGCAAAACGCCATCAATATAAGCGTAGCATGGAGGTAAGACCTATTTGAACATTATTAATAGTACTTCATATTGTTCGTAAATGATTTGCTTTATTCTTTATAGAAAAGTAGTGGCTGGTTGCGGTACAAGGTTAGAATTCGCTGATGAAAAAATGCATGGTCAGTATACGATAATATAGAATGGACATCTGTGTTATAATATAATTACAGTATTTTTTAAACTAAATACGGGCGAAGGAGTTGGTGCTGAGGCAAGAGATCAAGATAATAAGGATGATTGGCCATATTTCGAAATGATCGATAGTTATGCAAAAAACAAAGATAGTTTCCATCCTCCTTGCTTGCTAGACAATATAACTGGTGTTGCAAGAAATAAGTATAACCATTTAAATAGACGGCCACCTTCACCTGAAGTTTTACAGGAAAGTCAGCTAAGTCCTACACCATTCACTTCAACGCAACGGGAACACATTTGCCTTCAAAACCCAATGAGAAATTGATATCGTATGAGCGATATCAGACTGCAGAAGCGGGATCGCAAAATGGATAACAGGAATAGTGGAATAATGGGCGTATTTGCCCAAATGGTTCAAAAGGATTATCCAAATATTGACGTATCAACGCTCTTAATATGATCAGATTCGGAATAGTCGAAATTCTCGATTAGTGTCAATTTTGTTCCAAATTTTGAAACGAGAGGCTCATTTAAAATGAGTGAACAACAATTCTGTATACAATGTATACAGAATTATTGTTATTCGTTTCAAAATTCGAGATAAAATCGACACTCAGAAACAAAGTGCAAATAAAAGTTATATGTGTGGTTTTTAGAAGCGACGCATAAGAAGATTTCGGAAAGATCTAGTTTCTTCTGAATCAGCGTCTGTGTGAATGATGTCATCACCTGGAGATAAATCTGAAAAACTTTCGTACTTCGTGGCTTCTCCAAAATCACCACCCGATATTCGAATGTTGTGTATTTGTTTTCAATGTTAAGTTCCAGTGATTTATTGAAAATATTTCTCCATCTCATTTTGATTATTCCAAACGTACATTCCACTACCTTTCTGGCCCTACTGTGTGCTTTGTTGAATTGGTTTTGTTTTCCTTTGGGATTTTTAAACAGAGTTATCACAGATATTGGCTGAAGTTTGCACGGGTATCCACTATCGCCTAATAAAAATCAGTAATTATTCGTGTACCATCTTGGTATAATCGACTGTTTTTAAAAACTCGTGTGGCGTGCACTGAACCCAGAAATCCAAAAAATACATCATTACGAATAAATAACGGGTGTCCGCCGAGAAGGTATACTACTTTGTTTTGCCGCCATTTAGGCGAATATTAGTATTGACAGTTCATAATTGACAGTCGTGAAGTAGACACGTGGCAAATCCTTCCACAAGACCATTTATGCCGCCGTACATATGCCAATAAGATGTTACAGCTCGCCCATGACAACCCCGATTTGCATGAAAAAATCATAATGAGTGACGAGGCACATTTTCATTTAAATGGATATGTAAATAAACAGAATAGTCGGTTCTCGGCAATAGAAAACCCTCACATTATTCATCAGTCACCTTTACATCCATTAAAAGTGACAGTCTGGTGTGTAATTTGGTCAGGAGGAATCATTGGACCTTACTTCTTTGAAAATGAAAACGGCGTAACGGTAACTGTGATGGGGAGCGATATCGTGATATGATTGAAAACTTTTTAACGCCACAACTGCATACTTTGGACTTGATTAACATGTGGTATCAACAAGACGGTGCCACATCGCATACAGCCAGGATTACAATGGAAATTACTGCGAGAACTCTTTCCACAACAAGTTATTTCAAAAAATAGTGATGTTGATTGGCCTCCACGGTCGCCTGATTTGACTGCTCCGGACTTCTTTTTGTGGGGATATCTAAAAAGCAAGGTTAATGCAAACAAGATAGAAATGCTTGAGCAACTCAAACAAAATATTCATGATGAAATAAAATTAAATGCCGCGTGAAATGTGTGAGAATGTAATGAAAAATGTGCTCAAAAGGGCTCGCATTTGTGAGGCTAACAGAGGCGGACATTTATCTGATATTGTATTCCATACATAATTGCCGACATTAAATAAAACATTTATCAATATAAGATCCATTCTTTTTCATTTAATCAAAAATCATAAACAAACAAAGTAGTATACCTTCCCGGCGGACACCCTGTATATGGCTGCTATTAACAACCGCTTGACGTTGGATGTACAAGAATTTTTTATAATTCAAATATTCGTCGTGTTTCCTAATTGGACACTTTATCCTAATGTGACAGCCGTCAATAGCACGTATGGCGTTCCCAAAAATTGCCGTTTTGGACCGTTTACCGAATTTTTTCCCAATATCCGTACGTTGTTTTATAATGTGTCGCATGTGATCGACAAAATATTCCCAACATTTTGTGTATTATCCGCTTGACCGTGAACCTAAAAATTACGAGATTATTAGTTAAATCTTGTACTGATATGAAATTTCGGAGAATATACCGACTAATACCAACAAATCCTCCAGTTACTCGGTAACTACAACCGGCAGCCATCCAATATAAAAATACAATGACTTAATACTAATTACTCCAGCCATGTTGTTTAGGGGGCATAAGTTAGTTTTCCTTGTATTTCCGTTCAAAATTTTACACACGTCATCGGAAAATACCTGCAACTTACAATATTCTATTGGTTAAAACGAAGAAAGAATATCATTCTACTATGTAGATGAAATTAAAATGAATTCCAAATGTTTACTTCTCTAATTTTTCTTCGATAATTAGGTAAAATAATTGATACATTACGTTTTCTATATGGTTTAACAAATTTAAAAGGAGTAACACAAAGTATTGGTATCTGATGAGGTGCGATTAATTTCGTTGTACCAAAATTTAAACTAATTTTAACACATTGGCACAGTAAATTTAAATTAATGCTCTAAAATGTTTTCAACACATCATTTTAACATTGACACACGCACTCACACCAAAAGTGGTGTATAAAAAATTCGATTAGTTTCAAGAATACGGCAAAATGTAAGTAATCGATTTTTTGAGAGAGTTTTTCAATCGAAAAAAGCCGTACACGATTTTATTCGATTGAATTTCAAGAATATGCGTCCAGGTTTTCTTCAAAATAAAAGCTGTTTTGATTTGTAGATGAGAGAAACCCAGAATCGTATTATCTAGTAAGATACATAATTTTTATCCGTCAGAGATAGACTTAATGAGCTGATAATTGGCAACTTCAATTCCAGATAAATAATCATTAAACAATTCTATAAAACGTTCTAATATTCTCGAAAAATTCGGTATCGAATTTCAAGCATCGTATTTTTATCTGTCACCAGTTAGAATTTTTAGTTTTACTAATAACGTATAAAGACATTTAATGGCCTTATAATTTACAATAGTTCACAAATAAGTAAATGATTCTTACCAATGTTTTCAAATTCTTGTTTTTCTAGAAATAAAGTCTTTAACGTTTTCTTCACCTTTTTGCTATCGCGCTTTAAACTGTATTGTTTATTTCCCGGATCGGTGCATTTTCTAATCGTGAATTTTGAAACGTGTGTTCGATAACTTTCCGATTTCGTTCCGTTTTGATTGATTACCACTTTCACTGTTCCTATGATTTTCCGAAGTATGCTTATGATTAAGGTTTTCGAATACGCGGAAAATGTTTTCGATTTTGAGCTTCAGATGAGATGCTTAAATTAAATCTTTACACTGCTGATTAATAACGTTAGCTCAAGTTCTGACTAATTGGGTTGTTGAGAAAATTTAGATTTGAGGCTTTGAGTTTGATGTTTATGCTGAACTATCTCTAGAAACTTTATTCATTCCTCGTCAAAGAACTGGACAATTCGCTTCCTATTCAATACTTAACTTTTTTTTAAGCTCAGAAGTTTTCAGTCATGAGAACCAAGGTTTTGACCAAATGTGGCACGATTTATTTAGTTTTATTGGTTTTTGAAAAATATATGGCCGTTTTCGGCAAATAACATCAACAAATAAAATCGGAGGTTCGGTATAGTGAGTCTCCCGTCTGATGCGCAATTCCTCCCATCGTCTCTGCTCTGAAATTAGTCATCTATACTCAACATATCTATTTTATAATTTCAGAACACCCTGTATTTATTAAAAATGACGTATACATAATATAAATCTGTCTATATATTTTATCAGATGCACATCCATATCTCAAAACCATTAAATATTGTCAAAGTGATTTATCGAGAAATTGCCAAGCACAAAGTGTTGACAAATAAGAATTTATTTGCTTATCGCATGTATAAACGAAAATTTATTCTGTTTCTGGTACAACCATATACAGCATTGCAAACAACAAGAAAAAAATTATTATAAAATCATAAAATTTCAAAATGTCATCAAAGATTTAAAAATCATAAATTTCTTAGACTGTCGAGCAGAAAAAAAGATGAATTATTAGTTTTGTTTATATGTATTTCGAATCTGTTCCCTGGTTCATAAACATTTTACAGCAACATCCCTATACAAATGGAAGGAAAGAACTATAATCGTAAATAGTTTTTCTATTTTTGCCTTGTCCGAACTTCTGCACAATGCATATATAGATAGAACACAACCCATTAAACCCTATAATAAATTAATCTTTTTCCATGTTGTTACCATTGCCTTTGGGAGATACACCCCATCCATAATTTTACGAATTTTCTCTCTTTCGTTTAGGATGATTATGATTATCCGAATATATTTTCAATTTGTGAAGGAAGGAAAATGTACGAATTTTTCATTGAATTTTCCACCAGTAAGTTTGCACACACATTATTTGTGCTGAAGTGGGTAGCATCGCACATACAGATGAATCAACATACAGGTCTGTCTAGTTTAGCAAAACGGATACAAACCGAAAATCTATTTTATGGTATTTGATGACAATATAGAACTTAGCATTTTGTGTGGGGTCGTATAACAAGTAGTATACGTTCAATAAATAGTAATGGAAGTGATTATGGTAAACGATAAATATAGAAATCGTTGTTACGTGGCGAGCCACAATTTTGTTTTTTAGTGCCGAAACATTTTCCCAAACCAAAATTTTTAAACAAATCTTTAAACAAACTAGAACATCGTTATCAAATTTAATTATTTTTAAGTTTTGGTTGAGAAATCCTATCAAATATACGAATCTAAATTTTTGGTCACTCGATGTTTACACAAAATTTTCAAATGCCAACAATAAGATTTCAGTATTCCTTTTTTAGCCTAGTCCATGGATCAACGTGCTTGACCGAAGTTGGTTGAATTTTAAGATTTTGTACCACCTGAAACGGCTTATTTCTATTCAACATCGTCAATTTAAAGAACCTGCGGATTTGTTTCAATTATACGTTGGGTATATTCATAGTACCAACAGTGTTCCATATTGTTTGTTTGAGAAAAGCTTTTGTTCCATCCAATTTAAACATTTTCCAAAATCACTTACGGATCTCATAATAGAGTTCACCCACTCGGTTAAGAATTGGTATATTTAATTTTACATCCAACATTTTGAATAAAATATTTTAAATTTTCATCACAAAATCTGAGTTCAATCCTCATTGATTGAGTAATGTCTATTTTTTTTTTTTTAATTTAAATCGTTCAAGGCGATATTTTTGAGAATTGGTAGCCTGTATCTCAAAAGCCCCCTAAAAAATAATCTCCAATTTAGGACTCATCGCAATCGATTTCAGGCACTCGAAACCCCCCCCCCCCTTCCCCGCCCTACCTATGTTTATCAAAATCTTTCGATTAGAAAAAATAGACCCAAGTATCACACCGGCAGACCCTCTAGATGCAGTTTTCCTGAAAGTGACGCTCGAATTAAACAACTTACGAAACTTTTGACAGACTCCGAGGCGGATATAGGAATGTTCTCACCGGCAGCGATTATGTTAATCCAGCGGCAGTGTTGTGCCGTATTATGTACACCGCGTAGTTAAATAATATTCTACATATGTAGACAATTAAAGAAATGGCGTCATAAATGTAAAGAATGTAGATAATATCGAAAACTTTAATTTCTTTCAGCAATTAGCAAAATTTTACGATTTTTTTGTTAGTGGAACCATTTCAAAATAGAGAGCTACATTCTTTCCTCACATTTAAAACATTTGAAGTCAAGATTTTCATTGGTAATGAAGCACATTTAATCTATCGGTCAATAAGTTCCGAGGCTAGCACAAAGATGAAGAATCTATTAAAAACTGATATGATTTTTAGGAAGTACCAACCTTCGAATGATTTGTTTCAAAATTTGCTGAAAATCGAAGAATTTGTTTACAAATTACAGTTGTCTTTATAGCGCTACTTTTGTTATTTTCAAAGCTTATTTTGGCAGTGTTATTAGTCCGTAAAGTGAAATTATGTGAGAAAACAGCCACCTGTTAAGTATACAAATTTTGCATGAACATGTGTCCATGGAAAAGCTCTGTTCAAAATGGGTGTCGCGCTTGCTCACATTGGATCAGAAACAGTAAGTCGATTAATTAGAGTGTTGTTCGGAGCTGTTTAACCAAGTAAACATAATTTTGTACATCCGCGTGTGACAGTAGATGAAACATCGATCCACCACTACACTCAATCGAAATCAAATCGTCAATCAACTGAGTGGATCGCAAGCGGGAATTGCATGTAGAAAAAAATTGCGAAAAAATGAGTCCAAATGCGAAATAAAACGTGCACTTAGACCAAGACCATACCCCGTTCACAAGTTGTGTTACGATGGCAAATTTAATGAATTGAAGTCAAACTTCAATGTTTGGTTCCCCATCTTATTCTTCGGATCTAGCAGGAAAAGAGGTTTGCCTAAATTTGTTCAAACTTTTGGAGTTTTTCAAAAAAGCCGCGCACACTTGCGAATTGTGATTGAATCATCGTTTGTACCACTGGTGTAGTGTGGTATTGAGTGAGGAACCTGATTGGGTTCAAGTCAATTTTAATAATAATAATGACAATAATGAATCTCATCTAATGGTCATGGTATTTCGTTTGTTGTTAGAGATCGTAATCAAAACTTTCTTCTTTCGAGGTGTTTGGTTTGCTGTAATGAGGAGCAAACCACATTGTAAATTCCATTAAATTTTTATACTAAAAATTATTGTCCGGATGTTCAGTTGTATGTTTCTCATATCGATTAAAGATATTAAAACAAAGAAGCGAATTTACCGAATTGACCATCATTTATTGTTCACTTCAAGTCGATTTAAAAAATTTTTATTAAAAATTAAAGGAACATTTAATAAAAAAAAGTATAAAAATACTTTTTAGTCGTAGTCTTCTTGGTCAGTCAATTCTTTTCTTCGCCAGAATCCGTTTCCGGTTGTTTGATGCATTAGAGGCTTAGTGTGATTTGCACAAGATGGTTTATTACATGAATGGCATCTCGATCTGGTTTTAGAATCAGTGTGTCGTGGGAAAAGATAACATCTTGGGCGTTTAGCTGCTGATGTCGCTGTTTTGCCTCCCGCTGTAACTCGTTCTACGCGTAATACTCATGATTTATTGCAATTTTAAAAGTTTTTGTTAACGCTTTCGAGTAGAATAGCCGCTTCAATATATTGCCTGTGCCAATTGCATGGCTAATTGTTTTAGAAATGGTTTCTTTTCTGAGGCTTTCTTTTTTCGAATAACTGGGGATTGGCACACTTATAAAAATTGAATGTTTTAGGTAACAACAGCGAATTTTGTTTTGTTGTAGTCCAGAATGATGTTTGGTTTCCCAGATTCAGTGTCAACGCTAGCATCATTGTGCAGAGTTGACAATAGACAGGCGTTTTTGTTTGGCTTCGGTTTATAGCTGACTAGAGTCAAATGATTGTCAAAACAAAACTTTGAAGAATTGAGATCCCGGCGTTTTAATTCCAATTTTCCAGTAAGTTCTTTTGGTAGGTCCGGTTTACACTCACGAATTGTGCCAATCGTATGTTTTTACAGCAATTGGTCTGCGAACACGCAACTGGTAAAAAAGTTGTTCATTGTAATGGTGCGGCCTTTGTTTACATACGAAGCAGATATTCTATGACCAAGATTTAATGCATAATCTCTAGCACGTGGCTCATCCGGTCGTTTTACAACATAAATTTCAGCGTTCAAAGGGTAAGGATTTTTTGAATCACACAACCAAAATACTTGTATGCCGTATTTTCCAGGTTTCGTTGGAATATATTATTTGAACGAGCATCTGCCATGCGTTAGGACAAGGTCGCTCGTCAATGGTCAAATAGCCTGATGGTTTATACGGTTGTCTGAGGTTTGCTAAAAACATATTCCAGACATCAAGAAATGCCACTAATTTATCTAATTTTAACCGCTCTGCTCTCGTTTGATAATTATCGAACAGCAGGAATCGTAATAAATGCTGCACACGCTTTAGGGGCATAACAGACCGGTAAAATGGTCGATTATCTAAACAGTACAGCTCGGTCAACAGTTTATTCCAGTTCTTGTGAACTCCGGCGTACATCAAAATACCACTTAATGCGTTAATCTTCACTGAATTGGTCTCGTATCAAATACTGTGTACTTTTGATGAGTGTCTACTTTTCTCGAATTATTCAATAATTGGGCATTCTTGTCACAACAGGTGATACGATCTATATCCGTTTGAATTTCTTGTTTTGAGCGAGATACTTAGTGCCTTGAGCTGAAATTTCAGGCTCGAAATCATTTTCTGCTTGGATTTCAGTAGGTAATTCAATGAGTTCTTCATCTACCTTCTTCAGTTAACTATCTGAATCGTAATCGAGTTGCTAGTGGATCTCTATCGCAATCGAAGAAAGCACCAATATCGATATCATTATCTGCTATTTCATAGTCCTCGTCTGATGCTTCAGGCGATCAGATATCATCGAATAAATCGTGAAGCTCTTGGCTGTTTTGCCTTTTTCGTGGCATAATAAAATAAAACACAATTATTATCACAAAACTTTTAGAAAATGGGTCACTTTTATTTTCACGTTATTTCAGTGTGAAATGTGTTCGAAAACTAGCACAAATTAAAAAAAATGGTTTCGATGCAAAATACATAACCAAAACCTTGGCTCATCCTGACCCCATTAGACAGAAATGCGTTTAGTTTCTTTTAGTCTGTTATAACTAATACATATATAAATAATTTCAAGCCCATTTTATTCTATTACATACTTGTATAAAACATTGCTAGAGGCCGAACTCTGTCGGTTAAACGGTTTCTATGGCGAAAAGTTTGATATTTTTCACTTTAAAGTATACTGGGGTCCATTTGACTAAAATGGACAGAGTGATGACTAATAAAGTTATCTCACGATATTTTGTTTTATTGCTGACCATTCTTCGCATTTCAATACAAGTTTATAAATTTCGGATTTTTTAGGAGGTATTGCACGCCCTGTACTGCTTCAGGAGGTATTATATGTGAAAATTTTAAAAATTCAAGTTGGTTAGATACAGATAAACGTTTTCCACAGTACCACCGCTCGGTTCTTACATTTTATGCCACTGGCCGTAATATTTGTCTTGGTGCGATGATATTCGAATATTGAGGGTTCATGCAATAGGTATAGATATTATGTATGTGAAATTGGCCCGAAAAACACATTTTAATTTCAATACCATCTATCTTCAATCAAATCTAGATCCATGTGTTACTATGGTTGCTTTGACCTTTGCCATTTTATATAAAAAATTGGTTAAATTAAAAATTTTATTGCTCAAATCCACAGGATATCCCGCTCGAGATAATTTGCTAAAAAGTTAAGTCCATCCGTCTTAGATATAACTCCAATGAGGGGATTTCTCCTGATTACAGCAATTAAATTTTTAATTTAACCAATTTTCCCAATTGTAAAATTAACCCACTTTAGACATGAAACCTAGGCTGAGATTTTGCTTTAGATCAGACCTTTATATTCACCGATCGAACTGTAGCTATTGGCGTTATATCTGAGATGGATAGACCTAAGTTTTTAGCAAAAAATTTTGAGGCGGATATCTTCTGGATTCCAGCAATTAAATTTTTAATTTAACCAATTTTCCAAATTGTAAATTTAACCCGCACTTTAGCAAAGTTAAAAAATCATTCAAATACTAATTATAAAAAAATAATTTTTATTTTTATTTTTTTAACTTATTTGTTTTTTTTTTCTATTTTCCATGATCTGTTCTGGGGCCGAAGCTCTCCCTACTCTTTCGCGGTTCGCTTATTTACGTCCTTACCTTTACGCCTGTATTGGCCAATTTAAGATACGGATATACATACGTACGTATATAGGTCCGATTTTATTACTATCTGCACATTGGTTGCATAGCTCCATGCCAGACTGACATGGAAGATGGATCGGTCCGTGAGCCCCGCACTCCGACAGGGAGTCATAGATGTGTTCCTTCTCATCCCAAATCGTAATTTGTTGATGAAAATTCCCTTTGCATCCTGCCCCTATCGGGATTCGCACCCGGTACTTCCCGATCCAAACGCAAAAGCTTTAACTACTATGCCATTTGGTCGGTACTTATTTGTTTTACACTTAGATAACTAACTAAATCTAGAAAAATATGAATTTACGTTAACTAGTTTTCATTCTAATAAAATGTTTACTCATGGATTTTTATTTAGCACGGCGGAAGTTCACACGTTTGGTATTGCAACGTGCCTTGGTTTGTTAGTTTTATGTTGCAATATGAACCCAACGAAAACCACGTGTTAACTCTTCCCTTGCGAAATTTCAAATGTCCTCATTTGAACCGTCAGAAGAATGGTGTCTCGTAGAACTTTCTTCTTGGACTTAGAGTCTTCTCTGATGTTCGTGTGTGGACTTATGCATCTGGTGTTTCCGGTGCTTTTTGATGATTGGTTCCCGAGATACTATTCTCGTCTATGGGCTGAGGTTCGAACTCTTTTGGTGTAACGTGGTTCGTAGTCTTTATTATATGTATTTCCTTTCTCTTCTTGCATCTGATCATTGATATTATTACCATTGAAGCAATAATAACGATGATTAGGCCCCAGCTGATGAATCGTTGAATGGTTTTTTCGATTTGCAGTGTTTCGATATAGTTCGTGTTGTTGATGAGAATATCCTTTATCATGGGGAGTGGTATCTCCTTAAGATCCCATTCCTGTGGTGTTGGTTTAAAAATAGCTGACAATGCCTATATAGATGCTTTTTCTCTTGAAATAAAGATGTTATTATCAACTGATATGGTTGTATTACTAAGTTTTATTAGATAGGTTCCATAAAGTTTTTGGGTTTTGTTTTCGATTTCGGTTTCACCATTGAATTGTTTGAGTAACAGTAGGCCCCCTACTACCTCGTTAACTGTTCAAATATGATGACTGTTGGTTTGGTTGCATTTCGAGGGTCGGCTTTTGAGCAGATTAGGAACGCAAGAAGAATTGCGTTCTACTGTTGTTAATGGAATGTATACAATATAAAGTAAATATGAATTGTTGCTAATGATTTTAATGTTTGCGAAATTTAGTGCTTCTTCTGGAGTACTAAGCTGTAAATTTTCATTTTCTATTGTATTGATAGCTAATTTAATTTCAGAGTTTGATAATATAAGGGAGTTTGTTACACCTACTTTGGCCCAATGGATTGCGTAATTAATGTTTATTATTTCTTCTTTCATTAGCTTCAACTTGTATTGTATATTGAGTGCCAATTGATCATTTAAATTATTTTCGTTTTGAGTTGTGTTGGTAATTAGGTTAGCCATTCTTGTGAGGTTATTGATTCTTTCGTTACATAACTGATTTATAATAACTTGTTTGTTATTATTTTCTAGAACGTTATTCATTTTATTTTTTTATGATTTCAAAATCCTCGTGGTCTGAACTTCTGGCTGTCCATTTCCATGCGCTGCCAATAAAGTCCAATGATCTTCTGTCTTATGAATTTTGAGATTATCTATAAGAGTTTGTATATTTCCGTAAGTTCGTGACTTAAGTAAGGGCGAAGTGGGTGTTCTGTCGTAATTTGTTCGTGTAGTATTTCTCGCATCCTATTTATGAAATTTTGGTGTTGTTCTAATTCAATGATGTGGATTAGTTTAAAGTTTCCTTGTTCTATCTTGGCCCATTCAGTGCTAATTGAGATTATTTGTGAACTAGTATAATCTAATATTTGAATTTCTGCTATTGTGTTGCCCAAAACGTATCTGATTCAGTTAGAACTCTGCGGTGTTTCTATTTTCATTGACTTCTTCTGATTTGTACCTGGCTGCCAACTTCGAACCTATTCTTTTATTCTGCTTTACATAAATGATTTGGCCAGGTTGATACATCCGAATTGCCTTGCGTCTCTTATTATGATATTGTATGTCTTTATTCTGTTTTTGTTTCAACTTCTCTATGTTTCCGAGGCGGAGTTGTTAGAGTTGTTCAGGATCCGCATTGGGAATTCTAGCGTAGTAGTTCTCTCGACTTCGTCGGTCTTTAAACACCTCATTATTTCGGTGAGAGTTAAATGGAATCTCTCGATTTGCCCATTCACCTGACTTTTGTACGGAGGAGTTCTGAAAACTTTGATTTTCAGATTATCCTCTAAAATTGACAGGATAGTACTTGAATTCAGGAATTTCTCATTATCTATTATAACAATCTCTGGGACACTGAAGAAGAAGATTATGTCTCTCAGTGGGTGTTTAATGTCCTCTATTGCTTTGGACTTTATCACCTTGTAGAACGCAAGTTTTGTTAGCTTATCTATAGTGGTCAGGATCAATTTTTTTTTGAGTTGAGTAGATGTCAATGTGGAGGGTATGTCCTGGATAATTTGGGATTGGCGTAGAGATCAATATTTGATTATTGAGATGTGTGTCGCATTTATTCTCTTGACATACTTCACATTGCCCTACTAATATTTTGATCTTTCTGCTCATTCTCGTAAAATAAAATTTTTCAATAATTTTTCAATTTTTCCAACAGATAGTATTTTCTCGTCTTGCTGGATTTCGTCCGTAATGTCTTGAACTAATTTTGAGTACACCTAATTTTAACATTCGTAAAATGTAGGGGATAAATTGTTTGGATTTTCCCCATTAGCGTTTCGGTAGTTTTCAATCCGTTTATCATATTTGAATTTAAATACCTTTTGAAAAGATTTATAAAGTCACTGTTGGAGAATTCGGGTTGCGTGATAATGTGTCTGGTATATTGCGGAAATGGATTCATTATTTGATATGACGTTTCTCCATCTATTTTCAATATGAGTTGGTTTCGGAACACATTAATTAGAGTTTCAACAGTTGGTATTAAACCATGTGATGAAGTATCATCACTATGCTGTGCGGATGACATTGGATTTACATTGGACGTAACAGGTGTTCTAGATAGGGCATCCGGCACTACGTTTATTCTTCCCGGTTTATATTGAAGTTCGTAATTATTGGTTGGTGATCAGTGTAGATAACTACCTTCCTCGAACCGTAAAGAAAATTCCTCATTGAAGTAAGAGACCAAATAAATGCAAGCATCTCTTTTTCATAAGCTGAATAGTTTTCTTCCATTTTGTCAAGCGTTCTTGAGAGGAAAGTGATGAGTTTTCCCTCTTGTGACAAGACCGCTCCAATTGCAAAGTTAGAGGCGTCTGTCGTGAGTTCGAATTGTTTTTGAAAATCAGGAAATGTCATGAGGACTTCATTACAGACTAGCGAGTTTTTTATTTTGTTAAAAGCTGTTATCTTATCATCGTTGAAGATGACCCTTTTGGTTTTTGAGAGGTTTTTGGACACGTGTCAATCTTCCCCTCTTAGAAGCAAAGTTAGCGGCTTTGCCAGTTTAGCATAGTCTTTAATGAATCGCCTGTAGAATCCAGCCATTCCAAGGAATGATCTGAGTTCGTTTGCAGTGGTCGGCATGGAGAAATTGGTTATCGCTTGTATCTTTTTTGGATTGGTTTTATCCCTTCTTGAGAAATTATATAAAACCGAGAAATTCCACTTGATGTTGCGTAAATTCGCAATTATTGAGTTGTATTTTCATATTAGCTTCCTCTAGAGTTTTGAATACGATATTCATATACTCGAAGTGCTCTTACGTAACAACACTTCTCTATATGATTCCGAAATATGTCGTCTAAGGTACGCTGAAAGATAGAAGGGGCGTTTTTAATTCCGAATGGAAGTCGAGTAAACTCGTATTTTCCGTGATTTACGGAGAACGCCGTTTTTTCAATATCCGATTCTTTCCACGGTATCTGATGGAACCCACTCTTTACGTCTATGATAGTGAAGAATTTGTACTTTCCCAGGTTCGTGAGGATGTCATTAATCTCTGGAATTGAGTACCTATCGGCTATCGTGACAGAATTTAGTTGACGCTAATCGTTTACTAATCTATACTTCTTTTCTCCAGAGGCGTCCTCCTTCTTTGGGACAACCCAAACTGGGGAATTGTAAAGAGACTTTGACGACCTGATGATGCCATCCACTAGTAGCTTTTGGATTTGCTTTTCGACTTCCTCCTTCAGGCATATGGGGTACGGACACGGTCGAGAATTAACCGGATCCAAGTTAAAAGTACGAATTTCACCTCGTACTATTGTTGTATAGGTTAGTTTCTCTTCGGGGTCGGAAAAAAGATTAGTATATATGGCAATTGTTTTTTCTAGTATGGATTTGTGGTCCGAATTGAGATGAGATATCCTGAGGGTTATACTATTCACCTGGTCTGCCACGTGCTACTTGAGAGGTATTTTCGTATTTGGATGAATTGCCATAAATCCCTCATTCACATAAATCGTGGCTTGAAGTTCTCTTAGACTATCATTACCGATGATTCCGTCGAACGATTTTAAGGTAAGATGAAGAAGTTTAGCTTCCTTTCGGAGCCGAAAATGTCTATTTAGGCGTGGTGCGCAACTTTTACGCTCCCTGCGACGGAATTCGCAATAAAAGGTTTTTCATTGAGAATAGGATTTCTCAAATATTGAGATTGTACGTAGTTCTTATTTGACCCGGTGTCAATTAAGAATTTGAAAACTTTCCCGCTCTTCGCCATGTGTAGAACACACGCTAAGAGCTCCTTAGTCTAAAAAATGTACATCACCTAACTGTTCGGTTACTATCGGTTCTTCTCCATGACCTGTATCATCGAACTCGTTGTTCTGATCCGGGTTTTCTTGAAATTGCGTACACTCTAGGACTGTTTGATCGAATTGGTAATCTTGTTCGATCATTTGTGCTTGATAGGATTTTAGGCTGGGATCGTAGCCATTGGGATCGACATAATGTATCCTTTGAAATTTTGAAGGTTGATGGATTTGATTCGAATGGAATCTTTTGTTTTCGAGCTGGTTCATTCGTGGCCTATTTTGGTAATTGACGGGATTTCATGGAGGAGTCTAGCTCCATTGGCTGCGGTTTATAGAATTGATTCCTAGTGGGTATCCATGGTGGATTTTGATTATGTTGTTGCGGAATGTCATGTCTAGACGTCGAAGGGTATTAATTATTATTTTGAAACTGTTTGGGAATATCTTGAGATGACTGAGGGTTATGTAACAATGAAGGATAGAAGTTCCGAGTCTGTGTGAATGTTGTGGTGGCAGTGCCCTCCTCATAGAGAGCGAAGGAGGTTGAGAAGATTGTGTTCTTTAAATGTTGACACCTCCATGACTATGCTGAACACGGTATTGTACATTTTCTAATTTTAGACTCAAGGAAAGTGATTCAGGTAATTTCATTGGTCCTATCATGCTCAGAAATCTAGGCAGGTCTCCTTTGAGACCTCTCACAAATGTATCCAAGGCCTTATCTGTATACGACTGAGTTATCACATTCATGGCTTCTTGGCTCATGTCCATGGATGCCAGTTTGTTTAGGATAAGTGATAGGTGATAGTGCACCTGTTGATAAAATTCGGGTACCGAATTACCTTTTTGAATTAGGGTAGTCATTTGATACTTGAGCGTACCTAAGTCAATTTGTTCGCGTACCCAAAAAAACCGCGTGTTAACTGACATAAAACCTATGCTGAGATTTCGCTTTAGATCAGAGTTTTATATTTCTCGTTCAGATTTGAGCTATTGGCGGTTTATATAATTTAAAATTAAATTTTTAAATTGAAAAGGTCAATGCAACCATAGTAACACATGGATAAAGATAAGGCTCTAATATTGAATATTTGGAAATGATCAATTGCGTTTATTTTGGACACAGAGGATGCTAACTTTTAGGCCCAAATTCCCGACGGGTTTCTATATGGTTTTTGTAAATATGCTGATACGTAATCGCTATTTTAAATATTACAATTTTTATCTGTAGAATATGGCATTTCCATATTAGTAACTTTTCGGGATAATAATTTTAGCGAGATTAATACAAATTTCGAAGATACATAGATGAAAAAATTATTTCGGGATTAGATATGCATTTTCCATAGAATTATGATATTATCAAAGAAACACAGCAAAATTGAAAAGGTGTTTTTCGGGCTGGTTTTTCGGGCCAGCTTCACATACTTATAGTTATTTGCAGTGCAATTATTTTTACAGGTCTATTCACATTGAATCGTTTGCTACCATTTGAAAATAGGCAAAAGGAAAGTATTTGCTTTAAACTCGTATGTATCGTTACCAATATTATTGGAAGTGTTAAGAGTTCTAGGAAAATATTTGAAGTTCAAATAAAATAAGTAAGAATAAATCCGAATAAAAATATCCGCATGTCGGTTTAGAAATCTTTAAGTCGATTTATCATGTATGGTGGTCGGATATCCCCCGTTAAGAGACAACAGCTCTCATACATTGAGTCGGTAACAGATTTGTAAACGTTTAAATCTAACGACCAACTTCACCTTATGATTAGCTTCATTCCTCTAAAGGTATCATTCAACATTTTAAAAATCTGTTTTTGATTAGATGAGTCAAAACTCGGCTCAGCAATTCAACATTTGACGAGACATTTTTCAATTAAACTCAATTTTTAATAATATTTATGGTTTGAGAATTGTTGTTTAATGCTAATACAATTTAGTACTTTAAATTAAAATCTGAGTTTGAGCTGTTTATCTTCTGAAAATCAAGATTCTTTTAAGATTAATATTAATGTTGTAAGAAGGAATTTTTAATTTCCGCAACCAACCATTGTTTTGTACAGTAGGTACAAAGAAATAACTGGTACCTATATAGCTTTTGCCTTAAAATCATTTCGATTTTCAATGGTCAATCGTTAAAAATTGAAAAATTTTGAATTCGTCCATCTATGACTTGCATCGTGCATATGAGCGTGTGCTCGAGAAGACCTACATCTCAAGTATAACGACATTAAGATCTTTTTCACCTAATGGCCTAAATATTTTGTATTATGTCGTACGGTTAATTATTAATTCTAAGGGTGTCGCGACGAAGTTCAAATCCCTTATAATATATTGTTTTACACGCGTATTGAATTTTAATATTGTGGATAAGCGCCACCAAAACCCACTTTGAAATCTATACACTTGATTCTACATATAAAAATAAATATTTCTAGGATTTCCAAAAGAAATTACATTCCAATATCACTTTCTAATTTTTTAAGGTTTCAGATTTATTTGAAATCTAATAACCAGACCAACGTGTTTATATTTTATAGTACGTATCAATCAGATTTCAACAACAGTCCCAAATTCAATTAATATTCTTAAAATGTTCTGTTAATGAAACGTAAAGTTGACAAGACGATTTTTCTTTGTCTTCTTGATGTGATGCCGCAAACGGCGTGGTCTCGCAAAACGCATACTTGAATTATATAGCATCCCCGCACCCAACAAGAATAAAATACACGTTGTTTTACTACAAATAAATTCATAATTCATAAATTTTATATGCGGCAATAAAAATAAAATAATTCCTGTTGGAGTTCTACGACTAATTCGTCTAATCAATCAACATAAAAAATAATCACGTCTTACGTTAAATGTTGAAGTTAAATTGATCGATGACATAAACTTATGTCTTGCATTTTCACGAATCCAAATCAAATAACTTATATACAGAACCAGGCGAAATGAACATGAAAAATAAATAAATGGAATTATTACGGTCCGCGGACAGGGCGAACTTATATTTCATAACCCCTCGTACCTACATAATGTATACCGAGTACAATAAAATAATAAATAATCAGATTATGTTTTTAGGGGCGGGATTTCCAAATGAAAATGATTGATTTCCATAACAAGGAGACTATTATGCCAACGTCCGGATGGTTAAATAGATTACACAACCGAATATACAAGTACGGTGGAAATTTATTTTTAGCATTGCTTTGCCTTGCGTCCCTCCATCCCAAATGAATATTATTGTAATCCCTATGTTGTGTAATAAAATCACTTATGTTGCTTATTGTTGTATACAGTTGCATTTAAAAGCACTTTTATCCTTTTCAATATTTCTTAATTTAATACAAATGTTCGGATCGGTTTCCCAAGAGAATCAGTAATAATTATGTAATTGTGGGGTATTTTAGCTAGGGTACGTGCGAAGCTAATTGCAAATTAAAATATTTTTGCGATTGGTTTCAATTTCTTATTACGAAAACTAAGCATAAAGTCAATATAAAATATTCACTTACTGATTTGTGCTTTTTGAGTTTATAGAAAACTAAAAGCTTTGTAAAATTTAAATCATAAAGTTTTCCAAAGCAACATACAATATGAAGTAATTACGATTATAAGGACTTTCCATTTAAAAATTGATTTCTATTCAATTTTTGTTCGGCTAGAATAAAATTGTATGTACAGGTAGTGCCAAAACGAAATCGGAAACTTTATACTGAAAATTATGCCGGAACAGGATTTTATTTTTCTGTCACTACCTGTAGTAAACTTCAAACATAATAATTTCGTATTTATACATTTTTATGAGTCAAGTGCACCATTTCAAATGGAAATGAATTTATTGGTATGCAAATTCGCACTTTGTTGAATTTGAATGGTTGGTCAGAGATTTATTTAATTTTATTATCGAATGGGTTTATAAAGTAAAATAATCTCGAATTTTGTGGGGGTGTAAACATCTTTTGGAAGATGGAAGTCTGGTTCGAACGTGCCTGGTTCGAAGCTGCATTGATTCTATCATTAAATGTACCAAAGGGTGATCAAATAAGAGCTAAATATTTTTAATTTTAAATAAAGACTTAACGGTATAATATATCATGGGGGAATCAATTTCTGGCAACTTTTTCACATAAATGAAGGTTTACCGGAATAAATTTAACATACCCCCAACGTAAAAAATCCTATGCACTTTCAATAAATTAGGATTATTGAATTCGCAATAAATTGATTGTGCCGTGAGATCTGTGGCATGTTGCATCAGCTTGTCGTAACAATATATCGCTAAATTCGAAATCATCTAACTCATGCAACAAAAAATAAGCAATCATGTGCCTGTAGCGTTCTCCATTTACGGTAACTGCAATACCATTTTCATTAAAAAAAAATATATGATCCAAATACATGTCCGGACCATAAACCGTATCAAACTTTAAATGTTTATGGATGTAAACGCGTTTCATGAACAACATGTGGGTTTTTATACTCAAAATGCGACATGCGAGAAATGAGCTTCACCGCTGAAGATGATTTTGCCAAGAAAAAATGAATCTGTTTCAAGTTGCTCTAAACCATAATTTGCACAATTTCAACGTAATAAATGGTCATTTGTTTAAGTTCTTGGATCAACCGAATTTTATATACCTTGGAATGCAAATCTTTATAAATAATATTCTATGTGCTGCCTTAAGCAAAAACCCACGTTCTTGCGGACGACGTCTAATTGATTGTTCTCGATTTTCAAGCACAATTTGGTTCACAGCATCGATATTTACACCATTTACGTTTACGTTTTTGACGGGTCGCATTCTTAACAACACAAACATTACAATTTTAACAATTTCTGAATGCTGTGCAACTGTGTATCTTTCCCTGGTGAGCTGGCAACCAATACTGCCAATACTGAACACATATGTCAATTTTGAAGAGAATATGAATGTAATTACTAACACGTTTGTCGGTGTGCTATAAAACCCTCAAAAAGTTTGTTATAAGATTTCTTTTTAATTTCATGAACTTGCCTTGCGCATTAAGACGTCAGATGGGACCTCGCATAAAATCAAAGGCTGTACATAAATCGATGGAGTGTTGTTTGGCAATGAAACAGAAAATAATTGGCAAGGGAAAAAGTTTGAAAGGTGACCTTTTAGCTTGTACTTTGACGTACAAAACATTAAAATCGGCGAAGTGAATAAAAAGTTACAACATTTTAAACATGGCGATAAATAATGAAAAAATTCGATATGTTTTACAATTTTATTACGACAAAGATAAACCCGCGGCTCAGACTTAAGGTAATTTATCAAAATCAACAGCAAAGAAATGGTTCAAGCGCTTTCGTTCTGAAAATATGGATGTCTAAGATGCACTCGCTCTGGTCGACCAACCACTGAAAAAGTCGATGAAATTATGCAGAAAATTGAAGAAGACCGGCATATAAGCAGTCATATAGAAGTCTTGTAGAGGGCAGGTCAACCTGATTCAGATGTTTAAAAAATTATTTTTGTGTTATATAATAGACAGAATTGGTATCAGAAAATGTAGGTTGGTCTTACCACATATAATAATTTATTACACCAGACCGCCACCAGATATTGAGTCCAATGTTACTCCTTGGACATTTTATATGTGGCCAAGTCAACCTTATGTGTGTAATAAATTATTTTTGTGTCGGGATAAGCGGAATTAACTCCAAACTGTAAGGCTTCAAATTTGTTATTTTCGATTTTATACCAAATTTAACAATTTATTACACCAGACGGTCATCAGATTGTGAGCCATATGTTACTTTGACGACATTGTGAAAGGTAGGTCAACCTTATTAACGTGTGCAATAAATTTACGTGTGCAAGGATCAGCGAAATTGGCTTCATACTCTAAAGACTTCAAATAGGTATTTTAAAGGTCGATTTTATACGACATTTAATAATTCATAATACCAGACCGCCACTAGATATGAGGTAAAATGTTACTTTGTGAAGAGCAGTTCAACCTTATTAACGTGTGCAAATATTATGTTTGAATCAGGTTAGACGGAATTTGATTTAAATGGTAAAGATTATTGGGTACGATTATTGTGAGTCAAATGTTGCTTTGTAGACTTTTCAAATTCCGTCTAACCTGACTCAAACATAATATTTTACGCACGTTATTAAAGTTGAATTGCCCTTCACAAAGTAACATTTGGCCCCATGTCTAGTGGCAGTCTGGTGTAATAAATTGCTAAATGTGGTATCAAATCGGCCTTTAAATTACCTATTTGAAGCCTTTACAGTTTGAAGCCAATTTCGCTGATCCTGACACAAAACTAATTTATTACACGAGTAAAAAAGGTTGACCTGCCCTTCACAAAGTAACATTTGGCCTCATGTCTAGTAGCAGTCTGGTATAATAAATTATTAAAATTGACAAAATCGAACTTCAAATTACAAAATTGAAGCCTTTACCGTTTGGAGCATATTCCGTGTAATCTGACACATAAATAATTTATTGCACCCTTGGATAAGGTGGGCCTTTTAACCACAAGGCCGATCGAGTAACAATTGGCCCAATTTCTGGCGGCGGTCTAGTGTAATAAATTATTAAATGTGGTAAAGTCGACGTTCTTGTTTGTATAATCGTTTAGGGTGAAATTTACCCTTAATTAAGTTATAGGGTTTGTCTTGAACTGATTAATAAATGTAATTAATTTGTAATATATTCTGGTCCGTGAACCATTTAGATATCATCGCTACATCGAAAGTTACAATTTTTTGTGGAGTAGGTTTTTATTATAAGCTAAACCGACCACTCGTTCCTCAAAAACGGTAACTGTAATAAAAGCGGGATTTGATGTAACAAATTATCGTATGGGTTTCATTGAGGCGGACTAATTTGTTCGGCGCAGGTTTAAAGCACTTAAAAATGTCCTTGTTGTTTAAATTCGTTTCATTCTAGGTCTGCACGAATATTCTTTCAAGCTCTTTCCAAAATAGAGCTAAACATTTTGGGTTTTCTATGGTCTCTGTTTGGAAACCGCCAGAGAAAAAAATTTCTTTATAAATTTGTTGTTGAAAATTGTTAAGTACTGAGTCTGCTCGAATAAAAACGGGATACAGTTTTTCAATTCCAGATGGCCTACACTATACTTCGTGACAGTAGCCGAAGTCGCAGGTTGTTTTGTTGAAAGTTGAAAACCGTTATATACTGATTATGACATGAATCTTCCATACCGCTTGTGCAAAAATGGAGTGACCGTTTTTTAAATTTTAGACGGGCTACGCTACTTCCTAACAGTTTCCGAAGTTCTAGGTAATCCCTGTGGAAACCGTAACAGAACAATTTTTTTTATTATATTAATCGTTACATACTAAAGTTGACACGAGCCTTCTTACCAGTTCGTATAGAAAATGGGCTACGTTTTTAGGATTCCATATGGCCTATTCTACTTTATGACAATGGTCGTTGTCCACACATTTTTTAGTAATGTTTGTTTTTAAATCGTTACTTACTGAGTTTTATACGAGCCTTTTTTGAGCTCGTATATAGAAATGCTACACTTTTCAGATTTAATATGGTGTAGAACACCGTGTCCTGGATGGTGAGGGCGAGTAACACTGAAATAAAAGACGTATCAATCATAATCACCTTGTCAAGCAAGCATTACTACCGTTTGTACAAATTTGGAGTATCGAATGGGAGCACAAAGAAGAGTACACCAAAAATGGAATGAAATAAAAATGTCTACGCTCCGGCATGCCAGTATCCAGGAGCCTCATCCAGGAGATCTAGGAGCTGGCTTGGATTTATTGGAATAATCAATCTTTAAGCTGAATATTAAAACTGATTATTTATGTAATTTGGAAATGGGGCGGCTAAATCCCTTGCAGTGGTGTAACGCCAGCGAAATAATTAAATAAATAAGATGGTGCACACTACTTGTGGCAGTGGCCCGAAGTCTTATAGAAGTGTGACGAAGATAGTTCGACCAGATGTAGAAATGTAGAAATAAAGCGGAGCACTATAATAAAAATAATAAATATAAATAAATAAAAAAAATTATTGACGAAATAATATTTCGGTTGCTGAGCTGCTTCTCCAATAATCTAAAAACTGAATAAAAAATTTAAAATTTTCCATGACTTGCATACAAAACTTCAAATGAAAACTGGATGCAATAAAGTCGGGTTGACCCAGTGCTTTCGCTTTTGGTAAACAAGATAATAAAATATTGAATTTCGGCAACCAAATCAGGTTTTTGCCGATTACCAATTTGTTTGAATTATAAAAATTTGTTTGAATGCATTCTAAGCTGTTCTTGAGCCGAAGGAATGCATTTTGACATTCTTCAGGCCAAGACAAATTTTGAGGCGTTTTGGGTTTCTTGAGAAGTGTTTGCGTGTGTGAGTGAATTGGGGCAAATATCTCAGCGAATTTTGGAATGAATCGGTGGTAGTAGTTTACCACACCGACAAATTGTTGAATTAGCTTAACGGTTTGAAGTGCTGGGAATTCTCTAACTGCCTTAATTCGGCCTTCAGATGGCAGAATGCCATTAGGGGTAATTTTATGACTGATAAAGTCAAGATTACTGATCCCAGACAAAAATTTTGCTGAATTAATGTTGACGCCACAATTTGATAGTTTTTGGAAGAGTTGTTCCAAATGGATTATGGTCTCTGGATGCTACGACAATGTCGTTAATATAAACAAAAACGAAAAAGAAATCTCTCACGATTTCGTTAATTGTGTGGTAATTGCGTTTTTATGTATGTCGTCAGAAGCAATTGGTATTAAATGGGACGCTATGGCGAGATCGATTTTTGAAAAAATTGAGCATCCATGTAATTGGATGGAAAAGTTTTGAATGTGGGACATCGGGTAATGGTCAGGAATTGTGACAGCGTTAAGAATACTATAGTCCTCGCATGGCCGCCAGTCGTTGTCCTTCTTCTTTACCATGTGTAATGGACATGACATTGCTGAAGAAGAAGGTTCCCTAACAACCCGAATTTCATAAGGAAATCTGCACCGATGATTGGTTGAGTAATTTGGTACCAAAAGTATTTATTGTGGTACCATTTGCTACTGACAGAATTAGCTAGGGATTGAGATTTGTTCGCTTAAATCAGCGACTGCCGCTGCGACGTTTAAACTTAATAGTTTGGGGAAACGATTTGTGGATCACTTTTGTTGGCCCCTGTGTTCTCTGTGTTCTTGGAGATTGCGATTTATAAGGGAGAAGTGTCCTTCTTTATAGCGATTATGAACACGAAGGTTGTCGCTGTGCGCTGTGAAATATTTTCTTGCCTCATTAACCTATCGTTAATTTGATCAAGCATATTCTCGAGATGGATATTGCTTGTACTTGGCGTTTGTATCTTTGAGTTCTAGTTCGCGTGTCACGATTAATCGAACTGAAATTGGGAGTTCGAGTGCCAACCAAATCGTGTAATTTGTAGGCAATACGAGCAAGATCCTCTTCCGGTTTGTCCTGTTGCGAGATCAACACTGTTTGTATGTAATTAGGGAGCTGCCTGATCGATAGTTTTATAATAACATTTGCCGTGAAATTTGTGCCGTCCAACAATTTAATTCGGAGTAACATGTCCGATAGTTTTTGATCGCCGATGTCGCGTGCCAAGTATTGTTTCTAATTTAATTGTTTTGCTCCTCGTCGAGGAGAGATCAATTAGTACTCGTTTAATTGACTGGTATCTATCGTGGCTTAGAGGATCTTCTACGATGTAATTGATCTTCTCCGCCTGGGTTGCCGAGAGAAATAGCACTAATGCTATTTGTCGCTAATGCTTCGCGTCGAACATGTTACATATTTTATTTTGGCTTTGTTATCTCAGGCTGGGCGTTTGCTTGTTGCTGCCGACTATTTTGATTCTTATAAAAAAATAATACTTTGGCTGCTGAGCTGCCGTTGCTGCTTCTTTAAAACCCCAAAATAGAATACAATTTTAAAATTTTGCTTGACTTATATGCAAAATTTTTAATTCGTGGGAACTATTTCCTAAACTATCCTAAAAACAGAATTAGGATTATTTAGGAAAAACTTCACGTGTTTGGTCATGATAGTGAAGTATTTCCTAAACTTTCCTAAATATTAAAATCCGCCATTTTTGTTTCAATGTATGCGTAAAACTTCGTATAAACGAGTAAATTATAAATTAAGAAAAAATGCAAATAAGTACGGTGACTTAGTACTTGTAAAAGGTCAATTTGCATATCGTACGGTTTTTCTGAGCAATTTTCCCAATTCCAGAAACACCGCTACCAAATACTAAGCGCACTATTGAGTTGTTCTGAATCAAAACTAACAGATAAACACCATTCCATCGAGAAATCTAGGGGCCCCGGGTGTTTTAGGAAATAAAACTTGTTAAGAAGTGAATTTGCATATCGTATGGTTTTTCCGAACAATTTTCCAAAATTCTACAAACACCGCTACCAAATACTAAGCACACTTTTAAGTAGTTCTGGATCAAAAGTAAGAGATAAACACCATTCCATTGAAAAATCTAGGGGCCCCGGGTGTTTTAGGAAATAAAACTTGTTAAGAAGTCAATTAGCATATCGTATGGTTTTTCCGAACAATTTTCCCAATTCTAGAAACACCGCTACCAAATACTAAGCACACTTTTGAGTTGTTCTGAATCAAAACTAACAGATAAACACCATTCCATTGAAAAATCTAGGGGCCCCGGGTGGTTTAGGAAATTAAATTTGTAAAGAGGTCAATTTGCATATCGTATGGTTTTTCCGAGCAATTTTCCCAATTCCAGAAACACCGCTACCAAATACTAAGCACACTTTTGAGTTGTTCTGAATCAAAACTAACAGATAAACACCATTCCATTGAAAAATCTAGGGGCCCCGGGTGGTTTAGGAAATTAAATTTGTAAAGAGGTCAATTTGCATATCGTATGGTTTTTCCGAGCAATTTTCCCAATTCCAGAAACACCGCTACCAAATACTAAGCACACTTTTGAGTTGTTCTGAATCAAAACTAACAGATAAACACCATTCCATTGAAAAATCTAGGGGCCCCGGGTGTTTTAGGAAATAAAACTTGTTAAGAAGTCAATTAGCATATCGTATGGTTTTTCCGAACAATTTTCCCAATTCTAGAAACACCGCTACCAAATACTAAGCACACTTTTAAGTAGTTCTGGATCAAAACTAAGAGATAAACACCGTTCCATGGAAAAATCTAGGGGCCCCGGGTGGTTTAGGAAATTAAATTTGTAAAGAGGTCAATTTGCATATCGTATGGTTTTTCCGAGCAATTTTCCCAATTCCAGAAACACCGCTACCAAATACTAAGCACACTTTTGAGTTGTTCTGAATCAAAACTAACAGATAAACACCATTCCATCGAGAAATCTAGGGGCCCCGGGTGTTTTAGGAAATTAAATTTGTTTAGAAGTCAATTAGCATATCGTATGGTTTTTCCGAACAATTTTCCCAATTCTAGAAACACCGCTACCAAATACTAAGCACACTTTTGAGTAGTTCTGGATCAAAACTAAGAGATAAACACCATTCCATTGAAAAATCTAGGGGCCCCGGGTGGTTTAGGAAATTAAATTTGTAAAGAAGTCAATTTGCATATCGTATGGTTTGTGGGTTTATCTCTTTTGAGGTTGAAACACCCGGGGCCCCTAGATTTTTCCATGGAATGGTGTTTATCTCTTAGTTTTGATCCAGAACTACTCAAAAGTGTGCTTAGTATTTGGTAGCGGTGTTTCTAGAATTGGGAAAATTGTTCGGAAAAACCATACGATATGCTAATTGACTTCTTAACAAATTTAATTTCCAAAAACACCCGGGGCCCCTAGATTTCTCGATGGAATGGTGTTTATCTGTTAGTTTTGATTCAGAACAACTCAAAAGTGTGCTTAGTATTTGGTAGCGGTGTTTCTGGAATTGGGAAAATTGCTCGGAAAAACCATACGATATGCAAATTGACCTCTTTACAAATTTAATTTCCTAAACCACCCGGGGCCGCTAGATTTTTCCATGGAACGGTGTTTATCTCTTAGTTTTGATCCAGAACTACTCAAAAGTGCGCTTAGTATTTGGTAGCGGTGTTTCTGGAATTGGGAAAATTGCTCGGAAAAACCATACGATATGCAAATTGACCTCTTTACAAGTACTTAGTCACCGTACTTATTTGCATTTTTTCATAATTTATAATTTACTCGTTTATACGTAGTTTTACGCATACATTGAAACAAAAATGGCGGATTTTAATATTTAGGAAAGTTTAGGAAATACTTCACTATCATAATTTTTAATGCAAGCTGGATGCAATAAAGTCGAATTGACGTGTAGTGCTTTCACTTTAGGTAAACAAGTTAATAAAATATTGAATTGCAGCAACCAAATTAGGCTTTTGCTGATTACCAATTTGTTTGAATTATAAATGTATACGTACGCCCATAAACACTATTGCAATGATAAGTTTATTAATGCTAATAAGCTACATTGTGTCTTAGTTATCACAATTATTTAATGATGATGGGGGCATCTATGTTATGATTTTAGCAATCACCGCGCCATCACAGTTATTGCTAAGGACATCTATGATATGGATTGCAATACTGTTCGTTTCAATGATAATTTATTATTGGTAACGATGTTGATTGACATGTAAATCGGCATGATAATGAAATTTGCTACCAGATTGTGGTGGAACAAGACTGTGTTGCATATGCTTTTGGAATATAATTGTTTATACTGATAATTGTCAGTCTACGGAGAATTGTCCGTTGGTAATTATGCATATTGTGCGATGTTTCTTGTAGTTGAAGAAACCGGGCGCTACAGTCTCAAGTAGTCTCTGTGAAAATCTCCATAAAAGATAAATTTTTGGTACATTTTTTGTTGAAAATCGTTACATACTGGATCAGCCTACACTAGTTCATAACAGCAAACTGTTTTGCTATTTTTTTTTTCAAAATCTTCTGTAATATCCGTATACTACAAAATTTGAGCACAGACCAATTCTTTGAAATTGTCAGTAAATTTGTTTTATACATATGAATATGTAATCGTGGTGGGATATGGTTAACTAAATAATATTTTGGGATGAGAAGTAAAGGTAATGCGAATTCTTAAACGTTATATTGTTGATTTAGCACAGCCACAATTTCTAAGTTTGAATGTATATGCAGGCCTATAAAATATGAACACGAAAATTAACTTTCATGTAAACGCAAAGGTGTTAAGTTTAATTTTGGCTTTGTTTTTCAAATGTGGAAAATTTACACATGGATCAAAAAATATAAACTCGCGTTAAATTTTGACACGCAAATTTGAAATAACTGCATAGTGTGAAAAACCAAAAATAATATCGCATTCTATGTGTATCAGAAACCATTCGAAAAATAATTCGTGTCTTCGAACTAGTAGTTGCCCGGTGATTGGCCAGTTTAATACTTTAATAGTTACAATCCAAACATTTGAATTAACAGTCTCACCTCTCATCTCGCATACCTAAACAAATTCACAACACTAAAAATTAACTTGTATTTTTAGTGTAAAACTAACCATTCCTAACATATTTTGTATAATAAAGTTTAATGCATTTCGAGCTAAAAATGCTAATTACCTGTCACTCATTAAATTTGATTGGGTACCGAACAAAAATTATACAAATGAACGACAATCAATTATGCAACAAGAACAACAGAATAACACTGTAACATGTATAACATACACATTTGGTGTCTAGATATGGAATGGCGCAAAGCATAATTTTTAAATTTCTTCCAAATAATCATAACCATATGGCATAACAAGTTAGTGATCCGGCACGTGATTTTTATCACAAAAATTATCATAAAAACCCTTTAACGTACAGAATAACAATTTTTTTTATTTAACATTATCGTTGCTTTTATGTGATAACAATCTCTTGTGTACGGTGTATGTGTGTGTATGCGATGGAGTTTTTCTTTGGCAAACAACAACAATGAGTAACAAAACCGAAAAACTGTACCAACATAAACGACAAATTGGAATTCTAAGTTTCCCTATTGTGTTACTTGTATATCCACATAGTTTGACGGTTTTAACGATTATCATTGGTGACCTAAATATCAGGTTAGTTTTTTTTTTGTCTCCTTGGGAATAATATCAATATACCACCTGCTGTTGTTGAATGAAGAAAATTTATTTTTTATCGGTGCGGTTCGAACGCCGTTGTTTGTTGAATGGAAAAATAATAAAAAAAAAAGTTAATTTTCTAAACCAAATATTTAGGTATATAAGGGTTGTGAGTGAATGTGCAGATACATACTTGTATACGATAGGCGCAAGGTGGTGAATAATTTTTAATTTTGTTCTGGTGACATATTTTTGATGTGTGCCCTGCTTAAACGATATCATGGCCACATAAAAATGATAATCAATAAATTTGGCTAAATTATTCACAACAAATATGCCGCATAAGAGTATTATTGTTGTGTTTAATATTTTTGAGGGTACCATTCGTGTATTGTTTCCTCCAATCTAATGTGTATATCATACCTTATCTCTATAATCAATAATTCGACACAATACAGAATATATACATGCATGTACGTTATATAAACTTATTTCCATGTTGATCCCAAAGTTAAGTTTTGGCATAAAATATTCAAATGAATTAACAGGACACCACCAGTATAACCCCGAACATACAAATACGATATACATTTATGTATACCACAAATGCCAATATATTTTCGTATCCCAAAAAGTTATTGTCCTTAAATAAATCACACACAAAAAAGCAACAACAAACCAAATCCAAATCATTCAAATTCCCATGATACTGGAAAAGGGACGATATACACACAATGACATGCAAAGGTGAAAAAAATGTCAATTTCTTCATGTTTTTTTATATTTTGGGTGACACATTTTCCAATATTTTTTCCCCATAAAGCACACTATTGTGAGCTTTGATGTTGCTGTTTATTGGCGCCCCCGCATATAGTCATCACGATTTATTCATCACTGCGTAATCACTATATACCGGCTATATACAACAGCAACAACACCGGTACAATGATGACAATCAACACCTTGTTGTTATTTTCCTTATTTTCATCCATCATTTTACCGTAATTTTTTTTTTGCCTAGGTCATTTTCTATTCATTTTCCATCCAAGTTTTTCGTATCCGTTTTTTATTTTTATTTTTTATTTTTTGTGTGTCATCCATATTCACGTCATTTAAAGGACCAAAATACAGAGGAAAGAAATCAATAATTCCAAAAATGCTCCCATTTTGTTAGGCTTATTGTTTATGTATGTTTTTGTTGGATGGTACTGTTTGGAAACATGTGCTGCTAAATTGAACGAAATACAATTTATTTTTGGAAATATAAAGGATTTCAAAATGACATATTGTTTCAAGGACATACTTCTATAAAAATGTAATATATATTTAGACAAATATGGCCAAACAGCAAGGACATCATAAAATCAATCACAATTGTTTAATTTAGTCCTTACAAAAGGCTATAAAATATTTTAATTTGTACATGATGTATATAATGCTGAGATAAAAATCAGGACCCAGCATTTTAATCCTCAGTATCCTGTCAGAAAATATTTAAATCCATTTCATCCTAGAAAATTTTAATATTAGGAACATACAGGTTTTTTTTAAAAATATTTTTCAAGAATTTTGGAAGAGGGATGAAACTTAGAAGAGAGTTGTATGTTAGGATTGTAACTGTTTTTTATGATTTAACCCTTGCAATCTGTTCTAAGGCCAAAGCACTACCAACTCTTTCGCGGTTCGTTTTTCCCGTCCTACCATACGCATTTGCCTGCCAAACCGAAGACGTACGGCTATAGGTCCGGTTTACGTTACCATCTGCTCGTTGCATAGTTCCATGCCAGCCTATTATAGTATTGGACATGGAAGATGGGTCGGCCCATGAGTTTTGCACTCCGACAGAAGGTCATAGTTGTGTTCCTTTTCATCACATATCGTAATCTGTTGATGAAAATTCTCTTTTGCATCCTGCCTCTATCGGGATTCGAACCCGGTAACTCCCGATGCAAACACCTTTATTTCTAATAATATGGCCGAATTTAGCTGTCATTAAATACGACTTCTCAACTGTCGGTAATAAAATTTGTTTTGTGGTGACATTGGGTACCTCAATTACGGATAGAAAAAAGGGAAACTTGGCACCCAATGTAAATGCTACTTGAAATGATAAAAAAGGAACCAGTCCAGGCTCCAAAATGTGATCAGCAAAGTACTAAAATGGCCTAGTAAGCTGCTAAATTATACAAGAAAGGCGGGTTTCAAAGCACTTATTTTACGCAGCTCCATAGGCGGATCCAAATTAAGGAAAACCAAGACCTTGAAATAAAAGTGCTGATTGACAAAGATCTTTGACGAAATTGTTTATGTTTGATACAAGGAGCGTAAAAATAAAATTAAAGATACAAGATTTGTACAAAAACTTTCGATGGCGAGGCCTCAAAAAATTTAAAATTTTAAAATGCATTTCAATGCAACAGTAAAACACAATGGACACGCAGCTCAATTAGTTTAATTAAGCTCTTCGAGGAAAAATTGCAAATGCCTTGGAATGAGTTGGAATTAGGAAATGGACTGTCACATGTCACAGAATTATGTAAAATAAAATTCAAAAGCAAGCGAAAACTAACTGAAGAGAGCACGCAAGACCAGGAGAGGAAAAAATCAAATTAACGGGGACTAAGAGTGGACACAATAAGCAGAATAACTTAAGCCACATCACCAGTCCCCACATCGCCGACATCCACATCGTATATGGAAACAGGACCGCATATGATAAATGGATACAGGAATTCAGGGATTAGGAAAATGTAAGTTTGCTTTAGCAGTGATTGGTAACGCAGATGCGGGCAATATAAGTTAACCTTAGGAGTACCTCAGATATTGATGAAACCAGTATGATTAGAAGTTAGATGCACTGGTGTCGCTTTAATGAGTATCGGTTATGTGGAGGTGTAGCGTTGAGCTGGTCAACGATATGGGACCTGTATTATGTGCGCTGGTCGGTCAAAATTATTTTATGTGATTTGATTGTCAACGTTGTTCGAGGTTCTGATCTTAATATTTGTTGTCAAGTTACTTTTACGGTGATACTCGGATGTCCAATGGGGGATATTGATATGGGTGTTGGTGTTATCAGCAATGTGAGTGTCGGCGATATGAGAGTGGGCGATGTAGTTGCATTTTCGGATTGGCTTGTAGGCGATTTAGTTGTCGACGAAAATTTCTGTTGTCGGTGTAGTGTCAGCGAAGTGATTGACGGCAATGTATTAGCCGGCGATATGGCGAGTGCTTCTAATTAAATTTACGACACTCCTTAAATGAGTTTATATGGTGCAAATTTACATTAACAACTGCGCTTTACCGCCAGAGTCTTGCGAAGTGGCCTCTTAGCGATCCGTTTGTTTATTGGATTGAGCGATGTGAGTTTCGTCGATGAGGGTATGTTGTGGTGTTTTGGATATTTGTGGTCATCTGCATACTATCGTGATGGTTGACGTCGATGTTGTTATTTTCAATGTATCGGCGAAGTGGATGTCGGCGTCTAGTTGTGTATTCTAGTTGACCTTGTTGGCCAAAAATGCTATTGGGGTTTTTTGGCAAATTGGCGGGTTGGCTATCTGGTTATTTGCGCTTTTGGCGGCAGAAATTCCTAGCGGCGATGTATTTGTTGGCGATATTGTTGTGTCGGTAACAAAATATTGAAACGTCCTGAGAAATTTTGTAATTGGTCGTACTTCATAATAAAACTAATTTTTTCGTGCCCAGCATGAATCGATATTGTTCACAACCAAATCAAAAGAACAGTCTAAAACTTGCTTAATAATTTAGAAAACTAAAACTTGCTTAATAATTAATAAAAAATCATTTTTATATTTGACAAATTTATGGAAATGAGCAGCAATTACTGATATTCATCACAAACAAATTACAAGACATTTCGGAAACTTTCCAGGTAATTACGTTATTTGTACTACTTCAATATAAGTTCAATTCCACGTCCGACGAATTTTTTGAAATGCCCCGAAATATTCGATATTGCTCACACAACAAAATTACAATAACAATTTGAACATTCCGCACGAATCAAAATTGCTCATAACAAAATCAGAAGAAAATTTGGATTTCTCATTATTTCTTCATCAACATGATGTCCTAAGAGTGCTAAATCCAATTCCGTTCAATTATGTCACCAAAATTGTTTTCTCTTTCGTATATGAACCAGTCTCGATATTATCTATCGTACCGCAACACTCTTACGTATATTTGAAGAATTATTCTATATTAGGCTCCTAGAACAGGAAGTTCTTAATTGTATGTTTAAAATTGATGCTAATAAGAATGCCGGTCACGCCGGCTTACAAAGGTATGTAAATTATGTACAAATATTGAGGTAAGGAGTTATTCTTTTCGTCAAATACCTAAACTTTTTGAATCAGTGGTTCATAAAGTATTAAGTTTCTATATTAAACCAATTATATCTGCGGCACAACACGAATTTTATTCATTTTATCTAGTAGCCCTCCTGCGTGCCAACTCATTATCATAGAGTGGTTGCACTCTTACCATTTTTACTGTCGGCAAACTGACTTATTGGCTAATCTTTTCAATTAGTTTGCACGACCCCAGATGTACCACACAGTAGTCATTTAGGGGCCCCTTGCAATTTTCATTTTTTATCAACGATGTCGTTGATTACTCTAAACTAGTCCTCCTTCTTTTCGCTGATGATATGAAAAGTTTCGCCCGGGGTAACATCAAAGCCGATTAAGCTCCAAGATGATTTAAATAGATTTTAGTGACCTTGGAAGATAATTGAGAGTTTTCAAAATCAATTTGTTTCGTACGCATTTCAATGTCTATACATCTAGTTGGACGGCCGAATTTATGTTTCCACCTTATCCAGATCGATGTAATTCATTAAAACTAAAACGTTTGGACTATCGACGTGAAGTTGCAAATGCAGTCTTTTAGAGATATTTTTAACTCTCGTGCTCAACCAATCATCAACAACCTATTGTCTTTCGGAACCAATTTTGACAATATCGAGAATATTTAATTTTGCATACCACATAATTGACTTTCATTTTGTAACAGATAACGAAACATCCTAACAAATTAGTTTTCAGATTAACCATAGATCAATATATGATCACTACAAGATGACAAGGTTTAGTAAAGTTCATTGCAGAAAACACAAATTTAGATAAAATGGAAAAGTTTAATTATCAGGGACGGAGTAGAACTTAGTAAGAGTAAAGTAAGAAGTAAAATAGGAACATTATTACCATAAACGATAATTGATTTAAGGATGGCAAGAAAGGCGCACAGCAGCTCTGAAGTAATGGCGTGTAATATTTTATTTTAACTAACTAAATTAAAATTTTGGCCGAAAAAATAAACAAACCTATATTGCTAGCTCGCAGTCGCTCGATGGAACTATAATTGTTTTTCTAAATTCCTCGGTTACACTAACCGAAGCGCGCATAAAAAACCATAAACTTTAAACAAACCAGCATTGCAACGAGATGAGAAATTTTGGATTTTAACGAAAAGTCATCAAGATATAAAAGCTTATGTAGGGTAAATGATTGTAGTTGTTTTCCCTGCGCTATCCTCACGTAAACCTCAATTTCTTTAGTTTCACTCAAACTCATACTTTATGATTAAATCAAGTTTCAATTTGTACATATAGAAACTTTATGCACTTCGTAAATAAACAAAAAATGAAATCAAACTGAAAGACCAACAGAAAAAAAATTGTAAATCGTGTCTAAGAAATAAAATAATATTTCAAGATGTTGGCTTTCATTTTACGCTAAAACTATTTACTTTGGGAGATCATGATGAGAAAATCAACCATCATTATAAATAATCATCTTCATTTTCATTTCCATGCCATGCAAATACCAAATAAAATTACTCGTCTGTTATTCAGGTCAATAAGTTTCGTAAAGTAAGAGTACACCAAAAACAACAATAATCATAAGAAATAATAAACTTTAAATAACACCATAATGTATAATTTATTGCGATGGTCTAGCGTACTCGCATGTGTATAACAATAAGAAATTAGAATCGTAAGAGTTCGAGCTCATATGCTCTTTTCTGGGTCGCATATATACCAAAAACTTTATTTTTACAAATAAATGAATTTCCCTTTAAAAGCGTCTTTCATACATGCGCTCATTTTCCAAATTTCTTATCATTTCGTTGCAATCAATTTTCTTTTATATGTTTGTTATAAAACAATTTTTAAGCATATCACGTCCCTAAATACAATAAATTTGAGTATATATCGAGAGCACAAACGAAATAAATCTGTAAAATCGCGAATAGTCGAACATGTTGTGTATATGTGTGTGTGTGTGCAAGAAAGCAAAATGCAAAAATTTTCTAAAATTTTTGGTCTCGAAGCAGAAGAAGATCTTAACAAATATAAAACTAATTCCAATTCTGTCATAATTTTTGTTTCATTTTCGAAGAATGCATATAAAATTCCAAAATCGATACACGAGATACATTTTATTTTTATTTTTAATTTTAATTTTATTTTATATCAAAATCGTGTCTTAGCTTTAAGCTTTATCTTATTTATTTTATTTAGACTTGTGTGCATATACGTAGCTATATACATTTTACACATCTTAGAGGCAAAACAAATAGTATAAAGTTTATAAATAAATAGAAGAAATAAGACGAAAATAAAATCACGAGTTCACACTAAACATAAAATCCCAAAATTTCCAATATACGAAATATACGAAAATATATGAAAACTGTTAGGATATTTTTGGGTTGTGCATTTGTGCACACCCGGCTACAGCACCAACATAATGTTTTACTATCTCAAGCAATAAAACTTTTCTCTTTTGTGAGTTAAATTGCACCTAAAATCGTAAGATATATAAAAGTGATTTAATTTCGGTGTCATTGTACCGAGGAATTGATTCAATCATGTTTAATGCTTGTGATAAAGTTTAATTAGGTTTATCGCGTTGAAAAGTAAAATAACTCGATTAAAACGAAATGTATTTATGTTTTACGCGATGTGAGAGAGTGATCTTTTAGATACTCGTAATTATCGAGCGAGCCTCAAAGAGTGTACAATTGTTAATACCTTTGTGAATAACAGTGGGATAATCTAGGATTACCAACTGTTGCGAATTCGCGGCTGTGGCTAGAAGTAACAAACAAAAGTAAAATGCACGACCGAACAAACGAATATGACGAAATCTCATTTCGCCACGCAGTTGATGTTTCGAGAGTAACTAATTTGGTTTTTTCTCAAAGTTTAAAACAAATAATAATTTATGATCGTGAAGTTTGTGCTAAAAAAATTAATAAAAAATTACGGTGTTAAATTTGTTATTTTTCCTTTTGGAATTTATTTTCAAAATAAAATTATAAAATTGAACTAATTCTAAATGTTGTGTCGTTGAATCTAGAAATATCTACAGATTTTAGCTGACATTCTAGCAAAGGTAAAGCATATACCTATTACTCAAATAATATTCCAGCTAATTTTGGAGATGTCCACGGGGTTTCACTAACATTTTCAAATAGATCATCCAATCTACTGAGTCTATAGTGAATATGATAAAATTATGATGGGTTTTACTATGTTTTAATGATACTAGAAACTTCACAATTTTGATAACTATTTCAAGTTTAATAAAGAAAGAGCTAAATATATTTACAAGTCCTGGTCAAAGAACTTAAGATTTCTATACCGCCGATCGTAGAGATGTCCACAGGTTCTCACCCACATTTTCAAAAAGAGTACACAATATTCTACCGTTATAATCGAATTCATGTTCTTATTCGTACTGCCAATACCAGAGATGTCCACGGAATCTCGTCTACATTTTGCTACAACTTATAACACTTTCTGTCTTTGGAGCGAAAATGGGTCAATTGTAATGGGTCTAACAACGATTTTTTGAATTTTGAAGTTTCGTGATTTTGACAAAAATGTTATTATTTCCTTCTACAATATTTTAGCAATTACTCCAATTGGATTTTAAATTGACATTCCTAACCAAGTGACGAACCCGTTTTAATAGATTTGTAGTATACATTGCTCGCTTATGATGAAACTTGTTTTGGTAAATAAACTTTTTAAGTTTTTAACCAAATTTTTTAAGCAAATTGTGGATAATTATTAAATTTACAGTATTTTGTAAGTCTAGAATACACCGACATAATAATTACGAGTGTTATATACGAGTGCATAGAAAAATTTTGAAACTTACCGACAATAAACTATACGGTTCTGTCCTAACTACATAAAATCAAAAGGTAATTACAAAAAATTCTTCGATGACAACTTAATAGAAAATTGTGTGAATAACAAAATGAGCTTGCTGATGGCAACTTTAACGATTCAATCAACAATCATCACAATGGTGCGGGAAGTTAAAAGCGTTTTCTAGAAGCCCAAGAATAGCAAAGCGGCTGGTCACATCAATAAATGTAACCAATTTAACTCCATTACTAGAAGAAATACGGAACACTGGTACAATACCATAGATATATAAAGAGAACTTAGCCATAACACTACCGAAAAAAGGGATCCTTAAACTGTCAAAACGGGCGAGGAATCTCCTTCTTCAATGCAATATAATATTTTAGCAATGATAATTTTTGTGTACCACCAGTATTAGGAATAAACAAGCTGATTTTAGATCAGAATGGAATTGTACATATCACGACAACAGAATTTTCCTTATCATCAAACAATCCAACGAATGAAAGTCACTACCATACTGTTTTACCTGCACTGCGAACACCATACGGTCGGTCAAATTTTTGAGCACATTTTCGTTATTATGCGGCATTATGTCTTCAATGGCAATGCGAATATTGTTCTTGAGAGCGTCTATCGTTGCTGGTCCTCCAACAATGTACTCCTCTTCAAGTGCCAGGAACAAAAATCGTTTATCATAGCGCGGTAGCGCTCACCATTTGCAGTAACGGCGGCTCTTTGCTCATTTTCAAAGAAAAATAGCCCAATGATGCCATCAGACTAAAATCCACACCAAACAGTCACTTGTTGAGGATGAATCGGCTTCTCTACGATCACGTGCGGGTTCTCCGTGCTCCAAATGCGACAATTTTGCTTGTTTACATAGCCGCTAAGATGGAAATGCGCCTCATCCGGAAAGATGATCTTTTGCCAAAATCCGCATCTTCTTCAGGTTGATCGCAAACCCACTCAGCGAACCGAAAATGCAATGGGTGGTCCCTTTGCTTCAATTCCTGAACCAATTGAACTTTATCCGATGTCATACCAAGGTCTTTATGCAGAATTCGCCGCAATGTTGTGCGTGAAATGTTCAATTCTTGAGCACGATGACGAGTTGACGTTCCCGGCGACTCACGCACATTCTTGGCTACAGCATCAACATATTCAGGTGTACGCTTGGTTGGCTGCTTGGTTCGTGTTGATTTATTAATTAGCAAGCCTGTTTCTTTAATTTTATTCACAAAATAACGAACATATGGAGCTCCCGGCGTTCGGTTCTTTCGAAAACCGCACGCAATTTTCGCACACATTCTGCAACATTACCATGATTTTCGAAGTAATGTTTCAATATTTGCCAGTATTATTCAAGCAAATACGCGACCATTTTCGTTCAGCGGAAGGATAATAGTAACTTTCTGACAAATCAGAACTGACATAACCCTTGCCATACTCAAAATAATCGCTAGTTCAAAAAAAGTTAGATGACCCACACTGTATATATTTAATTTATTGATGTAAATTAATGGTTCCCAGGCAGCAGGAGTATCAAGACCGATCTCTTCTGATTTCAATACGGTATCTAGACGGAATCAATTTGTACAGATCTTGTCGTGTGTTTCATTTTCGAGAACGGAACTCCAAAATACTAGTAACCTTCAGATCTTTCCAAGAGAGCAACTTGACCTTTGGATTGGACCGCTAATAAGGGGAAATGGAAACCAAATGTACAACATATCAGGTTTATTTCTACGATCGGCGGCATAAAACAAAGAAGTTTGATAAAAATTTAAAAATTTTATTTACCAAAACAAGTTTCATCATAAGCGAGCAATGTATACTACAAATCTATTAAAACGGGTTCGTCGCTTGGTTAGGAATGTCAATTTAAAATCCAATTGGAGAAATTGCTAAAATATTGTAAAAGGAAATAATAATATTTTTGTCAAAATCACGAAACTTCAAAATTTAAAAAATAATTGTTAGACCCATTACAATTGACCCATTTTCGCTCCAAAGACAGAAAGTATTATAAGTTGTAGCAAAATGTAGACGAGATTCCGTGGACATCTCTGGTATTGGCAGTACGAATAAGAACATGAATTCGATTATAGGCATAGCAAAACCCATTAGATTCTGATGCCAATCACTATAACGGTAGAATATTGTGTAGTCTATTCGAAAATGTGGGTGAGAACCTGTGGACATCTCTACGATCGGCGGTATAGAAATCTAATAGTTATCAAAATTGTGAAGTTTCTAGTATCATTAAAACATAGTAAAACCCATCATAATTTTATCATATTCACTATAGACTCAGTAGATTGGATGATCTATTTGAAAATGTTAGTGAAACCCCGTGGACATCTCCAAAATTAGCTGGAATATTATTTGAAACCCGTCAAAAATGCTCAATTTCTAAATATAATTTTCAATAGAACGAAACTCAAAAATATACTTTACTTACATCTTAGTAATAGGTATATGCTTTAATTTCGCTAAAATGTCAGCTAAAATCTGTAGATATTTCTAGATTCAACGACACAACATTTAGAATTAGTCCAATTTTATAATTTTATTTTGAACATAAATTCCAATAGGAAAAATAACAAATTTAACAGTGTAATTTTTTATTAATTTTTTTAGCACAAACTTCACTATCATAATAATTTCACTGGTCAATTTATAATTTTATTGTTCATAACTTTATCACAACTTTCAACTGTATTAATTTTATCTTAGTTGGGAAAAAATATTGCTCGCTACTAAAAATTATTTTGCGTTTTTCTATGTCAAAAAAATGAATCTTTTCCAATGCATCATGCCCCCCAATGATATGCACCAATTGTCGCGCATCTTGGCTAATTATCATTGCCATATATTTACTGTAGACGGACAATGCCAGTTAGGCATTAATATTTTAATGATTATTGATAGGGAGACGATACTAGTTCTTTTAATAGAATAACGAATAAATTTGAAATTAATTTTACATTATTTTACAGGTATGTAAACAATTATTTTAAAGCAGAAATGTATAACTACATGAGTGAAAAAGTTTTTATAATCGGTCTGATTGATAGATTAAATTCTAATTTGAATTTTTATATTTTAGGTTTCCCAACATATTCCCCCGCGTTAAGGAAATTGCGGAAGCATTTTTTTAACTATCACAATACATATTGCATTGGCCTTACATGGTAATTTAGAAGTAAACAGTTGGTTTATGGAATTTATGGCTGTTTGAATGGTTGCTACTCGTACTATTCCATCATTACCCGGACGGGTTTGATTTATTCTGCCGAGGAGTCATTGACTTAGTGGTAAATGGGCGTCTTTAATTAATACCAGGATATCTATGTTGATAGCTGAACTTCTCTTTTACCATTTACTTCGTCCTTGCAAAGTATTCAGGTAATCCCTGTACCAAGATTTTCAAAAGGAGTCCACACGTCGCTGAAGATTTTGCCATCTAAAAAGCTTTTGATAGATACGTGTTCCAATACCTGGAACCGCCATTAAGGAGTCTGCAATCAAAAAATGACCAGGCGTAAGCATTTGCAGACTAGTGGGAACATCACTCACACGTCATGACGGTCTGGAGTTTAGAAGTTCTTCAATTTGAGTTATTATAGTGGTCGCCTCTTCAAAATTAAATTTGGCTTCTTTTGTGATTCAACGAAAATGGTGTTTCACGGATTTAACCGCTGCCTCCCATAACCCGCCAAAATAAGGTGCGCTAGCAGGATTAAATTTAAAATCAGAAATTATTTTATTATTTTGTTGATAAAATATTTCCTTCTTAAGTGTTTTAAGTTCATTATTTTAAAATATTTGACTAGGACAACCGCTACTAAGATTTTTCACTACTCCTAAATGCACAGATTTCACTGCTAGATATATAAATACCGCGGGATAGGCCTTTATTTGCAGTGCATTTTGGTGTTGGCCATTTTTTATATAGATTGGACCTAAGTAATCTATGCCGGTATTTTAGAATGGTCTACTTCGAGTACATCGTTCCATTGGTAAATCTGCCATTTTCTGTCGTATCTGGGTATATCTGTATTTAATACAGATTCTGCAAGATTTTGTGTGTTGCTTGATTTGATATCTCGCACCTATATCATCCAATATTTTTGACGCAATACACTCAGCATTAATCTATTTCCAGCATGTAGATTCAGTTTCTACTGGTGCATTCTTCCGAAACTTAATAATTTCGCGTTGGAAACTAGATACTTGAATCTCTCGAATAAGAACTGCTTCGGCTGTCTGGTACTCCCAAAATACTAACTCCATTTTCTTTTGCTCCTTGTTATCGGATTTATGTACTCTCCAAACTCGAAGAATATAGGCCACTATTTTCTTAACGCGAAACCAAGAAGAAAATTTGGCTAACAATTGGTTGACAAATTCGTTTTGTGCTGTTTCTATTAGAGCTAACTGCTTTACTTCGGGTTCCCGTATCTACTCCCATGAGTGGAGATTGTTGTTTAAATTTTGGCCAACTAGCTTTGGATAAGGATAGCCAACTAGGTCCGTGCCACCAGGTATTGAGTGTTGATATTACCTTTGGTTCGACTCCTCTTGAAACGTAATCTGCTGAGTTTTGATTCGATACAACATGACCCTATTTCTCTCTAGGAATAATTTACAGTATTCTACTTGTAATGAGTCGAAATGACTGACAGCTAGTGTAACACCACCATTGAATCGGTCCAAACATAGAAACTGATGTTGTCCAGGTTAAATGTCGTTCGACAATAATTTATTTGTTCTGCAAGAAGAACTGCCTCGCGTAGCTCGAGTCTTGGAAGACTGATTTGTTTTATTGGCGTTACCTTAATTTTGGAAAAAAACAAGGTGACAGGTTATATCTCCGTTGTCGTTGCAAGATCTCATGTAGATAACGCAGATGTATGCCGATTCAGAAGCGGCACTAAAACCATGTAGTTGCACTGTTACAGGTGTTGCCGATTTCAGTAAACACTGAGGTATCTTAATATTTTCTAGTCGATTTAAATTATAATAAATATTTTTTCATAAAACTAGTATATGACTATAGGCGCCTCCTCATCCCAGTTAGTTTTGGTTAGCCATAATTTTTGCAGCAACATTTTTTTTATACTATAGTTGGTGAAATCCATCCTAACGAATTATACAATTTAGCACTTTCCGACAGCATTTTGCGTTTGCTTCAAGCTACGTCCTCCGGAAACAGGTTCATTTTAAAGGCATAGATGTCACTTGTTGGATATCCCATAATTCCCAGCGTGTTGATACTTTGATCGTACTCGTTTAATTTCGGTACTTCTTCTGAGTTATCTAGTACTCAGATTCCAGAAATAACTGAGAGTTCGATTTCCTACACGCAATCTAAAACGACAACTATTTAGTATTTCGAAGATTTCATTTTTTAATTTTATTGCGTTTTCAATGGAATCACTTCCGGTTAGCAAATGACCTATGTAAAAATTCTGTCAGATTTTATTGGCGGCCTCCGGATATTTATTCTCATGCATTCTAACTACTTCCCCCAAGTACGAATAGCTAGAAACTGTACACATGTCGTCCATACGAAACCGACTTGCATCTAAAGGGTGTCTCGGCAAGAGCGCCGGATTTAATTTTAATGAAAAAAACATCTATTTTTGGATTAAGCAAACATTTTTATTTCAACATAAAGAAAAATAGTTCCTATTAAACGTGAAATACAACATCAGGCAAATGGCCACCACGAAACCTCTGGCACAGGATTATTCTTTTGTTGAACTTTTGAATAACGTTTACCTTAATTGCCTTGTTGGAAAAAATATGTCCTCCACATCTATTACATCCGATTCGGGCCATAAAAACTCCGTTAACATTTCGTGATACCGCACTCCATTAACAGTTAGCACATTTCCAGCCGCATTTCCAAGAAATATGGCCCAAATACACCGCCAGCCCAAGATTCACACCAAACAGTTACTCGCGGTGGGTGCATTAGTTGTTTGAGTATCACAGGAGGAATTTCTGCACCCCAAATTCGACAGTTTTGCTTATTTACGTATCCGTCGAGTTGAAAATGTGCATCATCTGAAAAAATGATTTTCTTCGAAAAACCACATTAATTTGATGATGTTCCAACACCCAATCAGCAAATTCACGGCACTGCGCATGGTCCCTTGGCTTGTTTCCTTGCACCAATTTAACCTTGGACGCGTGCAAATGCAGATCTTTTACCAAAATTCGTTGCATAGTGCTTCTGAAATTGTTTTGTTCTTGACCACGATGCTGAATGGAAGTTCCTGGACTCTCGGCCACAGATTCTTTCACTGTGGCTTTACTTTCGAGGGACCGACAAGGACGATGACGATAATTGATCTTCCGATCCATCAGCGTAAATTTAGTATCAAATTTTGTAATTAAACGCCTCACTGTCGATTCATTTGGCGCATTATTGCGACCGAAAACTTGACGTAATTGGCGAACTCGCAAAACTTTCACAATATTTGTAATGTGTTTTTACAATAATTAAACGTGGTTGGTTTGAATAATTCTCCATTTTCTTAAATCGCGGGGTCTGTGCGGGACAAAAAAAATTACCGTCCAACTCGTATTAACAAAATGGCGGCAAATTTAAATCCGGCGCTCTTGCTGAGACACCCTTTATACACCACATACCACTTTTAATTAAATTTTATTTGTTAGATTTGGTTGATTTTGTTAAACAACTTTCTCAAAAATGCTAATTAAATAGCGAAATTGGACGTACTGAACATTTTCTTAGCTGCCTTTGAGTTTTTAGGATTGTTTTCAGTGGTTTCGAATTATTTGTTCCGAGTCTCAGTTCAATCGTCTCTTAAAAAATATTGCTCACTGTATATATAGATACTGTTAAAGTTAGCCAATAGTTTCCAGCAAAAAGTGTCTGCAATCTCAGACGAAAAAATAATAAGTTATGTCAAATTCTAATAAAATTCTTCAGTCGACATTTCCATTGAAAATAGACTCAAATAAAAGGTCTTTATGATGCGCTCACCGGGAAAAAATTTAAGGCCAGGTTTCTTGTGGGGAGTCCGGCAAAACTCGATTGCATATATCCCACACACAACCTCTGAAAATATCTAAATATTGACCGTGTCAGGGCTGGAAATAGATTCAAATGAAAGGTTTAAACGGTGCTCGCACCTGGAAAACATTTTGGGACAACTTTCAAATGGGGAGTTCGGGAAAACTTGATTGAATGTCACACTTCGATCAATATTTAAATATTTGCAAACTATGTGTGTGCGATATATTCAATCGAGTTTTCCCTGACTCTCCACAATAAAAGTTCACCTGAATTTTTTTTTCAGGTGTGAGTATCATTAAGAACTTTAATTTGAATCTATTTCCAACGGTCAATATTTAGAAATTTTCAAATTTTGTATTCATAATATATATATTTATATGCAATTTTCCAACAGTAAAATGAATTTTTCCGAACAACCAAAAATGCTATTAAAAATATTGTTTAGTGTTTTATTTTTAACGGTTGAATCCGTTGATTGAAAAAATACTTTCGTCTGAATCATATCGGCTGAGAAATGTCGGCTGAGGAATGTCGTCTGGGAAATGTCGGCTGAAGAATATCGGCTGAAGTATATTAATAGTTGACATAACATACTATATTTTCAGCTAATATAGCTAAGACACTATATGCATTATCGATCGAACTTTCGGCTGGAAACTATCGGCTAACTTTAACAGGGTTATGTCTATCTAGTGCTTTCAAAAGATTTAAGCATTCTGTGGTTAAAATTGGCAAACGGAATAAAATGTAAATTTTAGAAATCGAAAATTAAATTTCGCTTAACTCAAAATGATTCTTCCATTCATAAATAATAAAATAGAATTACATAGGGTTTCCCGAGGATTATGACACTTAGTAATAATCTTCTTTAACACTTAATAATCTTTTTTTGGGTTTCATTGATATACATTAACGCTAACATTTAAAACTCCTTTGATGGTTCTAATTTATTTTACTTGCCAGGACAATTACTAATTTGATGGTCTTTTTTTACGATGTATTTGACATTGTTGGGAATCGTGGTCGGGTTGGTATTATACACATAGACCTTCCGAAAGCTTTTGATATATTTTACCATAAATTTCTAATTCAGAAGTTTATCGATTTTGGATCAGTCTTCATTCCATTTTCTCGAAAGTAATGTGTTAATATCTTCCATGTGTACTCTTTTATATTTACTATAACTTCTTGAGTTTCACAAGGAAGACGTCTGGAACCGTCACTTTTTACAGTATTTGTTAACAATGTCATCCAATGTTTCGAGTTTTGCAAGAGTCTTATGTACGTTGAAAAACCTAAAAATTTGTGCTAACATCAATTCTAGGATGAATATTGGCTTATGTACTCAACATTGTTTGTGATTGGGCTACGCACCATAAATTACACTTGAATGGAAATATGTGTAAAGGTATTTCGTTTTGTATTTATCACGATTTTCTTGCGTGGAGGCTTCGTATTTTCTGTTAGGTGCTCAAATCAGCAGAGTATGTGATATATGTGGCCTTGGTGTTATATTTTGTAACCGCGCACATTTAATATATAAATCGATCATCAATTAATAATGGCGGTACTCTCAATTGGGGTTTATTAAGCGTAAAACCGTCTATTTAACTTACGTTTGGTAACGTTTCGGGTCGTCTTTAGATTCGCTATAAAAATATAAACTTTTTAATTCAATATACAACTTCGCATTTTATGTCACTGATGCCATGTTTTGTAGAACTGGGGACCATATCCTTTAACATACGGTGTGAATTTAGAACCCAAGTAGATATACCTCAACCAGGTACTCCTTGGATTTCTATAATGTCCGGTTTCTGTTCTGAAGGCAAATTAATCCTTTCACGTGTTAAAGTATTACCACTACAAAACAATTGTTATCTAAATTAAACTCGATCGTTTTTTCTACATTGTAGCCCCTGTGAAGATCAACATGATGATTATCTTTTTCGTAAACCACCCTTAGTGATGATAATGAGATTCCAGGTTAGGGTCAACTCGTCAACAATAAAGACGCTGACAAATTAATAAAGTGAAGGACTTCCTTTATTAACTCTGGTACCAGCTAACGTGTTCCATCTCTGAGTAGTAATTTGGAAATGATGGAAGAGTTTTGTTTTTCGCGATGATAAGGCGCCTAGTGATGTCAATCTTGTCATACACAGCTCCGCAATCAGAAGTAACACGTCCGGTAGTTTGTCTACAATAAATTTAAAAGAGATGAAATCTAAGAATTGAAAAAATCACTATTTTCTATCATTGAATTGTTGGCTAATTTACACAATTTGGTCGTACGCCTTTTAACGAATGATGAAGAAGATGCATGATGTTTAAGTTGAAAACGGATGTTGGGGAACGTTCCACCTGAAAACTAGCCGAACTGTTTTTAATTAGTAATTGGACTTAGTAAATTGTACAAAGAGGAATCCACAATTTTCTTCACAAATAAAGTTTCTTAACTTTAATAATTTTGTATCGTACAAACTCAGGTTCGTTGGTAATGGTGTGCAGATACATTGCCGTGAAGGTGGCTCGAACCAAATTTTACCAGCACACCAGCAGGTCAAATACTTACAATAGAGTGAAAAGGTTTCCTTGAAACAATCATTTTATTCTATATTTAATCGTATTTAATTCCATTAGATTACGTGGGGCTGATTTTGTGTGTGGCATGAACAAATCTGAACTGGTTGTTCAGCTCTTTGCATGCGATTGACAAAAACGCATCGTGTTAGTTGTATTACTCGTATATTATAATCGCATGAGTTATTTATTGCTGGTTCATTCAACGTTCCATTGGCTGGATGGAAATCCTGGTATCACCGTTTTTGGAAGCCTCGGTTAATTTAATTGCACGTACATGGTTGTCCAGCCTATGGTTTTTAATGTTTTGCACTACTGAAAATCGCGTAACCTCGGTAGACGTTCTCAGTCGTTCTCGTTTTTGATAGCAGCAGGTATATCCCCACTATGTTATAAGTTTTTTCAGCAGGTTATGGTGCATTATGCAGAAATGGCAGTAAAATGTCAATGGCGCAACACAAATGGTAGGGTCGAGTCTGAAGGTGCGAGCACGATTCTAGGAATGATGACCATCTCGCACAGTTATTGTGTTTCGCGATATGAACTCTGTCACCAATCGTGTGCTGTAAACTAAACCTTTATTCCGGTTCAAATTGTATAGCAACATAATGATTTTATCTTACTAGAGCAGCAGAGTATGTGGAGGCATTTCTGCAGCCGTTTGTTATTGTAAAAATTCCAACGGAAAATTGAGCATTAATTGATTGTTCGGAAACATCATTATCAGCACTGTAGAAGTTTAAGCGTATTATACTTCGAACATTTCTAGACTTGAGCGTTTGTGTCAGCGACAATTAATTGGTTGGATAATTCCTTATTGTTTAGATCGCTAAGCATTTCACCGAAAATTGAATAAATTAGGTTTGCATTCTCAATCATTGCTGGAGTAATTTAAATGATTTCTGGATCACGGTGTACAGATCTTTTGCAGTGTTCTCGCGGAAAATCTAAGAAGCTATTGATTGTGTGGTTGTCCGCCTTCACTTTGCATGTTAGCCGTTAACGTTATTTTTTGATTTTATACAGCACTCAGCAATCTCTGCTCGATTATCTTCAGCTACTAATGGTATTGCCTTCTAAAATTACAACCGATTACGAATACTTTGTCACCAAATGATCTTACATTTTTCGTGATTTCGCGCAGTATTTGTTCAATGATTCTCAGGACATCCTTTTATAACACTGTTACCTCATAAATAATAATAAGCAAAGCTGATTTTAAAACTTTTGCATCAGAAGAGGCTAAACGCATAGACGAAACGGATGTATCGATTAGTGGCACCAGACACCTGTTGTTGTGAACGGAAGTGCTACTTGTTTACGTTATCTCACGCAAGACAACAGAGTTTTCTAGAGAAATGTTTTGCCCGATCCACCAGCACGGATGTCTTTAAAGGCCTCATGTTGCTTCTCACTGAGCTTTTTGATGTTAATTTGGGCCAAATGTGCTGAATAAATCGCATTTTAAGCAGTGCTGTTTGAGAGTGTTTTCAATGACATATATTGCATTGTTTTACTTCCCTTTAAATTGCTCCCATAAGTTCATAGACCTTGCTGCCTGACCATAGCAAAGGTTGGCAGGAAAGGTGTCGAATAGTTGCTGAGACATTTATAAGTGACTGGATTCCGAACTAATTTATAGTCAGATTCCAGCAAACCGATCAATAGCTTTGAAATAGTAATGTAGTAATGGCTCAAAACTTTCAAAGCCCTACGTAAAACAATAAAGTGCACAAATTAAAGCGCCCTTCATCTCGTGTACTCACTGATTACCTGCGCGAGACTACTTTGATTGCACCTCGATGGCGGCGTTGCAAATTGTTGTAAACAATTAGGGTACCTCTCAGTACCCTGAACATAGGCCAATGTACGGAACAATCACAATAAAAACATTAAACATTTTACGAGCATTTGCATACGGGCGGTGCTTTTGATTTCGAACTGTAGTGATGGCGAATTCGCACGCACTAACATCCTTTGAACTTATAAATGTACTTTCTGGTAGTGATTGAAGTGCACACATCTACTTTGATATGCCATCCTTTGACTGAGCCATCCAGAAACTCTTTTGATAACGTTTTCTGCACTATCTGTTTTCTATACTAGGGGGCGTCGAAGTTATTAGCGCGCTGCAAGGACCATACACCATGTTTTAAAGCATGATTTGTCGTAGTTTCGGGTTTGTTTAGCCTTTGTAAACTTGTCTTCCACCAACTAACAAATAAATTAAGATCTCCATGTTTAGCGAATATAGCCATTGCGTCGAAACATTGTTCTGGCATATAGCGAGCACTTTTTATCGACTTGGTCGATAAATCCCTGATACATGTCAGTAAATAAGAGTTATTTTACCATTACTGTCTTAATCGACCAAAGCGATAAGTTGTTTGGGCGGCTTTGTTTTGCAGGATCGATATGTTTTCATGAACTCTATTTGCCTGGGCTTCAAGATATGATTCGCATTGTAAATTCGGTTCCCCATCGGCTTCTTCGTATGGATATCGGAGAACATAGGTTATTCGATCAAGGTTTGAGCAGAGAATGTTAATTTGCACAAACTGCTGCATTGGATTATATGAATTGCGATTAGAATAAATGCGAATGTCATGTTTAATTGTAGGACCCTCATCCTCATTAGCAAAAATCTTTGCGGTTTTGTTTGCTGTTCAGAATACATAATGCATTTCCTGGTTTATTTGGTAAGAGGCTGTAAGTGATTTGTGTGGTATTACTTTCAACCGTGAGTCTTCAAAACTGAATTGTAGAGCAGTCCTTTTAAAAAATCTGGGTATGCAAGCTCATTATCATTGACGTCTACATAATTTAAATGTAAAAAGGCCAAGCGACAGGTGTTCTACAACGAAAATGTTTGAGCTATAAAACTCACAAATAACAATCATGTCACGACAGCTTTGAGGATTAACGCTATTTTTGTCGTAGGTTATGGTTTCTTCTCTTACTTGTATGAGCTGCTGCGTGTCGTTGCATGCCGTTGTAATCGAACCTGATGAATTTTGATTGGTACTGTCAGAACTTAGTACACTTCTTCGAATTTATAACCTGAGACTTAGTAGTAAGATGGGAACGAAGTTATTCTACAGTACTGAACTGCGTCTCAGTCGAGATAGTTTTGATTCATTTTTCTCTTCTTTATGGTGTGCTTAACTCTCTCTTTGAAGATGCCTTTTGTCTGTAGTTTCAGTATCAATTGTGAATTGGAAACTAAATTGAAGAGAATTAATCAAATTTGCTGTGATCAACTTGTAATAGCCATATATGTCAAAATTGGTGACCTAAAACAATTTGGATTAAGTTTTGTATATAAAATTTGAACTGATCTGAATCAAATCTGGCTAATGCTTAAATAGCTGAATTTCTTCTATTTTATTTCAGCTGCAAGTTATAATTAAATGGTTTTGGTATTGTAAAATGAAAATTTATTTAAACACTGGTTTTTCACAATTGTAGATCGTTTAGAGTACCCTCATTAATTAATTTGCACAAGGTTTTCAAACTATTAATGTTAAACTTAAAATGGCTTCTAAAATGTCGTTTATGATGGAGCAGAAATTTGCAATTCTCGATACGAGACGCTGAAATCAAGGGCTGCAATTGCACAGCCTACCGTACCTTTACAAAATTTGTTTAAGTCCAATATGACAGCTGTAAAAATTTAACATTAAAAAACTCTACCCCAAAAACAACCAATTCAATAAAATTGCTATAAAATTGTCATCCGTAAATCCGGTAAATTAGTCGTAATAAACTATAAGGATACTCGAATTTATATTTTCCGTATGCTCTAAATTCCACTTAATCGATTGCATTTTTCCCATGCTTACGCCAAACATAAAACAAACATTCGATAAACAAAAAAATCGGAACAACTTTGTCATCTGAATGCGTCAAAATCGAAAATGTCAAAAATGTTTATTAACCCATAAAAATCGGTTTGTCCCAATTTCTACTTTTTTCGGTTTAAGATCAAACCCTATCCCAAATTTAACCTTTTTTTAAGATTTTATAAATCGAAACAAAATTGATTTTAATGATCATCAACCCCTTTTGCCGTTTTATATTTTGCGTTCATCATTAAAATTCTTTCGAAACGAATCTCACAATTTGGTGATCATTAAAAAAAAATTAAAGATCGAAAGTATTTTTGGGTTTCCTTTTTCCCGCCGATCGTATTATACACCTTCCTGTTTTATTTGTGTAATTCGATGAATCAAACCAAATAATATTTCGATCGATCATTGATTAGAATTTCGAGATCATTTGAACAAAAAGATGAGATAAGACAAAACAGGTAGTTTTCTTACGATTATGTGATTGATACAGTTTCGAAAAAATGTCTTTCACGAGGTTAAAATGATCTTGCAACCAAATTATTGGTTTCACATTTGGTTTATTTCGTAAAATTGTATGTCGGTCGGAGGAATTATAGGCGTGATGATTGCGTTTTATGGTTTTTAAAGATTTCGATGATGGGAGTAATGTTTCAAATTACATTTGTAGTTTTTTTTATGGTTTAAACCGTAGATCATGTATCAGTTTTTAGGTTTTTGAGGTTGTTTTACATGTGCGATGAAAAATTTAATGAGAAAATCTTAAGGAGGGTGTTCCAGTTGTAAGATAAGTAATTATTTTTAAAATTATGTTAGGAATAAAGTACGTAATATTTATGATGGATATGGTGTTTTGGAAACTAAAAAAGGCGAACGAAATCGAAATGTGTAGTATAGTTGATCAATGTGATGTGCAGGTGATCACAACTACTGTATCCAGATTTTCCATTAAATTCTATTGCAGCATTCAATAAAAAAGTATGTATGTATAAAATATCCGGTAGTCGACCTATGATGGAAATTGGCAGAATGCGACAATGGTTCTTTATAAGAAAAATAGTAGCTCAATAAATTGCACTTTATGTCAATTAAGGCTTATCAAGATTTTGATAAAATATAATTTCTTTGCATAGAAAGTCGAAACTAAGCTTTCAATCGCATGTACAATATTACTATTAATCTTTCACGAAATATTCCTGAACAAGTTGTACAAATTTGACAAAATTTGTGGATCGAACCTTGTAGAATAGTAAAATTCAATCATGTCTAATCACCATGTCTTGTTATCCAACGATACGACAAGTTCACGAATCTGCCGATTTATCTTCAATATCATCACTACAAACCAGTAGCACAACTTCACCATCAGCTATATCCACTGATACCGTATAAAACCATCGCAATGTTATACATGACGCTAATTCGAACTTATACCAGCCTTTCTTCCTTAAAGCAGCTGCTAATGCAAAATATATTTTTTGTATTAAGGCTCGTGAGTACTACAACACAAATGAATATTTATATAAATGAATATGCTTACATAAAATCAACAATAAGTTTATACAACATCCATGATGACTTTTAGTAGCAATGTATAGCATCTTTCAAAATCACGGTTCCTGAACCCAAGTTCAAATTACCCATTTCTCCAAACTGAAAACCTACCGCAGTTTTTTGTACTAGAGTTTGTGGATAAGCATATCATCAACTTTGACCCCAAAAACTAATCACCTGATTTCTTCATTGCCAAAATGTAAGGGGACAGCGCACTAAATACGAAACTAATTTAAATGGCGACTTTCAAAGCAATGAGTACTATACAGCTGATTTGAATGTTTTTCATAAAGATGGCCGAGGAGTTCTCATTGCAGTTCGTTCTAACTTCGACTGTTCTGATTTTTTCATTCCTAGAGCTTAAAATATCGAACTACTATTTGTGAAAATTTACATTTGTCAGCAGACAGCCTGCTTCCGCCTGCTTGCGCCCTACCAGCTATACTTGTAGATGCTTTTGACTTTTTTCAGAAAATATGAACATGCAAAATGTGTGGTACCAGGAGATATCAATTTTCCTGACCTGCTGGAGATACGTTTGGAGAATTTCACACATTTAATATTCATGAAGTCAACTAAAGGGGCTTTCAATAAGGACTCTCGATTTTTAAATGTAAATAAAACAAGTTCTGAGTGATGTCCAGTCAATTTTTTTTTTATTTGAAAGAATATTTTATGACATTAAGTATGGAATATAATAAATTTCAAATATCGGTAGGTTCAATTCGAAATCATTGATGTATAAATCTGGCTGAATTACCTGGATTGCGTTTATATGTTGAATTTGAGCCTTGTAGGTAGAACGCTAAAAACGTTAAATCGCGTGATCTCGGTGACCAGTTCACGTCGCGTTCCACGAGTTCGTCGTGTAATTCGCTGTGTGGCACGTAGTGCCTTCCTGTTTTAACCATATGTCGTCGGTATCCACACTATCCAGCTTAGTTGCCAAAAAGTTGCTTATCATAGATCTTTAGTGCTCACCGTTGACGGATATGGCACTGCCAGTGCCGTTTTGAAAGAACTACGGGTCGACGAAAACGCCATACCAAAAGCTGCACCAAACAGTGACTTTGTCTTGATACATTTCATGCTGGTGTATCTCGTGTGGTTTGGTATCACCATAAATCCGACAATTTTGCTTGTTCACATAATCTATTCATCCACAAACGGCTGTCGACGAAAAGGATGATTTTTCTGCTATTTCTGCTCCAGAAAGCAAAAAGCTCCAGAATCAGCAAACTCACGGCGTTGTCTATGGTCGATTACTTTAAGCTTCTAGATCAGTTGGATTTTATACGGGTGCAGACCCAAATCCCGACGCAAAATTCGCCAAGTTAAAATCACAGAAAGCCCAAGTCCTTGTGTATGATGAGAAATTAAGTGCCTGGAGTTTTCCCGTAAACTCTGTGATTTGGTAAAATACAGATGTTGGCTGAATATTTATCGAACCGGTTGACTCGAATTCGGCAACCAAACGTCGATTATAGTCGACTCGGCAGGACGGTTGTGGTGAGGATAAAAATTATGTAATGCGTGGAACGTTTCTCGAACGGAGTCCTGTTTTATAAAATACAATTTTATGTAGTGCACGCGTTGTTCAATGCTTTAACGTTCCAACGATTCGCAACAAATTGGAACAACATGGCTGAGATAACCAAACAAATGTCGACCATTCTTATTACATCCTACGCATTAAGTTGTATTGCTGTTGCTGTTTAAGAACAGCTTGAACAGGCAACTCATTGTAATTTTTTTATCTGCTGCTAATAAATGCATTGCCGCACAGAAACTAGTCAAACCCTTACAAATATTTGCTCGTACCACCCTCCGATATCAATCACATTTTGTAACAAATATATTGTAACGTTTCCACTTTCACACTGTTGACACTGTTGATTTTAACACCCTCTTAAATAGCAGCAGCGACACGGAGATACTAACAGCAAATTCCTACTTTTACATTGTCCAAAAAGCAGTTTGTTATTGCCGCCATGGTATAGTAATGAGCAAGGCGCTCTCTGAAATCTGTGAAACAAACGGTGTCAAAAGATTTTATAAACCCAGCCCAAAGATGCATCTTTAGTCATGACTATTCTGATTACTGGATGGTCTATTCGAAAAATTCAGCATATTGGCGATTGTATAAGCCTGAAGCAATCCGCACTTTTGACGAACCTCAAGCCGTTTTGGGAATTTGTTAATCTTAAAAAGAAATGAGATGGGTACCCACAACTTTAAACTATGATGATTGTCTTTCTAACGTCCCAACATTAATTAGGGATAATTTAAATATTCAAAAAAATTGGTCGTGAATTGTCGATTCATTTGGCGAATTATTGCGACCGAAAACTTGATGAAATTGTGGAACTGTTTTCGCAAAACATTCACCATTTATGTAATGTGTTTCTACAATAATTCAACGTTGTTGGTTTGAATACTTTTAGTTATTTTTAAATTGTGTGGTCTGTACATGACAGCTGTAAAAAAAATCTCCGTACAACTCGTATTAACAAAATGGCGGCAAATTTAAATCCGGCGCTCTTGCTGTGACACCCTATAGTAACAACAAAACGGCCACCGCGTCATCGACTTGGAAATAATATACAACCTTTGTATTGAGCACGTTTTTTTCTCTTAACCAAAAGGATCGCGTCATGGTTCCTTAGCGGCAATTCGCCAGCGCATGTTCGACGTTAAATCTAACAGAGGTACAGACAAGATACACCGGATCATATGTTTCTCGATGCTTTAAAAAACCGCAGAGTTACCTGCGGTAGTACGGTAAGTACACTGTAGAGTTACCAATGAGCTTTCACCAACTGACCAGCATAGTATCAACAAAGATGCTCCTTTTGACATCTAGGAGTAGTGGCACGCTGTTCAGTCAGTCATAACTTCAGCGCACAAATTACCACGGAAGAAAACTATCGAGATCCCGCAATGATTGGTTCGATGATCCACCCAAGAAGTAAGCCAGCATAACAAAGAGTTGAGAAATGAAGGTAATGTAGTGACCCTCATTAGAGTTATAACTCGTCCAGGTGAAGGGGTAATTGTCGAATATCATTTAGTGGAGTAAGTAGAAACAGCTATTAGTAGATTGAAAAATGGAAAGACACTCTTTCTCGATGGAATCCCCGTAGAATTATTAAGCTTTGCAGCACTATTCTTGCATCAAATCTATGCACTCATCGTTTCTATGTGGGACGAAGGAGAGCTGCCGGAGAATTGGAAGTTCACGCTCTTATGTCCGCTGCATAAAAAATTTTCGTGGTAAAACTCTATTGAACACTGCTTACAAAGTATAGGCTATTGTAGTACTTGCCAAAAATCTCTCTTTTGGCGAGAATATCAATGTGGTTTTCGTATGCCAACCGATCGACTACCGACCAGTGTTTGACTATGGGGACGACTTCAACATAACCATACATTAACTATATACAGACTTCCGACAGGCATATGACAGTATAAACCACGAGAACCAATAAGCCGCGCTCATATGCGTATTAATTGGATAAATTATGTAAACGTCCGGGTTTGTATGTAGAATCATAACTGAACGAACTGTATCAGACTCCTTCTAAATAGCATCTGGTGTTTGGCAGGGAGATACACTCGCGCCTGTGTTTTTTCATTTGGCGCTTGAGTACGTAGTGAGGAAAACTGAAACTTCGCGCTGTATTTTTAATTAATCTGGCTCATTTCTTGGGTATGCAGATGATATCGTGCTTCTTGGCTGAAGACCTAGTGATATCAAGAAAAGTTTCATATCGCTCGATGGCTGAGCAAGAAGACTTGGTTGGGAGGTGAACAGAAGAAAACCAAATTTTTAGCAACACCTAGGAGCTTCTCATTAATAAGTCGTTATTTATAACAGCGTTGAATGATATGCAAGCTCGCATTTTAAAAAGCACTCATAAGACCTGTGCTGTGATCTCTAACAATTGTATAATGTTATATACCTTCAAGAAAGGTCAATCGTTCCATTTTTGGTCCAATTAAATTTGAGAACAACGAACATCGTACGAACCACGCTATAAAGCAACTTCTCGGAAGTAGCAATATCATCGGATTCATCAGATCTAATCGAGTTAGAAGACTCGGTCACGTTACAAGATCTTCACAAAAACTTGGTGTGCGTCGAAGAAGAATACACCGACTGCACTGGCGTGACAACATCAAACAAGACCTACAAATATTAGAATGTCGAAACTGGATGGATCGAGACGGATGGAAGACCATAGTGCAGGCGGCAAAATCCTTTCTTGGGATGTAAAAGTTAGAGAGAGAGAGAAAGAAAGAGAGAGAGAAAAAGAGAGAGAGAGGGAGGTTTTTAACCACGAACAACATTAAAATGTAGACAATAGGTTTTTAACAAATCGTAGGAACAATCCAAATTAAAAACCTCTCTTGAACCAAATATGGCACCAAGAAGAAACCGAATATATCGACCAGCTCCGCAACAGGAGCAACCATAGATTTCACAGTTTTCTAACAATTCTTATGGCTATAAAACTTTTAAAGTTGAAAACTACAAATGATTTTCAAGTGTTAGTTTGAAACAATACTCGTACTCTTCCATTAAATTGGCCAAATAAACTTTTTGCATTAGCGTGGAAAATCGTAAGTTACCACAATCGTTAAGCACATGGAATAGCTGTTCACATTCTTATGGAAAATATATTTTTGCTTCGGTTGATAAAACTTCTATTCAGCTAGTGAATTGACAGATTTAAAATGGAGTTACTGACATCAATTGACTTGTTGGAATTGTTGTGTACATTTTAGCAATAGTGGAAATCTGGGTAATGGCAGAATTTAAAGTATCGATTAAAATACTAACTTTGACTAGGGACTTTGTTTTGTGTGATGTTTCTAAATTTGTTTGTTTCCTACTAAGTTCTCTGGTACTTTATAAAAAACCATTTGCTCTCTCACAAAAATGGCAACCCAGTCTAGGTGTTGGACAGTTTATGTTTGTGTTCGTAATTTTGGTTGTAACTTACATTCGAATGAAATTTTAACAGATACGCTTGTTGAATGTCTTCTTGTGGTAATTAGATAATCAATTATAGATCTTCGATTTTTCCATGATTTGATTGCAACGGCACCTTGCGGATTATCTCAAGAAGTAGGTATATTATTTGATTGTAAATTATAAAAAATGTTGTTAGTTTTGCAATCCTATATAACGATCTTAGGTTTGAAGTCGTTCAAAATAATATTGATACTGTGATTGGAATAAAGCAGTGGTGCATACATAACCAGTTGTTAGAGTAGAAAGCCATTTGCTGACATACAAAATGCAATTTTGTTGTCCCAGCCTTTATTTATCAGTCATTTTGAGTTCACACGAAATTGGTTTTAAAATGCAAATGTTCAATGCCAAAACACTGAGTGTATTCCATAAGCACGTAAAATTTTAACAGAATGATGATTAATGAAGTCTGTTTATCGTAAAACAAATTTTTAAAATGTGACGACAACAACCCCACCCCAAAAAAATGATTCACTTTTAAAAAATAGTTTTTAATAATAATAAAAGTTGTTACGAACATATGAAAAAACAAAGTTTGCTCAATTTTCCCTCCTCATCATATCATAACGTCGTCGTATCGTAATCACACACACCCAAGATTGTGATGATTTTTATCCATTTTGTATAAAATACTGTGTTCGATGTTCCTTTCTAATATTTTGTTGCTGTTTGCTGTTTTTGTGATTGTCATCAAATTTATTTGAAACGTGTTTTATATCAAAGTAAAAATTATGAAAATGGAAAAATCGTATTAGAATTTTGTGTTAAAATTTTTTGTTTCGTATACAGATAAGACACATGGTAATGACATACATATACACATGCATTATTATTATGTATTTTTGAGTAAACGACACATGTGGTATTTAATATACTCCTTTCGTTGGTGTTGTTGTTGTCTATCCTGAACGTATCTCTCGTAATATATATCATAACGTCTATACACAATCCATCTAAACAGTTATCCACTTTGTGGCTGTTAAAAACAAAAAATATTATACGAGCACAGTATCTAGAAGGAAAACTTGAAAATGGAAAATGTACTTGTTATAAATAAATTTTTATGGCTTTTTTGTGTTGTTTTTGTCTCATCACATATCATATCTCATATGAGTTTAATATTGTTAACTCATATAGAACTTCCATGAGTTTTTGGGTGTGCACGGCTGTTATCCAGAGGATGACAAACAAATATTTGTGTTTTGCTTTTATGATGAAATGTGACGTGTGAGGTTTGTAATTTCTGATGATGTAAAGTGTGGAATTTGGATCAAACTACAAAAAAAAAATATTTAATGGCTGGTCTGTTTTATTCATTTAGTGATAATATCCTTGTAATATAATTATTATACCCTTACACATTTCGTAGCTAAACAAACCAAACACATCGACAACTAAGTTCTGATGTATAAAATGATTTTTCTTAATGGTAGTCTGCTAATATAAATTTATTTTTATTGCTATTACCTTTCTAGATTTTAGAACAACAGAACTAGCAGAATCATTTATTATTATGGTTTAATAGCGCTACTAGAATAATGCTCCAAATGTATTGTGGTTAGAGAATTGATTTCGTTAAGAAATATTTGAGATTCGTCTTTACCGTATCCTCTTCAATTGCATTTAAAATTTAGAATTGTGTTTAAAAAAGCAAATTTAGATCTAATGATAAACGAAGTTTGAGATAGTCACAATTTAAAACCTCCCACCCACGGACATATGTTAATTATTTCCACATAACATGATGGTTTGGATCAAAGGTGATACAATATTTTTCGGCTAGATCAATTTTGTGATATATAACTCGTGATGCATATTCGTAATGGCAGGAGACCATAGTTATACTCGATGAAAAGATAATTTCATTTACTACAAAAACTTGCTTGTTGTTGTTTGTTTGATAGATACAGTTCTGAGTTATAGCGTGTCAAGAAGAGAAAGTTCGGTATCCTTTTTAATTTTGTTTTGGCCGGTCTCGGTAGGTGTCGGATCCATGGTCTCGATACTTTACCATCCAAACTAGATTTCTGCTCCTTGTTAAGTAAATTTCGTGTTATAATTGGCCATGGTTATTTTGACAACAACAACTACTTTTGACAAAAACAACAAGTTTACTGAGATTCACATAAATGTCATGATCAATCCCAACAGTTAAAATGAATTAAATCCAATAAGTAAATGTCATAAAAATTTCAGCCCCTCGTTATGTAAATTCTATGTTATCATCGGCCATGTTTATTTTGACAACAAAAACTACTTTTGACAAAAACAACAAGTTTTCTGAGATTCACATAATCGTCATGACCAATCCCAACAGTGAAAATGAATTTAATCCAATAAGTAAATGTCATAAAAATTTCTGCCTGTCGTATGTAAATTCCAAGTTATTATCGGCCATGGTTATTTTGACAACAACAACTATTTGTGACAAAAACAACAAATTTACTGTGATTCACATAAAAATCAATAACAATCCCAACAAGTTAAATTAATTTAATCCAATTTATAAAATTAAATTTAGATTTCTGCTCCTCGTTAAGTAAATTTCGTGTTATAATTGGTCATGGTTATTTTGACAACAACAACTACTTGTGACGAAAACAACAAGTTTTCTGAGATTCACATAAAAGTCATGATCAATCCCAACAGTTAAAATGAATTCAGACCAATAAGTAAATGTCATAAAAATTTCTGCTCCTCGTTATGTAAATTCCAAGTTATTATCGGCCATGTTTATTTTGACAACAACAACTATTTGTGACAAAAACAACAAATTTACTTTGATTCATATAAAAATCAATAACAATCCCAACAAGTTAAATTAATTTAATCGAATTTATAAAATTAAATTTAGATTTCTGCTCCTCGTTAAGTAAATTTCGTGTTATAATTGGCCATGGTTACTTTGACAACAACAACTACTTGTGACAAAAACAACAAGTTTACTGAGATTCACATAAAAGTCATGATCAATCCCAACAGTTAAAATGAATTCAGACCAATAAGTAAATGTCATAAAAATTTCTGCTCCTCGTTATGTAAATTCCATGTTATTATCGGCCATGTTTCTTTTTACAACAACAATTATTTTTGACAAAACAACAAATTTACTGTGATTCATATAAAAATCAATAACAATCCCAACAAGTTAAATTAATTTAATCGAATTTATAAAATTAAATTTAGATTTCTGCTCCTCGTTAAGTAAATTTCGTGTTATAATTGGTCATGGTTATTTTGACAACAACAACTATTTTTGACTAAAACAACAAGTTTACTGAGATTCACATAAAAGCCATGATCAATCCTAACAGATAAAATGGGTTTAATCCTGTAAGTAAATGTCATAAAAATTTCTGCTCCTCGTTATGTAAATTCCATGTTATTAATCGGCCATGGTTATTTTGACAACAACAACTATTTGTGACAAAAACAACAAATTTACTGTGATTCACATAAAAGTCATGATCAATCCCAACAGTTAAAATGAATTCAGTCCAATAAGTAAATGTCATAAAAATTGTTGCCCCTCGTATGTAAATTTCACGTTATTATCGGCCATGGTTATTTTGACAACAACAACTATTTTTGACAAAAACAACAAGTTTACTGAGATTCACATAAAAGCCATGATCAATCCTAACAGATAAAATGGGTTTAATCCTGTAAGTAAATGTCATAAAAATTTCTGCTCCTCGTTATGTAAATTTCGTGTTATAATTGGCCATGGTTATTTTGACAACAACAACTACTTTTGACAAAAACAACAAGTTTACTGAGATTCACATAAAAGTCATGATCAATCCCAACAGTTAAAATGAATTCAGACCAATAAGTAAATGTCATAAAAATGTCTGCTCCTCGTTATGTAAATTCCAAGTTATTATCGGCCATGGTTATTCCATATTATAACACCAAGTTCACTGAGATTCACATAAAAGTCATGATCAATCCCAACAGTTAAAATGAATTCAGACCAATAAGTAAATGTCATAAAAATTTCTGCTCCTCGTTATGTAAATTTCGTGTTATAATTGGCCATGGTTATTTTGACAACAACAACTACATTTGACAAAACCAACAAGTTTACTGAGATTCACATAAAAGTCATGATCAATCCCAACAGTTAAAATGAATTCAGACCAATAAGTAAATGTCATAAAAATTTATGCTCCTCGTTATGTAAATTCCATGTTATTATCGGCCATGTTTCTTTTTACAACAACAATTATTTTTGACAAAAACAACAAATTTACTGTGATTCATATAAAAGTCAATAACAATCCCAACAAGTTAAATTAATTTAATCCAATTTATAAAATTAAATTTAGATTTCTGCTCCTCGTTAAGTAAATTTCGTGTTATAATTGGGCATGGTTATTTTGACAACAACAACTACTTTTGACAAAAACAACAAGTTTACTGAGATTCACATAAAAGCCATGATCAATCCTAACAGATAAAATGGGTTTAATCCTGTAAGTAAATGTCATAAAAATTTCTGCTCCTCGTTATGTAAATTCCATGTTATTATCGGCCTTGGTTATTTTGACAACAACAACTATTTGTGACAAAAACAACAAATTTACTATGATTCATATAAAAATCAATAACAATCCCAACAAGTTAAATTAATTTAATCCAATTTATAAAATTAAATTTAGATTTCTGCTCCTCGTTAAGTAAATTTCTTGTTATAATTGGCCATGGTTATTTTGACAACAACAACTACTTGTGACAAAAACAACAAGTTTTCTGAGATTCACATAAAAGTCATGATCAATCCTAACAGTTAAATTGAATTCAGTCCAATAAGTAAATGTCATAAAAATTGTTGTCCCTCGTATGTAAATTTCATGTTATTATCGGCCATGGTTATTTTGGCAACAACAACTACTTGTGACAAAAACATCAATTTACTGAAATTCACATAAAAGTCATGATCAATCCCAACAGTTAAAATGAATTCAGTCCAATAAGTAAATGTCATAAAAATTGTTGCCCCTCGTATGTAAATTTCATGTTATTATCGGCCATGGTTATTTTGACAACAACAACTACTTGTGACAAAAACACGAAGTTCACTGAGATTCACATAAAAGTCATGATCAATCCCAACAGTTAAAATAAATTCAGACCAATAAGTAAATGTCATAAAAATTTCAGCCCCTCATATGTAAATTTTATGTTATCATCGGCCATGTGTATTTTGACAACAACAACTATTTGTGACAAAAACAACAAATTTACTGTGATTCACATAAAAATCAATAACAATCCCAACAAGTTAAATTAATTTAATCCAATTTATAAAATTAAATTTAGATTTCTGCTCCTCGTTAAGTAAATTTCTTGTTATAATTGGCCATGGTTATTTTGACAACAACAACTACTTTTGACAAAAACAACAAGTTTACTGAGATTCACATAAAAGCCATGATCAATCCTAACAGATAAAATGGGTTTAATCCTGTAAGTAAATGTCATAAAAATGTCTGCTCCTCGTTATGTAAATTCCATGTTATTATCGGCCATGGTTATTTTGACAACAACAACTATTTGTGACAAAAACAACAAATTTACTGTGATTCATATAAAAATCAATAACAATCCCAACAAGTTAAATTAATTTGATCCAATTTATAAAACTAAATTTAGATTTCTGCTCCACGTCAAGTAAATTTCGTGTTATAATTGGCCATGGTTATTTTGACAACAACAACTACTTTTGACAAAAACAACAAGTTTACTGAGATTCACATAAAAGTCATGATCAATCCCAACCGTTAAAATGAATTCAGACCAATAAGTAAATGTCATAAAAATTTCTGCTCCTCGTTATGTAAATTCCAAGTTATTATCGGCCATGGTTATTTTGACAACAACAACTATTTGTGACAAAAACAACAAATTTACTGTGATTCATATAAAAATCAATAACAATCCCAACAAGTTAAATTAATTTAATCCAATTTATAAAATTAAATTTAGATTTCTGCTCCTCGTTATGTAAATTCCAAGTTATTATCGGCCATGGTTATTTTGACAACAACAACTACTTTTGACAAAAACAACAAGTTTACCGAGATCCACATAAAAATCACGATCAATCCCAACAGTTAAAATGCGTTTAAACCTGTAAGTAAATGTCATAAAAATTTCTGCTCCTCGTTATGTAAATTCTAAGTTATTATCGGCCATGTTTATTTTGACAACAACAACTACTTTTGACAAAAACAACAAATTTACTGTGATTCATATAAAAATCAGTAACAATCCCAACAACTTAAATTAATTTAATCCAATTTATAAAATTAAATTTAGATTTCTGCTCCTCGTTAAGTAAATTTCGTGTTATAATTGGTCATGGTTATTTTGACAACAACAACTATTTTAGACAAAAACAACAAATTTACTGTGATTCATATAAAAATCAATAACAATCCCAACAAGTTAAATTAATTTAATCCAATTTATAAAATTAAATTTAGATTTCTGCTCCTAGTTAAGTAAATTTCGTGTTATAATTGGTCATGGTTATTTTGACAACAACAACTATTTTTGACAACAACAACAAGTTTACTGAGTTTCACATAAAAGCCATGATCAATCCTAACAGATAAAATGGGTTTAATCCTGTAAGTAAATGTCATAAAAATTTCTGCTCCTCGTTATGTAAATTCCATGTTATTATCGGCCATGGTTATTTTGACAACAACAACTATTTGTGACAAAAACAACAAATTTACTGTGATTCATATAAAAATCAATATCAATCCCAGCAAGTTAAATTAATTTATTCCAATTTATAAAATTAAATTTAGATTTCTGCTCCTCGTTAAGTAAATTTCATGTTATAATTGGCCATGGTTATTTTGACAACAACAACTACTTTTGACAAAAACAACAAGTTTACTGAGATTCACATAAAAGTCATGATCAATCCCAACAGTTAAAATGAATTCAGACCAATAAGTAAATGTCATAAAAATTTCTGCTCCTCGTTATGTAAATTCCAAGTTATTATCGGCCATGTTTATTTTGACAACAACAACTACTTTTGACAAAAACAACAAGTTTACTGAGATTCACATAAAAGTCATGATCAATCTCAACTGTTAAAATGAATTCAGTCCAATAAGTAAATGCCATAAAAATTTTTGCTCCTCGTTATGTAAATTCAATGTTGTTATCGGCAATGTTTGTTTTGACAACAACAACTATTTTTGACAAAAACAACAAATTTACTGTGATTCACATAAAAATCAATAACAATCCCAACAAGTTAAATTAATTAATCCAATTTATAAAATTAAATTTAGATTTCTGCTCCTCGTTAAGTAAATTTCGTGTTATAATTGGCCATGGTTATTTTGACAACAACAACTACTTTTGACAAAAACAACAAGTTTACTGAGATTCACATAAAAGCCATGATCAATCTCAACAGATAAAATGGGTTTAATCCTGTAAGTAAATGTCATAAAAATTTCTGCTCCTCGTTATGTAAATTCCAAGTTATTATCGGCCATGGTTATTTTGACAACAACAACTATTTGTGACAAAAACAACAAATTTACTGTGATTCATATAAATATCAACAACAATCTCAAAAAGTTAAATTAATTTAATCCAATTTATAAAACTAAATTTAGATTTCTGCTCCTCGTTAAGTAAGTTTCGTGTTATAATTGATTATGGTTATTTTGACAACAACAACTACATTTGACAAAAACAACAAGTTTACTGAGATTCACATAAAATTCATGATCAATCCCAACAGTTAAAATGAATTCAGTCCAATAAGTAAATGCCATAAAAATTTTTGCTCCTCGTTATGTAAATTCAATGTTGTTATCGGCAATGTTTATTTTGACAACAACAACTATTTTTGACAAAAACAACAAATTTACTGTGATTCACATAAAAATCAATAACAATCCCAACAAGTTAAATTAATTTAATCCAATTTATAAAACTAAATTTAGATTTCTGCTCCTCGTTAAGTAAATTTCATGTTATAATTGGCCATGGTTATTTTGACAACAACTACTACTTGTGACAAAAACAACAAGTTTTCTGAGATTCACATAAAAGTCATGATCAATCCCAACAGTTAAAATGAATTCAGACCAATAAGTAAATGTCATAAAAATTTCTGCTCCTCGTTATGTAAATTTCGTGTTATAATTGGCCATGGTTATTTTGACAACAACAACTATTTTTGACAAAAACAACAAATTTACTGTGATTCACATAAAAATCAATAACAATCCCAACAAGTTAAATTAATTTAATCCAATTTATAAAACTAAATTTAGATTTCTGCTCCTCGTCAAGTAAATTTCGTGTTATAATTGGCCATGGTTATTTTGACAACAACAACTATTTTTGGCAAAAACAACAAGTTTACTAAGGTTCACATTAAACTCAATATCAATCCCAACAATTTGAATTGATTTACACCAATAAGTGATATTATATGTTGGTTTCTGCTCCTCGTTATTTACGTTTCGGTTTATTATCGGCCATGTATGTTTTGATAAATACTGTGTAACAGAGACTGATTGATTGATCTGGTTGAAAATTCATACTTCAGCTAATCGGTTCACCGACAATTGCATCTTTGATAGAAGCTTTCTCTTTTTCCCAACTTTTTTAAATTTATATCATTTACGAGCAAAACCGCTATGAACTAAAAGTTTAACTTTGCAACAATACTGGTACAGTTCAAATTTCCAAAATTTAACCGAAAATTACAATTGTTGGCAAAAAATATTTTTCAATTAAAATTTGTTTTTATCGACGGATTCAGAATATTAAATACAAGTTTTTTCAATAAATTGGGAATCCTAAGGATTTTTGGCCGACATCGGTTCACCAAAGTGTCAGATTCCATAAGAGCTTTTTCGTTGTTATCAAATATTTTAAAAGTATTTGCGAGAAAATTAAAGTTTTAATTAAATTAAATTTTAAATTTTTTACCGTTAATCACATATTTTGACAAAGAACAACGTATTAACCCAAAATTCAGCGCCTCTACAGCCCAGGCGTCAATTATCAATTAATCGGGATTCTTGCGAAACCCTTAGAACTTCACATTTCTAAATAGCGGAAGTACAATTTTGTACTTTGAGTAATTTTGGTTAACGAATACAAAAATTAAGTTTGTTGACCACATTAATAAGCATATATCGAGTGAATAAATTAATTACAAATTCCAATAAAATTTAGAATTATCTCAAATCAGTATTTCATTTGAGTTTCAAGCCAATTTATCAATGATAATTTGTTAATTAAACAGTTTAATCAAAATGCATAAACAATAAACAGGAAAACACTTTCAAGTTGTATAAAAAATGATCAATAACAAATCAAAATTACGTTCCATCAATAAAAAATTAATTTTAATTGTCGTCATCACACCGAAATCATCATCATCATCATCCACAACAAATACACATCATTTATCTATATTAACGTTATTTAACGGGGAAAGCTTTATTGAAAATACATACGAGTACATACTCGTACAATAAACAGAATAAATGTGAAAAATTATTTTTTAATTGATTGGAAAAATTAAATTATCAACAGTAATAACGTACAAAAAACAAACAACAATCGGGAAACTAAAGCTTTCTGTTGTTTTGTTTACATTAGCGTCGTTCAATGATATACAACAAACAACGCATATTTGCTATTCAGAAGTTTAATAATCGGGATTGTTGTTTACCTAGGAGTATTAGTGTGGGTGGAAAATAGGTTTTCAATATTTATTAAATTGCAGATATTTGTTAAACAATAAACGAAAACGTTTTGCCGCAGTTTATGATTAGCCAAATTTGATAAATATTTTAGAGCAATTTTTGTTTACGTATTGCAGGTAAAAATTATGGAGGATTGATCACTGACCCCAATGGTATTGAAATGCCAGTTACTGTTACTCATTCGTTTTACGCTTCCGTAGATTGCAAGCATTTTTTAATTTTTTTATTTATTTAAATAATAGAATCTTATCACATGATAGAGTGTGAGTTTACAAGCAACCAATATTCTGCTCCCAATAACGAACCTTCATTTATTAGATGACCAGTTCTTTTATTCTAATACGTTGTTTTATTCTAATTTGCTCTGCTTTTTGTCTAACGTGGTATTTCCAGTTCAATCTTGAATCGAGATGCAATCCGAGATATTTAGCAGATTCAGCTTGGAAATTTGTACCTCATTGAGAAATTAATGGTGGCTGCTATGTTTGTGCCATAACGTATATATTATAACATGGACTGATTTTAGTTCGTTAAGTTTTATTTTCCAATCCCTGGCTCATTGGCTGATTTTATCGAGTGCTTGCTGTAAGTTTTCAACTACCTGATTCTTCGATTCGTTTGATGCCAATACTGCGGTATCATCAGCAAAAATTCGGATGAAAGATATTTCCGTTGTCGGTATACCGGAAGTGTAAAGTAGATGTAGGAAGAGCCCTAATACACTACCCTGGATACCCCTGCTTTGGCTGGGTATACCGTGGAGTTGTTTCTTCATGTGATACTGTAAATTTTCGTTTGGAGAGATACGACTCGTGCAATTGACAGTATTTTTGTGTAACTAATTTTCTTATTATGTAGATAAGATCCCCATGTTCATTCCTGAATCCCAACTGGAAGTCAGGTATAATCATCATTGATTTGAAACACAACTTTGAAATAGTAGGTAAAAAAGAAATCGGCCTATAAGATGCAATTTGCCCAGCTGGTTTGTCTTGGCTGAAAAATTAATTTTTAAATTTATGACTCTGTTAATTCTTTGCCGTTTTTTGAAAGCGCTACACTTTTCAAAAACATTGCAAAAATTGAAAAAGTTATTATTGATGTTCACTTCCGGTAAACAGATTTCCACCAAATTTTGCAAGGATCTCTCAATTAATGCAAACATTTGAAGTATGAAGTTTTATTTTGAATAGTCAGTCTAGACGTAGAGATGTCGATTTTTGTGAAAATAAATTCTATCAAACCGCGTCATTTCTGATAAATAAATTAACTCGCTTTGTCGTTAAATATTAAAGCGTCTATGGAGGATACCACTTCCGGTGAACCGATGTAGACTAAAATTCAATAATCTCCCAATTTAAGGGACAAGTTAAAGTGTGCAGGTTCAACTATTAGTTTGCACGGTCTAACAAACACACATACACACACGGATTTTTTAATCCTACTTTTTTTATTTAGGCGATATAGCGAACGATAAATCTGCAAATCGGCCCAAATCTGTTTAAGTACCAACAATATGTTGTCCTTCAAATCTTTGAAAATCAAAGTTTTGATGCAAACAATGCATTAAAAAGCATCATATAGCTGACTGCACGTCAGCAAAACCAAATTCCATTCCTATTATGCTGAGGTAGTAATTTTTTGCAAATATTTTGAAAAGTACATTATTTAGAAGAAAATCGATTTTGAACTAAAAATATTGTAAATTAATTTTGCAACAATCGTTCTGGACCAGTAAATTTTGGAGTTAAGCGGAAATGATGATTTCGACAAAAAAACAGGTTTTACAAAAAAAAACCGGTCCCTGTACAGCCCAGATAAATTGTTTTCACAAATTGAGATAGTGACAGCTTCATAGGAGCTTTCTAGTTTTTCCACCGGAATTGAAACCTTCAATAGGAGTTTTTTTCGTTTTTGAAGTTAGGCACTAGAGGATTCTAAACTAATTTTATAACAATACCGGTCGAGATCAGTTTTCCAAAATTTAAGCGAAAATGTCGATTTTTGTCCAACAAATGTTTGAAGGAAAAATTTGGTCATAGTCAAGCGCATTCGGATTGATTAATCGAGACGAAACTTTATACTTCAGCTTTTCCCAAACATTTGAATATCCTAGTGATTTTACCGGAATCGGTTCACCGAAAGAGACAGCTCCACATGAGATTTTCCGGTTTTTGTAAATATTTTGAAAATTATAATAATTGTGCGAAATTGTTTTTATGTACTAAAACATTCTCAGTTAAATTTGCAACAAAATCGGTTCAGAATAATTTTCCAAAACTTTAGCGGAAATGTCGATTTTTGGTGTTTTATAGACTAAAACCGCAATTATATCCCAGCACAGATTTTCGTATTTTTGTTCAGTCTCGAAATTTTATTCAATCCCAGAAATTAAATTCAAGGATCTGTCACAAATGTCAAAACAATTTCCGTCTCAAAACGGTTGATTTTGGTCAATGCAATAACGACTTTCTAAAATAACGAAGAGGTATTTGTCGTTCTCTAAAAACATGCTCAATAAATGGCCATTGACTGAGTGTATTCTATGCGACACTGGGTGATAAGCACTATTTCTGTTAAAAGTCTGCCCAGATTTATCTGTGGCCAGTAACGGAATGTATTCTATTCAAAACAAGGTTATTCAAACCGATTTGTATGTTGTAAACAGATCTGTAATAGGCTGGGTCAGTGTGGTTTGAAGTTTCTATAATATCCATAGAGATTCGGCCTGGTATGTCTTGCATCGGTTTCTAGTAACCAAAAGTATATTTTTAGACATGAAATCATATTGACTAGCTTTAGTTTTATTTTCAACCCGGTGTGCATGCTAAGAACAGATCTTTAATGGTTTGGGTTAGTATTGTATCGAGATTATATAATATCTAAAGGGATTCGCCCTGGCATGGCTTGGTTTACCTAATGCCAGTAATCTATTGTATTCTTTTCGACACGGGGTCGTACTGTTTAGCTCTAATCTCAAACTAATTTGCATGTCGCGAACAGGGTTATGGTTGTTTGGGTCAGTGCGGTATCGAGTTTCTATAATACGTGAAGGGATTCGGCCTGTTATATCGTAGTGGTGACCAGTAGCGAAATGTGTTCTCTTAGACATGAAGTTGAACTTTCCAGCTCTAAATTTAATCGTCAAACAGATTTTCTAGTTGTGCACAGAGCCATGATGATTTGGATAAATTTGTTATCGATTTTATATAAAAATCGTTGGGAACAGGACATACCATGTTGCATCAGCGGCCAACAGCGGAATGTATTTTATTCGAAACAAAATCGCATTATCTGGCTCTACTAGCCTCAGTTGCACCAAGACAAACCAGGCCGAATCCAGTTGAAATTAAAACTGGCGCTAAACAGTAAGAGCTCGTGTCGAATAAAATACTAAATACACTTTCGATACCACACTGTCTCACTCTGCTACTGAAATCAATTCGGTTCATTGAATTTAATCTTTTATTATTTTTTAATTTTTATTTTAATTTTTTTAATCTTTAAAACTTGAATTTAGTTTCTGGGCTACAACTAAATTTTAAAATATAGTAAAATTATTTTATCAGAATTAATAGGATATCAATGCAATTTAAGTGTTACCCGATGGTAATTTTTTATTTTTCTAGACTAAAATTCTGGACTAACTTTCCATAAATGTTTTTTTAATAGTAAACATAAACATTTTCGACATCGAGCTTTTTGAAAAAATGTGTGTGTAGAGGACCGCTCAGACGGAGTGACTGATCGGGGTAAAACTGCATAATTCAGTCTTTTTATATAAATCTGTGATGTTTGTAGTAAAATATATAGCATTTACAGTTAAAAACAAAAAGACTGTAAATTTATTTTCAAACAGAAGGATTTATACATTTCTTGTTAGATTTTACCGGAAATGATGAGTTTAGAAACAAATTTTACTATCAAAATTCGGCATCTCTAAAGTCCAGGCGGATTGTCTATTCGGAATGAAACTTCATACTTAAACTTTTTCGATTAGATTGGAGATCCTTGTAAAATTTAGTAAAAATCAGTGTATCGGAACAAGACAATTTTATTAAAGTTTCAGTAAGCTTAATTTTTCGCTTTCTAAATCAAGTGTCGAGCTGTCGTTGCGGCAGCTAGGCGTTGGCGAGATTAAACTTATCGAGCGATATCTGTTTGCAGCTTTCGTGACAATTTTTCAGAACTTTTGTACTTTTTGCTTGCCAAGATAAATGAGAGCTTTGTCGCATGGACAAACCGGTTCTACATTTCAAAAATTAGAATTATATTGATTGCGACATTGAGCGAGCTTTTCGCGTTTTTACTGATTTTGGTCGGATGAATTTGTATGAAGATAATTTAAGATTCCCTTGTCTGAAAAACTTTTTTTGACTTATTTCTTTATGACGTGGTGATATGTTTTACATAGGTAAAATTTGGCAGCTCTGGTTGAAAAACTCTACTCTGTTAAAAGTTCTAATTTTTAACACAGATGTTCGTGTTAAAGCTGAAGCAAACAAAAATTAATAAATATGTGTAGTGTCAATGAAGATGAAAAACCGCAAATATCTCTAGGATCAGCGAAATAAAATTTGAAGTTTATTAAATTCCATTATTGCGAATATATTCAAGAGATTTCTGGCTGGCGGTCGATCAGAAATTTATCTACATTGAATTTATTATTGCGAATAAATTCAAGAGATTTCTGGCTGGTGGTCGATCAGAAATTTGTCTACATTGAATTTACTATTGCGAATAAATTCAAGCTATTTCTGGCTGGTCTAAACGTCGACAGGTATAATGATATAGGTTCTAATTTTGAAGTTTCGCGATAAAAATAATTCTTAAATGCATTTGTCAGGCATCTCCAACTTGGCAAACAACTTACAATAATTTATTATCTAAAATCTCTTTATTGAAAGTTGCTATAAATTTCGAATAAACCCACATCCGTGGGAGAGCATTTTAATAAGATTTATCATTTTCATATGACTAGTAAAAAGTAGAACAACAATTTTAAATACGCAACCCATGTCACAATGACTGAAAATTGTAACAAGAACCAATGTTGCAATCGAATCGAAATAATTACACAGTGGGACTTACCAATCGGAACAATGATTCAAAACCAAATATAGAAAAAGGAATAAAATCTATTTTTTTATAGAAATTATTTTTAAAAACAGGAAACATTTGTCTCCTTAAAAATATTATTGTGTTGTTGTATTAAAATATCAATTTTTGTAAAATCGAAATTTATTGGTTTGTTATTTTCATTTTAAAATAAATTTATTTTTGGCCACAAATCAGAAATTTTTTATTTTTTTTTGGTTTGGTTCCTGAAGACAATTTATTGCAATTTATGATTATTTATTAAGAAAATAAAAGAATTATTTTCAATTTTGATTCTGCAGGATTTGCGGATATTTAAAACTTGGAGGTGAATCAAATTTGTTTAAATTATGTCGCCTCTGTAATTAACTGCTACGGTCTTTTTTTCATAATGGATTAACACATATGTACCTTTCGTACTCAAGAGTAAATAAGTATTTTTTTTTCACCCGGCACTGCAGTTATAGTGTTTGAATACTGAACTACGTGTTCCGTACCGAGTTTGCGGTCATCCGTTAAATTTTTACAGCACACAAAAAAAATCAAATTCCAACAATTTCCTGTATCCAAAAATAAATAAATTGTTCTTCCAAATAGGAAGCTACATCAATAACAAAATTGACTTTTTAATTACACAGTGCCTGCCTCTATATTGAATATATAGAGTACACCTTGCTGTGAAATAACCAGCATGCAAAATAATTACATCTTCATTGCGTACATATAAAACATGTTTCCAAATAGTTTTTGTTCCAGGTCCCCATCTACTGTGCTCAAATACGTATGAAATTCTGAATACAAATTAATTTAAATAAAAATACCGTACCACTTTACACTAAAACAAAATTTATCAAAATACTTGTAATTAAAAGGTAGGGACGGAATCAACCATAAAATTTTTTTAAATTAAATGAATTTTGATTGATTTTTCCGGTAACACAAAAATAAAAGTCAATTAAATTTCTATTATTTATTTACAATTACAAATTATTAATTGCCATTTTTTGTGGTGCAGAACTATTTTCTAACTGTGTACAGGAATACCTCGTAACCCGCGCGTCCTTATACAAATCTATACAAAATGTATTAAAACCAGTAGCAGCTTTTATTAGGCAGAGCTTTTATTAGCTTTAGTACAATTTTTTTTTAATTCACGTCAGATTGACCTGTTCAACGTAGTACTCCTGTAGTGTAGATAATTACATAACGTACCATATATTTAAATAGAAAAATTTTATAGGAATGAGTTGATAAAATTATTTAGTTATTGACAAAAAGCTAGAACAAATTATCTATTTTACGTAAAGCTAGTTCAAAAAATTTGATATTTAATGTCGATGGTTTAGATATGTACGTGTGTGTGAATAAAATAAATAAAATAATGTTCATACCTTTTTTCAGTATGTGATGAATACCTATACAGAAAAAAGTCACTCATTTGAATAGTAATTTAATAATTAAATAGTAAATAGTAATTGAAAAATAATTATCAATTTAATGGTGTTACTAAATCGATTAACACTGAAATTAAATTTGAACACGACAAAGTACAAAAATGTTATAAGGTTAAAAATGTTACTGGATTTGATATGTAAATGAATCAATTACAAATATTGAGTGGATAAGTGATTAACCAAATCATATACGTTAGCTGGGCCAGTGATTCATTCAAGCGATTTTAAATCATGCACGTATACAAATTCAATTCTTATTGGTTTTTCTATGTTCCTATATAACGACAATATATAAATCAAAAACACCTTACAGAATAACATAATTACATAAATTCTAGACATTTTCAAAGAAAAACATAAACATATAAGAACCATATTGGAATTTGTTTACTTCTCGAAATGCAAATTAAAGTTAAAATGCCATCAGTACCGTCTAGATAATAAAAATTTGTGATTGGTTGATTAGAATGTATGGCCAAGACTAAGTAGGACTGAACACAAAACCCAAATTTAATAAAACACCGAATGCACAACCGAAATTAATGACAATACAAAACGAGCTTGCCACAACACTCAAAATTATTTGATCGTGTTTACCGACCCGACACACAAATACTATTCACGACAATAATTCCATTGCAACAGAATTTTTATTTTATTTTTGGTTAACACACAACCGAAATGAATGTCAATACAAAACGTGACTTACAAAACGACAATACAAAACGTGATTTGCCAATGGTTCCGGAACTACAAGTCTCCACTGAGGAATACCGGTTTTTGAATCTTTACCCATTTTCCAAAATATTTTGCCATCCGCAACTTTGAAATGTTTAGTTACCCCACTATTTCCCTGTATTGCTTTAATTCGAGAGACATATTCTGGATTGGTAAATGCTTCGGATTCCATGTTCACATACAGCGACTCATTTATATAACGTGATTTATTTTCTTGATATTTTGCCCAGTCAACACTTGATCTTCAATATGAGTCCGTGATGTACTGTCTAGTACTACATTTAAGGAGTCTTTTGGAAATTCTATGGAAAAATCAAAAGCTTGCATGGACCATCGAGCTAACCTGCCGGACAAATCTCGGTGTTCCATCAACCAACAAAGTCTTGAGTGATCAATGTAAATTTTTATCTATACTTAACACTGCAGTGAGACACTCGAGCTCCGTGTTGCTGCAGTTCATTTGTACCTTGTTCAACTTGTGTGACATGAAAGCCACTGGAGGTTCTTCTCCATTCATTTAAAAGATCGGTTAGCAGCGCAGTCACGTCCGAATAGTTGGCTATAAATCACCGGTACCATAGCCAGTCATTCGCAGGAATCTGCGTGTTTCTTTGACGATTCTAGGCACGAAGTATTCGTATGGCTCTCACTTATCCGAGGTCCAATCTACGGCATCTTTCACCAATTACATACCCAAGTTATCTTGTTCCCTTAAGTACGAATTTACTTTTCGCTACATTTATAGTAAGGTTTGCTAATTTCAGCCATCTACTTCAAAGAAAAATGTTATTTGCTCATCGAATGTAGCGGACACTACTAGTAACTCGTCGTATAGTAAACAAACACCTTGGCATGCAACTGATGAGGAATAACCTTATGCATTAACCTGTAAGCATCGTTCACGGTGACATAATTTATCTTTCTTGCGTCGAGACATAGCCGAACCCTTCCGTTAACTTTTAATACTCGTGTCACTGGGGATGGCCAAGAGCTGGTACGCTCCTCAAGTACGTCCATGGATAACATCCTATCCAATTCTTTATATATGTCCTCTTGGACCTTAGGGGATAAAGCGAAATATCGCTGCTTTGCTGGAGTGGCGTTTCCGACTTCAATTTTATGACACAAAACGTTGGTTTTACCTGAACACCTTTTCTCGTTATTTAATTCATGCTGATTGTTATCTGGTGTGATTGATGGTTTAGGATAATTGCTGTCTAATTCGTCTATCATTAATGGGATTAGTCCGTATGCCTACCAAGAATCAATTCCAAGATATAACGGTTGAGTTAAGCTTGGAGCGATGTGTAACCTTATCATTTTCGTTTTTCCTCCATGCGAGATCTTTACTACAACTTGTCCTGTTATCGATTGATTCTCCCCGCTGGCGGTTGGTAACAAAGAACTTTTTTTTTTTTTTTTTTTTTTTTTTTATTGGTAACTATGCGATCTGTTTTGGGGCTCAAGGCTCACCCTGCTCTTCCGCGGTTATGCTTTTAACGTCCTTACTTTACGCCTTGCGGCCAACTCGAGGACGTACGGCTATAGGACCGATTTTAAGACCATCTGCACATTGCAAGCTCCATGCCAGCCTATACCAGCATGGAAGATGGGTCGGCCCATGAGTTTTGCACACCGACAGGGGGTCATAGATGTGTTACATTTCACCACAGATCAAAATCTGTTGATGAAATTTCACTTTGCATCCTGCCCCTATCGGGATTCGAACCCGAACAAAGAACTTAACTTATGAAATTTTAAATTGTGTTGACCAATAAAATCTTCAGCACTTGAGTCTAACACGGAAATGCTTGCTCCACTATCCAGCAATCCGCGGTTTGGCATTCCATTTGGTTTCGCGTCTTGTTTTAAAGTATTTAAGTTTGTATTTGCAACGATAGTTCCTTGCTTATTCCTTGTTTCTGCAAACAATGTTGTAGAACTCGGGATTTGTGTTCGTAAGCATTATTCCGTGATTTGTTAATATACAAGGCAGTTTTATCAAAAATCTAGTAGATTAAATTTTCCGATTTAGAGATTAATTGGGTGTATTGGAAATTTAGAAACCCTTTCATATTTTTACTGGGATTTGGCATCACAACTCGAGGAAATAAATTTTTTTGATAACTTTTCCCGAAAAACGGTGTCAAATGATCCCTATCATCTTATTATTTCAAATAATATTTAAGTTTTCATATATTTTCGTATTTGGCACCAACAACGTACACCCTAAATTCATGAAGTCTTCGAATTATTACAACAATTCAATTTTATTCAAATAAATTGTGCACCTCATGACAATAATCTGTAAGGAAATTAACTTAATATCGATATAATTTTACTTCGATGAATTGTTAAATCTCCATAAGGAAATCGTTTGCGAAGCAATAAAATTATCAATACGATTAACTGGTCTTACGATTAAGTCGCACGGCCCCGGAGGCCCCTGAGGCTCCTTGAGGCCTTCTTACGATGATGTGACTATACGGTTAAATATTCACGATGATGTGGTCTACGATTAAATGCTTACGATGATATTATCAGATACCGAAGAAACATTCAGTATTCAGAAATGCTTCTCTTGACAAGTCAAGAGAGGCCAGTGCCTGCGTGATCGCCTCTGGTCTGATGTTGTTAAACGCCCCCTATAAATTCAGAAACATTTTCATGAAGTATTCCTTATGTTCAAAGAATTGATAGGGACAATAAGAGATTCGTAGTAGTTCGTAGCCTATCTAGCTCAATCAAACTTCTAGGGCTTCTATATCAGCCTTTCAAATTTTATAGCAGGGAATAGGTTAACCCATTGAATCTAAGGCCTTTGGGCCTGCAATGAGAAGTTTCCCCCGCTTAGAGTATAAATATTACATTTACTTCAGTCAATTTACTAGAAATGTGCCACAGTTTTAGGCTGCTTTTGAATATAACTTGTAGGTAGGGTAAGGTTTAATCACCATTTGTTGGACATCTACAGGTAAATGCCATTGAGTCCTGCCGATATAAAAGGCATGCAGCTTTTAATATCCCATAGGATTTTTCTTCTCTTGTAACCTAACCTGTCTTACAATGCCTTTGCCTCTAGGTGTTTGTGTCGCAGATTCGGAGCTATCTGAAAAGTGAGGTTCAAGTAGTTGCTTCAAGGATTCTGTAATAATTACGGTCCAGGAGTGCAGGAGTGGTGGAACTTAGAGATAGCACTGTACGTAGCCTCTATGTCTCATTGGACTCCAAGTCCAAGTATTTAGCAGATTTATTTTTTTTAGTGCGTCAGAAAGACCCCTGAATGTTTTACGGGTGTTTAGAAGTCCATTCGACTACCATCTTGCTCGAGGTTTACCCAAAGGTTTAGTAGGAGGACACGCACCTAATATGCCATTGTTGAGTGCGTCGGATAGCTGGTTTACTAGGACAACAAGATCTTCTGTTAAATCAGGGGAGTTTGGAACCGGTACCGGTAGTAAATTACTTATAATAATTGTAAACAATTCTCAGTAGGTGTACCTCCTCTTTCTATAGCTGGGTTTTTTGATGTGTTTTGTTTTCAATTCAAATCGGAGATTTTACAACGATCAGAAAAGGAATGATTCTTCGAACCTTTCTAATTCACTAAACTATCCATAATGGTATCCGAGGCAAGTCTAATACTTCTTTCCTTTTTCTAATGCGCGATTTTTATAATTTTAAAAAATACAGAGTAAAATTGCATAAATTTATGAAATTGAAATTTTTATTTGAATCGATGTCAATGTTGCCATTTACTTTTTAAAGATTATGTCGTGTAAATGTTGGCCACCGATAAGTGGTCCGATATGCGAGATATCCAATTTCCCATCACATAAACGAAATTGGCATAAACGAAAATGACTTCGCATAGCCCCATAAAAATAGTAAGGAGGCGTCAAATCGCACGATCTAGGCGACCAATTCACCGGACCGAAACGAGAGATAAATTGCTCACTGAACTCATTTCTCAATAAATCAACGTGCTGGCATGTGGCGCCGTCTTGCTGAAACCATACATCAACCAGATTCAGTTCATGGATTTTCGGCAAAAAAGTGCAGCGAGCACCATTGAGAGACCGATGATTCCACCGGCCTACAGTTATTGCATTGCCTTTGGCTGTGATTCACACCAAAAGCAGTAATTTTCCTTATAAACGTATCCATTTAACCATAAATGAGCTTCGTCGCTGAACACAGTTTCTCGGTAAAAAACAGTTTACTGATTCAAACAGAAAATTCAATAATGTTTAAATGTTGACACGTCAATTGACTTTGAGAGATGTCTCAAAATTGTTGATCTTTTGGATACAAATAAAATTTACCAAATTTTGGACAAAATTATAACAGTGTTGAATTTATAAATCTTATTTATTCAGAAATTATAATTTTAATCTTAGTAAAATATTGAACGTATAGTTGTTTCGCAAACGCATTGGAAGAGGATGGATTCCATTCTTGGATTTTTAACCGTGTAGAAATTTCACATTAAGAACTCGCCTAAATGGCTACTTTTACTAAAACTTTGGATAAATGTCACTGGCATAATATGAGGGTATGGTATTCGTGGTAAAGGGTAGCAGTTCATAAATTAAACTGAACGAATTTCAAAAATTAAATCAAAATTTCATACATTAAAATATTTAATTAGTATTCAGACATTGGGGGTGAAATTCTCTTGCTAAAGGGTAGCAGCACAAAAATCAAATGACAAGTATTTCGTGAGTTCATAAATCAATACTTCATAACCGATAATGAAATATTTAATTTTTACAATTTTAAAAAAAATTGTCATTTCCATGTAAACAATATGCGAAAGATTTTTTATTAAAACTAATTGTTGTTTATGGTTTTGTGGCGAGCTCTCAATCGAAATTGTCCTAAAGTGAAAGCTCATCAATACCTCATAACTCTACAATAAAAAATAATTCAAAATTTTCTGAGTTTAGGAGCGGGCATCCTGATTCAACGTTAATTCAGCCCCCGATTATATTCATTTCAATCCAGCAAACCTGATCGAGCTACAAATTTTTAGTTTGCGGATTTCATGAGCTCTTAAATAGCTAATAATTCTGAATCCAATGTTAACAGCCAGCTTAACAAAAGGGGCAAAAATTTCGCTAGCACATAGTATTTAAAATTACCGCTATGGCGCTTGCGACGGCTATATTATTTTTATTACGTCATGAAAATGTGTCATATTGTTGGGAAAGTTTGGAGCAAGCAATAATTTTGCTAACAATACAGTTTACGAATCCACTATTGTGGTGCTGGTGACAAATTTACCGTTTATTATAACATATGTACAGTCATCGGTAAAAGTATTTGGAAATTATTTTTTGTTACGAAAGGTTGGTTATCTTGAGTAAAATAACAAATTTTCAAATTTTAATTATAAAATATTAATTTAAAATAAATGTTTGTAAAAATCATTGTTTCTTTTTTCTTTATTTGTACATTATTTCAACTGATTCTAATTCCTTTAATTTTTTTAATATCGAGTGCCCGTCATCCTTTTTACAATTTGGTATTGAATCTATTTTTTAAGTTATTCGAGAGTTGAATTGATCGAAACCTCACGGATTTCATTTTCGGTTTTTCTATTTTTCGAGCTCTTATGTCACTTTTCACTTGAATTCTGCTCAAAACATTTTCAATTACGTTAAAATCTTAACTTTGTGAAGGCCAGTCTAAAACAATAAAGCCAGAACCTTTCAAAACTTATTGACTTATTTTTGCTTTGTGAATTCGTGCTTACCCTTGTTGCAGCAACCAATCGCTCTCAATGAGATTGTCACCACAAATAGCTGCATGGCCATTTAAAATGTCAAGTTTACATTATTATCAACCTTGTAGGCACAAGGCCCAAATATCCAACACCATTATAAGAAATACAACCCCAACACAAGATTCCCACCGTTATGCCTATGCACGTTGAACAATCGGTGATTTTGTATGTCCCTTTTCGGAAATACACGACTTATGATATAATAACGAATTATGATATAATCTTCATAGATCACAAACGAACTTTCGTGGGTCCATATTCTACAAAGCAAAATTCAAATATTGGAAACTGACTGTCTTTTACATTTAATAAACTCTCTAACTAAATTTCTAAACAATTTTTTTTTTTGCTATAAATAGTACTTTTCTGCAATTTTAACTCTTTACTTAGTTCTTTCATTGATATTCTGCATTCAAGTTTAGAGATTTCTTGGTGTAGCTCTACCGAAACTTCACTGTTTTTAGGTATTTTGATAAGTGATTTATTGGCTGGTTCACGTCAGGACAATTAAACAAGACTACAACAACATTATAAGTAAAACAAAGGACAAACCTTTAGAACAAAACCATGTTACGAGGGGAACAAATGAAACTGCCCTTGCTTATATGTCCCGATGCAATAATGCACGACTACTTAGGTTTGATATTTTTTCTAATGCTATTTCATTTTTTGCTTAAGAATTTATGAACACTACACACAAAAATGACGTGAACAAAATGTATAACCAAAATTTTGATTTTAATAAATGATCTACAAGTTGCAATCATTTTGCTTAAAATATAAAAATTCCAAACACTTTTGATGATGACTGTACATAGCGCCCATCCTTGTAAATATCGTGAAAATTTTCGCAAACTGATTTTGCACACTGAATATGAGAATTACCGATCCCAATTTTTTGGAATTGAAATTTTCAAAATATTAAAGAAGCCTTCTTATAGACAATTTTTTTCATAGATTTACAAAACTTCTAAACAACTATGCCCTTTTTCACTAAAAACCAAGACAAATTGTAATGTGTAAAATTGATAACTTTTACACACGAAAATTTTATCGTAGAAGTCTAGATTTATATTGGATATCGTGATATTTTAGTAAATTCGGATTCTCTAAATTTTTTTCAAGATGAAATGTAAAGTGGCAAGATAAATTTATGTCAAATGGTATCATAAATAATTTGTGATGGAATAATTTATTTGAATGGGTAAAAGGCTATCGTTTGGATTTTAGAATTAATTAATTGCAATTTTTGATATTTTAGTTTATAGTTTGAATTTAGAATTAAATAAGCTCAAGCTCTAACAATTTAATTATTTGCGATACTTTACATAAAAAGTTATAATTTAGAATGTAAATCTGTGAACTTATAAAAATGGAATTAGAATAGCGTTCTAAGGATTCCCGAAGCGAAACGAGGATGTTGTTATGTGAAAGAATTTGTAGAAGAGACTGATATACCTCATCCGTTTAGTGAGAGCAAAATTCCAGGAAAGGATTGGTTTAAGGCTTTTTTAAAACGACATCCATCTCTATCGTTTCTATACTGAACCCATTTCGGCTGCTTCAGATATCCATTCGATACCATAGAACATCAGATATCCGTTCGATACCATAGAACATTTTTTAAAGGATCACGACTATTATGATATATTAGTCGAATCATCCAGAATTTTTAACGGAGATGAGACGAATTTTGTTTTATGTCCTAAACCTAAAAACGGTGGCAGCTAGAGGCTCTCGAAATGTCTATGAAATCGACAAAGGATTAGCCAAAACAAATTTAACGGTCATGTTTACATTTTCTGCTGCCTTAGTGTTAACACCTCCAATGGTAATCTACCCATATAAAAAAATACCGGAAGAAATTCGTAGATCTTTGCCAAAGGGATAGAGAATAGGAATCAGTGACAACAGGTGGATGACAACGGGTGTATTTAGTTCAGCTGAACACTAAATTTCTTGTTATATATTTTGTTGGTGGGCACTTAACCAATTTAACGTTACTTGTTAGTGAGCTGTGTGTGAAACTGCAAATTATTTCAGAAGCATTATACCCAAATGCTACTAGAATATTACAGCCAGCTGACGTGGCGGCATTCAAACCGTTGAAAACGTGTTGGAATCGGAAGGTTTTAGATTGGCGGCATAATAATCCTAATGAGTCTTTAACTAAAGAAAAATTTGCATCATCACTATATGATGTTGTGGAAAGTATTGTGTGCAAGGAAACTCTATAGAACGACTTCAGAGCATGTCGCCTCTTTCTTTGCAACAAATTTGCCATTAACTTATCGAAATGCTTAGGAAGATCTTCGTCTAAAACTGCATACGACAGTCGACAAAAACCCAAATTATAGGGCGATGGATTTCAAACGCTTTGTGCAGCAATTGTTGATAAAAAGATTCAACTATTTGCAAGCATTGAGCAAATATTCGATGAGGATTTCGTAATTATATATGATTTATACAACAAGTTTAAATCCATAGGAAAATTAAATGTATGTATTTCAGACAAATCAACTCAAACGCACGTTGAACATCAGAATATTGAAACCTCAGAAATATTATATCAGTGCCATCGACGAATTTTTATAATCGAAGGTTCGCCCAGTACGGCAAATAACGAGATTATAAATTTTTCCAATGGCATTCCCATTCAACACGCAGAACTACAAACGGTGACATGCATAGCTGTTCCTTCGCAAGCCACCACGGCAATTGATGATTTTCTATCTTGGCCAGAGACTTCTTTGAAAAAAGGTTGCAAAACGAATAAAATATAAAAGGCAAGGAACAACTAAAAAAATGAATTGGAAAAAGAATCCCGCAAAATTTTACGAATCAAAAATAAGGAGTTAAAAAATGCAGAAAAACTAAGTAAAACGAAACGTCCACGCAAGGAAAATGTAAATTCTAAAAAGTCTTTGTACTTGAAGTACGGTAACGTCTACAAATGTGTTGGTTGCAATTGAAAATTCAGGGCACAGAACAATGAACCCCTTGCAGGACCAATTATGAAATTCAATGAAATTCAATGAAATGAATGAATCTCCTGGAAGGGTTAATCTAATCTACTACGAATACAAGTACGTTAAGCAGCGTGAAACCAATCAAAGACACTCTGCAAAAGTATGAGCAAACCAGTTAATCGCAGATACATAAACTACCACGTACCCAAGTATCAAGAAAGTTATTCAAAATTTTGGTAAAAGATTGACAGCCTTCCGAGCTAGCAGAGGAGGTCACTTGAACGATATTTTTGTTCATTATTAACCGGAACCAAAGAACTTTAATTACCAATAAAAATAAATAAAGAAAATGTGTGAAATTTTATAGGCACATAAAAAAATTATTGGTTGCGAAACTAGTGGAGTTCGAAAAATTCGCAGTGACTAACTAAATTTGATGATTAAATGAGTTTTGTTGCTTAAAACGCATATAGGGATTATACAAGATATTCCGGATTCCGAGATCCGACTGTTATACCTAGATATTGTTTACTGGCACGAACATAAAGTGTCAAATAGAGCATTTCGTCTTCAACAATGAAAAACTGTACACCCCCGATTTAAGGTGCCCTCGATTTAACGAACAATTTTTTTCCATTTTTCGGTTACCGATTATGATGGGATTGCGTATGTTGGATGGAAATGGAATTCTTAAATGATTTTTGGAAAAAGTTCTGGAATTCGGCCACCTGGAACGGAACTCGACCAATTCTTAACCGATTATGATGGGATTCTGGATGGAAATGTTATTCTTAAATGACTTTTGAAAGAAATTCTGGAATATGTTAACCAAGGACGGAACTCAATCAACTCTCAACCGATTATGATGGTATTTGGTATGTTGAATGGAAATAGGAATCTTAAACGATTTTTGGAAGAATTCTGGATTAAGGCCACCTGGGACGGAATCCGATCAATTTTTAAAGTATTATGATGGAAATGGTTATGCTTGATGGAAATGGGATTATTATTTTATTTTTGGAAGAAGTTCTGGAATTTGGCCACCTGGAACGAAACTCGACCAATTACCCGATTATTGGGATTAGATATACTGAAGAAAATGGGATTTTTAAATGATTTTTGGAAGAAGTTCTGGAATGTGGCTATCTAAGACGGAGCTCGTTCATTTCTGAACCGACATTAATGGGAATGGGTATGTTGGATGGAAAGGAGATTCTAAAATAATTTTTCAAAGATGTTCTGGAATATGGCCACCTGGGACGAAACTCGGTAATTTAAACTAGAACGGAACTATAGATAATAAGCAGGCGTATTTCTTGAAGCAAGCGGCTCGTGATGTTAACATGTTTCTGGTAAGGCGTTGAGCGGCAGGCCAACTACCTATTCTCACAAAAAATCACGTTCAACGAAATCACAACAACGAAAACTGTTCACGGAAACATGGAATATGATGTCTTCTATGACCTTGAGATCAGAACCGTTCGAACCAAGCGAGAATTTACACTTTTGAGGTACTTGCAATACAAAAGCATAAATGGTTTGGGCGTTAATTTCATAAAACAACCAATAAATACACTCTCCACTACAGCAATAATTAGAAAAGAGGAAAATTAGGATTCGGTTTCTCATCCTCTGGCTAGTACAGCAGTTTATAATTATATCATCCCATATTTATCCAACGTGCCGAATTCCATCATTATCAGTTAAGTAATAGCCGTGCCTAGTTCTAGGTGACCATATTAAAAAGCTTCTTCTAGAAATCATTAATCAATCTCATTTCCATTAAACAAATCCAATCTCATCGTAATCCATCCCAATCCCAGGTGGCCATATTCCAGAATTTCTTACAAAAATCAGTTGTACTTAGAATAAAGAATAGTCTTTGAAGGGTTTAGTTTAATATTCAACGGATGTAAAAAAATACGAAGTATAGAAATATTTGGCTGTTGTAATTAATTAAAATTAAATTAATTAAATTAATTAAAATTTCTATTTGACGTTTAATACTATCTTGTTCAATTGACGCCAATAGAGTTATCTTTTCTAAAAAAATGTTTGGAGAATACGATTTAAAATGATAAGGTAATGCATGTACTGTATAAAATTTTCACCTGTAAAATTACAAATGTTGGTTACCGCAAATAATCGAGCAAACAACGAAACCTTTATCAGAATACACAGCAATTTCAGTGGTGTGTATTCCAATGCTACTCAAGTAGATGGTAACACAGACCACACGCCTATGGTTTCTACGAGTTTTCTATAATGAACGATTTCTATAAACGGCAGAACTTAGAAAATAATTCAGGATTTCAAATAATTTTCGCTATAAATGCAAAATAGCAACGAATATTTTTAACATGACCTTACACAAAGGGCACACCATATTATTTTACTGCATATTCAATGACCTCCTACAAATATAAATCTTGTATATTGTATTCACAAGACGATGAATAACTTCATTTGCAAGTCATTACGCCATCATTACGTTAAATTGCAATCTAATGATATTAAATTTATAAAATAATGAAAAAAAATAAAAAATAAAAATTTTGTGCTACTGCCAAGAATCCATCCAAGGACAATCAAGCAATAATTTATAATATCATTACGTTATTATGAAAAAAAAATTGTTTGCAGACGTTTTATATGGACATTAAGCTAGAATATCATAATGGCAAAGTAAAATTTTCCGAACGCAATCAAATCTGTTAATATCCCATTTATAAGACGTAAAGTATTTGCTAATTATTTATCTTATTGCAAATATCAAAACTCATAAATAAATAAAATCCTAATCTGAAATACCTGAGTGTTTAAAGATAAATCGGAGAAATAAAATAAATTGGAAGACGATTAAAACGAAGAGATGTATATAGCTCTCATGTGCTGCTACCTATACCGCTTGTGTGTATATAACAGCACTATACTACCTTAAGAAGAAAACAAAACTTTTCCAATAAATTATCCTTTTGGACGATAAAATGAGAACGATTTCATTTTCTTTTCTTACATTCAATTGTTGTGTTGTTCATTTAATGCTGAATGACTATTTATATGTTATATGATTTATATGGAATATTTTTTTAAAGGCGGCAACGAGAACGATGTACAGTGAAAATCAGTTTGATTAATAAAAAGTGCTTAAATCGATTCGATGGACCACTGCCTTACAGGTCCGTATATATATATATGTGTTAGAGCTTTAAACACTCGAAAATAATAATCTCGATTTGAACAAAAACTTAAATCGATATAGAATTACTTTATAAACGTGATTTCCGAATTTTTTTCGTCTTCTACATGTCTAGATAGATATGTACAGTTATGAAACAAGGCAAAAGAACAGCAAAATGAGGAAACAAAAAGTTTGAAAAGCAGAAATAAAACTTTTAATTTTCCAAGAAATCAAATATGAAAAGACGAGTATACATGAGATAAGGATAAAACTTTATTATGATCTGCTGTATATAGTCGACACAAAAAAAAAATACTAGACTATATTACAGGAAGACCAATTTTTATACTACAACTGCACATCGGGTCAATAATTGTCCTCTGTGATTAAAAGTTTCGTCTGGGATATTTCGATTTTTATACATTTCGGGAAAGTTTAATGCTGTTTCCTTTCAATTTGAGTTTTCTCGAACAAAAATTGATATAATGGCGCTGACAAAAAAGGTTTAGATAATTCACTTTACTATACGAACAAATTAAATTTAATTCCAATATACACATAGTGTATTGCTTCAACTTGGGAATCGAAAAGTCTGCACCCAAACAAAAAATATAATTGCACCAAAATAAATTTATGCTCGGTATGTGATTAAATTGTGGTTGATTGAACAGATGTGCTTTTATATAAATACAACTGTATCGAAACTAGTAGATTTGTGTCATCCCTCATTTAGTTTTGTTTTATATTTTAAAGTCACGTAGCATTTTGCTTTTTCTATAAATCCGGTTCAGGTGAAAAGCATAATGAAAATCGAATTACAATAAAATAAAAATGATAATTACCGATTTAATTTTTTATAATACTGAATTCATTTTGGTCACGTGCAGTTTCGGTAAAAATATCGCATATTAATTCAGTTCAAGATTGAAATTAGTTTAAGTTCAAACTACGTCATAATTTATGTAAAAACTATTTTGCACTATGTGAGGTAACACAGAGCTATTCGTCATAAGGCTATTAACACCAGATACTCCTTCGGTTCGCTTGATTTGATTACAAATCTACAAAACTTCGACAAAAGATCCGTCGGAGTACGAGATTGACAGCCTCCACGAAGTATTCATTTATGGATACGGGCGGACTCTGGGCAATGTTCTTTAGAATGAACGGTTGTGGTACCTAATTGGTAATCCATCTATTGCATTACTAGAGAACATCAAATCCTTTCCAGTGGAGATCAAATTTACAAAGATCACCGATAAAGAAAAATAGAAACAACTTGCTAGATGACCAAGCCTGGACCACGTTCTGTGAAATTTTACTTTGCAAATAGCCGAATCTAGTAAAACAACTATTGACCTTGAAAAGAAGAATATGGATCTCTTTGCGAGGCTAGAGCATATGGAGCAATTATTTGCCAAACTCAGCGAAGAAATTGAGTATCTACAGCGAGAAAATGAAAACCTAAAAATGAAGTGGAATTCAAAAGTAGATTGCGATTTATTAAGCATTGACCCATATAAACTCATCTGTTTCACTGATGAAGATCAATTACAAAGAGAGACGGACTGGAACATAAAGAAGAAAAAACAGTCCAGGAAGAGCAAGAAAAGAAAAGCTGTGTCGTCACCTGAGGTTGAACAATTAAATCGTAGGGAACAATCTACTCCAGATGCAAAAGATGTTCTACCCAAAGCCAATCAACCAAAAGATAGTAAATCTACCAAATTGTAACAGCGTTTAACAATGACGTTTGGAAAACTAATTCTCTGAACTCAGATACTTATAGAACCTTATCTATGAAATTGAATGCTGGAAAGTATCAGTGGTGAATGAGAACAAACAGGCCCGACCTATAAAAGTCATGGCAAGATGTTTGCATCATACTTGCTCAAGCAAAGAAATAATGGAAAACTTACCAAATAAAGGTCTAAAAATATTATATGCTTTGAATATTGTTAAAAAGAGAGAACAGAAATCCAGGGAGAAAACCAAACTATAAGTAAAATTGGATTATCTCTTTCCATGCTGGTTTTTGCTATAAAAAGAATGTTCAACATATTTGTGGAATAAAAGGAATCCTTCACATGAAGGTGAACATAGAACCAGAGAACCACAGCACGCATACCCCAATGCAAGAAATATCAGGCATGTAATCACACCCAAAGATATCACGGCAGGCTTGGACAATAGGGAGAGATAAGCCAGCCAAGTTTACAAATTGTGAGAGCCAACATCCGGCTAATTATCGAAGCCGTGAGGTTGCAAAACAACTACAAAAATTAAGAGATAAAACAAGAAATCAACCGCAAAATCACGAAAATCGGGGGGTTTAAATATTAAATCAGATGGATCAAAACCCACAACCAAGCAACACAGGGCAAAGAAGTCCATTTGCCCAAGTAGTGAAAGGTTTGGGTTCAACCAAACATGTAAGCTCAAAAAATAACCAAATTGTGGAAAACATTATGAACAGCATTGCAGCTATTAAAAAGCGGCTAGATGACCAAAGTAATCTGAACAACATGAGATTTGATCAACTAAAGAAAATGCAACTCCCTTAACGCAATCCAACAAAAAATGTTAATTAAGAACACAACTTTCAAAATAGCAATCTGGAATGCGAATGGCATTATGCAACATATTCCAGAAATGGAAATATTTTTAAATTTAGAAAAAATCGACATTTTCTTAATATCTGAAAGCCTAGATGGCCCAAATGGTTTGTTAAAATACGGGATTATAACTTATATCACTCCATTCATCAAGCGACAAATAAAACACCATTTAGAGACAAATATCGAAGAAGAAACAATGCAAGTCACAACTGTAAGGATCCAAATTAAACACAGGCGGCTTACTGTCTCTGCAATACATTGTCCTCCCCGGAATAACTTGAAAAGGAAGGACTACCTTAAACTATTTAAATCGCTTGGAAGTGACCAGACTTCCGTCCAGACTTTCGACTTCAAAAGGTAAAGAATTGTTTCAAACAGGGCAGACATCAAATGTGAATTTTACTCTGGTGGTTCCCCAACATACTGGCCCAGTGACCGAGCGAAGATACCTGACCTAATAGACTTTTTGTAGAAAGAGATCTATCCCAGAACTATATTCACATTAAAGGTAGTAATTCTCTAGTATCGGATCATTCCTCGGTTAATATGACAGTCAGTGAAATGGTAATTCAAAGGTTGAGTGCACTCACATTAACAAATTCAAAAACAAACTGGGATCTCTTTCGTGATGTATTGGAGGAAAAAATCAATCTTCAGGTTCCGATAATAAATTCTCACCAGTGGGAAGATGAATTAGAAGAACTCAATGAAGCAATTTACTATGCTATTTTGGCCAGTACGTCCATTATACAAAATAAGAAGAAGCCTAACATATCCTACCCAATGGAAGTTAGAGAGTTGGTAAGAGACAAATGTCGGGCACGTAAAAACAGAACAATTCTTAACAATTTAGGTAACAGTCCCAAATATCTTATGAAATAAATTCTGATTAATCACTCTGGACGGCGACGAAGGGACTCAAAAGACCCAAAATGCAAGAGCCTCCACTCAAAAATGAGGATGGACACTGGCCAAGGGGTTCCAAAGAGAAGACTGATCTGTTTGCGGAGTATCTCGAGGATACCTTCCAACCACTACCAAGGGAAACGGCCAATGATAATATTATGTCAATCCAAAAGCTAGATAATTTTGATATACGCCCAGTAACTCTCAAAGAATTAAAAGAAGAAGTAAAAAAGCAACATGAATGTTAAAAAAACCGCAGGGTATAACATGATTACTTGCCAACTAATCAAGGCTCAACCAGGTAAGGATTTCGTAAGCTATTACACATAATCAATGCAAGCTTTTGGTTAAAATATGTTCCGTGGCAATGGGAAGTAGCAGAAGTAATCATGATAGCAACACCTGATAAACGATCAATTTCATTGCTGCCAATTATTTGAAAAATTGTTACTAAAAAGACATAAACCAATAATTGAGGACCGACAACTAATTCCTCCACTTCATTCCTCCATCACCGACATTATTGAAAGAACGTTAGGGCGTAAAAAAGTATTCTCCAGTATATTTCTGGACGTCGCCCAAGCACTCGATAAAGTCGAGAGAAGAGATTTCTATCGGTAGATGGGAAGCCTTTGATATGTAAAGTTAATATGCGTGGATTTCGTCTCATTGAGCTTGATTCTCCAGCGCTTAGTCCAGTTGCAAACCGCATTGAAATCTTCTGGAGTTTGCTCGTTGTATCAGCGACATCACTTCCAATCGCCATGATTGCTGTGTCATCTGCAAAGGTGGCAATGGTTCCTTAATCTGTTGTTGGAATATCCCTTGTATATAACAAATACAGGATTGGTCCTAAGACACTCCCCTGTGGGACAGCGGCAGAAATTTTCTTTAGTTCGGAGTATTCATCCTCATATTTCACACGAAAATGTCTATTGGATAAATAAGATCTTAGTATGGCATAGAATTGCCTCGGCAGAGCTCAGTGCAGCTTGAATTCCAGTCCACTGAGCCAAACTTTATCGAATGCTTTGGCGACGTCCAGAAACATGCTGGAACATAATTTTACATTCTAACGTTCTTTCAATAATGTTGGTGATTCATTTCACCTGTTCAATTGTGGAGTTTTGAAGTTCAATTGCTCTGAATCCAAATTGATGTGGAGGAAGTAGTTGTCGGTCCTCAATTATTGGTTTAAGTCTTCAGCAATGAAATTGGCCTGTATGATTTTTTATCGTTAGGTGGTTTATCAGATTCTGCTATGACGGTTACTTCTGCTACTTTCATCGCCACGGAACAACGGAACATATTTGATTATCGATTATTTGGAAAGTAATCAAGTCATACCCTGAGGCCTTTTTAACATTAATGTTGATTTTTTCTTGTTCTTTCAAATCTTTGAGAGTTACTGGGCTTTTATCTAAATCATCTATAGCTTGTGGATTGACATTATATTTTCATTGGCCGTTTGTCTTGGTAGTGGTTGGAAAGAAAATAGATCGCCTTCTCTTTAGGACCTTTTCCCATGTTTCATCCTCCTTTTTAAGTGGAGGTACTTGCATTTTGGGTCTTCTGAGTCCATTCGTCGCCTTCCACAGTGAATAATCAGAATTTTTTTCATCGGTTAGGCTAACTAGATATCTGTTGATTGATGCATTTTTAAGTTCTTTAAGAAGAGATTTTAAACTGTTATCCAAATTGTTAAGAATTGTTTTGTTCTCCGGTAATTTTAGTTATTTGCCAAGTTTTACGTGCCCGTCGTTTTTCTCTAACCAACTCTCTAATTTCCATTGTGTAGCTTAATATATGCTTCTTCTTATTTTGTATAATGGGGTTACTTGCCAAAGCGCAGCATAGTGAATTCAACTTCCAACTGGTGAGAATTTTTTATCGGTACCTGAAGATTGATTTTTTCCTCCATTATTACTTCACGAAAGATATCAAAGTTTGATTTTGAATTTGTTAATCTGGGTGCACTCGCCCTTAGAATTACCATTTAACTGACTGTCATGATAACCGGGAAATGATTCGATACTAGAGAATTACTCTCTACAATGTGAATGTAGTTCTGGGATATACCTCTTGCTACAAAAATACTATTCGGTCAGGTATCTTCGTTCCATCAATATGCCAGTATGTTGGGGAACCACCAGAGGTAAATTCACCTTTTGATATCTTTCACCAATTCTTTACCTTTTGACGTCGTAAGTCTAGACCCCCAATAGGTGTTTTCCGCATTAAAGTCACCTCCAATAATAAAATCACGTCCAAGCGATTTAAATAGTTTAAGATAGTCCTTCGTTTTCAAGTTATGTCAGGGAGGACAATATATTGCAGAGACAGTAAGCTGTCTGTGTTTAGTTTGGAGTTTCATTTATTAGAATGCCGAACCACCTCTTGCTATTTCCGCTGGATGAATGGAGTGATAAAAGTTATAACCCCGTATTTTAACAAACGAAGGTTTAACTAGATGGCTTTCAGATATTAAGAAAATGTCGATTTTTTCTGAATTTAAAAATATTTCCATTTCTGGAATATGTTGCGTAATGCCATTCGCATTCCACATTGCTATTTTGAAAGTTGCGTTCTTAATTAACATTTTTTGTTGGATTGCGTTAAGGGAGTTGCATTTTCTTGAGTTGATCAAGTCTCATGTTGTTCAGATTACTTTGGTCATCTAGTCGCTTTTTAATAGCTGCAATGCTGTTCATAATGTTTTCCACAATTTGGTTATTTTTTGAGCTAACATGTTTGGTTGAACCCAAACCTTTCACTACCTGCGAAAATGAACTTCTTTGCCCTGTATTGCTTGGTTGTGGGTTTTGATCCATCTGATTTGATATTTGAACCCTTCGATTTTCGTGATTGCAGTTGATTTCTTGTTATCTCTTAATTTTTGCAGTTGTTTTGCAACCTCACAGAGCCGGATTTTGGCTCTTACAATTTTTAGACTTGGCTGGCTTATCTCTCCCTATTGTGCATGCCTGGGTAATATGATTACAATGAGCATTTTACACATCTTGGATCCCAGCCACAATATCTTTGGGTGTGATTACATGCCTGATATTTCTTGATATTTCTCCTCGTTGGTTCGATTTTCATGTTAAGGATTTATTTTATTCCATTCTTTTTTTGTCAAATACCAGCATACAAGAAGGGAGCCTCTTTTACTTATAATTAGTTATTGTTCCTGGATTCCTGTTCTCTCTTTTTAAACATTAGCAGCATCTAGTATTTTAAGACCTTTATTTTGTAAATCTTCCATTATTTCTTTGCTTGAGCAAGTGTGATGCAAATCTCTTGACATGACGTTTATAGGTCGGGCCTGTTTGTTCTTGTAAGTCACTGATACTTTCCAGTATTCAATTTCATAGACAAGGTTCTATAAGTATCTGAGTCTAGATTATTAATTATCCAAACGTCATTGTATAGCGCTGTTACCTTAAAGTCTTTGTCAGTAACCGATTTCATCAGTGACTGAATTTCTGGGTAACTGGTTACACCCACAACATTTGGGTAGAACATCTTGTGAATCTGGACTGGATTGTCACCTACGCAGCTTTTCTTTTATTACTCTTCCTGGACTGTTTTTACTTCTTTAGGAGCATGTCCGTTTCTCTTTGTAATTCATCTTCATCAGTGGAATAGGTGAGTTTGTCTGGTTCTATGCTTCGTATATCGCAATCTTCTTTAGAATCCCGATTCATTTTGAGGTTTTCGTTTTTTTGATTTAGATACTCAATTTCTTCACTTAGCTTGGCAAATAATTGCTCCGTATGCTCTAGTCTCGCCAAGAGATCCATATTCTCCGTTTCTAGCACAGTAGTTGTTTTTCTAGATTTGGTTATCAGCAAAGTAAAATTTCCAGCGGCATTACTTATTTCGTGTAGTATTTATCCAGAACATCAATTACAACGTTACAAAAAACATCGGTTTGGTCAACTACTGAGTTGCTTCTATTTATCTTTATCGTTGATCTATATATGAGGTACTATTTCCGTTTGTTAGTACCATTGCATAGTTTTGATTGACTAATTAGCTATTCTGCTTCACTACAACAACGGGATTGGGCACCACCGCTTGTTCAAGATAGCATGCCCGAAGTACGCCCGTATCCATTTATGAATACTTCGTGAATGCTGTCAATCCCGTTCTCCATCTACGCTTACGACATTGTTTTTCAGCATGTTTTCTTAATTTTCAATTTTGTTCTTTAATAAGTGCACGGGCACGCTGACTTGTTTATTTTTGTATATAATTATACAGCCCCTTAAAAAACTAATTTATGAATGGATTAAGTTCGGTAAAATCTAAAGTTCACACTTATTGTAAAATGGCCGACCAAACGGCATTGTGGTTAAAGATTTGGGTTCGAATACTGATAGGGGCAGGATGCAATTGAGAGTTTTCATCATTCACAGATTACGATCTGTGATCAAAAGGACAAAACTGTAACCCCACGTCGGAGTGCAGAACTTATCGGCCGACCCATCTATGGAAGATGGTAATAAAGGCTACTATGTAGCTACGGTTCTACGATAAAATCGAACCCATAGCTGTACTTTGACGAATTGGCTGGCAACGGCGTAAAAGTAAGACGTGAAAAAATAAATTATAAAATGGCCAAGGTCACAAAAATTAAAACTCCCATCCCTTTTCAATTCATTCACCTTCGTTAATTTAATTAAAAATGCAAACATTTTATTATTCTTCTAAGAAATGCATGATTAAGAAATCATCTCACTTTTATTAAAACATAAAGCAATACTTATATAAAACCGTCACCCACACATGCATATAGCATATTAGTATTAACAACACAAAAATGTTTTTGACAAAATTATCTCATTATTTCATTTTAATTTGATTTTCATTAAGTTTTTCTCTATTATGCATGCATATATGGAAAACTTTACGTGACTTTAACAATGGGGTATACGAAATGTTCTTCACATGTTAAAAAATTGAACTTAATAATTTCTTCAGTTTATTCTCCTTGCCTTTATACGTATTTCCTCTTCCTTCATTAATTAATTTCATTAAGGAAAAATAATTTCACTCCGTGTATTCTGTAAACATGTTATGGTATCTCACTCTATCCTCACTTTAGGATGTATGTCTGTTTTATTATTATTATTTTGTACGTACACATTTCTTCATGGCAATCTTCTTCGTATATTCATCACATCTTAACATTCCTTTTGTAATATCTAAATAAATCATTATTTAATTATGAATTTAGATATAGAGATCTTCTTCTTCTTCTTCCGATTATTTTTAAGACAAAATTATTTAGTTACGAGACAAATATGAATATGATAGACAGACACACATGCTTGACAACAACAAAACAACTTAGTACTACACAAAAACCAACCCATCGTATTTTCCACATATAAACAGATGAAAACTGGAAAAATTAAATTATGATAAAAAATATATGAAAATCGTGATTAATTTTAATTCTTAGGAATGAGAAATGTCATCCTCAAAAAAAACCACATTGTTTTTTCAGTTTTTTATGTGAAATATTAATCCACTCTTGATGTGCTAAAGATGAATATGTTATTTTCCCCGCGTTATTTTCGAGTGAGAAAATTCCATTTTGCGTCTAAATAATCATCTCAAGTGTCGTTCGTAGAAAATGTAATTAAATTTTCAATCAACGCAACTAAAACCTGTGCACATCCTGCGTGTCGTAAAAATACGATCTTGTGCGTATTCATCTTTAAAAAATGCATCATCCCATGATCATTGATCATACACAAAACAAAAAAATTGTATCTGTGTAATTCGAGATTATAATTTACTGATGACACGACTGTCTCCTTGTCTTAAGATATGGAGTACTGAATTTATTATGTGTTTAAATATCGGGTAAAATCTAGGTTTGGATTTTTTTTATGTTGGTCGATAATCGACACACATGTAAGAACTCGTACATATACTCGCATACATGGCGATGAAAATATGGAATGCATCGTTCCATTTTAAAAAAAAAATCTAGAATTTGGTTAACTATTTCAATAAATTATTGTTTTTTGACATGAACATATGCGTTAACATTAATATTTTAATGAGGTGGCAAATGTAAGTTAAGGAGAAAGCGGCTATTTTTAAAGGGGATTCGATTTTTTTTGGTTGCTCGATATACTATCGGGAGTTGAAAAGTAATTAAAAAATGCTGCATGTCTATATAGGGTAAAAATCCACTGCATGTAACAACTATTTCTGACTTGTAAATTAGGGATGTATTTTACATGTGGTAATTGGTTTCGTAACATCAATTTACGTTTTATAACTGCAATTTTAAAAATGTGTCCTCTTATAAATATTTATGTGATACTCATAAATCTTCAATGAAGTATTTTTACAAAAACAAGTTTTTGTGGCAAACGATCCAATTTTATCCAACCAACTCGTTATACTTTAAATGAGATTTTCAGATCTGCCTTTAATTTACTCAACATATAATACCAATGAGAAAGGAATTCCAAGCTAAATATTTCTGTTGATTGCAACTTCAACGTGATTCATTTGGGATATTGATCACTTAACCTTACTCGACCTATATTATGGTTTTTGCTGCTAATAGACTAAATGGAGAAAATCGCATCGAGAAAATTGAGAAATCGTATTGTTGTTGTCTTATTTTGATAAAGTCCTCAATCATGGTGCGAAATTAAATTTTACCACAAGTAGTCGAATTCTTGTCGTAGCAGCCTTGCCCAACAATTGATGTTGATTTTGTTTATTGAAAATTTTTGCGAAAACAAACGGATCAGGATCGATTATTGAACCGCGTGTTTGGTTTTGATTACGAGAGACAAAACATTTCTGTGCAATTACTTTACACATCACCTGGCCAGCCATCCGCTTGATCTCTGCCGCAGTCTAGTTTGCAGCAGATAAGAAATTTCACATGAAAACAGGCTCTCCCACAATGAACTTTGTATACCTATTTCTCGTTGAAGTTTAATACATGAGAGATAACAAGTCGTCGTTTACATGAGAGATAACCGCAAGATGTTTGCTGCCCATGAAGTTTTTCGCTTGGAGATTTACCATCAGGACCCGGTGAAAATCGGGAACTTAGTATTTGCAAAATCAGTTCCACCTCTATTGCGTTGACAGAACGCGTGTCATGAAAATTGTCCGATGTAAACGCGTGGGACAATCACTTGCAATGCATTCTGGCAAACTTATCCGGGTGGTTTTTTTTAAGGTGAAACTTTCAAATATCTCGGAAAATAAGCACTCTGGAAAAAGTGTCCATTATCAAAATTAAACCATTCCGGAGGGACATACATTAGTGCTTAAATTAGTACCCCTCCCCCCTTTTTGTCCGTGACGCAGGGAGTAAGTTTAAAATTAAAATAGGAACCCCTATTTTGGAAGGGAACAGAAAACTACTACGTCCACGTTGTTGCTCCTGGGTACGCTGAAAGTAGTTTATTCACCGGCTAATTACATTTCTACAGGTAACAATTTCTCTGTTATTCAGATATTTTTAAAACAAAAAAAAATCATTTATTTGAAAGCAGATTTTGACAAGTCATTTTTCAGTATTAGAAATTTAAGAAATACAAGTCGTTTAAAATTAATTTCGAGTATTTACATTGAAAACGTGCTAATTTTAATTCAAACATATTGCAGAATCGTTTGCATAGGTTCTCAGAACAAGAAACCAAAAACAAGTTAATATCGTTATTACAGCGCTATCTATCATGATTCGAAAAAAAGAAATCCTTCGTACTTTAAGCCGTAGAATCCGAATAGGCAATAAAAAATAGAGGTTCCTATTTTAATTTTAAAGTTACCCCCGCCCCACTTACTAGAAAGGGAGCAGGAGTAATAATTTTAGCACTAATGTGTGTCCCCCCGGAATGCTCGGAATGTACTTATTCTCCGAGATATTTGAAAGCTTCACCTTAAAAAATCACTCTGTATAGTAATGCCTGGCATCTGCATGGCGTATGGATATCAAAAAAAATTATCCACACATAACATCCACATATGACCTAGAAACGGTCGTGCAAAGTCGACATGTAACCGTTCCTAAGGCTTTGATGAGATTGGCCTACTTACGAACACATTCTTCGGATTCAGAGCAACCTCCTAACTAAGTCAACATTTCTTTAATGCGATCTCGATTTCATTGTCGATGCTCGTTCACTAGCAGTATTTTCTAATGTCCAGTATGCAACAGGATAGTCTAGTCAATCATGATGATTTAATTTTTCGAGTTAGTCCAAGCGATCCAAGTAATATAGGCGGTTCAGTCCAACTAGTCGAACTAGTTCAGCCAGATTATTGCATTATATGAGGCTACAGAATCAATATAGCCCCTCGAATTCAATAAGCTCATCTAATCTATTAACCTCATCCAGTGAAGCCAATATAATATGCAGGCCACGTGGCTCCGGAGTCCAGCTTCAAAACTATATAGCCAGACTATGCTAATCTATTAGTCAACTTTATTCAGCTTATCCAGTAGATTTAATCAAGCCAAACCAGCCAGTCCATCAAGTAAATACCCCATATTCCTTATCCTTCTATACAGCACGCGAACCATAGATTTTATAGTAATGTCTGGCATCTTCATGACGTATGGATATCAAACAAATTATCCCACATAACATCCATATAAGACCAAGAACTAACGGCTTTGATGGGATTGGCTCACTTACGAACACCTTCCTCGGCATCAGATCAACCTGGCTGACTCAGCATTTAATCAATTCGGTCTCGAATTTATTGTCCATGTTCGTCCAGCAGTGTTTTCGGGAACGCTGCTTCATTCGAACAATGCTCCAAAGCCAAGTATGCAAAGAATAGTCCAGTACATCAAGTTCATTAAATCTCCCAGGTCGATTCAATTTATCCAAATAGGCGATCCAGTCCAACTAGTCTATCCAATTCAGCCATATCTTTATATTCAATGTGGCTACCCAAACAATATAGCCCCTCGAATTCATTAAGTTCATCTAATCTATTAAGCCCATTTAGTGAAGCCAATGTGATGTCCTGGCCACGTGGTCTCTGGAGTCCAGCTTCAAGTCTATATAGCCAGACTAGCCAAATGTATCTGTCAAGCTTATTCGGCTTATTCAGTGGATCTGATCAAGCCGAACCACTCAGTACATCCAGTAAATTATTTTTTTTGCAATACCCCATCTTAGTATTAAGACTCACCCTTCCATAGAGTGCGCAAACCACGAATTTTATAGTAATGTCTGACATCTTCATGACGTATGGATATCAGAAAAAGTTATTCCCGCATAACATCCACATATGACCTAGAACTCACGGCATTGATGGGATTGCCCCACTTACGAACACCTTCCTTGGATTCAGAGCAGCCTCTTGGCTGACTCAACATTTCGAGAAAGCTGCTTCATTCGAACAATGCCCCAATGCCCAGTATGCAACAGGATAGTCCAGTAAATCAAGTTCTTTCAGTTTCTCGAGTCCATTCAATCAATCCAAATAATATAGGCGATCCAGTCCAATTAGCCTAGCCAGTTCAACCAGATTATTGCATTCATGTGTCTACCCAATCAATTTAGCTACTCAAATTCATTAAGTATAGCCACACCATTCTAATCTAACAGTCAAGTTTTTTCAGCTTATCCAGTGGATCTGATCAAGCAAAACTGCCAGTACATCCAGTAAATTATTTTTTTTACCATACCCCATATCCCTAACATAAAGCGCGCGAACCATAGATTTTATAGTAATGTCTGGCATCTTCATGACGTATGGATATCAGAAAATATTTTCCCCACATAACATCTACATATGACCTAGAACCCACGGCATTGATGGGATTGGCCCTCTTACGAACACCTTCCTTGGATTCCGAGAAACCTGCTGGCTAACTCAACATTTCATCAATGCGGTCTCGATTTCATTGTCGATGTTAGTCCACTAGCAGAGTTTTCGGAAATGCTGCTTCATTCGAACAACGCTACAATGCCCAGTATGCAACAGGATAGCCCAGTACATCAAGTTCATTATAACTGCCGAGTCCATTCAAGATGTCCAAATAAGTCCAACTAGGCTATCCAGTTCAGCCAGATAATTGCATTAAATGTGTCTACCCAATCAATATAGCCCCTCAAATTCATTAAGTTCATCTAATCTATTACGCCCATTCAGTGAAGCCAATGTAATATGCAGGGCACGTTGTCTCCGGACTCCAGCCTCAAGTCTATATAGTCAGACTATTCTAATCTATCAGCCAAGTTTATTCAGCTATTCAATGGATCTGATCAAGCCAAACCAGCCAGTCCATCCAGTAAATTATTTTGTTTGCAATACCCCATATTGATGACCCTTCCGATTACAAAAGCGTTGATTTATCAAAGAAAATAATATGTTCTTATTATCGGCCTACAAATATTATAATTAGATAGAACCACGACACTTTGATTACGGAATCTTTTTACACATTATACACACGAGTATATGATATATGAGGAGTCTTATTAAAATAGATAAGCATTGAATTTTGGATAAATGTTAATTCACAATATTTTAAAAACAATTCCACTGCGCCTAACTATTTAAACGTGTTTCCGACACAAAAACAACTTCAGCATCTACAAATAGTAGGTATAACACACAATCTTAATAAAGTTTATGTTACGTACCTACTCTCGTTATATTCGAATCTAAAATTATACACATGTTCCATGTTATCACTGTGCTACACACTCTGTTATTTTAACATTTGATACGAGCTTCGTGAAAAAAAAGAAAAGTTAAGTTTACAAATTTTCCTATTTTATATATTTTTTGCGTCGTTCTTGTTGTTGTTATTAGGATAACGATAAGTTAAAATTGAAAAACAAGATAATTTGAAGCACACAGAACAGAAAAAAAAATTGAAACACGTTTTATCCCGTTTGAAAGCTTTCCATTTTTTGTTCTCTCTATTTTTGGTACAAAGTGTATAACCATATGGTAATTTTACAGTTACATTTTTTCTCTCGTTACTATATATACCCATTATCATCATAATACTGTGTAATTTTAGTACTTTACAATTTTGTTGATTTTCCAACGCAGCAGTAAAAAATATATAAATTTTCCACGGAAAATAAGGAATGGGTAAATTAATGATGAAGATTATGTATACGTACACAGATTGCACGGTAGAGGACAATACATTAATATAAAGGCGGCTGATATTAATTTAAAGATGACGCTTTTTGATTGTGTCCAATTTATCATTGTAATGGACAAAGTTAATTTTAAATTACTGTGCTGCTGCTGATGCTAAATACTGTATTTACTTGGCGCTGTAATTTCCAATTATATCAATAAATCGGTAACGTAAAGAGAAATCTGGGTCAATTATAAAACAATTTTGCACCGAGCACAGTTAGCTTGGTACATGGAATAAAAAAAATGTTGAGTAACAAAAAAAAAATGCCAGGACGCTCATCGTTCGTATATTTCTTATAATGTTAAATCAAATTTCAGAATCCTTTTTTTTCATTATTTACTTTAAATATTCATTTTATGAGCTTTTTCCTTATTATTATCCATCGTTATCATCGAACGTAATTCCCTGTAGAATTATTGATTTTTAGTTAAGTAATCATAAGATGAATACTGAAATATGAAGAGCGAAGACAAAATTTTTTTGAGTGTGTGTGTGTTGTGCTGTCGTTTTCCTTCTTATACTCCTTTAAAAGTTCAATACCGTAAAGTACACAGCACCAACTAAAAGAAGCGTTTGAATTAAAAGAAATATACATAAATATTTTCAAGAAAAGGATTTTTTGTTCACTTTTTAAAAAATTTTATTATTAAAAGCGAATGTCAATATTTATTTAAAATCATGATTTTCATTTTCTTGGTAAAAAAAATTCCATCGTTCGGATTTGGTTTGGATGAACTTTTCGATAAAAGAAAATATTTAATCGAATGAATAATAATATCCAATAGCAGTAGGGAAATCGTAATAGTGTTGATTTAATAGAATACCAAGCGGATATTTTGTTAATATTCTGGAACTAACTGCTAGTAATAACATCATCCGCAGTTTGCTAACTTGGAACTAAATACGCGCTATTCGATTAGGTAATTCGATCAGCAAAACAGACAAATTTCAGAAATTTATTAACAAGTATAAACAAATAGTGGTAACCATTTGGACCAATGTGAAGCTAGCACGAAAAGTTAGCAAATGTTTTAAAAAAATGTACATATGGTAATACTTTTATCAAACATCTAAACCATTTTTTTCCGTTGAATAGTACTAAAAAAGTACAACACAAAATAAGCATTAAAATAATAAATATAAAAACATGCGGATATTTAATTTTACTATAAAACTTATAACTAAATTTTTATTAGCAATCAGCAGACTCAATAATAAAATATTTTAAAAACATATAGCGAGCGGATTGACTATTTGCTAGAGTTAGCACGTATGTGAATTTATCCCCGGGTTTTATCCCCGAAATTAAAAAAAATTAATCAGGCAACACTAACATAATTATATTCCTCTAACTCTTGTGTTTTTATTCCAAATACACTTCATATGTGAAATGTTAATATTAATTTGCAAATCACACAAAATAATTGTAATAATTTAATAAAATCAAGTAAAATAATTTTTAAATTGGCAAGACCATGATAATTTGGTTATAGGACGAAAAACCACATATATCACATTTAGGAAAACACTAAAAAAAACGTACCGTTGCAATCTAGCGAAATTAGGCTTCGACCCAAATATTTCCATGTAATACATATGTAAAAAGTATTAATTTGTCGGATATCAGATCTAGGGATGTCACAAACACCCTTTGAACATCTACAAAGAACCCGTATAAAATGGTAGATTTGACAATAGGTGTCACGAAATTATTCCGCTACAAAAAAATAATTTACACTTTTACATTATTTTCCTTCTCAAATGTATAGTTATCTGGCGGTCAGTGAAGGTTTATTTACAACTTGTTCAAGACGAAAGCAGATGTCAGTGTAGTTGCATAAATGATTTTTTTTTGGCTATAGATAACTAAAAGTCCAAAAAAATTATGATTGACCGACCAAGGTCATCTAAGTAAACTGTTTGCTTAATATGTACGACATGTGTATTAGCATTATAAACAAATATATGTTTTGTAAGTTGCACAGATTTTTATGTAATTCACGTAATTTACAAAAAAAAATGTCAAACACCAATTTTACATTGTAAATGTCCAACAGTGGTTCTGCATTGAAAATTTTGCTTTCCTTAACTACCTTAGAATTCAAAGGATTCAATAAGTGAATATTTTAAGATACATATTGGTCAATTTAAACATGGACAGTTTTAAGAAAATTTCTTGTAGTTTTGATGGTAAGATTATATAAAACCCCAAGAATTGAATAATGAATCAATATAGGGCCGTTCTCCATTCAAGATGTTAATTTCCTAAACTACCTTAGAATTCGAATACATCAATAACCGAATATTTTTGGATCTAAATTGACCAGTTCAGATAAAGTAAAGAGTTAAAATTCTTGGGGATTTGGCGGTAAAATTTGATCAAAACCCCAAGAATTGATTTGTAGGTATATAAATTGAATCGTTCTCCATTCATAAATTTGTTTTCCTAAATTGTCAGTTTCAAAAATTTCTTTTGAGATTTTGAGTCTAGTTGAAATAAAACCATTAGTATTGAATTGTAGTATAATTTTCCAATTTTTCACAAATTTTCAAAATGAAATTTGATCTGAAAAATTTTCTGCCAAAAAAACATCGATGGACTGCTTCCAAAGACACCGTTTTGAAACATAACACTTTAAACGTTTAGTATTTCAAATATTTGAAGTTTGAACGAATATTTCACTACCAACAATTTTGGAAAACTCTCTAACTGAACTTGATCTATAAAATTCTCCAGCGGTAACCATTAATGAACCGCTTTAATTAAGACCGAATTCAGATAAAGTACTTCAAACGTTAAATTTTATGAAACTTCCAATTTTAACACCCCCCCCCCCCCCCCATAAAACACGACCTGACAAATTTTCCAGCTTAAAACATTTACGAACCGTTTCAAATTAGGCCTTTGTCTAGACATAACAATTTATGTATCAGGCTTTCCATTAATGGTAAACCCAATTAGTTTTCAATTTGCCAAATCTGTTCGTTTTGTTAGGTATTTCATGAGGGCTGGCCAGTTGTTCGCAGTAAACATCTGGATTGATCATTTGGTCCCTTGAACCCGCTCCAAATACAAATGACCTTTGTACAAGCTTTCAGCAAACTGACAGCTTGATTTTTTTTTGAAGGAAATCATAATTTAATATGTTTTGTTCTGATAAACGACCCAATTTTCATTACCAGTGTAGATTAGTTTAAAAAAACTTCATTTCACTTGACATGTGTATCGAAAATATTGATTCGGTGGGTTACTTGCATTTCTTTTAAATCATGCGAAACGCAAATGAAAGTTGATTCAAATCATTTTAAGGGATTTCAAATATTGTGTGTAATACATTTAATACATCTGCAACCTATCGAACGGTTATATGGCAATCTTGGAATTTTTAAACGAATTCTATCGAATGCGTTCCTTCCCATGCATTTGATATTTAAGAGCGAATCGTAATTAGATTATGAAATAACTTTAAAATTGCAAATATAATTTAAATTCGAAGTATCAACTAAGATTTAAATATCAGGCAATCGCCAGATGCGTGTGAAATAATAGAAGAAGCAATTGATGATGACCGATACCATTAGTAACTATTAAATCTTTCTTCTTTTTCGACCATTAGGTGTCTATAACCAGCTTGTTTCTTACTGAAAAAACGATAAAAACCTTTATGCTGTATTGACATTTGTTCAATACTTGGTTCTACAGTCCAATCAATCAACCAATTAGTTCTAACAAATACGTTCCGTAATGCAATAAACTAGCAAAACCTTCACATATTTCTTTGTGAGCCTCTGCAACTGTCTACCTGGAGTTATGATATAATTTGGGGTACTCAATTGCCAGCCCTTTCTTGAAAATTAACTCCGTTTTCCCCTTCATTAGGGTTTAATGCTCCATTTTCCAATAATTATTTAGCTCCAATAGTAGGGCTCTCAGCGTTTCGCGATCACTTTCTATAGCTTTTCTTAGGAACAGTTAATTTTTGTTTCAAGAAAATTCGTTATTTCAGTCAAGTCACTTGAATTTAGATAGCACATTTTGTCTTTTCACACTTTTATTGGGTGTATCCAGTACACTGAGATCTATTATTGAGATACACTTCAATTAGAGTGACCAGACCAAAATTCCTAAAATGGGTTATTCTTAAATTAAGGTTTTATTGACAAAATTAATCCAAAAAATTGGTTAAAAATCCCAGGTTGGCCTGGTGGACAATTGTTGGATTAGTTTTAATAAAAAGTTCTTTCTTTTATAGGGTAGGAGTAAGTGTGGAACTGTAAGCTCACGGATTTCGCTGCGGTGTGTGTTTATGTGTCGGTCTGTGTCCTCTCGGCAGCTCAACTGGATTGACTTATTTTAATATAGCTTCATACTTTGGCGGAGGACGGTCCACCGGATGTGGCATCTTTGCATCTGCGATGGAATCGTTTGAGAGCGAAAGGAATTAGGATTGAATGTGTAATGGGGCTGGTCAGGATCGTTTTCCAAATTTAGGCGGAAGTGACGATTTTTGTAGTAAACCAATATTTCGCCATAGTTTAGCCACTCTGCGTTCCAAGTGGGTTCACTGCTTAGGATAGAACTTCATACTTGGAGGTTTTTTTGTCAGGTTGAGGGAAGTGACAACTTCCTTTGAAGCTTTTTAGTTCCTGGTAGTATTTTGGTATAGCATTTGCGAGAGAGTCGACTAGGAATAGGTCGATTCTGGGCTGGAGTTGTAGCAAGGCTGCTTTGGGAGTTGCAGGATTTGTAAATTAGTGTTCTGGATTTAATTTGGAAGAGGAATGGTTTCTGTTGATTTTATTCTTGTTTGACGGATGTGGCAGTTTTTGTTGTGCTACTTTTGCATAGGAATCTACGAAGACGCCATGCGGATTCTAAATTGACTTGGCATCTTAATTGGTGCAGCACATTTTTCTGGAATTTGTTCGGAAGTAAGGAATTTTTATTAAAAACTGGTTTTCACCAAAATTCGCCTAAGTTTTCGTTTTATTTTTGGAATGACTTGTTTCCGAATTAAACTTTTTTTGTTTAATGTTATTTTGAAGACGAACCGACGACTACGCTTTGAGATTGTGTGAACGCGCAGCATACACACACAAATACAACACTTGACGTTACTCAACTCCTTAACTGGAGGGAACAGGGAAAGCAATGCAATATCAGGGATAAAGAGATCGGTAAGAAAATGATGTACAGTATTTTCGCATGTGAGCTTTATGGGAGTCATATGGTGGGAATCTTAAAATTATTTGGCCTTTGTCGCCGTAGTGTTCAAGTGTTGTGAATCGCGTATATTCGAGGTGGAGGAGGGTTGAATGTTGACCAGAACTTCAATGAACAATTGTTTTTACTAAGCGACAAAAGATACGTTATGTCTTGTTGGACATTTTATACTGTCGTTCATAAGTTAGAAGCAATGTCAAACATAAATCATAACATTACGTAACAAATTTTTGTATTGTGGATAACAAAGTCGCACGTTTCAAAAATTTATTTAATGTCGCATATCTTTCGAAGTGGCCAAGAGAACTGATTGAACATTTTTAAATGTTTCGTAAATTTAAATGTACAAAAGCATAAAAATGTAAATATTGATCGTTTTGGGGTATTTTTCCGTGCCCCATTTCATATTTTTGAATTGGGGTAAAAAATCGTATAATACCCCACAAAAGGGTAGGTCTGGCCACTCTATCTTCAATAGAGAGTCAGAATAGTCTCACTTGTAGACATCTACATGTGCTGGATGCAAAATCTATTTAATGTTTTGGATTTGTGTTTTAGATTTTTTGACAAAATTGACCTAACATAAATCTAAAATAACGATAAAATAATTAAAAATGTGATGTTAGACGAGTTGGAAGATATTCCAAAAAGAAATAATGTGCTATTTGATTTGTTAGTGCCGACAGTATCAGTTTTAGACAGCATATTTCGAGATAGTGATGAATCGGAAGCAAGTGTGCCAGTTCGAAATGTGTTTCTAGGTTTGTTTATTCATTTTGTATAAATAATAAGTTTTCACCTTCAGAAATTATTTTGTGTTCTTACAAATTATGTGAAACCAACACAATTTGATTATGTGCCGCCAGAGAAACAACTCTTATTTACAAATTGGGTCTTAAGAAAACAGGAGTCATTTCTTTCGGTAAGCGATAGAAACCGTCGAAGCCATCAGTGAATTGAAGCGGAATTACATAAAGTTTCCCAATGTCGAGGAACAAAAACAAGTTTGAGATATAGGTGCTTATATTCTTACAGTTAATCCTTTTAAAAAATTAGCTAAATTTTGTATTTTCAGTTTTTTCAATCAAAATCTCAGATTCCGGGTATAGTTGGTGCCATAGATGGATGTTATATACCAATAAAGCAACCTCGGCGTAACCCAATCGATTTTTATAATCGAAAGAGTTTCCATTCCATCATATTACAGGGTAAGTTTCTGTAACACATCATGTAAGTATGTGACCAAACAATGCGATTTATTGATGTATTCGTGGGAATTCCAGGCCGAGTTCACGATGCGAAAGTTTTTAAAAGTAGTCAGCTGTTCAGACAACTACAACGTGATGTTACATCATTAAAACCAGAATTTGTTGAGGGACTCAGCTTACGATGCTTCAAAATATTTGATAACTCCTTTCAAGGACCACGGGCACCTCACAAAGCAGCATTCCACAGATAATATGAAACTCAGTTCGATTCGAGCAACCATAGAGAGGGTAGACGTCGAATTGAAAGGAAAATTTAGGCGGCTCAAGTATACCGCAGACAAACATGTGTCAGAGATTCTGATGTCTGACGATGAAAAGGTAAAAGTATTCCTACTAATAAAAAAAGATATTTCGCTTCATTATTTTAAATTAAATCATTTGTATTTTGATTTGATTTTTGTATTTAATATCTTAATTTAATCGCGAGGTAATGTGGCCGCCAAAAAACTTTTTAAAATTTCGTTTCTTTCGGCATGCAATTTATTTTGTTCCTTTTGCAGGTCATTATTTTGCTGGACAGCGTCAACAAGTTTCAAAACAGCCTTTGTTTTGTCCTCTTCTATCCTTATTTGTTCTTGTCGGATTGAGTTTGAACTACAGTTAAAATCTTCTACAACTTTGGAACAACCAGGCCCAGATATGGATGGCTCTGGAGTACTTGCCTCCAGGTTGTGAGGTAAATTCACTGTTTAATCTTTACGGAAGATTTCGTCAAACCCGGTATAGTATTCTCAATGCGAATTTGCATCAAATTTGCGAACTTTTTGTGGATTTCCATGGCATGGAATGGATATCCCAAATTTTCAAAGTTTTTTTTAATCGATTTCCACACTTGAACTTTGTTTTGGGGTTGCGGAAGTCTTCTTTACGGGCAGAATATTCCGCAAGGAGCAATTTAATTTGCTTGTTATCCCATTTTTAATATCTTTCATCAACCGGTATTTGTACTCGAGTTGTCTGCTCCATTTCCAACCGTGGCAAAAAATATCTAGACTAGATAAAAAAATTTTGCATCACTAAAAAGTGACACTATCTACATTTTTTTAGTGAGATATTTTGCATTCAGCACATGAGATACGTGAGTGCTACTTTTTTTAGTGAGATCTCAATGCGCTGGATGCGCCCAATAATTTATTGGTTAAAATTGGACGTCACTATTGAATTTTATTTCCCAGCAATCTGCTAGACCCGCATGTCATGATGCTAGTATACGTCTATGACTACTCTGTTTCAGTATGAACCTGATTTCTACATGTGCTAACGTAAAAACGGAAACATATAAGTGAGGTACACTTATTATGGAGTTGGTTAAGGATTCCAGCATTCGTGCTTTGTCCATCTATAAATTCAAACAACTACATCCTACTATTAAATGTAAACAATTTTTTTCGCCATGTTCTGCTGTGATGCCAGAAGTAAAAATTTCTTATGTTTCAAATCACACACAAATTAAACTCAATCGCATATTAAAAATGTTTAATCGGAAATTTGCACCTGTTCAAATACAAAACGTTTAAATACTAATTTCTAAATGTTAAAACTAAAATTTTATCGGCTCATCGGATCAATTACAGAGCTTGATTATTTTACTGTCGTCGTACAATATAACAACAACTTTTGCAAGCAACAACAAAAATCAAACAAATCCCCATTCAAAATTTCCAATCAATCAATTAAATTTAAATTAAATAAATCCTATTTCTGTTATTTATTTAAATTTATTCGTTTTAAATAAATAAAATAAAATTTATATCGGAAATTTGAAAAAAAAAAAAATTAAATTATTTTCAATTGAATTTTCAATTTTTATTTACAATTTTATAATCAAATTTTCTTTTGGTTGCAACCAGCAACAGTAAAAAAAATCGTAAAATCCTCGACAAATTAAATTAAATTATTAATTTTTTTTTGCTGCTAGTAATCGAAAAAAATGTTGTGTATCTAGGAAAAACTGGATTGGATTTTTTTTTCTATTTTTGCTGTACCATTTCAAAGGTTTCTCGTCATGCAAGCTGCCGTATGTGTACATGGATTAGAAAGAAAATTAGATTTTTCTATTTAGTGTGATTCGTTTATGTACAAATACCTGGATTTATAGGGTTGCTCAGTGAACTGATCATGATATGATGATTAAATTATATTAGCATATTATGACGATACCTGGATTTTTATCGATTCCAGGCTATACACACGATGTGGAATAAATATTTGTCTCTGTAATTCCACCTAGTTATTTTTAAATGTTAGAATAATAGATTAAGCTGATTATTAATTCCCTTCACACAGAACCCAGAGCACCCATATATATTCGGCAGACCCAAGAGGACTAAAGAATCAGTCACATTTATAAAAGGAGTACGGGATTAACAGCCTCCACAAAGTATTCATAAATGAACACGGGCGTACTCTGGGTAATGTTCTGTATAACGAACGGTAGTGGTACCCAATCCCTTCGTAGTAGTGAAGCAAAATAGCTCATTAGTCAATCAAAACTATCCAATGGTACTAACAAAAGGAAATAATACCCCAGGTGACACACAAATATCAACACTTGTAAATCCACTCTTTGTGGAGACTAGCACTATGGATTCTGGGCGGAGCCATCTATTGCATTATCAGGGAACATCAAATCCGTCCCAGAGAAGATCAAATTTACAAAGATTTCCGATAAAGAAAAATAGAAGCAACTCGGTAGCTGACCAAGCTGTTGCGTTTTCTAACGTATAAGTAAATGTTCTGGATAAACAATACACGACATAAGTGCCTGAAATTTTACTTTGCAAATAGCCGAATCTAGTAAAACAACTATTGAGCTATAAAAGAAGAATATGGATCTCTTGGCGAGACTAGAAGACTAGAGTGTATGAAGCAATTATCTGCCAAGCTAAGTGAAGAAAATGGGTATTTAAAGCGAAAAAATGAAAACCTAAAAATAAATCGGGATTCAAAAAAAGACTGCGATATAGGAAGCATTGAACCAGACAAACTCTTCTATTCCACCGATGAAGAAGAATAACAAAGAGAGATGGACTGGATTCTAAAGAAGAAAATACAGTAAAGAAAAGAGAAGCTGAATCGCCACCTGAGCCTGAGCAATTGAATGGTAGGTGACAATCTAGTCCAGATTCAAAAGATGTTCTACCTAAAGCTAATCAACCAAACGGTAGTAAATCTACCGAGAACATTACACCAAATATGGTGCAACCGAAAGAAAAATCACCCCCACCAATAAATATTGTGGATGTAACCGGCTACTGACAAAGACTATAAGGTGACAGCGCTAAACAATGACGTTTGGAAAATGAATTCTCTGGACTCAGATACTTACAGAACCTTATCTATGAAATTGAATGCTGAAAAGTATCAGTGGTTCACTTATGAGAGCAAACAGGCCCGACCTATAAAATTCATGGCAAGAGGTTTGCATCACACTTGCTGAAGCAAAGAAATAATCCCATCCAAAAATTTTGTGCCGTTTTTCGATGTAACCTTTCCATTGAATCTATTTGCGATGCAGTTACGTTTAAAACTAGTGCAATAATTACAACAAAAGAGAATTTCAATATAATCCAAGGTTAACTATTGCTTAGCGAATTTAAAATAGTTCGCTAAGATATTGGCTGCGGTCAAAAATTCAGTGATTGCGCAGTTTTTGCTGCAACTCGGTCAAAAATTCATTTTTACAACCAAAGCAACGCAGTCTGACTGATAAAAATTCAGCCGCGTAAACTAAACTTCGCATTTTATGCAACCACTTTCAAAAGGATGCAACTACTGCAAATGTCATTTTTTTGTTTATAACCTCACTTACAATACAAGATGGATGACGATATGAAGTAAGTTTATAAAAAAATCGTTTATTCTAATTAAATTTAATATTAATTAATTTAATTTAAACATGGTCTAATTTTCAGCCGCAGCTTAGAGATGCTCTTCGAGTCGGATGCGGAAGAACTCGATGAAGATAGTGGCAATATACAAAATAGAACAACATAGACTGCATCCCCCTCAGCATTTCTCCACAATTAGGCCGAACTTGACCAACATTATGGCCTATCAATTAACCATAGTGGCATCAATGACAAAGAACGTTAATCTTGAGCGACAGGCCATTCAATGCATTTTCGATATTTTGAATTTGCGATGAATTAGCGAAATTGTGCTAAATTACACCCCTGCATCCCCTTCAGAATTTCTCCACAATTAGGCCGAAGTTGACCAACATTATCGCCTATCAATTAATCATAGTGGCATCGATGACAAAGCACGGTAATCTTGAACGACAGACCATTCAATGCATTTTCGATATATTGAACCAGCGAATTTTTGCAAAATTACACCCCTGCATCCCCTTCAGAATTTCTCAACAAAATGAATGCTAAGTGGATGCAAATTGGATAGTAATGGATGCATTGCTTGGATAGCAAAAATAATATCGGCTTTATCATCTTTCGGCTGGGATAGCGAAGACACTATCTGCATTACCTTTCGGCTGGGATAGCAAAGACACTATATGCATTACCTTTCGGCTGGAAACTTTCGGCTAACTTTAACAGTATGAAATATTACCCTAAAGTATGTCCATTTACAATTAAATGATAAATTTTTTGTTGATAAAGTTTGCTCCCGCGTATAGAGAGAAAGAGAGAGAGAAATGGAATCCAGATTTAACCAAGCTACTAGTGGTTACTAGGCTAAGTATGGAAAAAGAGTTTATTGAAGGCAAAAAGAACAAAAACACATTGTGGAGAAAATGTTTGGATGAGATGAAAAAAAGTTATCAAAATTTAACAACCTCTATATTAGATGCCCGTAAAAAATTTAGCAACATGTTGGTTACCTATAATAGAATAAAAAAACGGAATTATAAAAGTGGTCGTGGTCCGGTATTTTGGCTTTATTTTGAAGAATTCGGTTCAGTCTACGGTGTGTGTCATAACATAATACCTCCAAAAATTCTACTTTTGTCTCAATCCGTAACGATAACGAAAGCCAACGAGAAGCTTAAAACGCAGAGAATAGAAATTCGCCAGATAACTCCTGTGAAATTGGAAAATAAATTCCAAAAGAAAGGAGCAAGCGGAAGAAAAAAGATGACAATGTTGGAGGTTTATCGGCATATTTAAAACATGAAGATGAAAAGGAACGAATGCGGCATAATGATGTAATGAGGGTTGAGAAAGAAAAAAATGATTTGGTGCGAGAGAAGATCGGTTGTCTCAAGGAGATGATAGAGCCGATGAAACCATAAAACGAGCAAATACAGATCTTGAACAGAATTATGACAATGTAACTGGAGCTGTGAAATATAAAGTACAAAACAATTTTTGTTTTTTTATAACCTTTATTGTATAAAGTTTAATTTTTAATTATATTCATTGTTTCAATATTTCAGTGATATAATCTCTTTTAATTTTTCCAGCGTGATCTAAATTGGTTTGCATAGTAATCCCCCTCTGAAGTTATTTCACAATGATTATCTTCTACCGGATCCAAAGCTTCTTCATTTTCATTAATAAGGAAATTATGCAAAACCACCATCTAGTTTTTAACATACCAAAAGCGTGTTCGATGACAGTCCTTTTTGAACTAAGCTTCCATTTAAATTGATTTTGTTTCGCATTTAACATACCATTGTCTTTATATGGTACCATTAAATATTTCCTTAGTGCAATCCGAAGGCAAGTCTATATTTTCGTTATTGAAATATTGGCATAGTGCACTCCACACGCTGGCGTCGTGATTTCTTCCTGGCCATCCACAAACACATCTCTAAATCTCAATTCGGTATCACACACCCCCTTAAAATAGAAAAAATTACTATGTTTATATCAAAATGGCATTAACAATTATTTTACTTGTAATATTAAAGAGTGGAACCCTTTCTGATTGTAATAACTAGACACATCTTCAAATGGAGCGGGAATTGGGATATGCGTCCCATGTATGCACCCAATGACATTCGGGACGCTATTGCGCCCTTGTAAATTATTAAATTGATCAATAACTACTTTGGCTTCTTCTCTTGATGGCCACTTAATATAATCCCGAGACATTTTCGTTATACATTTGCAAATAAACAGCACAGTGCCTACAGCAGCCCCTTTCGAAATTCAAAATTGATCGGCTATATCTCTGTAGCAATTTTGATTCCCCAATGTCCAAATTGTCATTCACAAACTTAATTCAGTGCCAATCTTTGGTCTTCTTTCGGAACCTGAAAAACCACCTAACAATAAGAAATCATACATCAGGCCAATTTGATTGCTGCCAATTATATCAAAAAGTTGAGGACCGACAACTAATTCCTCCACATTAATTTGGATTCAGAGAAAAGCACTCCACAATTGAACAGGTGCATAGAATCACCATCATTATTGAAAGAACGTTAGATCGTAAAAAAGTATGTTCCAGCATATTTCTGGACGTCGCCTAAGCATTTGATAAAATCTGGCACAGTGGACTGGAATTCAAGCTGCATGAAGATCTGCCGAGGCAATTCTATGCCGTACTAAGATCTTATTTATCCAATAGACATTTTCGTGTGAAACATAAGGATGAATACTCCGAACTAAAGAAAATCTCTGCCGATGACCCGCAGGAGAGTTTCTAACTAATTTTATACAAGGGATATTCCAACAACAGATGAAGGAACCATAGCCATCTTTGCAGATAACACATAGCAATCATGGCCATTGTAAATAATTTTGCTGCGATGCAACGATCAAATTCCAGAAGATTACGAATGCAGTTTGTAACTGAACTAAGCGCTGAAGAATCAAGCTTAATGTGACGAAATCCACGCATATTAACTTAACATATCAAAAGACTTCCCATCTACCGATAGTAATTAACTAACGACCGGTGCTATATGCAAACAAAGCTAAATATCTTGATATGACTCTCGATGCTAACTAAGCTCAAGTGGAGTGAGCACGTCAAAAAGAAAAAGGAATAGTTTAATACTAAGTTCAGAAGAATTTATTGGCTTATAGGTAGAGGCCCTGAGCTTATAATACACAACAAGCTGCTGCTATATCGGCAAATACTGAAGCCGATATGGATGAAATGATACAGCCGAAATGATACAGACGTTTCAAAATAAGGTTCTCCGTAGTATCGTAAATACTCCATGGTACACAAGAAATGAAGACTTTCACAGGGACTTACAGATGGAATACATCAAAGATGAATTAAAAAGTCATGCCGCCAAACACGAAATAAGGCTCCAGGAACATGGAAACCCCTATATTCGCCATATGATAGATAACCCTGTCGTTGAAAGAACGAGGCCACTTGACCTAGTAAACATACCAAATTAAAATTATATTTTAAATAGGTTTAATTAATTTTGGGACTAACCATTGGGTTTCACCCCAACAAATCAGAATTGTTTAAGAAATGTAAAATTTGTAAAAATTTGACAGATGCGCGAAAATCACGAAAATATGCGTCTCCTTGGGAGGTGCTTTATTATAGGGTTCATTGCATCCAGCCGAGTTAAATAGCTGGGTCACATTTAAAAATGCGTTGGAGTTAGATAGAATTACAAACGCCACTTCATGGTCAAACCATTTGTTTTGTCTAAAGTCCAAGTTCGCATTAATTAGTATTCATATTTTGACATTTAAAAATGTTAAAAAGTAGCTAGTAGTCGTCTTCGAAATCCATGTTGTGCCAAAATTATGCAAACATCCTCGAGCTATGTCTGTTGAAACTTAGACAGTTACATACAAAATGGCCAAGATACCTAACAGATTTACTTAAATTAGATTCGAACGAGGAAAATCATAAAACTTGCTCAATTTTTTTACTTTTCTTAAAAGTTATTGGAGTAGTATGCTCTGAATCCATGAACCGCAGCCGTGAGCCGGCTAAAATTAAAGTATGAATGAACTATTTTCCGCTTGCAAGCTTGTGCAGAAGCAACCAAGGATGCATTATATTTAAAGATTGTAGTCAAGACAGAAAATGCACATCCTGGGACTGAGATTAAACTACACCACAACCATAAGAAAATGGATACTGGATCAAATAGCCCCCATTGGGAAAAAACACCTTCTCTATATTTGAGCGAAGGCAGTAAACTGCAGAAAATTTAGTTTTATAAACAAAACAGTTAATAAGAGTTGATTAACAAGAGTTTTGAAGGGCAGTTTAAATGATTTGTTATTTTAATAAATATGTTGCATGTATCGAGAGGTCCGCTCTTTTGTGAAAGTATCTGAAAATTTACAAAATATATTTGAGCTACTACACAACTGTAGCTCAATCAATTGAGCCTAATTCTACATTATTTGATTTTATAGCAACAACCATTATTATGGCGGCCGGAACCATGCAAATCGAGCCTGAACCAGAATTTTACCAACCGAAATCTTTCGAACCTTGCACAATGATCACAATGTATATTGAATGGTTGTATCACATATAAACTTCCAGCCGTAACCACTGCAGTCTAGGTGGAGCCATATGAAGTGATTTGAAACTTTGCCATTTAGAATCAAACTTGCTTTGGCATAAGTAGCACAGTGCATTTCGTCTCATTGCATATTATCTTATTAAGCCGGAACCACCGTTTTAGTACCCGGAAACATTTGATGCTAAGAAAATGGGAACATTTTTGTTGGATGGTTGTGCAATATATATGTTAAGGTTTCAGCCGGAACCATATAACAAAGTCAGCTAGAACAACACAATGTTAGCCGGAACCGACTGAAAATTATATGTTGGACAGCCAACCGAAGTAAATTGTACTCCGTGTACAAGCAAAACATAAGATGGTGCTCAACGTTACACAATGCAGTTTGTTTCTGGCTGGCTTTATATAGTTCCGGTTGGAATTTTTTGACTCTAATTAACGTTGGCTTAGTTACGGTTTAAGCTTTAGATGTTGCGCTAAGCGTTTAGATAAGCGTGTAACCTACGGCGTCGGTACGAAATCCCGAATTACAAAAGACCGAATTATCAAAACCTCGACAAAAAAAATCCAGACTTTTAAAATCCCGACTTCCAAAATCCCGACTTTTAAAATCCCGACTTTCAAAATCTTGACTTTCGAAATCCCGATTTTGCAAAAACCTTAAAAAATCCCGACAAGAGTCGGGAACGATATAATTTGCATTTTAATGTGAATTTTTCTAGAATTTTTTAAATTGGGCCTGCTCAATTGATCTTGACCATTCCTTAACCAATAATTGTAAAATTTAATTTTCAGTATTGGATTTGTATAAATATGTTCTTTTAATAAAATTTATTTTTGGTCGTCCTGAAAAGAACGTTTGGGTTTTTGATGAAATATTTTATGATCAAATATATAAATAAATAAAATTAAGCGCTATTAATGTAAATTTATAGCACGAGCAATTTTTTTTAAATAATTAACTTTATCAGTATTGTTTCTGTTATCAACAACATTTAAAATTTTGCTATTCCTTTCCACATTTTTTTTAGTGGGACGCGTTCACCAGTTTTCTACTTCTCAATGCGTGTTTTGCATATCATCATCTCCTTTGCTAATTCTTCGATTAATTTATAGACCCCAACGTGAGGTCCACAGACTATTATTTTTAGTCGGGCGTGCCAGGCCTCAACCGAGTTTTGAGTTCTAGGGAAATTTTCTCCATGGTTCTGGAATATAGTCAAGAACTCTGGACTGTATTGGGGTCTCCCTTGGTATCCATAAGCACACCTTATATAATTAGTTTGGAACCATTTCGCTTGGCGTCTGGATCAAATTCGTTTTTGATCGCGTCAAAATACTCCGAAACCTCTTCAGGAGGTACGAATGCTAAGCTTTTCAACATACGAATTTTCATGTTAAAAGATTCATCGTTTCCAAATTTAATCTGCAAGTGTTCATCTTTTGTATTCACCCAACGGAAAATATATTTTAGCTGCAACCACGCTTCCTTTTTCAAAATCTGACACAATTCTCTTTGGATTTAATGAGATGTTCCAATTACAAGCAATTTAACAAAGCCCAAGGAACATCTCCGAGTAAGCTTCTGTTGATTTTGAGCTCTACATACAAACTAATAATGTCACGATCTGGTCACCAATTTTACCATAGATCGAGAATAACTATCTCATTATAGACGGTACAACCTTGAGTGTACCGTCCATGAGCCAGCGTTCAGCCTCTGCTAGCAACATCAAAGATGTTTTTGTCCCTAATAAAATATTTTTATTCCCTCCAAAATCTTTCTCGGACAATACAGAAAGCTCTTCGTCAATAAACTTTAATGTCATTTAAACTTTCCGGCTCTTTCAGTCTTGCGGCTCACACTCGACCAATTTTTTGTTTTTGTGCTCCGTTTGAAGACAAATATAATCTACAATCGAGGTCGCATGCAACAAAACTCTCTGTTATTATTTGAGAAGGTCGCAGCCCTGGTACTTCTGCCAAACTTTTTATTGTTTCATTTTCCTTAAAAACATGTTTTTCGAAGCCACCGGAGGGTGATTATGATCTGATGGTTCCCTTTTTAATTCATGTTTTTCTTCTCCTTCTTTCTCCTCCTCGGAAATGAGAAAATTATTTAACTTCTCTCAATTTTTAGGTAATTTAACCAATAATATGCCAACTACTTCTCACCGTGCATAGTTAGTGGAGTACATTGCAGTTGATGTGCATCATATAAATCATATTCGTATATAAAGATGCATTAATATTATTAGGAACAAAAAAACTACTAGTCGGCTTTAACTCCAATGTTCTTTCTCATTCTGATATGATCATGTGGCATATCGTTTGTAAAATTTTAAACGAACGGAAATTTTTTTTTCAGTAATTTATTTCAGAAATGCAGCGTTCCGGCGTTGGTGGCAAGTTGTTGCTTTAATATGTAATATTCAGGGAGTCCCAGAAGTGGACGGTCAAACGAAACAGGATGTTGGCGAGCGCATTTCCAACAAAAATAGCCAAGTAAAGATTTTCGAATTAAAAGTTATTCCAATTTTAGTGCTTTTTAGTGAAATCGCATGCGCTGCTGGATTCTAAAGGGAAAGTCCATTACATGGCCATCCCTTGTTATTAGTGCATTAGTGTCGCGTATTTTATTACTGATAGTGGATCAACTTTCTAGAGAGTAATCTGCTAATAATTCATCAATAATTGTGAAATTTGCAGGTCTATATTATAACTCTAGTAATGTTTTGAACAAGGCTTTGAAGCGAGTCAATGATGTCCGCTTTCACTATAATATTTGATTTTCTGCGGTTTTATAAGTTCATTTAAATTTCTGGCCACTATATCAAAGGCAAGCTTTCCAGATGTTGGCTAGAATCTAAAAAGAACTAGTACTTAAATTCTCAGTTTGTTAAGCAATCCAGATTTTAGGAATTAACAAAGTAAAATAAGTAAAGGGACTTTTTCTTGCACTGTAGGTTGTTTGGCTCTAACTCGATTCTGGAAAATAACACGTTCGCTTAAATGATTATTAGGCTCCCACACTAATATTCCGGTTCCCATACATAATTTTGCATCATATTGCTGGTCAATGTGCCCGACTAAATGACTAACGCTGTATACAATTAAAATTGGGAAGCTTAATTCTCGTTGCATTTTTTTGCGAATTTACCTGATGGCTAGCCTTGCTGATTTTTGAAATTGAAAATTTGTTGTTCTGGATTTCCAAGTAATGGCTCATTATTGTAAGAATAGACAATTTTAAATAAAATGAGGTTAACAGTTTACTAAATTAATGTCCCGTTTGCCTCTAACTCGCTTTTAATAAAAACAGGTTCCACATATCAGCTTAAATGATTATTAGGCTCCCACACATAATTACGCATCAAATTTCTGGTCAATGTATCCGTATAAATGGCCTACGTTATATACCGTCAAAACTGGGAAGCATAATTATCGTAGTATTTTTTGGGAATTTGCCTGATTAGTATTAAAGGAGCAACCTTTTGCCAAGTTATTAGAATAAACCCATTCATTCAGCTTAGTCCTTGTTAGCCTTACTGATTGTTGAGATTGAAACTTTTTTGTTCTGGATTTCCAAATAATGGCTCATTGATGTAAAAATAGACAAATTTAAAAAGGACGACGTTGACAGTTTACTAAACTAATGTCCCAATTGCCTCTAATTCGCTTCTGGAAAATAACACGTTCCACATATCAGCTTGAATGATTGCTAGGCTCCCACACAAATATTCCGGTTCCCATACATAATTTTGCATCATATTGCTGGTCAATATGTCCGTATAAATGACTAACGTATATCCCGTCAAAATTGGGAAGCATAATTCTCGCGCATTTTTTGTGAATTTGCCTGACAGTTGTTAGCCTTACTGATTTTCGAGATTGAAAATTGTTTGTTCTGGATTTCTAAATAATGGCTGCGGCGCCTTTCTAGATTCCAGGCTTTATAATAAAGGATCCATGGAAATACGTCAAAACATTTTATCGATTGCTTCTCTATATTTGATTTATCACGTCAGTTCATCCACGCATACCTGCACACACTTTAAGAAACACATAATTCATCTGTTCCAATTTGATCGTCTATTGAATGTACGCCTACATGCGAGAGATTGCCTGTGCTATAAATAGCACGCAAGATACAAAAAATATTAAGTTACACGAAAATAAAAATCTTAAGACAAAATAAATATTTAACATGTGTCTTATGATCAAAAACGTGATCATAAAGTGATTAAAATTTTTTAAATTCCGCGAATATCGTCTTGTTCGTATTATTACCTATACGTAAATAACTCAGTGTGAGGTAAATTAATTTTCTTTCGATTAAAATGATTTTTTATTTCTTTGTCACGCGGGGGAGATTACAAACATTATTAACTTCAAAAACTTAATTAATTTTTAATCGATGTGGAAATTTAATTTTTTTCTGGTTGGGTATAAAATGATACTCATTGTGCTACTGTGCGCACAGTGGATCAAATTTGTTTTGGCTTAGGCTAGTAAAAATACACTTTGGTGTACGTTATAAAAATTATGTTTTAAGAGACGTGAGGATTTTTTTTTTATCATCAGTGCTGATTTTTATTGGCGCACAGCAGCAATGAAATTGTGAGGATGTACAGCTTTATAAAGCTACGCGGCCATAATTTTTATGTTTTTAGAAAAAGTCTATATGTGTATCGAAATTAATTTAATTTTTAATTGGCATTCTTTTGTGGTAAAAACAAATGAGAATATAGTAATAGAATTAATCGGATGTCATAAACATTATGTCTTGATGGCCCTATAAATATTTCGAGAATTGTATAAGCTTTTTCATGAAAATTTTCTATTTTATTATTTTGTCATTTTTGTAATGTAATTTGAATTTCAAATTGAAATGATGTTTTGAATTGTCACAAAGAGGGAAATTGAAACAGAATAAATTATGTGTTTGCTCTCTATGATGAAGAGACGATGATGGTACTCCCGTATTTTTGCTATTTTAAAATTCCTTTATTTAGTTCATTTTTGTGGTTTTATCATTCATAAAGTTGGATTATGTACGACTTGAAATTTTTAAAATGCATCACAGCTTTTTCACCGAAATTGCGATAGATTTACAGCATTCAGTACCATATATGTATATAGTCGGATTATGGATAGATTAAGTTGCTTTATTTAATATTTATTTAAAAAAAAAGATTGCATTTATGTGTTAACAAATGCGTTTTGGACTATGAGGTGAGCAACGTATAAATTATTTCTAATTTTAAGGTTTGAACCAGATTCCAAAAAGTGTTAACATTCATATATCGTTAACAACCAAAACACTAATACCCCATCCATTAACATCATAAATCGTAACCTAACACTTGATACCCCTTCTAAATTACGTGCATCTCGTCTCTCTAAATCTAAAACATTTTAAATATGTGTATAGTGTTTTCAGTAATTAAATCACAAGTTATTCGAAAAACACTGAAGTTAATATAATCATTATCACAACAACAAGCCAAGAATATTCTTAAAATATGTCGTTAAATTTCCAACAATTTTTTTTTTCTGAAAAATTAAGAAACAAACCATGAAAATGCTTGAAAATATTTTTCGTTTCAAGTGGGTGGTCCTTTTATACACACTCACAAGGAATATTATATACACTCGATCCAAGAAAAATTGTTGATGAATATTTTCTCATTAAATTTTCATCAGTCACACTTTTTTTTTGTTTCTCTGTGTGTGTATGTCATGTTTTTCGTATATATTTTTCCGTAAAAAGCGATGAAGACAACAACACCAACAACAAAAAGTCAAACATGAAAATTACATAAAAACGTATATAATCATAAATTTAAATGATCATAAAAATAAAATAATAAATAAAGCAAAATGAAAAACTCGGCAGAGGAAGAAAACGAAGAAGGCAGCAGAGTCTCTCCTATAAAATTTGATACAACACAATAATTTCTCCAGTGTTGATTCTTTTAAGAGGAATTTATTATCGATTAGAGATGGCATGGTATATAGAATATAAATAAATTCTGTAATGGTTCAAGGGGATTCAACAAAATGTTGTCTTTAGTGCGTTAGACAGATAGCGAGAGGTTTTTTATTTTCAAAACATACTGTTAGTTTCGAGTTATCATATATCACCCGATGAGATTAAGTTAGTTTTACAAAATTTATTGGAAACAAACTTGGTGGTGTGGTTTCAGAGCCGCCTGTTATGTCGAGTTATGTGCCTGTTATTGAATAAAACCTGATGTACAACAAAATAAAATTATTGTGCTACCTTGTATTGAAGTATAGATTGCCATGATGGAGCTATAAATTCAAACCAAAAGGTTCTTCTGAAACAAAATATAAGGCAAACAATTTGTTTGAGTTGCTAGAAAAATGTCTGCAAATTTAAAAGCGGCTCGAGAGAGGAAATTGACACGAAACGTTGGAAAACAGTTTAAAGCAAATTGTACCAGCTGTTTTATAAGTAATGGAGCAAACATTTTCTGAACTATTACACAGTAAAAAAAAATGCTTTGTGATTGGAATTTATTCCGAAAAAATACTTTCCATTCTATCCAATTATGTCAAATTAACTCCGCAAGGAAGGGTACTACTTTTAAAACATTCGATAGGATTAAACAATATATTTTATTTTATCCTGATTTCGTAAATACATTTGTCTAAACATTTACAAAAATTGTCTATTTTATTCGCGAGATTTTTTATCTGTTGGATGTGAATAGGAGATATCCTTAAAAAGTTATTTGTGTTCTTTTATAGAAAATAATTTCATCCGAAAAAAGTAAATCACGATCAAAATAAAAACTCCACTGGAATAAAAGAAACTTGTATCCGATTGGTGGGATATTATTTGACACCGTTTCGGTGTCAGGAGAACTCCGTTTTTTTATTGTGTAATAATTTGTTGAATTGACTATTTAGTAGCTATTTTTTTGTTTCAAGTGAATCCCTGACAATCCCTCCGGATGCAACTTAAATTACAATTTGTACTTACATTTTCTTAGTTAATAAAATGTACACCACCACAACTTTAGTTAGTATACGAGTGCTGTTAACAAAAATTCTGGAGATGTTTTCTGAAGTTGCTCTGCCTCACAATCGCCCCCTCCTCCAGGTTCTCATTATTATAAACAATATTGGGTGAAATGAGCGACCTACGAGTGAGGCGGGTCACGCTAAATGGTGGCAGATGCGTCGGATCAAGGTGTCATGGAAACCGTGCCGATGATCAGTCAGGCTGGGGTTACATCTAAAAATAATTACAAAGTTGGGAACAGAACCCTCTGGATACCTGGCGATCTTCAGTTGTATATAGCCTTACCCGTGAACATGGATATCTGCACGGGTGGACCATCATTTTCTCCGATACTGGGGTGGGGAACAAATAGAATCTAAAAATAATAAATCTAAAGAAGAGGCCAGCACTTCTCAAATTTACGAAAATATCTAAAAGGGGTTCTGCTATACAATACGGAGGAGAAATTTTTGACAAATTCATAAATTAACCTCAAATTAAGCATCAAACAATTTTTAAAACTCAAATAAATTACGAGCTAAATAATAAATTACGAGATAAATAATAAATTAAATAAATTTAACAAAAATATTTTAAAAATATTTAGTACTACACAATAATAAAACTAGTGAATAAGTTTTTAAGTTTAAAATTCGAGTGATGTGTGATACTTTTAGTGGTTACTCCAACCTCCAACGAAAGCGTCCTCTGGAACAGTAAACGAGCTAGATTTAATCGTGAATTTCATTCAATGAAATTCTACGACGAAGTAGATCGGTGACCGGTAGGACGAGTAGTGTAAATATTTCGGTACCGAAAGGTAATGGAAAGTTGAAAGTTTGTTTGCAACAGTTCATGGACAATGTAAGTCGTGATGATTGAAGATCGCTTGGCCAATCTTTCAAATTAATCTGTGTTTTATGTATTTGTAGAAAATCAACACAGAGAATGTATTTCAAACAATTTTAATCAATACATTGGCCAATTTGGTTACAGGTCATCGTAAATATGTCAAAAATTTCCAACTACATAGTTGGTGGCTCATTGGGAGTATCGAGTAAAATGTATGATTACCGGGTCGCTATCGTGTACAATGAAGTAATTTGAATGTCTGGTGGTTTATGTCGTATGTGAATGAAATGAGAATGAAGGGGGAACCGGAAAGGATTATTCAATTACTGAGTGTAGTATAATGATGTGCATCATTCAAAATCAAAGGCCAAGGGTAAAGCAAAAAAGCGACGTTAACAAAATAAAACCGTAACAATATTTAAAGGAACGATAAATGATAAACTAGATACGATACATTTATTGGATTCCGTATTTGGCGATATAAAATCCAAGGTAAGTAATATGAATAGTTCGAATCAAGCGATGACAGCGATAGTGATAGTGGATTTATGAGTTATGATTTTCATAATCAAGCTGATATGGAGTTCGGCGCATAACATTCGCATACGATGCAAAATGCCGAAATTGAACAAGTGCACAATGAATCACAATGAATTTTCCATTGAAGAACTCGATGTTCTAAATACAGTGGCGGGTGTTAAATGCACCCAAATCGTAATTGATTCTAAAACTACCCACAAATCATCGCATAGACGACGATTTTTTTGATAGATTATCATATGCCCAGGGAATGAAGTAAAAAACCAGTGTGGTAATAAAGGGTGTTTTTTTAAGAGGTTGCCGATTTTTTTTTGAATAAAACACATATAAAATTATGAAATGACCAAAATTTTTTTTTATTTGGTAGATAATTTTTTGGCATTTAACATTTAAACACAATTTCTGGCATATGGCTACCACGACTATTTTTCACAAATGTCATTCTGGACTGGTTTAATTCTGGTTTAATTTCTGTATCGATTTCCATTCACGGTAACGCGTCGTCCTTCCTCATTTTTAAAGAAATATGGACCGATGATCCCACCAGCCCATAGACCGCACCAAACAGTACATTTATCAGGATGCATTGGTAATTCTAGAACGGCGTGTGGATTATCTTTGCTCCAAATGCGACAATTTTGTTTGTTGACGTATCCATTTAACCAAAAATGCGCCTCATCACTGAAGAGAATTTTACGGTAAAAAAATGGATCTTCGTTCAATTGATTTAACGACCAATCACTGAATTCACGGCGCAAACGATGGTCGTGTGGCTTTAATTCTTGCACCAATTGAATTTTGTATGGCACCAAACCCAAATCTTTACGTAAAATTTTCCATAAAGTCGATGGACAAAGTCCAATTTGCTGAGCACGACGACGAATCGATAAATTGTCGTTTTCTTCGACACTGGCCTCAACGACAGCAATATTTTCTTCTGTACGAACTCTTCTCATTCTTGTCGGTGGCTTGGCATCCAAAAGAGTGAATGTAGACCGAAATTTGGTAATTACGTTCTTTATGGTGGTCTCTGACGGACGATTATGTGCACCATAAAATTCACGAAGTGCTCTATAAACATTTTTAATTGAACACTGATTTTGAAAATAAATTTCCACGATTTGAAAACGTTGTTCTGGAGTTAACCTATTCATAATGATTTGCCAAACAATACTGAGTAGAAATGCCACTTTGAGCTGTCAAAACAACTGTCATAAAATAAAACGGCATCTATCGGAAAAACAAACCTCCTAAAAAAACACCCTTTAGCAAATATGATTGATAAAGAAAAAGAACTCGATAATAGAGAGGAATTAGGTGAAGACATTCCAAACGGAATGGAAAATAACGATGACGTGTGCGACAGCAATACCGATTTCCAAAATGATCATCTGGACGATGATGAAAACCCAGTTCTAAATCTTAACTTGAGTAATTTAATGCCCCCACAGAAAAAAAAATCGCACTGTATTTAACAAAAAACGTTGTTAATATTAATGAAGTTTACTCCCAATAAAAGGTTTTTTAATAAAACAATATAAGTTTTGTCATTTTTATTATTTAGAAATTTTAACTAAAGTTTTGTAAATTTTAAACGCGAGATAGTAAATAGAACTAAAATAATTAATGTGACGTCATCGATTTCAGAGTGTGAGTTTAGTAATTCAATCACATATTTTATTATTTGTACTAAAGCCAATTAATAGTAACTAAATACTTCATTCATCGAACAATAATTTTTTTTTATTTACTGAAAATTTAGTTGATTTGTACAAAAAATTAAACAAAAACAAAATAGTTGGGTTCCTAAAAAACTTTTTCAGTCAAAATAATTCTTAGTACGGACGACAAAATATTTTTATTATTAAGCAACTTTTGGTAAAGTAACTTCATTATAGGTTTTAAAATTATAGAAATAAATTTGTATAAATTGCCAAACTGCAAATCCAGCATCAGGATATTTCAAATTAAATAAATGAAATATTTTATAAACAATATCAATCGCCTTGACTATAGATAAAATTTTATATTTCGTTTGATCAAAGTACACAATAATCTCATCAGGGTGATAAACAGCGGACCCAATTAAAACGTTAAACGGTTGTAAAGGTGTTTTATTATTAATTAAATATTCTTCAAATTCCGCAACTGTTTTTGCTAAAAACATAAACTGATTTTGACAGTGTCTTATTGTGACTTTATTTAGTTTAGACGAAGATTAATTTAATACTCCACGCAGTAAATAAATAGCTGCGGCATACTTTTCATCTGTAACAAACCAAACCATTATAAACAAATATATGTACTAACATTGAACAGTTTTTAAAACTTACCATCCGTCACACTTTCAGAATTATTTATTGCGTTAAAAATTGCTCGGCAATATTGATCTTTGAGTTGAGTCTCGTATATTTTCTAAATCTTTGTAAAAAAAATTTTCAGGAAATCATCATTGACCGTATTTTGATTATCCTCGTAAAGTGCACTGAAATCGACGCTGATCTGCGAATTATATATTTAAGAAATAATTTAAAATTGAGATACAAAATATGAAGTACAACGGGAGCTCGATTTTCGCTTTGTACTCATTGCGAGCATTGCAACGGTGTATACAACAATTCCTCGCTTAACGAACTAATTCTTTCCGACGTAAATCGAAATTTCGTTAACCGAATTTTTTCTTGACTAAGACAACTAACAAAATTCGGAGAAGAATAACTACCTGAATGAGTCGATTTTTTTTCGTAAACAGAGACTTTGTTTAGCGAGGGATTGGTGTAAAGCTCTTACTGCTATAAATGTAAAATTGTGAATAACTTACCATTTAAATATTCATAGAGATTTAGTAATCCCCAGCTTGATAGTAGTTCGTGAAGTTCTTGTTGTTGGTCATTAATGTTGTAGACATTAATGATAATATTATTTTCAGACTGGTTGTCAACATCTCCGGATAGCACAATAAATCGATTTTGCGATGTTGTGTTATCATTGTTTATTGCTTTTGAATGTAAACTAAAATTTTGAATTTCGATGGATTCTAAATTTAACTCTACATTTGCGGTTGTTATATTTTCGTTTTCCAAATCTCTTTCAAGGATATTGCTGGTACTTTCCAATGAACATGAATTATCCATTGTGCCGAACAAATAGTTGATGTTTATTTATGTTGCAATACTTAACTATATATGCCTTTATAATGTATGATTTGTAATTTTTATATAATATTAGACAATAGTTTACAAAGTTTATTTTAATTTTAAAATTATTCATTTATGAATAGAAACAAAAATATTATATTATGATCTCGAATTTTCGAGCTTAAAATGTTACAAATATTTGCACTCATTTGAGAACTCAATAATAAATCAATTATTTCTAATAGATTTAAAAAAAACAACCACACTTCATCATCTCTCGGTATGAGATCTCCAACCATCAGAGGAAAGAAATGAATAAATGTTTTCATTTCTTTTGCAGACATTTTTAATTTATAACTTTTCAAAGCGGTCATTTTGATTGGTTGTGAGATACTGCCTTTTTCTGTGAAGCCGTACATATATCGTAATGACACACACCCTCATACAAATCATGCTCAATATCAACAACATAATTTCGAGTTACATTAAAACTTTCAATTTCATTAAAAATCGAATTTTTGTTTATACCTATAATTTTCATATTTGCAACTTGACAATCATTCAAATAATTGTGTTCGTTGCGCATCATTTCAGCTTTTTCATGAACGAGATATTTTAATTCATCTTTTAAAACTTTACAAAATCTGCAAAACGAAGTAGCCGAGAATGATTTACTGAAATCTAAAAGGATGTTCATACCTAAATTGTCGCCTAAAACAAGACCTAACACAAAATGAACATGCTTGGTACCGTCTGGGGTTGAAATAACCACATCTAGTTCTTCTAATCGTTTTAATTTGTGGACCAACTGATTCAAACAGCTGTCAGTACCAAAATTTTTAAGATCAACAGATTTTATAACAGCACCTAAAAATATATTTTGCAACGGAACGTGTAGTAGCGTGCGATCCCAATGGATTATTAATTTCCGTTTCGTCAAAGTAGAGAAAATAAGGGATAACAAGTTTGTCTTTAACATTTTCAACTTTACTTTTCCATAGTAACCCTTGAAAAAAATTATTTATGCCGAACGAATTATGTTTTGCATCTTCTATATATTTCAATGCAGTATCCAAAGTGTTGCCTTTTTCAAATAATTTGCAGAATTGGAACTCTATTGGCAATATTATTCCTTTAGTATGAACCTCACTATATTGAATTTCACCGGCAACCATTGTTTCGGAAACTTCGCTATTAATTGAAAATTCTTCGATATTGGATATAAGTTGTTTTTGATACAAGTGTTGTATAAATTTATATTCAGTTGAAATGTGTTTAAACGGATTTTTGAACTCATTTAATACACATTGTAGTTCTGACTTATTTTTATTTTCAACATGGTTGGAGAATAAAGGACAACGCGTTAGTATGCATGTTTTCTATTTCAGCGGCACTTGAAAACTCTAAACTACTCTGGATAACTGTGCGTGGGTCATTAGTCAAACTGGGAATTAATTTTTCTATTGTATTTAGATTTTGCAATGGTGGTTCATTTCCATTAGACAAACGAGCACCACTCTCTTCATTAGAAATAGTTTGATTGTTTAATATGTCATTCGCATTGGTAAACAAGTGTCGATTTATTACATGTTTTCGAAAACTCTTAGAATGTGAAAAATAAAGAAAACACTTTCCTTCTAAACATTGGTATGTATCGTATGTCTTTAGATTATGCTTTTTTTGAAAATGTTTCATTAATCGTTTAAAATCATTATCAATAAATGGACATTTAAAACATTTCATTTTAAAAATTGCAAATAAATATTACTCCTACTATATACGTATTAATTACATTTAACCTTATTTTATACAGTGAAATACAGTTATAATGCAACGACGCTGTAAAATTAATGCAAACCACTATATTTTCAGTAATAAATGATATATAATAAACCAAAATACTCACTTTTACGAAAATTGTATTTTAACATAAAACCAAATAAACAATTTGATAAAATTATCACTACAAGGCACAAACACAATTATTATTATAATAATATCAGAGGAAACGAATGCGCGTCCTTTTTGATGAACAACTAAACTGGAAATGATTTCGATGAAAAAAGTAACGGGATAAGTAATGAAACGCAATATTTTTTTTGTGATTTACACAATTTCTTTAGTAAGGCAACTAAATGTATTGTCAATTGACAAAACCTTGCGTATTATACGAGTATAACTAATATTTTGTCAATTGACAAATAATTTACTTATGTTGAGAACTATGTATTTTATTTAACTATATTTATTGTTATTTATTTAGAAATTCTATAAAAGATTAAAAAATATTATTCGATTTTTTATTTCCTAAGCGGATTTTAAATTCGATTATTTAAGTATCACATTAACAATACTTTAAATGTTTATCCATTTCATGCAGATCCGTTATACTTATTAATTTAATGTTAAATTTCTTTAAGATATTTATAAATATTGGGACGCCAACGTTAAATGGCCAATATTAATTTACCTTTTAATAAGGTATTTCTTATACATAGGTTTATCATACTCATAGGTTCATGACACTTTGTACATATTAATTTACCCGATAAATTGGTTGTCGTCAGGTAACATTTCAATTTAGTAAAAAATGGAAGAAAATGCAGTTAATTGTTCTGACTAGAAAGAACAATATAGTTAAATAAGATTTTTGATGAATGTATAGATGATTTAAATAGAATTTTCAACAATTAACTTGCAGGACCATAAAAAACAAACAGAGAGGTTTCAATATGAAGATTCTCATTGCGTTGCGACTAGTAGCACCAAAGCAAAAACTTAAATATTATTTAATTATATACGTATAATTTTCTAACATCAGAAATTAGAAAAATAACTGTTACTATAAATTACATTTATATCATGTTCAACATTAAAACAAAATATTGTTCCATGAATTGAAACTAAAAAATTACTTGTATTTAATACTGTAGTATGTAAGCAAGAGATTTTTTTACTAAATCTGTTGTTTTTATGACTGTACCAAAAATGACAACTTATAATTTTATAATTTAATGATAATTTAGTTAATTTTACTAAAATATGAGAAAATTTTGTTCTGTCTAACAACAAAATTTAAATTTTTATATTAACTACGGATGAGTAATTTTACTAGGCTATTTTTGCTACAATAAATATAATTTTTTTGATAATTACTAGAAAAAATTGACAATGGTAGTCTAGTAAATACGATAATCGTGTTTTTTTCTGTGTCAGAATAATTTAGGACCGCAAAAAGTTTGTTTAAAATACTCTAAAAGCTGTCGTGTTTTAAAGTCGCAAATGGAATTTCACAAGAACAATTAGTCCGCCAGCTGACGTATTTATACGATAAAGGGTATCAACATTTTATGAATTGTACAGTACGCCTATTGCATCTCGGCCTTATTGCACGTGATGACAAATTGCTATTATTATAACATACAGTTAAAGATTAATTTTAATGATTTTGAATAAAATATTTCTCATCTGTAAATCCTGTATTTTTAATATTTTGTATACAGCGTAACGTGATATGCACTGCAAGGAGTAGGGATTTTTTTCTTTTGGTTGCTAGAAAAAATACTCGAGTTGATATTTTTATAGAAAAATTTATGGCAACACTACAACAATTTTCTCAGCAAACTATAATCGGATGCGCCCTTTTCCCAATTAGCCGAGCTATATTTTTGTCACATTTTAGTTTTACTGAGATAATATTTTTTTCTCATGGAATAGGGCCCTAAGTTTTATCCAGGCATTAGTAACCGAGGGTTAAGATAAAATATGTATTAAATTCAAAAAATAACTGGCAAATGCTACCCAATGGAAATTAAATCACTAGTCATAGAGAAAAGAACTATCCGAAGGGAATGGCAACGCACGCGAGACCCAGTCGTCAAAAATAGATTGAATAATCTAACACAACGAATACGCAGAGAAATACGCGAATTCAAAAACAAATCAATAAATTCATACCTAGAATCTCTCAGCTACGATAAAGATACTGATTACTCATTGTGGAAAGCAACCAAATATTTAAAAAGACCAGTTACCCACATACCACCAATAAAAACCAATAATGGTCGCCTGGCTAAAACCAAAGAAGAAAAGGCAGAAAATTTCTCAGATCATCTCGAGCGTACTTTTCAGCCCAATTTAACGACACTGAATCAACACGATATACTAAATGTAAATCTTACAACCATCTTGAGACAGGAAATTCCATTAACCAATGCTAAAGAAGTTAAACACGAAATAAAGAATCATATGGTACTTAGAAAATCACCAGTGTATGACTTAATAACTGCTGAGATTCTTAAACAACTACCAAATAAAGCTATTAAGAAAATATTTGACATAATTAATGCTTCCTTCAGACTCTGTTATGTCCCTCTATCTTGGAAATTTGCGGAGGTAATAATGATACCTAAACCAGGCAAGCCACTAAGTGAATTAACATCGTACAGGCCAATATCACTTCTTCCAATTATGTCAAAACTGTTTGAGAGTATTATTAAAACGAATTAAACCTGAAATTGTTAAATCAGGAGCCATTCCTTCCCATCAGTTTGGTTTTAGAGAGAAACATTCCACAATTGATCAAGTCCATAGAATAACAGATTTAATAGAAAAGTCTTTAGAGGAAAAAAAGATTTGCTCAGCCATATTTTTGGACATAGCGCAGGCATTTGACAAAGTCTGGCTAGATGGTTTAATATTTAAATTAGAAAAAACTCTGCCATTTGAATATTGCGAACTACTAAAGTCGTACTTGCAAAGAAGATACTTTAGAGTTAAACAGGAAGGAGCTTATTCCAGCATTAAAGAAGCTAAAGCGGGAGTGCCGCAGGGCAGTGTCCTAGGGCCATTCCTTTTCCTACTTTTTACAAGCGACTTACCGCAAACTAACAATACAACTACCGCCACGTTTGCAGATGACACTGCAATTCTAGCTGTTGGTGACACAATCGGTGAAGTCACATTCAAATTACAAATAGCCATAAATAATATACAAGACTGGCTAACTAAGTGGAGAATTAAAGTGAATGAATCAAAGTCTACTCACATTAACTTCACTAACAGATCAATAGAACCACTGCCGGTGACTCTCAATAATATTCCTGTACCACATGCAAATCAAGCAAATTACCTTGGAATGAATCTTGATGCAAAGTTGAAGTGGAAAGTTCACGTGAAAAAGAAAGCAGATGAACTTCAATTAAAATATAGAAAAATGTACTGGTTAATTGGAAGAAACTCTCAGTTATCCATTCATAATAAACTTATGCTTTATAAACAAGTTCTGAAGCCGGTCTGGACATATGGCATTCAACTATGGGGATGTACCAAAACCAGCAATCAACAGATAGTCCAACGATTTCAAAATAAAGTTCTCAGAGGGATCGTAAACGCCCCGTGGTACACTCGTAATAGTGATCTTCATAGAGACCTCGGAATGGACACAGTCGTAACCGAAATAAAGAAGTGTGCTCAAAAACATCAGGAGAGGCCCCATCTACACCCTAACGACGAAGCGGCTAGACTACTTCATCAAGAGGGTATCATAAGAAGACTCAAGAGACTAAAACCTTTTGAGTTACCCGAATAGACCGCATAATGCAGAAACAACAAAAACAACACTTCATGGAATGAATACTCGTACATAGAAGTACTTTATTAGTCTGTTAGTCAAAAATGACTAGTTACTTTGTAAAATATTTTATTGCTATCGTAAATAAAATTTAAATAAAAAAAAAAAAAAAAAAAAAAAAAAATTCAAACATCGATTACAGAAAAACGATACCATGTCATAGCCTAATTTAAAAGCCCGTCGATTTAGAATGTCAAATTATTTCGAAAATGGTCGAAATGTTTTGCTAAAGCTGTACTATAATTTGATCTTATGTACAAAAGGAAAACCTGGTTCACTCATCTAGCTAAGATGACCGGTGCCCTCCGATCCCATAAGATGTTAATGCTTTGATGAAAGACATAAGTAGCTACTTAACATGTCTGATAAATTTTCAATCATTTATAGTACAGAATTCGTCATCATATAATTTACGCACGAGACCTTTCACTTACCGACCAAACAACGGAATTTAAATTGAATTGCATCCTCTTATACCGACAAGTTATAGAAATTTAATGAACATTTTTCACTGAAATACGTGGAAAGTAGTGATCATATAAACGATAAGCTCTATATAAGTGATAGGCGAGTTAGGTAATCTGTAGTGTGAACCATATCAGTCAGAAACCCAGCATCTTCGTTTTGGTGATATTTTTTCGACAAACGTAAAGTTTTTTATTCTTCGTGTAAGTTATTACGTGTAAATTATGAGAAATCTCATATTGATTCACGTTACATCCACATCCCAGTATATCATTATATTATCTTACAGCGTTTGCAAAATATTCTGCACAATTTAATAAGCTTTAGGTGGTGCTTTTATTAATAATTTTATTATATCACCTCCAATAAGCGCTTAAATTTCCTTCTTATCATAATTTAACATAAACACACAAGCCAAGTGTCATAACCTTATCACGTACGAATCCGTAACATAACATTGCATACAGTAAATTTTTTGCATAAAATCGAAACTGAAAACCAAATTATGTATGTTCTATATTGTATGTTACATTATGTACTGTTGAATACAACAACAACATAATTTACATATAAAGTTAATCTCGTATGGATACACATCGAAGTCACAGAGAAACAAACAATATTTGGTGTATAGTGTGTGATTGATAAAAAGTGACAATGACATGAATAAATTGAAATGAAGAAATTGAGTGGAAAATTTTCTGCAACAACAATAGCGCACTGTGTAACCCAAACATAGCACATAACATAGATTTTGCTTGTTTATTTCGATTTTAAACAAATAAACTGAAAATCGTGTTGTTTCACCGTCAATTGATTGGATTTGGTTGAATAAGTACTGTATAAAATGCAATTTGTTGTTATTGTAATGCTGTAAGTACGCTTTATGTAATGCACATAAAATGGTTTATGCATATTATGTTCGGTTGTTGTAATATTTTCACTTGATGATAATGATGTTGAATGATTTTTCATCTTTACACCGGATGATTAGAGTTTTTGTGAAATAAAACAAGCAAAGCATGAACGATGATGAGAAAATGATGGGAAAATCTCGGTTATGAATAAATTAGTACCGATTTAAAAACGAAAAGTTGATTATGTTCCAAATGTAGGTGATTTGAATAAAGCAATCTATCAAAAATTACATTTATTTTTGGGTGAACAGCATATCGATACTATCGAAAAATGGAAATAATTTTTGATCAGAATATGTACTTAGAGTTTTGTGCAATTCAAATAATATTGATTTGCAAAACGGTAACATTTTTATGCCGATTAATCAGACAATGGCACCAAAACATCAAACTCTACTAAAAATTTCTCATACTATAAACAAAACAGAATTGACTCCAGAATTAAAATAAAATTGATCTTCAATCCGAGAATAAGAGAAATTTCCATCTTATGTACTCAAAAAAAAAAAAAACTTTACAATCGAACGATCATCATTGATCACAATCAAATTATCATTACATTATAAATTTTTTTTCTGTGTTCTGTTATTTTTATTTTATTAATCATCGTCATCATTATATTGTTGTGAATTCTTTACGTCCATTGTATTCCTTTACGATCGTCAAAAGATTTATATTTTTATAAAATATTTTTAAACCGATCGCTATTATACATCTTTTGGAAAAAATGTAACCATCGACAAAAGATCTTCAAAACGAATAATACAAAAAAAAATATTTTATTATAAAATAAATAAATTAAATGAGATTTTAATCAATAAAAAATGAAATGAATTAAAATTGGTTTTCTTACGAAAAAATTACAAGACGAAATATTATTTAATTTAAATCTCTTAAAAATGTATTGAATTATATAAAGTTAGACAAAAAAAAATTTATAAACGAAATTGAATTTGATTGGGTTAAGAAAATAATTGTTCTGTCTTCCGAGTATATCGAGGTATATCGCTCCATTGGACTTCAATCAATAACCACTATTACATCGATACAGTTACTCAGATTTCTAAATCCCGTAAGCTTGTACGGGCATTTTTTATTTAAAATAACAATAAAAGGAAATGCTTTTGTTTTAGCTATAAAAAACAATAATTTTATTTGCATAAAAAGCTTATTTATTACTTTATTGTGCCCAACACCCGACTTACTTCTATATCCCTGTTCAAATTTCAAAAAACCGACTAGGTTAATCCTTGTTTGTTGTAAATTTAATCTTTAAATTTATTTAATTAATTTTTTTCTTTTTCGTTTTTTGTAAATGCCAAACATTTCAACATCATTGCAAACATTGAAGCTTCCAAGTCCGGTACACGGATTTTGTTTTTGCCTTCGCAAGGAACTCCTAATTAATGAAAAGATGTTTAAGTATATTTTCAATCTGAATACCCAATCCTTTTGGATTGACATAAAGAACTTTTCAAACTATTTGTAACAAACGAAAAAGCTCAAGTGAAAGCTGCCACTTCCGAAGAACTGATTACGGCCAAAAATCACTCTCTCCCAATTTATGGAAAAAGCTATTTTTCGCGGCTGTACCGCGTCCGAATTTTTTCCGAAAAACTGTTTTGCCTAAAGTTATCATTTCCGCATAAATTTCCGTTTAAAAATTGAAAAACCCCAAAAACTCACTGAAATGTGGGAAATATCGCAAATTTCCACTGAGAAAATGGGTCAAAAATTACTAGGAAAGCTCTAATTTACGATCATCATTCAATTTGAAAATTAGATCAGTTTTAACAGTTTTTTCATGACAGACAATGCAACAAAAAATTAAAGCAATTCTGATTTGCATAAAATTGGCTAAGAAGATAAATCTATATATAAGAATATAATTACCAATGTACCAACCCGGAAAATTTACATAAAATGAAAATAAAACATTTTCATTAGAAAATTAGAATTAGTTTGACGCAAGTGGCAAAGCGTTGAATGCTTTTCCAAGACCTTACAACCTTGAATAATTTATATGCCGCATGCTTTTTTAGATTATACAGGGTGTCTCAGAAAAGGACGAACATACGAAACAGGGTGATAGAGGAGCACATTTCTAACAAAAACAACCAAGTAAAGTTTTTTAGAATTGTTGATGGTGCAATAGTTATTTCACTTCTAGTATTTTTTAGTGAAATCCAATGCGGACCCGCCAAATAATTAATTTAAAAAAAACCAAGAATTGTTTTGTTTGACTTAATGCGATCTAGAAGAATATGCCTTTTCAATAAAATCATTTTTACGAGCTGTATTATCTTCTGTCATATAAAAACAATGGTTTTATAAAGTCATTTTGTTCCTCAAAAATGTTAATTGAGCTTTAAGTGACGCCAGCGGGAAAACAATGTACACGGCATAGACAAAATTAATTTTAATCGTGTAGAATGAACAGATCCTAGCGCCTTATATAGAAACCAAATTAATTACCATGTTTGGAGTGTGTCCAAAACATACTTTAGAATTTCTATTAAATACTGCCAAATTTGATCAAAGTTGGATAAGAAATGACGGAGAAAAACCGAACACTGTGTAATTTCAAAATTTCATATTCGGAGGACAATAAATTTATCATTTTGTGCAACACTGTACGTCTATGCTTGGAAATTTGGAAAAGTTCTTAATTAAGGCGAGGAGTGCCCAGATGACAAGATGGATCATCACATAGTGGTGTTGAGTGTAGTGATGCTGAAGTTGAGTGGATGCGTAAGCGCCAAGCCACTATCAACAAGCAGCGTGAATTCTGAGATGTTAAACGCTGGAAGATCAACTTCTCTCGCTATCGATGAGGCTGACAGCGTAGAGATGCATCACTTGGCTCCTAAGAATACTGCATGGCTATCGTTTCCTGAAGCCATAATGTTTTATTGCGATGGTTTGTAGTATGCTGTATTTGCAAATTATATCCTCGGTGATTCTTTGCTTGGCTCTAAAAAACTATTGATTTGCAGTTGTAATTGGATGAAATAGCTTTCAGCATTCACGACATCGGTGCTCCAGCTTGGATGTGGAACTGTTGCCTTGAGACACATTGATATCTCACATCGATTGTGGTTGCTGTTTTGAGTATACAACGTCGCTACGTCTCATACCACGAATTCGTCTGGTAGTAGTTCCTCGCACTCGGTTAGTTCGTGAACCGTAATGGGTGCAACGTGCTCTCGATACTGATCAACAAGTTTTAGTTTGTGGTGGAATTTATTTTTATCTGTGAGTGCATGAAAATTGGAACAGACACGGCCTCGTAGAGCTGATAATCCCATGATTGCGCCAAGGGTATTTGTATGGCTTTTATAACTCTAATAGCCCATGCCCTGAAAGAATGCAGGTCTTCGGAAGATGTTTAAGTCTAGTGGACACAACTTGCTCTAGCTGCAACGGAGATAATAAAGATGTATGAATATTCTGGTGTTTTGCACATGTAAATACATCCACTAGTTTTCTTTGGGTATCGTCGAGGAGTTTGATCACCAAGACCAATTGCAGGAATAATAGAATATCAGCAAGTGCTTTATCTTGATAGCTGCTAACTCGACGGCGAACTATTGGTGTGCCTCCATTAATTGTTTCAATTGTGCATCAGCTCCTATGCACTGTGATAAAACAATTTCAAGGTGTTATAAAGTATCAAGGTTTTGATTTTTCAGCAGTTTTAGCGTGTATGCTTCATTTTATGCACTGTTCTGCCACTTTTTATGACAATATTCGGAACATGTCTCTCATTATGCGCCCCATTGTATCGCCTACACTACGTCTTGCCCTACGTTAGCTAAAGTCATTATGCATTATCAACTCGGTGTCTTGAATAATGTTGTTAACTTGCCATTGCAGCTGTTGTATGATGAGATCACATTCGAGTGGTTGTACATCTTTGCAGGCTCTGCCAAGCAAGCTCGTTATATATTGGAAAGCCAATAACTTGACAAGTTGTACCGAATTACCAGATCCCATTTAGTCGGAAGAAGTTTTACATTGGAAATACTGTCAAAGATCATGCTCGAGTTGTTCCCCCTACCCGAGTGAGGCTTGCTTCGCCTTTCGACTGGCTTGTGGTCTTCTCTTCTGGGTCGTGGGTGTATGGATTTCTGCTAGACGTCCTTGTTCTTCTTGAGTTTCATCTAGTTTCAGTGACTTTTGGCTGGGCAAAGGTGCTACCAAGCATTTGTATCTTTTCACGTTCAAATTGCCCGTTGTTTTGAGTGGTATTACCATGGTCTGCCCAACGCCACCGGTGTACAGTTCTGTAATTCGATCGAGTTTTCATCTCGTTGGTGGCTGTAGTTCGTCTCGCAATAGGACGATTTCTTCTACTTTTAGATTTGTCCGTAGTTGTTGGTGCAGACGATGAAAGTAATCTGATAGTCACATTTACCAAAATTGGGTACGCATATTCTGAAACGAGCTTCCACCAGGACTCTTGTTTTTCTGGTTGTGCTGGTAAGACATATTCATTCAGGAAATGTCCTGACATTAGTACGGCTAGCGATTCGGAATCCTCATATAGAAGTCAAAGAGGCCTTGATTTAAGGTCGGCTTCTCTTTGATTCTATAATGTCGTAATCTATTCAAAGGTGAGCTTGGTATCGCCTATGCATTTTTTTAAGTGGGTTGGTATAGATTTCACCCCTACTTCCCACAATCCACAATGTGGTGATGCTGATTTCTCATTAGTTTTTCTGCGATTGTAACTTTGAATCGATGGTTGATTGGACTTCTCTGTGACCCAGAATTTATTTCGAAGGAAGGCCACAAGGTTAACGCGTTGGTGAATGGCCCGTTATACGGTAGGACTACGGGATGTTTTCCATCATAGAGCAGGGACGTGTTTTGCAACCTTCCATCAATCCGAATTATGTTTTTTATTTATTACCGCCAGTCATGACAAGTCTAAGTCCCAGTCTTGCTGGTCGGTTAGTCCTCTTCGTTTAGTTCGCCATCTTAATATATGAATTGTTATTCGCATGACCGATCTAAAGGGTGATTGCTTATTGATCGAGGCCCGAATTGGAGACCCTATAGGTTTTCCATGTTTTGCTTTTCATCATATGTTTCGTATTCCGCGCCTTTGTCTGTCGTGAGTGCGTGCTGCAATAACGTCGGGCCGTTCTACCAGCTCTAGAGTGCCCCTAGTTGCTTTGAGGTTACACCGTGGGAAGCACAACCAGTGCCATGACTGGATGTTGGTGTTTTCTTGAATCTCTGGCACCCGATGTGTTGTCGCACAACAACAAAATGATGATGGTTTTTGAATCCAGGGCAGCGTAATCGTTGATTCTACTCACCAGCTCTTGCTGTTTTTTGGAGTCTGTTCAATTTGCCAGAATTTCACCATACCTGATTCCGCCTGGTTAATTGTATGAGCCTTCACGGTGTGCTGATAGATTGGGGTTTGTGACTGGCTAGAGATTATCCATCCCAAGCCGCTGTAAACGTTCGCAGCTAACATTAGGTTACTTGGTGCCGGACGACCAAACCTGATCCTTATCCTGTTAGTTGTGTTAGTTTCAACTCTTGAAATCCTAACCATCGTTTGCTGTAGTGATAGGCCTAGAACCTTTGAACCGCTTTCTCCGTAATTAAAGAAACAAACAGAACCCAAATCGAAAATCGAACCCAAATTGAAATTAAAACCCAAAACAACATCAATTGACTTACAAATAATTTTAAGCTCATTATGGTATAATCGAATGCCTTATTAAAAAAAATTGGGCTCTACTCCTTTTTGACCAAACTTCAGGTCATTTAATCTAAAGCTAGCAGAACCCAAATCGAAAATCGAACCAAAACTGAAATAAGAACCCAAAACAACATCAATTGACTTACGAATAATTTTAGGCTCATTATGGCCTAATCGAATGCCTCATTAAAAAAATGTGGGCTCTACTCCTTTTGACCAAACTTCAGGTCATTTAATCTAAAGCTATCAAAACCTAAATCGAAAATCGTACCTAAACCGAAATTAGAACCCAAAACAATATCAATTGACTTACAAATAATTTTACGCTCATTATGGCCTAATCAAATGCCTTATTAATAAATTTCTGGCTCTACTTCTTTTTGACCAAACTTCAGATCATTTAATCTAAAGCTAGTAGAACCCAAATCGAAAATCAGACCAAAACTGAAATTCGAACCAAAAACAAGATCAATTAACATACAAATAATTTTAGGCTTCTTATGGTCTAATCAAATGTCCCATTAAAAATATTTGGGCTCCACCCCTTTTTGATCAAACTTCAGGTCATTTAATCTAAAGCTAGCAGAACCCAAATCGAAAATCGGACCAAAACCGAGATTGCAACCCAAAACAAAATCAATTAACATACAAATAATTTTAGGCTCATGATGGTCTAATCAAATGCCATTTGGTTAGGTCATAATGAGCCTAAAATTGTTTGTATGTCAATTGATATTGTTTTGGGTTCTAATTTCGGTTTGGGTTCGATTTTCGATTTGGGTTCTGCTAGATTTAGATTAAATGACCTGCAGTTTGGTCAAAAAGAAGTAGAGCCCAAAATTTGATTAGACCATTTGATTAGACCATAATGAGCCAAAAGTTATTTGTTTGTTAATTGATTTTGTTTTAAGTTCTAATTTCGGTTTTGGCTCGATTTTTGATTTGGGTTCTGCTTAGCATCAGATTAAGTGACCTGAAGTTTGGCCAAGAACGAGTGGAGCCAAACAATTTTTAATGTGGCATTTGATTAAGTCATAATGAGCCTAAAATTATTTGTGAGTCAATTGATCTTGTTTTGGGTTCTAATTTCAGTTTGGGTTCGATTTTCGATTTGGGTTTTGCTAGCTTTAGATAAAATGACGTGAAGTTTGATCAAAAAGGAGTGGAGCCCAAATATTTTTAATATGGCATTTGATTAGACCATAAGAAGCCTAAAATTATTTGTATGTTATTTTATCTTGTTTTGAGTACTAATTTAGTCCATTAGTAAGAACCGAAAGACTTTCTAGATAAGATTAACGAATTGGCTCATCGATTAGAGGAAAGTTCGTTGGTTGAGGCCCGACCGTAGGTTCCATTACAAATGAACCTACAGAACTGAAATGGGACTGGTAAGACATCGTATGGCCGCTGAGCAGAAAAGAAGAATGAATCGAATGGCTCGCAGCAGCCAGCGCAACACAATTAATTTACGACGAAGAATGAACACATTTGTAACAGTAGAGAGAAACGTCAAGAAAGGGGGGAATGCTAGAAAACATAATGAATGAAATATTTTGAAATACGAGCGTGAACTGATGAGTATCCGTATTTGAAGAGAGGTGACATTGCTAAGGGAAACTAATATTACCATTCTACCTCGTGAAACACCATGTTTTCAATGACGTCATGCGAAAATTCAGATTGATTCATAAGCTAGTGTTGATTTGACAGAAATTACTACTACACGGATACAATGGAAACATAAGATTATCCGTATTTTGGCACTAATTTGGATAGTGAAATGTGCGAAGAAATAAATGTAAAGCTCTAGGTGGTTTTTGACATATTGATTACAACAAATTTTAACGTGGCCATACATCTGTTTTTAATGAACTACGCCTTGAGGAAATCAAGGTAAAGGTTCATGACGTAATTCTAAAAAGATGTCGCCTCGATGGGTGCCATGATCGCTCTTGCCTTCGAAGCAGTGTTTCAACCACTTTAACGGAACTTGTTTTTTCGTCTAGTTGCCTGTTTGAATTTTTGTCGAGAAACATCCTAATTTTTGTGTTTGTAAATTAATACAAGACGTTTAGTTATTCGTTTGATTTTGTAAAAGACGCCCAAACCAACCTGCGTCTGCAAAATAGTTTAAAATTATCTATAGGTAAGTGAAGTGGTTTTTTGTTTATATTTGACACTTCAAGTAACTTTCTAATTATATAAAATATTTCTTATACCAATATAGCTATAATGTTAGAACGGACAACGGACGAAACGGACGAGGTCAGGATGGACAAATATAAACTATTAAAGTAGATGTACATGAAGCTAGCCCGATACTCAGCCCGAAAAAAAACGCGATAGCAACACTAAACTATCACTATCGTGAGAGTTTACAATCCCAGCACGAAAAAATGTCACTATCGTAACAGCAAATAGTATCATGATAGAATGTCATGACATTTATAATATTCTTCAGCCCGAAATTTTAAAATTACTTTTATGTATTTTTAAGATATATTTCTATGCTTGGTGGCATAGTCAGACTCTTCATTTATATGAAGCTAGACTAATAATTAGTTGAAAAGCCCGTTAGCAATACTAAACTATAACTATCGAGAACATTTTATATCCTAGCCCGAAAAAATAGCACTGTCGCAACAGTAAAATGTGGCATGACAATCTGTAATGATATTTAGAGCATTCAGCCCGAAATTATAAATGTAAATTTTAAATATTTTTAAATTATCTCTTCAATTGTTGGAAAACCTAGACAGCCCAAAAATAACCTGAAAGCGACAATGCGGAAACTTAATTAGCATTCAGTGATTGATCACTATGAGTCTAGCAAGAACTTCCAGCCCGATATTTAAAATTGATGTTTATGGATATAATCGTTTGATTCTCGCCTCACAGGTGATTCACGACCACTTGGCATATACCGCCGGATTCGTTGAAGTTTTGACTACAAACGAGGAGATATGTAGAAAACATTCTATCTGTAATTATCTGGATATAGTATGCATTGCCTGTATATGCCATGTGCTGGTGAACCTCCTGTGAATCGAGATTCAAACGACTATATCCAGATAATTCCAGATATAATTTTTCTACATATCCCTCAGTTTGTAGTCATGAGTTTAACGATTTCGACGGTACATGTCATGTGCTCGTGAATCGCACAATGAGGCTTGATTTAATAGACAAGTAAGTAAAAAATTAAAATTTCGGGCTGAAAATTCGGGCTTGCTTCACGTGTGTTGATTGTTTAGGAAATATTAGTTAATAAATAATGTCATAAATATAATTACATATTTTAATTTCATTCCAGATTTATAGAGATCGAACGAGTAATTAAACGATTCCCAGTTTACAAATGGTAAAATTTAGTTAAAAATTATAAAACAATGAAATACTAACATCCTCTTAAATATTTTCAGAAACCAATGGACAAACTAGATATCAAGCGGATTAGAAGTGATACTTTGTCGAAAGGTGATGTTCCAGCCATCTTTCAAAAAGTGTAAACGGTGCTATGAGATTACAGCGAAAGTACATTTGGCGTGAAAATATTTTTATCGAAAATGAGGCGTTCAAAACTCTGAACGGTGATATTTAATTAAACCGGTGAAAATTATTGTATCCAAAAGTATTTTATGGCGATAACATACAACAAGTTCAAACGGAATTAATTTCTCAATATCCAATCGATGGGATTGTGTTAATCCTTTATTTTTCTGTGTGTATCTTACCACATACCAGAGTTCAAATTTAATTATTTTATGACACATTTTCTTCTAAAACACTATCTCTCATTATTTTATTGATTAAGCCCAAGTAACCCAGTAAGTGAGTTCAATGACAGCGACATCAAACATAAAATAATTAATCAAAATTTACTTCACACCATAACGTTATTTAAAGGTAATTGCACTTTATTGTCATTTTGTCGCACGAACTTCTTGTTAATAGTTTTTTGGTGAATATCCGGTTGCCAATATTTTATAACAAGACAAATAATCCAGTTATGATTGTACAAAAGAATGTTACGAAAGCCAATTTCCCATAGCGACCAAATCAACCATTCACCAAAATAATTTCATTCTTTAATACAACAACCTCTCGAGTGACTTCGTCATCTGCAGAAAAATTCTATAGGAGTGTCAATAAGCATAAACAATTAAAGCATTTGACCTTTTCATATTTAACACAGTTTTTGTGTCTTGCCAAGCCGTGTACCATGTCGAAAATTTCAAAAAGCTGTTCACAGAAAACTACTTCAGCATTAAAGTTTTGTATCGTTTGCCTATGTTCAAAAACATAAATTTTTCTAACATAAAAGAATAAAAACGAAAAACGGTTGATTAATTAATGATCTTTGATAGATAATGATGATGGTTAGTCATTTGGTCAAATACAAAATTCTATTCTTATATACTTTAAGACTATACGAATATTATAAGTTGTTGAGCCTCTTAGTTGTTGTTGTCGATGAATTTTTATTTTCAGTTATTTTTGTTACAATGAGTTAATCGCATGATTATGTAGAATTAGTTAGTTGTTTCGGAATAGAAAAATTACAAAATAATCAAAACTACTTAAACATCATCGAATAATGTGTATAATGGTATGCACGCGGTGCTTGTACAAGGAACTTAAAAATTTGAATGTTTCTTTAAATTTAGAAGATATTTTCGTAACGAATTTCAAGGGCAAATCAAATCGGTTTGATATTGATTTTGTGTTATAGTTTCACGACTCAGCGCAGACATTTCGTAAATGATGTCGGTAAATCATCAAGGTTTATATTTCTATATTATTATTACATCGGGGCCCTTAAATCAATTTTGAATTTCTGTGAATCGATACTTTGCTTTGATCGTTAGACAGATTTTATATTTAGATTAATTTGTGGTTTGCGAATTAACAAAATGTATCTACATCTGATGTGATGATAAAAACCTGTAGTTTGCGGTTAAAATTTGCATTTCAATATGTTTTACCAGAATCTGATGTCACCAGTTTAAAGAAATTATTTTGATGGTTTTTCTATTGTTTGGTGCAGCGGGTACAGTGATTTATTCCGGATTACGTTACTCATTGAATTATAATAAAGGTTTAACGGTTTATAATCTCTTGACAATAGCAAACTTTGGCCTTTTTGGATAAAAACAAAATCCAACTAAATCATGAATCAACGATCGTATTATAAGTTATGAACTTTTTAACGTGACTAAACATTTGGGTTTATATTTATGATATGTTGTCATACGCAGAACTATTCTGTTGGCAAGCCGATATAACACACCAAAAGTTATGTTTGCCGAATAGGTCCACAAGCGAAAAAGCTGTAATCAAAATTAGGCTTGACATTAAACCATTTTAAAATTTGCGTACAGAAATATAAATAAACAATTTTTATCACGTCCGTCAAGTTCATTTTGAAGTTATAAATACTCGTACATAATGCAAGCTATTTTCATAATTCATTGATTAAACTGCAAAACATCATTTGAATTTCATAAGTTGAAATTCCATTGAATGGATGGATCACACCTGCTTTATATTCTAAATTGTACAAGTGCTTAGAGGACGAGAATATGAGATAAGTAAAGTCAAATCATAAACATAGTCTTTAAAATGTTGAAAAACATTTTGTTTAGAAATTAAGGTGAAAACACCTTGTTTACTCAATTCTGAATCTCACTATACCCATATTTTGAAAAAACGACTCATTACTAAATATTTATACCCAGTATTTTTATTGAAATCAGTGCCAAGACTATCCAAGTTGTCTGCGCCTGGTATTTCCTATTAGTCAACCAATGAGGATTTCGCGACCTTATCGACAGCGAAATAACTGAAAACCGAGACTCTAGAAAATGATGTTGCGAGTTTTAATACTTTCGTTTACTATTTTCTCGACTCCAGTAGTGCTAATCTACATTTTCCCCGTGAGAATTAATTAGCACAAACTATGCTTAAGCCAACTGCATGAGTGCAAGCAAAAATTAATAATTTGTGATCCGCGCGCTAACCCAATCAAAACGCATGAAAATATTTCTTCTCCATTTTTTAGTTAAAGTTAAAATATTTGTATAGTGCGGTACTCGGTCCGCAGACGACCAACCTACAGATATATAAAATTTTGCTTAAAAAAGTAAATGAGTAACCTATTTCAAGCACGGTACATACGACGGATGGAAATCCTTGATATTTCGCATCTCAAACGAGAAGTTAGTAACATATCGGTTTTCTGCTCTCTATTTGGTCTATTTTACTTGAAAATTTTGATTTTCTTTTACTTGCGCTTGGCTTAATTCAACAGTATTGAATGGTGAATATTTTCGTGCTTTTTTTATATGTTTTCCGGTTTTAATTTTAGTATTTTATTAAATAATTTTCATAAATTGTATTGGTTTCGCGAAATTTTAGTTCGAATAATTATTTTCTGTTTCATAAATCTTTTATTAATTTCGCGTATTTTAAATTGGTGACTTAAGTTTTTAAAAATGTCTTTTTCAAGTCAAACAATACTCGATATGTTGAATGGACACATATTAATTTTGGATGCCGTCTTATCGATGTATTTAAAAAACGAGTTCGATAAATTCGAAAACCGGCATCGTAGTATCAGGCGGTTCAGTGTTAACTCGGTCAATCGCAACAGATACCAGTAGTGATTTTATGAACATCTTGCTACCGAAATGCGATTAGTAGATACGGAATCATTTGCGAATTTCCATCGTATGACACCGGTCGTGTTTGATGAGTTGCTCGCAATGGTGGGTCCTCTGATCCAGAGAAATGACATTGCCGAGAGCTCGATATCAGCATGTCAACGGTTGTCTTTAATCCTACGGTAATTTGTTTCAAATACCTTGCAAGTGGCGACAGCATGGTGTCTACCGGGAAATACTCCTATCAAATACCAAAGACTACGACATCGGTAACCATAAGGGAACCAATCGTTGTAGGGAATATTAAAAGAAATTGTATTTGCAAAGCCCAGTGAAGCAATGTGGCCCGAAATTAGTATTCAATTCCAGCAACAATGGAACTTCCCACATTGTTAAGTGTCGATGGATGGAAAACATGTGATGATACAAGTAAGCACATTTCAATAAAATGTTATTAAATTGTATTAGTGTAGCAAGCACATATTTCATTTATAGCCGTTTTCTCATTCCGGTTCGATCAACCGAAACTATAAACATAGTCACAGTGTTGTGCTTTTCGCAATAGCCGATGCAGACTATAAATTTATTGTTGTCGACATTGAAGCACCAGGCCATACAGGAGACAGTAATATATTTCGGCGAAGCACTTTTGGGAGAGCAGTGATACGCGGTAATTCTCGTCTAAACGTGCCACCTGCAGAGAACCTCGAAGACAATTTAAAATACTCTTACGTATTTATAGGAGATGAAGCATTCCAGCTGCTTTCGAATTTAATGCGTCCATATCCTGGCTGAAATACGTCGCTACTACCAATTGAAAAAACTTCTTTCAAATATCGATTGTCTAGAGCCCGATGAATGGTGGAGAACGCGTTCGGTATTCTATCCAGTCGGCGGCGTATTAGGCATAATTAAAGCCACTGTCGTTTTACACATTTGGTTGCGGGAAAAAATAAGGGATGAATTCTGCAAGTACTTCGATGAAGTTGATGTGTTACCATGACAGTATTCCACGATCCATTAAAAAATACATGTAAAATTTATATAAAATTATAACTTTATTGATTTTAATTAAATTATTTTATTTAAGAAAAGTAATTTAAATTTTTAATTTAGTCTTTAATTTATCGTATTTCATCACATTTATTTTCATCGTATCACATATTTACTTAAAGTTAAAAAAATATATTTTTTAAAAATTAATTATTATTTTGTTGTACCAAATCCTTTTTTGCTTCTTCGAGGGACGGATTTCAGCTAAACAGTACCTTTATTTGGAGCGAATATGGCAGTTCCTTGAAATCAGCGTCCTCTGACGCCGCATTAACCAGCAGTCAATTTTTCTCTGAGTTATTAACTGTCTCAATTAACTGTCGATGGGCATTCATGGTTTTCATAACCGAACACAAAACTGGTACAAATGGATTTTCCTCTGTCCGTTTTCTTTTGTGCGATGGACCAGCTCTGGGCATTGGCACAGGTGGCGAGTTGAGGGACGATAGTGAGCGACAATAGAGTATCGTCGTTCGACATTTCGCTAGCAGTTTCAGCAAACAAATGTTGAAAACGATTTTGTTGCATCTTTTCCAATTCGTAGCTGCTCTCGGTTGGCCTAAAATGGAAATAATTATTTTATTTAGCAATATGTTTTTCAATAATAAGTGGTTATACACATATAAATTCCGACAAGTTTCATTGTATTTTGTAATAAAAACATACTCGGATACTATGATGTCTCCCAAGAAGGTCATATTTCTCTGAAGCCACTGATCATTGGAAGAAGAAGGTACTGAACTTCCGCTTTTACCAGGTTTTTATTGTTTACGTATCGGGAGCGTAGAACATTCCATCTTTTTTACACATCTCAACACTTTGTCCGATACTTTCTGCTATTTCAGTCCATAAGATAGGTTTTATGGTGTGTTTCTATAGTCAGCGAGGGACAGGCTATATATAATTTCTCGCCACGACTTTTTTATTTCTTCAAGGAGTTTTTCATTTACCTCTCTGGTGGTGGCCATTCTAAAAATATACACCACATTAAAAAACTTCATTTTTATTTAACTGAACTCTTCTCACCTTTTGCAAATAATTTCTATAATCACAGCAATATTAAAACTTAATCCTATATATTTAAATATAATTTATTTTACTAAAATATTTTATAAACTAAAGAAAACCACAAATAATACGATTACGAGAACACTTTACAATACAATAAATGAAAATGTCATAAGGAAAAACTATTTACAACACACAAAAACTTGAGCAAAAAAGTATAATGATCTACAAAATATGGCTCAAAAATTACAGTTTTCCTTTTTTTTTTAATTGGTTGTCTGCAGAATTTTTTGCTCAGAGTTGAGATTTTGTCAACTTTTTGGGATGAAAGGGGCGTGTATTTTGTACTATTTCTTTCATTTGATTGGATGAAATGGCGCGATTTGAAAATCCCGGATTTCCATCCGACGTATGTACCGGGCTTCAAAGCCTTCCAGTTTTTTTGTTTTTTACTTGTGTTAGCCAAATTTTCGTGAAAATGGAACAATTTGTAATGCAAATATTGTGTCGTCTAGACCAACCTCGGTAAACAATTTTAACATGCAAACGAATTATTTTTCAGAATATCCCGTTCGGGCGGTGCCAGAGTTTCTAATATTTGCGACGTATACCATAATTGTGCGTATCTGCAAAAGTTTTCCTTTAACAATCGGTACGTTAATAGCTTTGCATCTTTATAATTCTGTTGTTTAAGAACTCGACAGATACGAGTAGCTTTTGTGCCGAATTGTTCAACAATTATATTCTCGAAACTCATATTGACATTTTGACCGACCCCACTATATCCGGCTTTACGAGTAATAATTGAAATGTATACTGATCCAGCTTTTCTAGAATATCAGCATTTTTGGATTTTTTATCCAACAATAATTTCTGCTCCCACATTAATTTAACCGGTTAAAATTATCTTGATTTCTCGTTGTATTACTATTTACTATTTGCCAAGCTCCTGTTGCCCATCGTTTGTAAAACGTCTTTGAGTCGGTTTTTCACTCGATCGTTGTTATCATAAAGAAGTCCCGAAACTGGCTGGGTAGTCAGTTGTTCAAAATTCACATGCCTAAAACCTCTGAATTTTGCGTCTTCATTTTTCTGCAGCTGGAGTAAAATCCTTTAAAATGTTTGAAATATATGACTTGCCGCTTTCCGGATCAGAATTTAATATTTCTAAAATAATTGTTAAATAAAAATGCGAAAATACGCTAGACGTCTCCCGATGAAAATACAACAATTTCAATCGAATCAAGGAAGCGCCCAAAAAATGTAGACTAATTTTATTGAGCAAAATCTACTAGATACTAACTTCAGACTGTGAGTGCTGATAAAATATCATAGTCGTGCAGTAGCCTTTATTGCAGATTTCAAAAATGTTCCTGCTGCATCCACACGGGAATCGTCAGTTCCAATTTATAGCAAGAAGTAATCTTACAGTGACTAAATGAGTCAAGTACATTTACATGTAACCATTGGTCAAAGATAAGCTTCCCCAGCTACCCCATCGACCACAGGTGAGCTAGATTTTCTAATTTGTTTGGAATAAAAAGGTTATGGTATCACCATCATCTGGTGATAGTATAGAAAGCGTAATGCCGGACACAATGGTGTTAATAATTTTAAACTGCTGAGGGTATGACCACAATTAAGCTAAGAAATTTATGGGTATTAAAAGCGTAAACTTATCAAGTCAAAGTACCTTAGATTTATTCATTTCGGACATTTGCAACCAAGTACCGTGGGGCTTCGTATACATATTCACATTGCGTACCTTAAAAACATTGAAGTACTTATTACGTTGGTACGTCGAAACGTCTACTAAATACTATCTAGAACTAATGTCTATGAAAAACGGTAAGGCGCGAGGCCTAGTCAACATCGACATCGAAATTATACAAAGATCTTGCTAATCCTTTTACCAAATGTAACTCACTTTTTGAACGAATGTCTTGATAAAGGAATTTTAAACTTGGATATTGGTAAGTTAGCATATTGTAGCTTGCTATCGATTTGACGATTCTGCCATCATTCCGAATTAATTTGTCATCTACCATAAATAGTTGCAACAGCTTGAGAGGACTTGGCTTGGACAATTGTTTCTTCTGTTTGGACATTCAATAATCGTCATGAAAATACAACTTTGGCATAAGTTCGCCTTAACTCAATGCATTTATAAACAGAACACGTATGATTGATGATAATTATACGGTATTTAAGCGGCTCCGCCTTTTTAGCACTCCATCTAAAGGTTCTCACAAAAATTCTTATTGAATTTGTTTGCTTAGGATCGGTCACTAGTTTTTATCGTGTGGTCTCTTACGATTAAACGGTAAAAAAATAATGAATAACTAAAAAAAATCCCAGGTTGCACCACATTGCAAGAAAATCATACCGTTTTAGATGAGGATTGGTCAACATATTATGGCCTTTGACCACCAGTTGATCAGTTTTTATTGCGAAAAAACAAAATCAAAATTGTATTGTATTCAATAAAGTCAGGTTCGTCGCTTATTTGGAAATTTCATTTTACGAAATTAAAACCAAATCCAATTGGTGTATAGATGAATCTTAAGATTGAATTGCTTCATTTTTTGGTTCTTCATAACTTAAATAACAATTAAAAGCAAAACATCATTTAGATTAGTTTAATCCTAGGATTATCACAAATCCAACAATCGGAATGGTTTGGTCGACTGTCGTTGACGATTGGTCACTATCTGTTTTCGATTGGTCATCCCTTCGTAGCGATTTATTGCGAAAATTTGTTGAAAACTCATCTTTCCGCACGAGTCCAAGTGTAAGAGTTTGAAAAGCTGACCAATACTAATAATTTTATAAATCGAACGATCTTAATCATTTGGTCAATTGTGATTGAGGATTAACCACTAGATGTTTTTGTTTAGTTTTCGCTAAAATTCGTTAAAAACCCATATATCCGCACAATTCGAAGCGTTCAAGTCTGAATTTTTTTTCAAAATCTAACGATTGAAATGTTTTGGTCGACTGCCGATGAGGATTGGTCACTAGTTCTTTTCGTTTAATATTCATTAAACACACATCTTTCCGCCCGATTCGAATTGTTCGGTTATGGAAAGTAGACCAACACTTATAATTTTAGAAATCAACGATCGGAACCGTTTGATTGAATGTCGTTGAGGATTGCTCAACCGTTGTTTTCGTTTGGTCATCCCTACGTAACGCTTTATTGCGAAAATTGGTTAAAAACTCAACTTGCCTCACAATTCGAGATTTTCGAGTCTGGAGAGCAGAATAATACTAATATTTTTATAAATTCAATGACTGGAATCGTAGGGATATCCAAATAAAAATATCTAGTGACCAATTATCAATTACAGTTGATAAAACGATTAGTTATAGTAGGATTTATAAAACTATTAGTAGTGGTCCGCCTTTCTAAATTTTGATCGTTGGATTTATAAAATTATTAGTATTTGGCAGTGTTTCAGACTCTAACAATTCTAATTGTGTGGAAATTATGAGTTTTTAACAAATTTTCTCAATAAATCGATACGCAGGGGTCACCAATCGAAAACAACTTTTGACCATTCCGATATTCGTACAAACGATTTCGATCGTTTGATTTCTAAAATTATAAGTATCGGTCCACTTACCAGAACCAAATACATCGAATCGGGCGAAAATATGAGTTTTAAATTAATTTAAGTTACCAATCCTCCTCGACCAAACGATTCCGCAATCGGTCGATTTTTTTTTAAATATTAGTAGTGATGAATACGAGTATATAGGTTTTTAACGAATTTTAGCGAAAAATAAACGAAAATATCTAGTGAAGAACCAAAAAATTGAATTGATCTTACTTGAATTGGTTTAATCATAAGTGACCAAACGATAAAAACTTTGTGATCAATCCTGACCAAACGATGACCAAACGAATTCAATTCTCATTTTTGTCAAAACCCTTAGATGGGGTGCTAAAACTGCTTTAGGTGCTAAAAGTGCAGCCATTCGTTTCTTCTGACATTTTATCATCAGACGATAAATGTGTGGAAACTGGCCACTCTTCTGTACTATATATTGCATTCAGTTACTACGGGCATATTTGTTTAGTATTGCTGTTGTTCTGTTTATCACAAACCCCTTCCAGTCATGTATTGTTTCAATCGGTGAGATGAGTTCGTTAGCAAAACTACGATCCGAAACCCCAGACATGTGAACCGATCAATTGGAGAAACCTTAGTTTCTGCTGCCAAAATTGGAGTACCCTTTTCACTTACGGCACATACAACAGCGCCAACAGCATTTTTGTTTACGTTAATAAAGCAGTGAAACATCACGCTATTTTGAGAACCAATCCATCGTTTAATCTTGGTTTGTATATCCTGTCGCAATTCGTTGTCCCAATTAAAGTTACAATTATTCGAATTAGATTTCTAGCTTCATATTTAAAGGAGACAGCCATCCGAGCGGGTTGAAGAATCGACTTTGGTCGACTCCCAACCACTTTGAAAATCTTGTGGAACTCACCAATTCAATTCCAATATGAGGAAGATTAAGAATCCGAAAAACTTAAGAAATTGGCTAGTTGGCCATTTCATGTACTGCTCTGTTAGCTAAAACGATGCTGGTTCCATACGTCACCGTTCGTGGTTTGTATACAACCCGTGGTAATATAGATGAACCATTCATTCTCTATAAAATTCTGTGGTGTTTCGCATAGTTATCGTCAACGCTAACCCCTCCTCCCATGTATTTCGTTTTTGATACAGTATCTTTTAGAGGCTTGTTTGTTTTTTCTCAATTTACGAATTAAAATTTATGAAAATTCTATTCCTATAAAATGCACAAATTTCATCAGTTTCGAAAATATTAAAGATATACGAGTATTTAAATGTTAAGGCGAAACCTAAAACTTTATTTTACTGTTTTCTTGGCGCCCACATTAGCACTATTTATCCCTCGTATGAGTACTACTATAATTAACACAAACTATAGGCTTACAAAGTGACATTTTTAAATTTTACAGTTTACTTGTCGCAGTTACCCACACGGGAACTGCCATTTACCAAGTACATTAACTTAACTGAATATTAAACTAACACAAATAAAAATGGCGGTCTGATTAAAATAGGCGCAGGTGATCACAAATCAATTGTGTTCACTTTTCATTTAGCTTTATCATCAAACTCCGATGAGAATGAGATATGTTTTAATTTTACTTAGAATAAAAAACGAAGGGCGAGTATAATGCAGCCAACACCCGTCTCTCTTTAACCACGAACGTATATACATATATCTCGAAGAGAACACAGTGTAAAATTAAACTTACCGAACTATTGGTAAGCCTACCTTGTATAATCAAAATAGAGTATCCATGCTGGAACTTCTAAAAACCAACAAGGTTGGTTCAACCATTGTTGGATAAAAATTTAATTTTTAAATTCATTTAAAACTTTTAGTTTTTTCGTAAATGCTAAAGTTTTCAACAGCATCGCAAAAATTTAAAAATCCCATTGAATCTGCTGTAACTCTCCGGTACAAGAATTTCTACCAAATTTCGCAAGGATCTCCCAATTAATCGAAAAAGTTTTAGAATAAAGTTTTATTCCAGCTGTCAATTCGCCGGAACTGTAGAGATGCAAAATTTTGTGGAATCTATTTTTTTTACCACACCTCGTAATTTCCGGTAAAATTTCAAAAATGGTTTGATTGATTTTGATTCAAATATTATTGGCAATCGTTTTGTTTTTAATAATTAATTTTTCGTACGGTATAAACTTTTCAAAGTAGCAAAAATAGCGAAAAAATATGAGCCGATTTCTTCTAAACATAACTAGAACTTTATAACTAGGAAGTTTCTAAAATCGACTATTTTTGATTTCGAAGTTATAGCGAATGGTAAATATGCAGAAAACTGTCGGTCAAAGTTGTTTATGATAGTAAACTTAACTACTTTATTTTTCGTAGTCAAATAATGTATAGTTATGAAAGTGTTCTGGAAGTATTTTTCATGAATAATTTTGTCTACGAGATTGTTGCAGATTTATTATTCGTTATATCACCGAATTCAAAAATGTAGTTTTTATAAAATTTTGTGTGTGGATGTAACTGTGTGTGGTGCCGTGCCAATTAAATGTCTGTAGCTTTTTTACTGTCCAGATGCATTCTGGAAATCAATATAAAACTTACCACTACAAACTACTCATTTTTGGCTAAAATTGGTCCACCGGCCTCGATTAACTTCTTCATTTTATACAATTTACAAGAAAAATGATTTAAATTAACAGATTCTGAATAAACTTTGCGACAATATCGGCCCAGTGTTTCAAAATTGGAGCGGAAATGAAAATTTGTGAGAAAAGCTGTTTTTAACAAAATTCAAACTCTGTACAGCCTAGACGGATTGATGGTTTTACATAAAATTTCATAGTTATAAGATAAATTGGCAGGTTCGAAAAATGTATGGTCGAAATCAATCCACCGCAAGTGACAGCTTCCATATGAGCTTTTTCTGTATTTTGAAAATATTTTGAAAAGTAAATAGCATTTAAGAAAAAATTTCAAACAAAACTATTTTAACTCTGTTTAGGCGGAATGAATATTCGAAATAAATCTTCATACTAATTTTTTTTTTCATTAATTAATGATCTCCCCCATTGCGAAATTTTGTGAAAATCTTTGTTACGAAAGTGGCAGCTACAATGGAAGCTTTTTAAATTTTTACAATGATGTTGAACAGTTTAGAGTGTTTACAAAAAACGACAGAATTAAACGATTTAATTAAATTAAAAAATTAAATTTTCAACCAACAATGTTTTTTGATTATACAAGACAGTTTTACCAAAAGTTTAGTAAGTTGCATTTTTCGCCTTACAAATTAAGTGTGGTGAATTCGAAATTTCACATTCCTCGAAATAGAAAGTCTGGTGTTGGCTACAGAAAACAGACCACTACATTTTTACTTTCTTTTACGTAGTAAAAGTAGGTTTAGTAAGCTTCAAAAATTTTAACCTCAAGGCTTTTGCAAAATTATCATTTACTGTATCGCCAAAGTCAAAAGTACTAGTTTTAATAATATCTCTTTCTCTGTATGGGCGTATGTGGTGCCGTGTCCACTAAATCAATGTTGGTTTTCTAAACCCCAGACGGATTGACTGATCAGGATGAAGCTTCATTTTGGCTGAAATTGATCCACCCGAAGTAGCAGCCTCCGAACAAGCTTTTTCGTTTCATGCAAATATTTTGAAAAATATATTATTTACGATAGATTTTACATTAAATTTGCAACACTAGTGGTCAAGATAGTAGTTTTTCAATAAATATTCGGCTCTCTGTACTGCCAACGGACTGATTAGAGATTCCAGTGCGAGGAGCAGTACTTTTTGTAGAGAGAGGACATAACATTTTGACCATAATTTGCCAAGCGAAGTCACAGCTTCTGTAGAAAATTTTTCGTTTTTCCAAATGTTTTGAAAACTATGCCATTTTCGAGAAAAATGACTATGGACTAAAAGAATCTAAATTAATTTTGAAGCAATATAGGCCCTGAACAGTTTTCTGCAATTTAAGCAGAAATAATCATTTTTGACAAAAATCCAATTTTCAACAAAAATTCGACCCTGTACCACCCAGAAAGACTGAATGACCGAGATGCAACTTCATACCTTACCTATTTCCACAAAATGAGAGATCCAAGTAAATTTTGACCGAAATCGGTCACCGGGAGTAACAGCTTCCATAGGAGCTTTTTTGTTCTTTTGCAAATATTTTAAAAAATATACCATTTCCGAGAAAAGCGCCTACATACAAAAGATTGTAAATTAATTTTGCAACAATACCGGTTCAGAATGGTTTTCAAATTTAATCGGAAATGATGATTTTTTACAAAAAAGTTTCGTCAGCGGATTGATTGATCGGGATGAAACTTTATACTTAAACTTTATCCATTTATTGGGAGGTCATTGTGAAATTTGGAGGAAGTCTATGTGCTGCAAGTATATAGCTGCTTTAAGCTTTAAGTTTTTCAATTATTTTTAAAAGCTTAGCATTCACCAAAAACGAAAAAGATTTAAAAATTTAAATAAATTATTAAAATAAATTTTGAGCAAAAAATGTTTAACCTTTTGTTATTCTGAAATCCATGCAGGGATATTGCCTTGAGTTTATAAAGGGTGTTTTTTAGAGGCGGATAAATTTAAATTGAAATAAAACATAGAGAATTTTGAAATTGACTTTTTTAATATATAATTTTATGGCATTAATATTTGAATATGAGTTCGGGCATGTGGCCACCACGGCCGACGCGTACATCTCAAGCGTCGAATGTTGGCTTCCAAGTGCTCAACTTTTTCTAGTTTATCGGCGTAGACATGCGACTTTACTCAGATAAAATAATCTAATGGCGTCAAATTGTTAACAGGTCCATTTCGTGAAATTAATCGTTCGTCAAAGGCTTTTTTCAGTAAATTAATTGTTTCGCGCACTGTGTGGTACGTGGCGCCGTTCTGCTAAAACCACACGTCTGCAACATTAATGTCTTCCAATTGAGGCACGAAAAGGTTAGAAATCATTTCTCCATATCGCTCACCGTAGGCTGTAATGTTCACTGAATAAAATTTTCAAATGAAATTGTGAATCAATAGCAAAGTTTCCTTCGGCCTATTCTCCAAATGTACAGCGCGAACGATGATCGTGCGGCTTCAATTCCCGAACAAATTGAATCTTGTTAGCACGTAAACTATGATCTTTACGAAACAAATTCTATAAAGTGGAAGGACACCAGTTTAATTGCTAAGCACCGCTTCTTGTGTGCGCATTTTTTACATCTTACGGGATGCGCGTTATCGTTTAGAGTAAACGTATTGCGAAAACGATCCATAGTTTTACGAATTAATCGCTCTGATGGAAGATTATGACAAAACTAACCTCAAAACTACCGAGAACTGTCCAATCGCAGCTGTCACAGAAAACAGTGTTGCATATTGAAAGCATAACCACCTCTAAAATACACCCGTTGCAAAACAGTTTTACCAACAGTGAGATATGTTGTATTTTTAGCCTTCAAATCAAGTGTGGGGTATTTGTGATTTACTACGCATAAGATATTAATCTCCACTTTCATACTACACAAAAGATATTAAAAACAGTTTTAGTCAAAAATCGCAATTTCCGCTTAAGTTTTACACAATTGGTCTGGGCCGAAATTGTTGCAAAATTAATTTGGAATCGCTTTTATTTTAAATCATTTATAAATATTTGCAAATAATTTGCAAAATACAGGCTGCCACTGGGATCTCCCTAATTATGTGAAGATAATAAGCTTGAAGTTTCATTTCGATCAGTCAATTTGTCTGGGCTGAACCGAACCTGAAAAATAACCAGATAATATAACATCATTGACAAATACCTACAAAGGATATAGCGTCAGCGAAATAAATAAAATAAAAAAATTTTGGCATTGTTGAAAATTATTCGTGTATCACAGTGTTAAAGCTAGCAGAACCCATACAGCAGAGCATTATAAGATAGTATGGATAATATTTAAAAATTTTGGGCTCCATTATTTCCAACTGAAACGATGGGTTCTGCTAGCTTTAGAAAAAATTAGCAGAACCCATATAAAAAAATTATTTAAAAACAGTTGAAATATTATAGGTTAAATTTAGGCTAATTAAGGGACCTATTAAAATTTTTATAAGTCTGCTTATTAGTGCCTCAGGCAAAAGGCTCATTTCAAAGGTAACAGAACCCAAACCAAGAACCGGACTAAAACCAAAATTATAACGCAAAACTAGATCAATTGACTTACAAATAATTTTATGCTCATTATGGCTCAATCAATGAACCCTTTAAAATATTTAGGCTCCTCTCGTTCTTTACCAAGCTTTAGGTTTTTTAATTTAACGCTAGCAGAACCCAAATCAAAAATCGATCAGAAACCGAAATTATAACGCAAACCAAAATCGATAGATAAACCAATAATTTCAGGCTAAAATCGTGCTTGACTAGGTTAGGTTTCAGTGGTTGCTTACTGCACACTTAGGCCAATTTTTAGGCCCATTGTGATACCACTCATTCACTTCACATCATTAACCCACCTACTTCACCTACTCACACAACTACAGTATACCACCTGCACATTGCAAGCTCCATGTCAACCTGTACATTGACATGGAAGGTGGGTCGGCGCGTGACACGGAATTCTGCACTCCATCAGAGGGTCTTAGTTGTATTTATTAGCATCACCGATCGTAATCGATGATGAAAATTCGATTTGCATCTAGCCTCTGATGGGATTCGAACCCAGCACCTCCCGGTCCAAGTGCCGAAGCTTTAGCCACTGCACCACTTGTCCGGTCCTCCGGTCCATCGGGCTTGACTAAGCTTTAGGTCATTTAATTGGAAGCTGATAGAACTCAAATCGAAAATCGGAGCAAAACCAAAATTTTAACGCAATACTAGTTCAATTGACATACAAATCATTTAGGCTCATGCAACTTGATTTTGTTATGCGTTCTAATTTCGGTTTTGGTCCGATTTTCGATTTCGGTTCTGCTAGCTTTAAATTAGCGACCTATGACGTATGTCAATAGATATTGACCTATTTTAGAAGTGGCTAGGGTGATAATTGGTTTTAACCTGGCAAAGCATACCGCACTCGGACCATACAGAACCGACTAAGAAAGATCGTTCTTAGTCGGTTCTGTTGGTCCGAGTGCGGTATGCTTGGCCAGGTTAAAATCAATTACCACCCTAGCCACTTCTAAAATAGGTCAATATCTATTGACATCTGGATGCCATTTTCACAAATAAAGTTACGTAAATAACAAAAATGACAATATCTGGAGATGGATGTATGCTTTCGGGACATATCCCATCAAATTTGTTTGAATTGTAAAGTTAGCAAGTTTCAAAAGGTATACATTTTCTCAATCCTATGAAATGGTTAATTGCCATCCAATTAAAATTTTCTTTTAATCCCTTACACTATATAAACCAATTTGATATTTTAAACTGAAAACTGCGGTTCCACCTATTTAGTTGTGTATGATAATTTCCATCTGCACTCTAAATCCTTCATTTCAAGGTGTAATTGAATATCTCTAAGCGACAGAAAATGCAATTCTAAACTGATAAATACGCTAAACTCGCTAAGTTCGGTTAAACATGAAAATAAATACGTTAAAATCTAAACCAAGAACAAATTAAATTATAATTCAAAAAGGCGTCAAAACTACTTAGAACTTAAGATAAAATTATTTAATTAAAATTTGAATATATTTCCCCATCGTGTCATCTTAAGTATGTCTGTATGTTTGTATTCAGTGTTGTGTATATGAAATGAAAATTTTCATTTGACGTTATGTTCATTTTGTGTTTGAATTAAATTGTTTGTTGTTCAGATATATATAAAGAACAGGTGGAAAATTCCAAGAAATCATTTTATTTTTAATTAAAAATTTAATAAGGATATTTTTTTTTTGGTTCTGTTGCCGATAATTAGATATACATTTCAAACAAAAACAAAACAAAATATATTTCAAGGTTTTCATTTTTCTCATTTCCTTATCACGGTTTTCATGCATATTCTCGTACCTTTGGCCATATTGTAAAGGTATTTGCATTAATAATTACGTAACGTCCTTTCTGAATGAAACGCTGCAATGGGATATAACAACGCGAATTTTAAATAATTAACCGAAGCAAACGCGGGTACCAAGAAATTAAAGATTTACGTGATATCTTAGGTACACAAGTACTTAAAAACAAATGAAAATATTAGAAAAATTGTAAACAGAATTATTATTGCATTTGTATATGTCTAGCTGTCTATCAATCATGATCTTCTTGTCTTTCCTATTCGAAAATATTATACATTTTAAGACAGTTGTTCGTCATAAAATTTCTACAATTTTTTTTGTTGGGGTTGAACATTTTTAAACAGCGGTACTACAAAATATACTTGATTACCGAGTACTTTCCTCCGCGTACATAATAAACTTATTTAGTTAAAGGGATGCTGATGGATATATGTTTGAAAATTTAATTTACATTTTAGTGTTGAAGAGGGTCTATCGACTTTGAATTGAGTATCGTGTTTATTGACTTTATAATTATTTGTTTTGTCAATTTAAGACGCTGTATATCGTCTTTATATCCTACCAATATATTTTCAGAGTCACGTGCACATATAATCGTTAAAAAAGTAAATTAAATTAGAAATCTTAAGTAGATTTTTAATTTATTGGATATTTTAGAAATTTTTATGTAAAATGTACATACAATTTTTATGTGATATGTTTTTTGAAAAGCAGTAACATTTTATTAAATTATGTTTGGGACTAATGAGTTTTTATGAGACGCTGCATGATTTTGATGTTGAAAGTGTGCGGAAATTATATTTCGGTCTAATGCTATATAAACGGTTTTTGGTATATGAAAGTTATAATTTATGTATCGACCGCCTGTTGTTCTCTCCCTTGGCTCTTTACATATATCTATTATAAGGTAGATCGAAACGCGCGGCAGTCGATCGAAAATTATTTTTGGTATAACATAAATCGAATAAAATTTTATATGAATTTTGGAATATTGAATTATGCTTTGAATGTGTCATATAAAAACATGTATATATTTTCAATTTTTTGGGACAGCATATAACCTAATGAAGAAGTTAAATGTTCATGTTTTTAATTGAAATGTTTTTTAGCATTCCCTCACCATCTAATGGGTTTTCCAATAGGAATGATAAGAAATGCACGCACACAAAAGAAAATATTGAGTCGGTAGTTTCAAATGTAAGAGAAAATTCAAATTTATCGGTTTCACGTCATTCTCAACAATTAAATCTTTCTCAAACAACATCATGGGGTATTTTAAGAAAAGATTTGGGTTTACATCCTTACAAAATTCAACTGGTTCAAGAAATGAAGCCATTCGACCACCATAAACGTCGTTTATTTTCTGATTTTGCTCTTGAACATCTTGAAAATGATTAACATTTTTAACGGAAAATTTTATTTAGCGATGAAGCTCATTTTTGATTTAATGGTTATGTAAACAAACAGAATTGCAGAATTTGGAGTGACGAAAATCAGATGACTTCATATTGATGACTTCATATTGAAAATATGCGGTTTCGATTTATTGAAAACAAAATTTGGTGATGAAATTATCTCAAGATTTGGTCCTGTTAATTATCCTCCCAGGTCGTGTGATTTAACACCTTGTGATTTTTTTCTATGCGGATATGTTAAGGCACAAATTTATGCTGATAATACAACAATAGTTGAGCAATTAAAAATTAACATTGAACGTGCGATTGATGAAATACAGTCAAATTTATATGAAAAGTGATGATAAATTGGGCTGAAAGATTGCAGTACGTTCGGAGAAGTCATGATGGTCATTTAAATGATGTTATTTTCCATGCATAATGGCATAATGTAAACCTTTATTTATGTGTTTTTTTTAAAATTGTATCATTCCTATTGGAAAACGCTTTATATAAACTACATAGGACGTGATTTACCGATCTCCTACAGTCATGCAGAACTTAAAAATTACTAAATATAGTGTTGAAATACAATCAAACGACCAAAAGTTGTGTTGACTCAGGTGTGAAGTAGGTCCTAACTTTTGATCGTGAGGATAATTAACTCTCGATATAATGGATTTTCAAATTTGTGATATTTTAAAATATTTTCGGAAAATATGAGCTGTTTAATTATAAAGTAAATTCAATTTTGATGTTACCCATTTTAAATCTAAACTACAATTACAAAACCAACCACGGAGCATTTTACTTAGTATGATATTCAACGATATATGACTCCTTCACGTTAATGTGCAGTTGACTGCATTCCATTAGGAATGGTAAAGCGATTGAAGCGTCAATAACGTTGCATAATTAATTTATCATTTACCAGTAATATATTGTTAATGACCAAGCAGAGCTTTAATTTAAAAAGCACAAATAAAAAATATTGATCTTGCGGCCGACGTCATTGGCCGTTTAGTCAAACTAAAAACGGCTGGATTTACAGACGTCGATCCGATGGTCAACATTTTTGAAGACATTTTTCAATAGGGACGTTCCTATGGCATTTATTTTGACAATGATGTTGTTTTTAGGGTTTGCATAGTATAGCTGGACTCTCAACGTACACTTTGCTTTTCAAAAATCCCCATTAAAAGTAATCTAATAGCGTTATAGTCGATGTACTTGCAGGTCAATTCACATTTCCGGGACGCGAAATTATGCGATTTTCGATGAACCTTTGCAATTCGTCGATATTCTCAAGCGTAGTATGGCAAGTTGCCTGTAAATTCAAGTCCTTTTGTATAATTCGTAACAAACTGGTCCTTGAAATGCCAAATTCAAATGATCGACGCGTTGCTGATTGTTTTAGATTATCTCTCACACTTTGCCCCACAACAGCAATATAATCTAAACGACCGATGGTTGTTTCGTTTGAGCGGTTATGGCGACCAAAATATTCACGAATTGTGCGAAATGGGTTTTTTATTCTTTCAACATTTTTGTAGTGCTTTTGAATAACTTTAACATGTTCTCCAAACTAATTCGACTCCATAGCGATAAATGGCAAATATTCAACTAACTTAATGATATGAAATGGCAGAAAACAAATATGGCGTCTCTGAAAAATTATTTTTTTTATTTTCCTGCATCTCATTTGGACAACTCTTTATAAAACTTACATTATAATATTTGTCTACCCCTGTAGTTGTGCTAGACCCCAACCTTGAAAAATTGAGCAACAATTTTGGACTCGATCGTTGGGCGGAATTAAAAAAAAATAATATATTGCAGTGGTCTCATCTCACTATTTTGGCTTTAAAATTAACCCTTAAACCCATATACAACCCCTTAACTAACTTTTATACCGAAACAATCACTTGTTGTTGACATATAAACGACATTTTTTTTAATGGAAACAAATTAAATATTTCAATAACGGATATTACCCGTGCGAAGTTTTTGGACATACACAAATTCTTTGGATATAAATGTTTGCGAGTGATCAGTGTGCACTTTTTGATTTAAGCTAGTGTGCGTTTCTAACAGTGTATTTTAATAGAACGAAATATAACTTACACCGAACTTGTCCTATACCAGACAAGTGGTGCAATGATAAAATCGTCAGCACTTGGACCGGGAGGTACTGGGTACGAATTCCACCAGAGGCTGAATGCAAAGCGATCGATTACGATCTGTGATGTTAGTAAATACAACTAAGACCCTCTGGTGGAGTGTAGAATTCAGCGCCGACGCATCGTCCATGTCAGTGTATAGGTTGACATGGAACTTGCAATGTGAAGGTGGTATACTGTAATTATGTGAATGGGTGGTGTGTGAGTAAATTAAAAGGGGGATATTAATTGACTTTCAAAGGACATTAAAACCACTGGACAATTAATACTTTATTTTTATTAAAAAAACACTTTCAATTATAAAATCAATGGTAGGGTTCGTTTTTATTGTTATGCCGGTAATACTAGGTAAAATAACAAAAATTGTACAAAACATTAAGATATTCAAATCAGTAATCCAGCTTTCGATATCAGCCTAGGGCTCATGTAACTAAGTTTAACTAATTTATGGTGTATAACCACTTTTTTCAAACTCAGTGTTTGGCTGATATATATACGTTCAAAAGAGAATATATTAAGATATCCAATCAGTAATCTGTCTTCTGACATCAGCCGTAGGGCTCTATTAAAGGGCTCGAGAAGAATTTGGTCTTTGAAAATCAACAATAACTAAAATTTTCGGCGCCGTACGTATGCAAATGAGATTCAGTTGCTTGACAATAACGATCCGGCTTTTTTTGAAAAACTAATTATGAGAGCCGATGCTCATTATCACTTAAGTGGACTGGTAAACAAATAAAACAGCCGGTTTTGGGCAGTAGATAATCCAGAAATAATTAATCCATCACCATTACACCTTTTGAAAGTGACGGTATGGTGTGCAATTTGGGCTGGAGGGGCCATCCATTGGACTATATTTTTACGATAATCCAAATGGTTCAGCCGTTACAGTCGACGGCGAGCGTCATCGTGACATAATAAGAACTTTTTAATACAGATTATTAAAATTGCATGCCAATGGTTTTGTGAACATGTAGTGAAATATGTGAGAAGATATGAAACATTTCAAATCAAAAGAGTTCGCATGTGTAAGGCCAATCGAGGCGGACATTTGGCAGGCATTGTTTTCCATACATAATTCCAAACATTAAATAAACGATCTGAAAACATTAAACTTATCCTTTTTTATTTAAAAAAATTGTATAGGCAAAAAGTATTAAACTTCTTGGGTGGACACCCTGTATGATAACATCGGTAGTGTATACCTTACAGTCGGCAATATTGGACACTAAAACAGGGAAATGAGATAATTCAGAGTGCCATTCGCTAAATAATTTTAAAAAATTTAAAGAAAATTTTCATTTTTACTATAGTTGCAAAGCACTTCCAAACAGCCATCCTGATTTTCATCGGATATTTAAAATACGACCGATTGATATGCTTCAAAATACAGTTCCTCAAAATATTGATGGAATAAAAAAAATAAATTTAAAATAAATTTACTCAAAAATATTTCAAATTTTCAAATTAACTAAGGTGTAGCCTCTTTTTGCTCTCAAAACTGCGTTTATTCTGGAGGACATGCTGCTTATAAGTTTTTGACAAATTTCTGGCGTAATTTTATATCACTGAATTTTTTGCGATAATTCATCAAGGGTGCGGGGAAAACTATCGCTAGCTGTCAAGGAACCACTTTTTTGTAATCCTACATTTACAATGGGGGTATTTGAATGACCCAGCTACTCAAGCTGTCAAGAAGATTGCGGTCCCTCATTCCTGTGACATTTCCAACTCCATTCCAAGTCATACAATCCCACAGCTTCAACAATCCGCTACCAAACTTGAGCAGTTAATCCCTCAGTTAATCCCTCCCTGCTTATTTTGGTCTCGTCTGACCATATTACCTTCTTCCAATCTTCAATTGAATAATTTGTATGCATCTTTGCGAATTGGAGCCTCAGTTTTCTATGGTGCTTTGTCAAAAGAGGTTTCTTAGCCTTGGGGCGACATCTTAAACCATTTTCTCTGAGAACATTTCGAATTGTTTCATCACAAACATTAACATTATTAATTGCTCGCCAGCTTTGATTTGCCTGACTATTTTCCGTTTCAACGAATGAGAGAGAGAACACGTGGCCAAGGTACGAATGTTCAACTCGTGTGTGAAATTGGTACTACTATGTGGGTGTGAAACATGGAAACACACGTAAAAAGTCAGAAAGAAGTTTCAGGTGTTTGTAAACAAGTGCCTTCGGCGATGGCCATGCGCTGAAGAAATCACCAAGTGATATAACAAGAATGCCACTGAAACCCGCAAGAAAACATCAAAACAGGAAGATCAGCGATGCCATGGAAGAGATCAATGCTAGCTGAAGCGAAACAACTTGGTAAATCACCGGAAGTGATAAAAGCCGTAACCTCCAACAGAGTAAGATAGTCCCGCCTAGTAGACGCCCTATTCTCCTAAATTGGTGTTTAAGGAACAAAAAATACTCAATCCAAACCCCACAAATGGGGATGTAGGCTTTTCATGTTAATTGAAATATCGAGACTCTGCTGTAATTTTGAGTTATACAACGGCCTGGAAAACGATAACAAAAATCGATTCCAAATGGAACCAAATTTGGAAGCTTGTGCAAATATCGTTATTCGTTTGCTGCGTTATAATCCCAATAATCTCAACTATATATGATTGTATACAATAATTATTTTTCGACGGTCCCATTTGTAACCGAGTTATATCGAATCGAGGATTTCTCTGTTTGGGCACCATACGTGAAAGTCGTTTGCCTGATTGTAACTAAGGCAAAACGTGGCACATCAATTGAGTTTGTGACTACAGTGGCTACCAGTCGATATAGTTGCCGTTTCATACAAGGATACTAAAAACGTAAATTTAATTTTAAATTTTTGTAGGCAAAAACCCTGAATATACTGTAAAATGCTTTGATAAAAAGCAAAGTGTAGAAATTAATCCTTTATGCCCCAATATAGTACATATAGTCATATCGCATATAATAATTGTATGTGTGGTGTTGATTGCTTAGACAGCAATATTGGTCGACCCATGGCTTTTGTATAGACGTAATGAAGATGCTAATCAGCCCAGCTCGAAACTATTAAAATTGTCGCAATTCAACCTGTATTTCATTTTCACTAATAAAACAATGACAAGTAGCCAAGTAATTTACGCGCCCAACAGAAATACAACCTCCACTATCTGAAGAATAACACTAACAAACTCCTTAAAAAAATGTAAAAATGTTGGATATGATAAACGATTTATCAGCTCACGAATTACGTGCTATTTGATTTTTGATCTGATACACCTTAGAACGAATACCACCCTCAATTTTCCAAGAACAAACAACAAAATTTCCGATTAATGAACTCACTCCGAAAATTCCGACTCACGAAATACGTTCAGTTTGATTTTTGAGCTGCTACACCTTCGAATGGATACCACCCCCAAATTTCTAGAGAACACATAACAAACTCTTTTGAAATTGCAAAAATAAAATATTTCGAGCTCGGATAGGATGCTCCGATTTATGAGCTTACGGCAAATTAGTATTTAAGCTGCCTCGGAACAAATACCACCTCCCTTAAATGTCAGATATATGATGTTCCGATTTATGATTTCATGAAATACGTGTACTTTGATTTTTGAGAGGTAAACAAATTTCAGTAAGGACATTTAGACTCTAATTAAAAATATTGAGGTGAGTATAATAGAATTTTCTTATACCGTTCTTTAAAAAGTTTTTAACAAATGTTTAAATGGCATTAATTAAAATTGCTTAAAATGAAATTTGGTTTCGCTTTTTCGAAAAATTAAAATTAGGACTATTGTTCAAAAATCATTATTCAAAGTTACTTAATTGATGTTTCTTTGTATACTCGCACCTATATTTAAAAGTATATGTCTAGTTCCTTGTGTCTATCTAACTCTCCATTCAAAATTTCCAACCTTAAAGCGCCATTCCAAATCAGGTAAATAAATTCATTTTTATTGTACCACAAATTTCCATAGAAGCAAGCACCATATTTTCCAGGTCCTTATGTGTATATAAGAGAAGACGATTCAACCCACCTATCCAGTTATTATATTATAAAATAATACCATTAGGGACTAATGAAAACAGTATATTTAACATTTTCGTTGTTATCCCAACCCTCATGCACAAGAATCAATTTTAATCTTTAAAACTTTTAAGAAAATAGTCTGTAAGGTAGTATAGAGATACAATTTTCATCGTTCGGTAGCCACCGCCACACGATTTAAGGAAGCAATATAAAATATTGCAAAAGTATTTTAAAGCTAAATAAAATAATAAAATCTTCTATACGTAATCCTGTAGAGCGATATTTTTCTACTACGAATGTCCCAAATAATACTGTAAAACTAAATCCGGAATACCGCGCGTTTCTAAATTGATAGCCATCGAAGGGACACTAAATTTTTAAATAATTTTGTTTTGGAAGAAGTTTCCCAACGACACCGCAGTAACTAGTAGCGAACGTAAACGTTTTGTGATATTAGCCAAAAAACGAAAATTGACGGTATTACACACAGAGCACACAAAAAATGTTATTAAAAAAGTTTATAATTTTTTTTTCGAGGAAAATCAAAAGATTTTCCATTTTTTGCTAACTTCAAACAAGAAAAGCAAAATTGCATAGTATGTAGGTAGGTACGTACATAGTTAGAGATAGAATAATGCTTTTTGTTGTACTTGTACGTAATAGAAATTGTTGTTTCTCTCAAGGGAATTCAATTATTTTTTGCTTTGGTCCATACTTTTGCAACCAGCAACAACAACAACAACAACAACGAAAAACTTTTGAATAAACATAAAGAAGCTAAAAAATTTTGAAGCAAATAAAATTCTTGTGTACGATACTCCAAAAGTTGAATTTTCAGGGAGCAGATTTTATTCAATTTATTTTTCTACTTTGATATCGACTTTTAACCACCGACATTATTTAACAAACAGCAGCATATACAAAAAAAAGTAAAATAACTACACAAAGTAGTTTTTATTTAAAACTAGCAGATGGTTTTATTATTGTTTTCCGAAGTTAAAATCAAACTCAATGTTTAACTGTACCAACAACAACAAAAATTAAGTACCGAGGAAGGTAAATTTGTATTTAAGATAAATTATTTGTGTGTTGGTCTCCTACCGTGGTGTTCTTCAATAATTTTTTGTACGAAACATTGTTACATAATTTATTGCAAATTAGAAAACTATTTGAATACAATTGTGAGACGTCGAGAAAGGAAAAGCAGCACGACACTTGGTTATTGTTTATTTAATGAAGGGGGCACTTAGACGGTCATCTTATTGTGGCCGTTGTCTTCGTTATAAAATGCGCATTGTGTAATACGTATTTTGGTGCACCTGCCGTTTTATACGACCGTGTTCCGCACCATAAAGGTTTGGTTTGCATGTCTTCAGTTCATTCAAATCAAAAATTAACACTTTGTATTACTCACTTTGTATTTACTCAAGCATGAATGGCTTGATATCACAAGCACCCACTAGGTCATTTTATTTTCTATTAGATTCGGAGAAAAGTCAAAGCACTATACATACGGAGACAATCAAACCTCGGGAACTTGTTTTACATGCAGAGACATAGAATCATCATAACAAAAGTATACTCAAATCGGAAGATTTAAATCTGTTTTGATCCTTACTGTTTTGTTAAAAAGCTCGATTAATTTTGAATGTAATAAATGATGTAATTGTAATAATGACGATAGAAATAAAAATACTGGAGCTCAGCCTCATGTGGTACATCCTCTCCTGTGGTACATCTCCTCAATAAGACACTCAGTTTAAATTGATTAAATTTAATTAAATTGAAAATTCGAGCCCTTATCAATGTAATTATAAATAATTAAGTAGGAAGCGACCTGGCAGACTAAATACCCTAAAAATTAATCATTTTGCCAATAAATTTAAATTTTGGTTTGGTGATTATGCATAATACACCATTAAATTACTTATTCGGTTAATTCTAAAAATTCAGAAATACTCGCAAAGTTTTTCAGTCCGAGGTATAGTTTGCCCTGCACCCAATTGAAGCTATAAACGTAAAAAAAACCTAAAATATTTTAAAGTACTTTAGAACGTTATTCTTTCCAGAGAATTAAAATAAAATGTTGGCGATGGCATCAAATTGAGAATGAGATTGATGATAATATACATGCCGATCCGTGAAATTTCCGCCAAAACTAGTCTGAATAATTTGATGATATTAGATAATTACATTAATTGAGTAAGCACGAGGTCCCGATGGCAACTTGTTTGATTGTTTAATTACTTACATAAAATTGGTAATCTTTTCTACAAAAGTTGAAAACATCCAATGATACGTCTATTTTCAGAATCGGATAGGAAAGTAATGTAAACTAATAATAAGCAACTCAATCAAATCTGTGTAGTATACTGAAAAAAAAAATATTTTCGGTATAGATATATTGACTTATCTGCAACATTTGACCGATTTGAAAATAAATATAGAAGCATGTGTATTAAAATTAACCAAGTTCGATAAAAAATATATCTCAAACAGCCTAATTGCATTTCTCATGAATTTTATTACAATGAGGTATTCAAATTCTTACATTAGTAATATTTTTATCTGTTTTATAAGTGCATATTTAGCTATTTCAATTCTACAGTTTATGTGTAACAGAGGTAAATAATTTAAGCAAGTCCAAATAAAATATATCGCAGTAAAGAATATTTATTGTGATGTGGGAAATAATTTATATTTCTAAAAGTTACATATTATTTTTTAATTTTAGTCATAAATAACAAATTCACTAGCCCAATATGCACATGAGAAATATATATCTCGAATTAAAATTTTTTTAAGTCGAACTCTAACCAGAGTTCTGATGAATCAGATTCAGATATGACTTATCTGATCTGAGACAATAAATTTTTGTATTGGAATTGGCTAGTAATGGACGAATTATTACAAACAACAAAAAAATAAAAAATGATAAATGTCACATTCAGTTGAGTTATAAAAACATCTAAACTGAATGTGTAAAACATCTTAAATGGTTAAATTAGATATTAAATTTAAGATGAATATACAACTTCGTTTAACAAGTAAAATACCTTGTCCAGTTATAATTATGTAAAATTTGGGAAATTCATATATTTGCTATCGATATATTTTATTGCGAATTTAGTATTTGATTTAGCTTTGAGGATTATATACCAAGCTAAGAGAGATATGTTTATGTCTCTAAACGTTATACAAAATTAGATATATTTTTCGTTTTTACAGATATAAAATATTCTTGTCCCGAAACGAGATATATTTTATATGTAAAAATCTATGAAAATATATCTCTGTGGGCAAAAATTTCTCTCGGTGTATGTGTCGCAAAGCAATAGCATCACTTTTTGTACAAAAGATCGAGGAAATCTTGGACAATATCTAGGACAATATCTGGATTTATGATTGAGCACCAAAGCCAATATAATTTCAATTACCGACACAGGTCAAGGTCGAGATCGTTATCTCGATCCGGACTCTCCTACTACCACCGTGGATTGGGCTCTCGCGCACGCAACTGTAATAAGCGATGCAGTTTCGGATCGGTAGCTCATGGGGAAGCTACTTTCAAACATTTCAAGTCTTCGGAAAACCGCTCAATCCTGCTTACTCTACGGCAAACAGTAGGATTGATTCAACTCGCCGTCTTTTCATCCAAGATCTCGAAAATAACTTGCAATTTCCGGCTTATTCGGGGGCTAAAATTTCTGTGATATCCATAAACCAGTTTCCCCCACATGATAAAGACATCGTTTGTATTCTTACCGCAGCAAACGGATTCCCAATTTCCACTTACGGTACAAAACCTTTTGAAGGTAAATATCGATCTCAGGCGCTCGTTCACACATCCCTTCATCGTCGCGGCAGTGTGACAGGCCTACTATAGGTGCTAAATTTCTGTCCAATATGGTCTCATGGTCGATTTGAGCAACAAATTACTCTCCGATTCATTTACTACCCTTACTGTGAACGCAATAATCGCCCAAGTTGATACACCATCTCCAAAATATTTCAGTGTCTACAACGATTATGGCGCTCTTTTGAAGAACTACTCCTCGCTCACTGAGGTTCCGAAGTACAATCTCCCAGTGAAGAATAGTCTACTACGTCGTCACGCAAGGTAGGTTACTTTGGCTAAACCGCGAAAACTCATCGAAACAGACATCAGAATTTGCCGCTCTTCATCATGCCCCGTCTCTTCAATATTACATATTTTTTTTATTTATTTATATTACGACTGAGTCTTGCGCCCATTTAGTAATTTATATTGCATAATAAAGTATTTGATTAGTCGGCGTAATTAAGTGATTATTCCCAGTTACGTGTAACTCCTCCTCAAATTTTTCGCCTCAGTAAGTCTAATGACCTGAATGAATGAAGTGGTTTGGTCCATTGCAGTCTTCTGGTTGGTGTGGTAGTCAGCATACAGCGTATGTCCAGATTTTCATGCTGGTGCGGACGTTGTAGGTATTTTGTTGCATGATGCTTGATTTCATCCGCGACAAGCTCGATCTTTAGATCTCGGTGGACGTTGTCGTTTCGAATGTACCACGGTGCATTAACAATGCATCGCAGGATTTTATTTTGAACTGTTCGTATGTTTTTCATATTTGTCTTATTGGCACAACCCCAGAGTTGGCTACCATATGTCCTTACAGGTTACAGAATGAAGTTTTGGTGAAACGGGTTTCTGATATAAGACATATGATGCAATAGCCCATTTGCATTCCAGGTTACAATTCGAATTGTTTTATTCATTTCTTTTGTTTATAGTTCGATTTTCGATTGACTCGATCAAGGATTAGAAGTTGACGATTTAAGCTCCGTAGTTTTTCTATAGATTGTACATATCTTGATGTATCTGGTTTGCGTGATTTATTTCTCATTTTCTGTAGTTCTACTGCTACTTCACATCCTCTGTAGTTGGCTGGATGCTGGCCTTTACAGTTGATACACTTCGGTGTTGTATTTCGAGGGACTGTGCAGTCGTTTCCAGTGTGTTTTCCTGCACGTTTAACAGATCTTGCTTCGCGATGGCAGTACTTTTGTGTATGATTATAATCTTGGCAGTTTTTACATTGAGATATTAGTCGAGTGGCCTTTCTCAGTGTTTCTATTTTAACTCTGAGGTTGAGGATAGCTTTGGTATTATAAATATCTTCGATTTTTTCTTCATTGCCGAAGGTTAGAATGAAGAGTGGGCGTCCTCTTCTCATGATCTCATTATTTCCTTCCCTATTTTCTCGTCTCTCTTTTCTGATGATGTTGACTGCATCGATTATTTTCAGGCCATTGTTTTGCAGGTCCTCAATATTTTCATATTTTGAACAAGTTGGATGAAGACCATTTTTATCCTCGTAGGTATACCACAGGTACACCACTGGTTGCTGTTAGTCAGCATTTAATTTGCTAGCTAGAGCTATATAATCTTCAAGTTCTGTTGTGTTTATTTTCCAAATATTATTACTGAGCGATATTATTTTGTAGTCATTTCATACTACTTCTTGCATCAGTTTCTGAATACTACTGTGATTTGTTATTCCTAGAATATTGATCGGGCGTGGAACCTGTTTCTTCTTTTCTTGCTTGGATTGGTTTCTTTTTTTGGTTTTTTTTGCTCTCAGAAATCCAATCTGTAGTCTCCAATTGGTTTTCCTTTTATCTTCATCCGTGTGATATTCGTCTAGATCTGTAAGTTCTTGAAAGGTTGTTCAATAATTATGAGTTTCCTGCGTTGCTATTCTTATTTACTGTTTCCTTTATCATAAGGTTTGTTCAGCTGCACGATTAATTTCTCCATTTGTTCAAATTTATTTATTAACTCCGCGTTGTTTATTATAACTGTTTGTGCACTGGGCGTGGCTTCAGAAGTTGGCTCGAAATTTTTATGCTTGATAGAAGAGGTATTTTCATTCTCATTGTTACGTTCACACAGTGTGGTGCTCTCTGGCGGTGGATTTGATGGTGGAGTTCGATAAAGTGCGTACTTCTTCTAAAAAACGCGGCCTTTCATTTATCGCTTATTTCGTGCTTCCAGTAGTATTAGGAACAGGGTCAGCCTGGTTGCCTACCGACGATTTCAGTTGCAATGTCGCGTTGCTCCCTCCAGATTGGATATCACAACCGTTCGATCTACAGTACATTGACCAGGATGCGCCACGAGAAGGCTGTCAACTAGCATCCCTGATTATCATATGAAATAGTGTTTTTGTAGACTAAAAAATAAATTCGAATTCGCTGCATGAAACATTGGAATCGTCTCCCACAGAGGCACTATTTTCCGAAAAATTTTACTTTTAAACTGCCTAATAAGCACTCTAGAAGAAGTTCTAAGCCTATGAAGTTCTTTACTATTTAGTTTTGAGTTATAATACCAACTTTAAAACAGACGTAGTTCAATGAATCAAGATTTCGCTTTTGTGGCACTAATTTAATAACTTTACGTATTGGTAACGCCCTAACATGTTTTAACAAGCATGAAAATATGGATCAACCCTATAGTTAGTGTATCTCTAGTACCATAAATTTATCGGATAAGGGAAATTTGTCAGTTATGAGGAATATTGCAGCAAGAAGTAGAATCCACCGTAGTTTAAATCGAGCTAGAAGAAAATGGAGGTAAAATGCACTTGAATGCAGAGTTATGGCAATCATGTCCATGGTTAATATTCTTACTATAGACGTACAAGGTGAAACAGCACCAGAAAATACTACAGATGAGCAGCTGCCAAAATACTTGTATGAAATATATTTCCAGTGTTTGGCGTACCAGCAGCTCTGGTATCAGATAAGAGCAGCCAATTTATTTCAAACATTTTAAAAATTTCTTACAGCAGTTTCAGGTTGATAATTTGCTCAAAGCAAACTGCCATCCGCAAGCCAATCCAGCAGAGTGCGGGTGAACAGGAGCATTATTGCAGCGATACGCAGTTATCTGAATGAGGACTATAGGGATTGCGACATTAACATATCACATATAGCTTGTGCAATTAGAACGGCAGTGCATGAATCCTCGACCTACACACTTTATTGTGCTAGTTTCTAAAGGAACATAGCGACTTCTGGCTTGCGGACGCGAATAAAGTCATGTGCACAGTATTCAGAATGATATAATCTGCGTACCTGACCGAAACAATTTGTGGTTGTGCGATCTCGTGCTGATAAAAGCATATACAGACAGTCGAAAGCAACCGATGAATATAATGTCATGTTCGACGCAGTCTAGTAAAGTCAAGGGAAAATTTGGCTTGAACATGTTTGGTCAATGATCTTAGGGAGTATCATCAGTTGGAAGGTAATTAGGGTGCCCAATAGTAGAGCGATTTATATGAATTGTGACATGTCCCGGTTTATAGTTAAGGTTTATGCATCCATGTTAAGTAATAAATTAAGAGTAAGGTATTTGTATGAAAATTTTCAAAAATTATCATTGTATGCGTTGGCATGTAATATAAGGGCAGTTTTTTCGACAAAATTGGTTTAATGAAACTGGATTTCAAAATTGAAGAAAATACTCCATTCGCCAAACTGAAATTGAAGAGGTGGGTCAGTAGTTGAACCAAAACACAAGCAGAGGATGATATTTGTCCGGGCCTTAACTCATATTCACATTTAAATTCAACAGAACATCCAGAACATAATCGGAAGTTTGAAAGCATAGTTGTTTGGGAGGAAATACACTTCAGAATTGTGCAAGCTTTTCAGCCGTGTTTCCGTGATACAAATGACATCATACTCATTTTTCAACATCAACAAGTACATTTCATAAGATTTTGATCAAATTGCGCTAGAGTTTTGATAATAGATAGACAATATGTCGGTTTTGGCATAGATCGGCAGTGACCTTTGGGCGATAGAGGCAGACAATGGCATTGGAGTTGATAGAGACACATAGCCGGTTTAATTTGCAATAGATGTTGTTACTCCTGAAATATCGAATTTATTAGCAACCTCGGTTATAGCCATTGTGATTCCTAGAGATTCCTTGTCTGCCTCCATAAAAAGTCATGAAAATTTGCAAGCTTTATCTAAACAAATATTAATTAGAATTAAAATTTAATTTAAACAGAAATCAGGCAACACCAATTCCGATACTTCAATTTTCCATACAATCATATTCGCTTGATCTGTTAAAATAATTTTATTAAACCCATTGACGTATTCTTAAATTCCCAAATAAAGCGAAGTTAATAACGTTCAATTGTGTACAACTTTGGCAGTTTGCGATTTGAACTAGAAGGGGGATCGTGATATAAGTCGATTAAAGTGGTCTCGTTAATGGGTGGATGCACAATTTGTTACCTTTGGCTAGGAGATTTGTATACGGATTACTCTATTTACGTGTTTTCCTAAATTGTCCTAAAGCAAAAACCAATTTTAGGACAAATTTAGAACAACGAAGTTCGTCCTAAACTATCTGAAACTGAAAACTGCTTTTGAAACGCAATTAAAATTCCCATATTATCAGCTCAATTTAGGACAAGTTGATCTGAATTTACTGTTATTTTTTTACAATTACGCGAATCTAGAACAATTTCATTTATTTTTCACATATACTCGTATATCGTGAAGAATCTTAGAGACCACTCGGTGTAATATTCAAAAGTTGTATACCTCAAAATCGCATTAAAAGTGCATTCTCTAATGGGTGTTTTCACTGTGTACTAGAACTTTGCCGCTTTAGTGCTTTTCTTGTTAGTGTTGGGCAAACATTTTGCGAGACATTTTAATTCAGTAACTGAATAGTTTGCTATACCATCATCACCGACTTGAAATATTATTGACACTGTCGCCGGTACTCTGGCATCGGATTGAACATTAAAATGTCGATTGAAACCCGGATGAAACATTAGAGGAGCTTGAGATAGTGCCAGTTTCAATTGGTTGAAAGAGTTCTGACATTCGTGCGCCCATTCAGTTTCTTTAACAAATTGATTAGTGGGGCTGCAAGGTAACATGATTCATATCAATAAACCTATGCATTTTCTTTGTGTGCTCAGAACAGAGGATGAGTGAATGGCATTCATATTTTCATGGTCACTATAGTGAATTTTTAACAAAATTTACTTTTGTGTTAAATTGACACTGAGCCCTGAGATTTAAGTAGCAACGACATTTAAGTAACATAATGAATTCTTCAAAATTGTCGATGGAACGTGGGAATCATCCAAATACACAATGGTTTTTGGTGAACTCTATCACATAGTATGTGGCGTATTGCTAAGCCTGCTGGCGTCATCACAAACTCTTTGGTCTCTTGAGAGAACGGAAGTTGCCAAAACGCAACCCCGGGAAACTCCAAGAACTGTTATGCCATAGACCATAGGTTTCATAACAATAGTTTCGAGATCATGATTTCTTAAATGAGAACTCATGACACACTACAATTTCTTTTGACTTCTCGTTTGGTTTTAAATATTAATGGAGTAGGCGTTGACAAAAATGTCAAGATTGACATTTAATTGTCTTTTAAATTGTCAGAAATAACTTTTATATTGAGAGAACAGAAAAAAAATTGTTCCCGCCAATTAAATATCCCAATGACAAATTGAAAACTCAAAGGAAACTAGAATTGCTTGGTACATGCTTAGTGTCTGGAAATTTCATTTTTGATGTATTTGGCGAAATGCCTAGTTGTAAACCATGGTTAAGCATGACAAATTACAACGAAATCATGGTTAACTCGAAACTATTGTTATGAAACCAGTATAGTCTGTCCACGTCATTAGATTCCTCTTTTACGACGAGAGGTGTTTGCTTCTCTTAGATCAATATGACACATCAAAACATGTTTGTTCGACCCAAAAATATCTCTTCAAAGATGGGAATTTCATAAACCGTGGTATCCAATATTTGAGTTTGTTGAGAATTGTGTTCTAGTCAAAGAAACCGATCCTTGCCTGAAATCGGTTGACCTTGGGTATTTCTAATTTTGTGGATGGAGGAAACTTACGACAAGAGAACGTGAATTTTAGATAGTGTCATAATTTAACCCATTACACCCACAATCTTTTGTCCGGCCGAAATATTTGTGTTGCATTCCTGTTGTCTCTGGGGCGCAAGAGACTCCACCCTTCTATAATAAGAAGTAACCTCTACTTGTTATCCATGAAAATTAGTTCCTCGAGAATAGTAACCTTATACTTCCTAAATACCCTACAATTTGGTCATTTCAAATTCTCCAAATCAAATTCGATCATATCGTTTAAGAATTGATCGAGATTTAGTCAGTATGGCAAAGTTCCAGAATCTGTCCCAAAATGCAAATTAAAACTCGGCTAAATACCTGGACTCCAACAGCACTTCACATTTTGAATTGGATCTGAAATTGTGTATCGGTTTTCCACATAGACGTTTCGCAGTTATTTCGTTCTTTTGTCTAGTTTAAATATATAGGGGTTTGAACATCTTCTGAACATTCTGGAAACGTTCACCAACCGATTCAGTATTAGACTGACCCGGGTTTATTAAATCGAATTCGAAGTATTATTCTGTTCCGCCCAGTTACCTGAATTCCAAAATTTCCATCTGATTGTAGTGGAGTTCGAATTTTTGAAATTAATTGTCCCTGTTTGATTGCTTAACTACCACGGTGTGAATCGCTGTATAGAGTTCTTTAAACAGTAATGTATCGCTTTCATGTCCAACATACGACACGTATGTGAAGCTGGCCCGAAAACCATCCCGAAAACGCTCTTAAAATGTAGGTGTGTTTCTCCGCTAAATTCATTAAAAGTCTTTTCAGCCCGAAAAATTAAAAAAAAATATGCAGAAAAACAAATTCCATCCCGAGAAAATAAAAACAATCTCACGTACACACAGCAAATTTTAAGTATAAAATTACCTTACGGTGGGGATAAGAGACCCCTTCACCTGATTTAATATTCTCTTCTGTTGGGCTAGGTATCGGAATTATGCTCATACGTCACCATAAATTTCTCCGTTCACAGAGTTTGGCAGACGTAACGGTATATGCCTATAGTTAATGCACTAAACGTTAAGATCAAGCACACAAATGGTCATTACCTTACAGTGAGGATAAGGGTCCCCCCAGCTGATTTAATATTCAAACTGTTAGATTAGGTATCGGAATTATGCTCACATGTCGCTGAAAAATTCTCCGTTTACAGAGTTTGGCAGATGTAACGGTATATGCCTAATTAATGCACTGACCATCAGCATTAAGCACACAAATGCTCATTACCTTACAGTGGGGATAAGGGACCCCTCAAGCTGATTTAACATTCGCTTCTGTTGCTCTAGGTATCGGAATTATGCTCATACGTCACCATAAATTTCTCCGTTCGCAGAGTTTGGCAGATCTAACGATATATGCCTTTTAAATGCAATTACATCTGCCAAACTCTTTAAACGGAGAATTTTTCAGCGATATTTGAGCATAATTCCGATACCTAATCTAACAGAAACGAATATTAAATCAGCTGGAGAGGTCCCTTATCCCCACTGTAAGCTAATTTTATACTTAAAATTTGCTCTGTGTACGTGAGGTTGTTTTTATTTTCTCGGGATGGAATTTGATTTTCTCCATATTTTTTTTTTATTTTTCGGGCTGAAAACCCTTTTAATGAATTTAGCGGAGAAACGCACCTTCATTTTAAAGGCGTTTTTCGGGATAGTTTTCGGGCCAGCTTCACATACGTACATACGGGGTTCGTCTAAAATTAATTATTAATTAATTATTATTATTCGTATAAACTTATACATACATGCATACAAACTTATATATACAAACTTATACATAAATAATGCAAAAATTTTAAAAACTAGGAGCGAAAATGTCCCTCCTATTGAGGGGATTGCATTTGAACAAAACTCCTACATTTAAACAACGAAATTAAACCAAATCCACAAAAAGCATCAAACACATCATCAAAAGGTGTTAGCTAACATTCAAAACTATCAACATGCATGTAGATGTTAAAATTTTAACCAACTGCATTGGCACCATAAATCATCTAAAATAAAATTAAAATGGAAAACTAAACCCACCAATTTTTCATGATTCATTTTATGTTGCATTGTACACTGTACAACAATGTGCACATAACATACTCGCAGCTAGTTTGAAAAATATCAAATCAAAATATTTCAATTGAATTTTGATTTGAATTCAATTCACTTACAAACAACATGAGCATCAGCACAAAAAACGAGCTAAAATTTTTCGTAACTATTGATCCTTTTGTAGTTGGGAATAATAAAAATAAAAAAATCTAATAAAATCTTCATACAACATTTAAAAGTAACAAAAAAATAAATGTAATAATGGTACATAGAGGATCACAAACTGTATATAATACGAGTATGTTTGTGTTAAGGACCCTTCGTCGAGATTTTTTTGTTGTTGCTGTTCCTCATGTATGATTTTTGGCTTAGTTTTTTAATTCGACCGAAAATAACTGAATTCATTATGGTGTAAATAATTCGCTTTAGGTGGTAAAACTAATGTTTGTATTTTGATGAATTACAATATTTTGTTGCAGGGAATATTATGATGCAGTTTATCATTTTTTTGCTTGATTGCTTGGTAACGCGCGGCATGCATTCCACATTATTATGCAGTCAAATAAACACACATCAGAGACTTGGGATGCACAGCTATTGATATAAAATAGAGTAATGGATTTTTGTAATTATTTTGTTTTGAGGGGTTGCAAAGAGGATTTGATGTTCTGTTACAAAATCAAGGTACATTTGTTTTGAACATATTAGCATGAACATCTGTATATGTAAAGAGATATTTGTCAGGTAAAGAATTTCATAGTATTTTGGAAATTTTATAAGAAACAGAAGGCTTGACAGGTTCGGTAACAACCGACCTTGTGAAATGTATACTTTAAAGGGTATTGGTTTATTCTACTGATTCACACATCATCTAGTAATTTATCTATCTTAAATTAGCTTCTCGATTGAACTCGCTACTGTAGTACAGGGCCGTACTATAGTGTGAATGTTTCAGAACTTTTTTTTAAGAAGACTTGGAAAATGTACGACGGAACAATACGCAACTAAGCTATACGAATAAAATAATTGATTTGTATTATGAAAAACAACGGCCATTTATTTTGACGCAGAGTGTTAATCGACGATTGTTTAATGTGCGTTCTGTACCATCTAGACCTAGAATAAACTGTCTAGGTGCAAATTTATAGCAACAAGGTGCCATAAAGAACCTCTTAGGTTCTAGAAGGCGACGTCCGGCACGCACGGATGATAATGTTCAACTTGTACTGGAGAGTATATGCAGAATAGTAAAGAAACATTAAGAAAAGGGCGTTTGACACAACTGAGACTATTGCGAAGGTTCGTACACAGAATTGTTGCCACATAAAGAATGTTCCCATAAATAATTCAGGCTGTGCAAGAATTATAACTCGTATACATTTTATTCACAATTTAATAATGAATGATGAAGCTCCGTAAACAAGAAAAACACATAAGCGACAATTGCGTTCACCTAAATACTATTTCGTGGGGGATATCGTCTTAAAAGATCATCAATATCAGACGATGCAGTGAAATTTTTGAAGGCCAAATGTACAAAATCGTTCAACACTGTGATTCCAACAAGATATAGTTACACCCCATACGTAATACAACACCGCCAAGTTCAACCCATCTAATCGCTCTCGACTGTTTTGTTTGGGACGTTTTGAAAAACTTAGAACTTAACTTAACTTAGTTATGGCTATAAGACCGAAATCTTGAGAAGAATTATTAAAAAAGTGTAAGAAAGAGTGTGAAACAGAAAATAGTCATTACTTGCTAGATATCATTTTTCACGTTATAGCCACGAAAAATGTCCATGAAATATACTGTCGATCTAATGTAGGATTTAAGAATTTGAAAAAATGCTAGGTAGGTTTTTGTGCAGTTTAAATACAAGCCGCTGATGCCAAACTTTGTCGAAAGCTCGAACTTCATAATCGACCATATTTTCTTATTTCCAAGTATACATTCTCAATGACATCCGTTATTCTGTGAACTTGTTCGACAGTATGGTGATTTTCTCTAAACCAAGATTTGATATGACTGGAAGTAGGGAAATTTGTATATCAGATTTTTTAATTGTTTGCTGGTTTACAGGTGTAGGAATCATAATTACTCCAGCCACCTTCTATTGACTTGGAACTTGTTTTTGTTATTTGCCATATTTCAATTATTTGAACTAATTTACACAAACGATTGTCAGGAACGGCTGTTACAGAAAACAGTTTCAAAATATTTCTGATTTCATTATTTAGCTTCATTATAGGCACACGTTTGATGTTAAGATCTTCTATTTTGTTTACGACAGTTTTATTATCATTTGCTGTTTGTTTCGGCAACGGTTGAAAAGTCTCTTAAAAATGCGCAGGAAATATAGAAAGACATTCTGCTTTTAACTATTAGCCTAGGCTCCTACGTTGCTCTTGGTAGATGGCACATGTATTTTGGTTCTTTCTAATCCCTTCGTTGCTTTCCAAAATAAGTTCATCCTTTTCAAAAATATCTCGAAATCATTTATTTATGGTTTCATTCTTCATTTTCTTTCTAAGTTGGATTAATTTATTGCTCAGGGTAAAATTCGATCCGCCGCGAAACTTGGTATTACGAAATTTTTTTTGCTTTCGTAAAATTCGAAAATCGTAAATCCGCCCTATTATGAACCAAAAAAAAAATGGAAATCGAATTTTACGAAAATCAAATGTCAAAATTCGACTGCTCTATAGATGACGAATATCGTATTTACGAAAGCAACAGTGTGTGTATACACATTATTTTTTTATTAAAATAAAATAACTTAAACTACTTTTACTACTTTTTAAAATGTAAGTTACTCAATTATTTGATAAAACTTGACTAGTTTAATTTATTACAATTTATTTGGAACTTTTTTATTGCATTTTAGGCCATTTACAATGGTCCCCAATTTGACGTTTTAATTTCTTTTATTGAAAAAAATATTGGCATAGAGACTACCCAACATTTGTGGAGTGAAATTGCCGACGAATTAAATTCAGTCGGTCCACCTGAAAAATCTGTTGATGGCTGGAAAAAGTAAGGTTATGTGTAAATATGTGTTGCCGGTAAAACTAAAATGTTTATTTCTCTTATAGGTTTGTTAAAAAATGTTTAACTGGAACAGGAGGGAGTCCGTATAAAATAAAAAAAAATATCCAACTGGAGGAGAAGGTCGATCGGTTGTTAAATATAACCGAAGAGGTTGAAGGCCTTAAAATCAAAACTTTTGGATGTAAAATCCATACAACTACTATAAATATCAATGCCGGCGACTCGATCATCAGCACAGACGAATTTGCAGCGGAAATTCGTCATGAGTTGAATCCAAGAGAATCCCCGAATGATAATGACAAGCCCCTTGCCAGCTGTAACCACACAACTATCACCATTGAACCAACACCACCCACAAGCAATAGACATGTACATCCCGCAACCCAAAGTACATCACATTCCGAAAGCCGCAATAAACTTGTTAGTCAACCAAAACGAAAACCGAGGGAAATATCAAAAATGATTTTGGAACGGCAAGTGGAAATACAAAAAAAAACACCAGGAAAATTTAAAAAAATTTAAAGATAACACTGAGAAGTACAGAAAGGAAATGATCAACGTCAAAAAGAATTAGAACTAAAGGAGGAAGAACTAAATAAATGAAATTAATTTAATTTAATATTTCAAAAAAATTTACTTTTTATTCAATTTTTAATAATAATAATGAGTTTGAAGTTTTTAAACCATATTTTATTGAATCCCGAATCGTTTTGGCTTCTTCCGCTAAATTATTTGACATCACTTCTAGCCTGGCATTTGTGTCCATATTATCATCTGGTTCAATTTCGTTTTCGTCTATCGGCACGTTATACCTAACACACAAGTTACGAAGCATGCGAATAATGTAATTCCCGTGAATGTAGCAAATATCGCCAACGTCCCTTTAGTATACCAAAAACGCGTTCTACAATTGAACGAGCTTTGGCATGGATCTTGTTGAAAAGCCTCACTATACCCTTCAGTGGTCTTCTGGTATGGTGTGATCATCTATGGTTCTAGAGTATACCCGGAATCCCCTAAATAATATATAACCTCTTAGTATGTAATTTACATAATGTCATCATAATAGTGATGATTACCTAATAACCAAGACGTGTTATCCCCTGCTCTCCAATTTTGTTCCATAACAATCCTGTTATTGCTCGCATTCCATATGACTGAGTCGTGGGAACGCTATGTTGCGGAGCACTAGAAGTATAATTTGTTTCCTTAAGGAGTACAAATCGGAAATTTGTTCGCTATTCCAATTCTTTCTTCAATTAATCCCAATTGGTTTTATTGCTTGTTAATTTAGGAAAGCTTTTTTAATCACAAGTGCACTAAAACTTCTTTTGTTAAAAACAAGTCAAAAAGATCTGGTTTTATATGTATGTTGGTAGGCCAATTAGATTGTTTATAGTCAGAGTGAAATTCACAGTTGCTCTAGCGAGCTGCAATAAATATTTATTTTCCTTTATAGGTTTAGATTCCAAATAAGTATTTTTTGCATTAAAATCACCGCCTATGACAAAATATGGTCCTAGTGATTTAAAAAGTCTGACATTTTCTCTTGCACGAATAGCGTAGTACTCTAATAAATGAAGTTTCTGTTAAATGAGTTTCCAGTACAAGACTAGACTACTATTTTTTCTAAGTTGAGGAAAATTTTTAGCTCTGGAACATACTGTGGTACTTCATTGGCTTTCCAACTCACAATTCTAGGTGTTCTGGTCAACTTGATTAGTGTAGCATTGATGTTCGGTAATTCGTGGCTTCTTGTCATTCTATTCGTTTATATATGGCTTTTATACCACGGTCTGGTTTTGTTAGACGTGAATTTATCGTTTCTTTATACTTCGGAATATCTTATCGTTTTGTTTTTGATTTAGTAACATGAGTTAACTGCTTCGTTATTTGCGAGTAGCATTTTATATCTGTTCATATGAGCTATAACATCTGAATTTGTTTCTACACGTAAATCAATCACAAGGTTATTATTTTGTTTATTGACATAAACTACATATACTGTCAAATTTAATATAGTCAATTTTAAATGTGAGCAATTGCAAATTATTAACGTATTGCAATAGCAGCATAAACTTGTATGCTCAGTACATCTTTGGCATTTATGTATTTTGAGATGTATGTTTTTTTTATATACGCTAAGAGCGCTGGATCAGTGATATTAAAAAAACCAAAGGAATCAATTAAAGTTATAAGATTATAAAGTTTATAAATTAAAGAGTTTTGAATGCAGTCCGCTACCGTAACAAAATGGTCTTTCGAGCCGGATGCCAGCAAATTAGTTGATTAAATCGCTCCTTTATCCAGAATCCAGTTTATCACGCAGAAAAATATACCGTATCACCTTACTTGAGAATAACATACCGTTACTCGGGCAAGCAATCATAAGCCTCAAAAATTACTGGAAGTTTTAACCACTGATCGAAGTTGAGTGGAATTCAGGCCATGCCTTACCGAAGTGAGAATATAGCCTATATATAAAATAGCCACCGTTAAAACCATAAAAATTGGAGCAACAGTCATATTAGAGATTAAAACGGGCTCGATATAACATATACCATGCAATGGCAGTCTCAGCGATTCATCAGCAAGACTACATATATATCAATCCATCTTCAGTATAATCAATATATACCAACCGTATCTATGATTCACGACATATATACATTTACAAAACTGAATAATAATTGCCGTGTTTTTTTATTAGCGCCCGATAGATGTATCCGGATACCCAATTTACTATATGTCACAACTTATATTTAGCGCGCTATAACTCCAAACTAATATTTTTCATTCAACTTTTTAGTTAAAAACCGATATAAAAATCGTTTGCTCTACCTATTTATCGGGCGCTGCTATCGGGAGCTGCTACCCCTTTGAATGAGAAGTTTGAAAAGTCCTATATTTCGTACAACCCTTAAAACATTACAAACTTACTTACAATAAAAATTGAAAATGCAGCGAGATTAACTCTTGTTTATAACGTCATGTCAAAATAAGTGTCATTTGGTATATTTTAGGTCGTTAAAAATTGTTTTATTGCTGATTTTTTTAAATTTGAACGGTACAAGGACAATACGGATAGCAGCGGATTTTCTACTAGATAATTTCCCTTTCAGCGATCAATTGCCCGCCCAGGGAGCGAATAAAAACACAGTAACTGTTACTGCTTACTTTTGGCAACTCTACATGTAAGGCGTGTTTAAAAACTTAATACTTAATACTAATAAATGTATTAATTTGTTTTTATGAAATACGTCAATGAGTAAGTTAAGCAATAGTTAAACTCATTAGAATCAAATAATGGCATTTCTTGTTGAATTTGCCTATGTTTGTTGTTATTGAGGACACATTCCTACAAGATGGATAGATCTAGAGCAAGAAGAAGAAAGAAGAAATCTAAGAAAATCAATACAAATGATCCGATGTCACCGATTACAAACCAGATATTGTAAATATTTTAATGTAAACCATGTTAGAAGGCGATACCAGTAGCGCTTCATGCCAGCACAAAATTTGCCCCAACCAACCCTTTGTTTTCGGTTAAAATTGTGAATTAGTATAAAAAGTCAGATTAGTTTGAGTTTACATTACTGGTGTTTTAAAGGTGCTGGTTCTATAAACAAATAGTGCAGTATTATTTATAAGACTAAATATTTTTAAAATTAAATTTTACATAGAATAATACCACTTAATTCAAATGAAATTGTAAACATAAGTTTACATTAAATTCGTTATAAACATATAAAATGTCTATAATTGGAGAGTGAGTCTTTCATTCTTAATATTAAACATCTGTTTCTAAATTGTCAACATAAACGTAATTCTGTATCCTCCAATTTTCAGAAATAATTTCTAATTTATTTTTCCGATAGTTATAAAAATTATTTCCATTCCATCATAAAGTGCGCATTTTAAATATAAAATCTAGCACCGAATGTGAGGCCACCCATATATATTCTAGGATTCATCGCAATTTAATTAAATTACAACAACAACAAGAAATATTTATTTATATAATTTTTTTTAATCTAAACACTTTAACCTTTCGCATGTACAATTTTCTAGATAATTCTAACGAATCGGTTTTTTGCCGCCGAAAGTAAAATCCCACCCAATGAGAGCCGCGAGCAACACACACAAACTATAAACAACACCATGCAGATGATTATATATACAAATGAATATCACACATTAATAATTTTTTTTTTCCATGATCATCATGATCGTCAAATTATAATTGAAGAATAAGATGAGATGGGAAGATTTATATACGATCATTATTATGTACCGATAGAGCTATGAATCTACAAGTATGTTTGAATAACTAAATATGTAAATAGCCAACATAAAATGCAATCGTGATGAATCGCACAAATCAAACATTATAAAAAGTGATTTCCTAATTGCTAACAAATCCCGTGAGAATTTATCTCGCGCATACATAATAAGCCGGTATATGGCGGGATGACGTATTCAAAATTTGAATATAAACAAAGTGTCACGATTTTAATACAAAACTATAAAATACTTACTAAATACAATATTGAGTGACATAATAATAGTGGAAGAGACGAAATAATTTAAAATCGACTGTCTGGTTGAGTTTTGTTAAGTTCCCAGCGGACCGCGCAGCATCAAACAATTTAGATTATCTTCGATTGTAGTTATTTGGAATATCTCTTAAGATCATGATCGATGACGATGATTTTTTGTAGTAGATGTTTATCGAATATCACGGCTAATGATTATAAATATGCTTTGGATAATTGCGCTGAGTGATCGTGATCGATTTTCAAATAGGTTTAATAAAGTAAAAACTGTGTGTTGATTTGAGCCATTTGGTTTAAATCATTTCATTCATAGAGTAATAATATTTAGATATTGAGTCGTAAGGTTTATCAATCAAGTGCACACAGAACCCACCACTAGATAGTTGAAGGTTTACTTCTGGTTAATAATGTTTGAATACGTAAACATTCTCAGTTCTCTGACGATTGTATAAAAGATCTTTTCAATTTGAAAGAACACAAAAATCGTCAACAGCTATTTACCTTGAACTTAATATATGTCTAATTTTATTTCTCAAGACACGCCAACTACTAGCCCTGATCAAAACGTTTTTGTCGGCAATGACAAACTAGTAAGTATTATAGTTGACTAGGTATACCATACGAGAAACTTATCATCGCCACCTGCACTAGAAATATCTTCTCTTTTATTGATATCATCAACTGTGGCCTGTTTACCAGTTCCAGTGCCAATTGGAAACAGAAAACTGAGGCCAACTCACTCAAAAGCACTCGTTTACTCGGAATCGAAGAAACAACTGCTAAACAACTGAAAAATCTGCAAACCGAGTTAACATGTAAATTTAGTTAAGTTCGGTAAGTTCGATATAAGTACCACAGCTGAGGTTTGTGGTGTCAATGCTGATTTGATGTATTTTTCATGCTTCGGAAACCTCATCAAGACAGCGAAAGATAATACTATTAAAATCAAAGATCCAGTGTGCGATTCATATGGAGGCTTACTGAATTTTTCATTTTCAGAAAACTACTCAACTACAACATTGCGAAGGTTAGGTGAGGTTAGGTTAGGTTAGAGTGGCTGCTATCACATACTCAGATCAACAGTGGCCCATTGTGATACAACAGGATCCTATCTCCCCGTTACTCCCGTTGAAACCATCCAGAGCTAATTATGTTGCGTAAAATATCTCGCACTCCAAAGTCCGCGAGTTCCAAAAGGCTGTCCATACCGTACACACCTAAGTACTTATGCTTTCTGTCTGATAGTGTCGGACACGACCATAGGAAGTGATCTAAAGTCTTTTCCTGCTCCTCGTCCACACATTTTCTACAAAAGAACTTTCTCACATGTTCCCTAAAAAGGCAGTGTCCTGTTAGTATCCCCACGCCCAATCCTACCACTCGTTTTCCCAGGGATACTAGTGCCTTGGAGCGCCGCAAGTTCACTTTTGGCCAAAACTGTTGCCACTTTTGCTAGCCTGCACGTGAGAGTGTTGGTCTACCTCACATTTGCCGAGGCGATTGCCTTTATGCTGAACGCCAATTATGCTGCACACTAATATAGGTCTCCCCAGACCTGCGCTTTCATTAAGAGATAATCGGCAATCCAGCGCTACTCTTCAGACAAACCGCCTCCAGTGACCTGACCGCCGCCTGACTGTCCACATAAATTGTGATATCCCTCACGGTAACCACATTATGCTTCAACCATGTCACGACTTCTACGATCGCCACTACTTCAGCCGGGTACATGTTGAGTAGTCAGAGAGACGAACAGATAATTAGAGCCGTCCGTGAAAAACTGTACTGCCTCGTTTTAGCGATCTAACTATCGTCGAGTGGCCCGCCTGAAGACTCTTCCACTTAGACACAGCCGAGACTCTCGTAGCCACATTGGCTGCCATCTGCTTACCAAAAAATTCATGTGTTGCCCTAAGCGCCCCGCTTCTAAGCCTGCAGGCCGTTTTTGCACCTTCTCCATCATCCTTATATATGTTACCATATCCAGAGCTGGCCACCACACGCCCACCCCGTGCATCAGCACAGGTCTTACCACTGCGGTATAGAAGCAGTGTACCAGTTCTGGTTTCAAGCCCCAGCACTTAACTATGGCGTTCCTACACGAGTAAATGGCTATATTAGCCTTATTCACCCTATCCTATCCTAATATTAGGCTTCCAGCTGAGCCAACTGTCCAAGATTATGCTCAAAAATCTCGCTCTGCAAGCAAAAGCCAGTCTAATGCCGTTCATGGTAACCGGAATTTTATATTTCTTAGTAAATAGTACCAGCTCTATCTCGGAAGAGTTGACCCCTAATCCACATTTGCTGGACAATTTCGTAACGAACATGAGTGCATTCCGCATAGCATCCCTAATCATATCTAGATATTTGCCTGAGACAGCTATCGCTACATCATCTGCACAGGCTACCACCTATGTATCCCCTCTCTCCAAATCCAACAGCAATCCATCCATCACTGTTCTCCAAAGAAAGGGGGACATTTCATAATGTAATAATCCTGCTTACCAGCATCTGGTTTAACAACCTATTTATAGGGTACCACCTTCAAAAATGACAATCCTTCGATGATCGCCTCAGATTTTACATTATTAAAGGCACCCTCAATGTCCTGAAATGCTACCATACAAAACTTTTGCGAGTAAATTGACTTCTCAATCGTGCGTACTAGATCGTGCAAATGTGTGGCCACCGACTTTTTCTTACAGTACGCATACCCAATTTTTTGGCTCTATTTTTGTTCGAATAATTACATCTACCAGCCTTTCCAAGGTTTTCAACAGAAAGGATGATAGAGTTAAAGACAACAGCTTTTTTGGACAAGCAGGTGAGCTCTTTCCCGATTTTGGGGGAAAGACTACTCTGACCTCCTCCCATTTTTTAGTAATATAGACCAGTTTCAGACAACCCCGAAGAAAACCTCCTACCAGGGGAGGATGACAGCCGAGTTTCTTTGTATCTCTGCTGGTATAATCTGATCCGGGCCCATCGATTAATAAGGTTTAAAACCATTCAGCGCTCATATGATACTTTCCCTGTCCACGATGCCCTCCATATATATTGAAGGCGTTCCTCGATGAACTCTATGCTCCATCGTATCATGAAAGCTTCCGGGAAAGTGGATCTCCATGAGAAGCTCCAATTATTCCACACTTGAAGCTGTCTATGACCCGTCCGGTCTAATTAAATAACTAGGACTGGCTGGGTTAGTAGATAGAATTTCCTAAGGCGAGAAGTCTCAGAGACCTCCTCCACTCCACAACAGAAGAGTTTCCAAGGCCTCTTTGTGCCTTTCTCAACACTTTTTTCTACTTTCTTAGGTCCTCTATATAGGAGGAGTACCAATCCCGAACCTCCCTTGTGTTCTTGGCTTTATAAAAGGCTGGCCTACACGCCCGCCGATGGAATCTCAAGTTTGTGGTCCAATATGTCTGTTTCTGTCTGCCCTAGGCTTTATCATAGGACACGCAGCATTAAATGAAAGATTGCATACCTTTGTGACAATATCAACCATGCAATCTAATTATTCTAGTGTCGCCGGAAGTCCAAGGGACCTACAGCGGCAATAGTTCCTCCAACAAATATCCATATTTGTTCCAATTTGTGGATGTAGCTCCAGGCTACATCGTGTCATCAAAGCTTCCCGGGTAGTGGGTCTCCATGAGAAGCTCCAATGATTCCGCACTTGAAGCTGTCTATGACCCGTCCGGTCTAATTAAATAACTAGGACTGGCTGGGTTAGTAGATAGAATTTTCCTAAGGGGAGAAGTTTTAGAGACCTCCTCCACTCCACAACAGAAGAGTCTCCAAGACCCCTTTGTGCCTTCAATAACTCTTTTTTCTACTTTCTTAGGTCCTCCTTCTAGGAGTCCCGATCCCGAACCACCCTTGTGTTCTTGGATTTATAAAAGGCTGGCCTACACGCCCTCCGATAGGTTTCCAACTTCGTGGTCCGCCATGTCTGTTTCTGCCTGCCCCTAGGCTTTATCAGAGGACACGCAGCATTAAATGAAAGATCGCATGCCTTTTTGACAATATCAACCATGCAATCTAATTATTCTAATGTCGCGGGAAGTCCAGGGACCTCAAGCGGCAATAATTCCTCCAACATCTCTCCATATTTGTTCCAGTGTGTCCTTCTGGGATTCCTGAAGGCTTTCCAGATAACAGGTTTAACATTGAGGTTATATGTTACATATCGGTGATCAGAGAATGAGTGCTCTCTCGCCACTCTCCTCTGCTAAATTGGGGAAGAAGAAAAATATTCAAATTACTTTTCACAAAAATACACGATCTGGTATTCTCAGGGTTACTTGAGTATAATAATTTATTCATTCATTCCTTCATTCTGAGGCCACAGATCCTGTTGTTGTTAGTCCAAGGTTCTTATCTTCTTTTGCGCCCGTATCGACCTCATTTTTCTTATATACTTTAAGAGCGATTGACTCGAACCCGAAGTTGAGCACTTCCTTTGATTTTGCAAAAGTAGTCCGGGATTCTTTATTAGTCAGCATGATTGCTAATCTAAAGACCCCTTTACTTCCTCTTACTTTACAATCCTCCAATCTTCCGATGGAAGATCGAGATTCCTGGCCAGAATGATCTCAAGGATCTCCTCTGGCTTATCCGGTCCTGTTGGTAACCAGAAGCGTGACCTCGGCCTTCTCGGGATTTCCCCTTTGCAGACCGCCTTAAGCCTCGTGCCATTCCACACCTCGTCTACCTCGGTCACTGCCCTTTTATAGAGATCAATCGATCTCTAGTCCGAGCATGCAGTTATCTTCACGCGCCCCTGATACCATCCCGCATCTCTACAGGACAGGAGGATCCCGGCTTTTCGCTCAGGACCCTCAAAAATATAAAGTTTGTTGCATTATACACCACTTTCCATTTCGCCGGCGTGATCTTCCTGACTTCTGTCAATGACGGCTAACACGAGCACGTAGTCCTTTAGGATCTCAATGGACAGCTTCGGTTTTTGATCCTTAGAAGCACCCGACATTATGTCTGTTTACACCTTGCATCGTTTGCTGCCGCCCGCATCAAGTGCACCCTGGACCTCTGTCCCAGCTGCCTCTCAGGGGCCGCAGCCAGTTTCTCTAAAATTCTATACGGCGACCGTCTCTTCCAGTACCGTTGTTTCGCCGGAGGAATCTCTTTCAATCCTCCACTATTTTGTTTGGCGGTTCCGTTTCCTCCTGGCTTCGATGACATGCTGTCGCTTTCCCTTGCCACAATGAGGGAGCCTAACCTTTATAGTTAGAGTTACTCTCTTTTTTTATACTTTTCGGGTTTTGAAAGGTCTCGGCCCCTTTATTTTTTCTTTTTTCTTTGGTGATTCATTTTCCCTCGAGTATCGGAGAAATAAAGGCCCACCTGCGTAGAGATCCGTATAAGCAAATAAGGCTAAATACAACTGAATGTAGCCTGGTATCAAGAGAGTTTCGTTCTGACTGGCCCTGTTAAATAGGCCCCAGCCTAGTCGATCATCATCAGCACGGGTCGCATGACACCTTAATCCAGCCTATTGGCTTACCGAGAACCGCGGCCCCCTAACGCCCCTTCTCTCCAACATTCACCCGCCTATTCAGCCATTCATGCCATTCATATGGATATCTCAAACAAATGGGACCCATTCCATTCAAAGGATGACCCTTTTATAGGGTTCCCCACTCGCAACATTGGGGACCCGAGGGTGCAGAGAGACGCGACGCTCAGTTCGCCGTGGTTAGTAGTCGATGGTTTTATGGCGCCATCAGTTCACCCTGCCATACTGGGTATAATAGGCTCTCAGAATTTAGTGAACAGAGATTAGCCAATCCGCAGTTCCCTGACAAGCTGCTCCCATCAGAGCTGCGGTTGGGGGCGGATTATTCGACATTGCGAAACATGCGTGTGAAATATGTACCAAAAAATCACAAATTTGTTGCAAGCAACAAATGCTGCACAGATTCTCAATTAATATAAGCATCGATTTGAAATAAAATTAAATGATAGATTTTCAGCGCGTCATTTCCAAAGATTTAAGACATAAACACGGATCATGGACACAAAACTTATTTAATGGAATATGAAATAAAAACATACCACCAAATTATAATGAAGGCAACTATATATGCCGGTTCGTTTTTCAAAATGTTAATAACAAAAGTTAAGTTCTAAAAGACATATAGGAGGTACCGGAGAAAAAGCTGGTATAATTTAATGTGTCATGCTTGTGGCATTGCACAATACAATTAAGCGAGTGACTGGTTTATTCAATATTCAGTATTCATCAGCGTGGTGAGTTTGAAGTTTTGGAAAGTCTGAACGAAATACTCGCAACAACATTGTCAACGAAACACGAATTAGATGTACACATAAGAGTTTAGCTGGTTTCATCTCTTTCCTCATATGGCAATATCGGTATAATAGAAGAGAAACCGATCAAAATTTTATCTTTTGATTAGTACCAGCAAAGAATACTGGGTAGTGACGTCAGATTCCAAATCTTTATATGCACTTTCAATGCACGAATACTACCGAATTAAATCATCCTTCGGTTTGTGTCCTCGGATTGGTCGTCCGGATTGAAAATCCACCCACATTTGAAGATCCAGAAGGCATCTAAATAATTGATAAAGTGATAACCTACGAAAGCATTAATGATTCGCCTTTCTTCGTCAAAAATGTATTGAGACGCGCATTGTAGATCATTCGTCTGACAAATGGTGAGGCCAACGTGAGAGGGGCGACTTTTTCTCTTGAACAGATCAAAATAACACGTTTTTGTTAACAATTAATACTGGTATAGAAGTAAGCTTCAGGGTGAAATAACTGATAAAGATCTATTCAAAAGAAAGAAGTCTGAGCTGAACGCGATTTATGAGCAAATGGAGTGACCAGGTAAACAGCTCGAAAGAGCCTTTTCTCGGGTAAATGCTGCTGAGTGTTTCAAAAATATCAACAAATTGAAATAGAAGACAATGAAGCACCTGCTGAGGGACAAAACTTGATTAAAAAGGTGTAGTATATGCAGTCGCGGATCAAGCAATTAGTGGCGGTGAAAGAGTAATGTTTGAAATGATGTCAAATATCATTAAGGAACAAATTACAGGTGTTCCAACTCAGTTTAAGCTGTCCGTCACAAATGGTATTTGAATTGTGATATATCAATCGTAACAGGGCACGACTAACCTACGACTTAAATAATTCAAACGCAACCATGACGAATCATTCGGAGAAAAAAATTTGCTGCTATTGGGTAATATGTTTCAAATTCCAGCATGCAGAGGTAAACAATACAGGTGAAAATTGAAATAAAATATGCGTCAACATGGAGACCATACACTAATCAAAATGTTTTAATGCTTAGATCTCTACCGGATTTTGGTTTGACGAATTTAGTGAAAAGTTAAGTATCGATTGGCTGTGGCCGGAATTTTTTGAGCCAATATTTCCTCTTTTTAGATTTTGATACTGTGGGTCGTGTGTGACGCTTGAGGTTCATAAACCATGCCTAAATTATAATTACTTAAATTAAATATTTGTTCAAGTGTGCAATAACTCGCCATGCTATTCTTTACCCTCGGTGTTCTTAAAATCTATGCTTCGGAGTAGGACCAACTGCTTTTACCCATTTAATTCGTCGAGCTTTTAATGAGGTCCCAGTTGTTTCTCCGAATCGTTTTCATATCAAATATTTCTAAATCTGCATTCAGACAACTACAATTTGTTTAGGTAAGATGGGAGTATACTCCATCAGTTGTGTCGGTACCCCCGCAATTTCTGCTTGAGTTTGAGTTTCTATAGAAATCGTTTTCGTCAATAAGCGGAAATTCCTTTTGGGTGCGTTTTATTATCCACCTAAAACGAACAAGTGGTCGTACGCTCAGTTTAAAAAATCTCGTCTAGACATTGAGTGTCTTTTTAGTTATTTTTTTTGGCGGTAAGATGAGGTTTTCATATCTGGCGATATCGATTTTGATATTTCTAAAAAATTAAATTGTTTACTCGTAACTATTTAAATCACAATTAATATCTCTCGGTGCTCATGTTATCGCATCTGCTGATAGTTCCATTTCTTATTTCAATCAATTGTCTCTTAAGATCTCATCACGAGCTCTTTGTTTTTTCTGTTAATTGTTACTCTCGACCAACAACCAAAAGTTTGAGCTTTTAAACTTGAATCTCACCTTTTATCAATTTGTACGAAGGGTTTTGTGAATTTATCCAAGAAACAAACAAGTACAGGTCCACGCAGTGGTAGAAGTGATCAGAAAGTAGAACAAAAAAAATGTGCAAGTAACAACGCAAAATTTGCTAGTTAATTCTACTCAAAACATATGAAATCTTGACTTAAATAGTTTCATCATCTCAAAAGATATCAACAAACCTGGAGATTTACCAAAAGAACTGAGAATTTTTGAATAAGACAAAGTGATGTTGAGGTCAAACATTGATGTTTCAAATGGCCAGTGCACCGCTACATCGAATGACAGCACATTTCTAAAATAATTTGACCTTTTTATTATCAAGACTACATGTATGAAAAAAATATCCAATCAGCCAAAGCGGACTTTGGAAGTGTAATCAGTCCAAGATCGGTTCGTTTTTCTGCCAAGTACGGTTATGGAATAGCTGAAAGAAGAATACTTCCTCTCCTGGGTTTCAACTGCAGAAAAGAAATAACGGGTGTTTTTTTAGGAGGTTTGTTTTTCCGATAGATGTCGTTTTATTTTATGACAGTTGTTTTGACAGCTCAAAGTGGCATTTCTACTCAGTATTGTTTGGCAAATCATTATGAATAGGTTAACTCCAGAACAACGTTTTCAAATCGTGGAAATTTATTTTCAAAATCAGTGTTCAATTAAAAATGTTTATAGAGCACTTCGTGAATTTTATGGTGCACATAATCGTCCGTCAGAGACCACCATAAAGAACGTAATTACCAAATTTCGGTCTACATTCACTCTTTTGGATGCCAAGCCACCGACAAGAATGAGAAGAGTTCGTACAGAAAAAAATATTGCTGTCGTTGAGGCCAGTGTCGAAGAAAACGACAATTTATCGATTCGTCGTCGTGCTCAGCAAATTGGACTTTGTCCATCGACTTTATGGAAAATTTTACGTAAAGATTTGGGTTTGGTGCCATACAAAATTCAATTGGTGCAAGAATTAAAGCCACACGACCATCGTTTGCGCCGTGAATTCAGTGATTGGTCGTTAAATCAATTGAACGAAGATCCATTTTTTTACCGTAAAATTCTCTTCAGTGATGAGGCGCATTTTTGGTTAAATGGATACGTCAACAAACAAAATTGTCGCATTTGGAGCAAAGATAATCCACACGCCGTTCTAGAATTACCAATGCATCCTGATAAATGTACTGTTTGGTGCGGTCTATGGGCTGGTGGGATCATCGGTCCATATTTCTTTAAAAATGAGGAAGGACGACGCGTTACCGTGAATGGAAATCGATACAGAACCATGTTAAATGAGTTTTTGTTGTCAAATCTTGAAGATATGGATATGAATGAAATGTGGTTTCAACAAGATGGTGCCACTTGCCATACAGCACGTGAAACAATCGACTTATTGAAAGAAACTTTCAACGACAACATTATTTCGAGAAATGGTCCGGTGAATTGGCCTCCGCGTTCGTGCGATTTGACGCCACTCGATTACTTTTTGTGGGGATACGTGAAGTCATTGGTTTATGTGGATAAACCTCAATCGATTGACGCTTTGGAAACCAATATTCAACGTGTCATTGCTGACATACGCCCTCAAATGCTTGAAAAAGTGCTGGAAAATTGGACCTCCAGAATGACATTTGTGAAAAATAGTCGTGGTAGCCATATGCCAGAAATTGTGTTTAAATGTTAAATGCCAAAAAATTATCTACCAAATAAAAAAAAATTTTGGTCATTTCATAATTTTATATGTGTTTTATTCAAAAAAAAAATCGGCAACCTCTTAAAAAAACACCCTTTATATAAAAAGTAAATGTTTAAAAACAAAGGAGGTTTTGTCTTTCTTTCCAATTACTTTCAGGCTTAATAAAACCATAAAGTTGAAAAGCGTTGATGCCTATAAACTTACCAAAATTTATTTTGTAAACTTCACGTTTATATCTCTATAGATATGTCTAACTGTATAAAACTTAATCACTGGCCGAAGCACTTTCAACTCTTACGCAATTCACTTTTCACGTCCTACCTTACGCAGTAGCCATATCGAGGACGTACGGCTATAGATCATATTTATGTAGAACCATCTGCACATTGAATTGCTTCATGTCAGCCTGTAATATACTGGCATGGAAGATGGGTCGGCCCATAAGTGCTCCACTTCGACAGGTAGTCATAATTTTGTTAATTTTCATCACTGATCGTAATTAAATGATGATAAATCCATTTTTCATCCTGCCCAAATCGGGATTCGAACTCGAGACCTACCGATCCAAACGCCAAAATTTTAGCCACTGTAGTTCTAATAATTTTTACAGTGGGTAATCAAAATTCAAAATAAATGTTGCTTAACCTTGAATATTCTATTTGTACTATTTAAAATCAAATAACTACATTAATCATTCAAATTAGATTTTAAACATCTGACTACTTCAATCAAATTGCTGATCACTATATAGAAGAGAATATCTTCAGCCAAACGACATAAAATAACAAATTAACTATCGTACCATTTTTAAAAAGACATAAATTATTTTAAATAAATGATCAATTGATCTACAATATACATTGATCATCTATTAATTCCCTGATTTATCCCCAATAGACACATACTCGACGCAGCACATAAAAAAACTGAAGACATGAAATTCTACTTATTCCAAACATTTTTCATTCGTCTCATAACATACCAAATTTAGAAATATACTAAACCAAATTATATTTAGAAAGTAATTTAACTCAATTACATCTGTCTAATATTATCATCAACATTTTGTTTTTGTTGTATTTTTGTTTGAAGATCCCTCACATAATTGTAAATAAACAAGAAAATGATCGTATACATCGCGATCGTATGAACTGCCGTATATCGTCCCAAGAAATTATTCAACGTAAAGGGATTTACGTTAATTCATTTAATAACAATAATAATAGCACGTAATTATTTATGATCTCGATCGTGGCCGTAACAACACAGAATATTGATAATGATCGTTATTATTATATTTCGGTTTATATTTTGATGATCCACACAATACACAATCAAAAATACCGAAAAAGGATTGAAACGATAAAGCCTATATATGATGGTTGCCATTCAACAATAAGATCATCTATGATCAACTCAGGGATCGTATTAATTTATATTAAATGGAGATCTTAAGATTGCATCAAAAATTAGTTTTATAATGACAGTGTTATTATGATATGGTTTTTATGACGACATCTGCATTGTCATTTCGTGAGCATGTTCTGTAGAAATTTTCGTTTTCTTTTTATTGTGTTAAGTCATCCGTATTGAAAAAGGGGTTGATATCTAGAAAGATAAACTTCTTTTATTGTTATCCAAAATGTTTATATTACGAACGAGTACATAATTTTTTTTCGTTATTATTTATGAGTAAATAAAACTCGTCAGTGAATAAACTTTGGAAATTTTTTATTTGGATAAATAATGTTTTATTTCAATTGGAGTGGATTGCCTGCATGAACAAGAGCATGTCCCTTGGGGCGAATTCGTTTGTTAGGATACCATAATTTTAAGAACACTAATATGGATGTATGCTATTTACCTGAATATGTATTTAGATTGAACGATTACGTTTTTATCTTAGGCTAAAATAATATTACAAAGACGTCATAAAACAAATAAGGAAAGTTAACCGCCGGGTACCAATAGAATATTATTTTCAATTTGTTTTTTTTTCTCGTTAATTGGTTGCCGAAACCCGGGACTGGGTCCCAGTTATATTAACAACAACATTTTAAACCGTGTTTGTATTTAAAAACGTGTTATCTGAAAAATAATGAAATCTCGTCGAACGCGTTGATCGGTCGATTATACCAGGAACCTGTAGGTAAGAGACGGTAAATTTGGAGAAGCATCGATGAGATTAACAAGAAAGATAAAATCGAAAACAGTTCGTGTTAAATTATTCCCGAATTAAACGTTGCTGCAATAAACCTTAACGCAACGGAGCTGCAAAAAACGTGGAAAGATGACATCACATAACTGAAGCCATATCTGATATGAATAAAATAAACTGACATATTAGCGTCTGTGTGTTAATTAGTTTAGAATTGTGTTGTCATTTTATTACTAACGACTTTACATGCGTGTCTGTAACGGGTCGAGTCAACCAATTTTGGTTAGGAAGCCGAAAAGTATTAATAGAATTAAATTTCAGGAAAATTCCAGATGCATGTGAAATAATAATATTTTTTCTTAGGTTGCCGTTTTAAAGAAGCAATTGTTGAAGACCAATACCATCGTTATCCATTAACCTAATAAGCCTTTATCCTTCATCTAGTAGATTAGAATTGTGTTGTCTTTGTGTTACTAACTATCGGCTATACCTAGGTATCTGTAACCGGGCCGATTCTGTCCCACTTAACTAACCTATCCAAACCTTCGGTTTTGTTATGTGTAAAAAAGGGTGTACGGTGGGCCCGGCGTCATCCGGGAACTCAAGCCTAAGAACTTGGTCGTACATTCAAAATCAAACAATCAATCAATATTAGCGGCTGTGTGTTAATACTTCGTAAATTATGGAACGAGGTTCTTTGATTTCGTCATTTTGGATATTTTAATAAATTGGAATAAGAGCTTATTCAAGAGGTTTCTTGAATATGAAAGCTATTACGCGGCTATTACGCAGCGATCAGAGAAAAATCAACAACGAGTAACAGATGATTTAAATGGTAACTTTGGGAGTGTATGTCAAGCAGCAAAAAACAGTTTACGCTACAGTCAGTAATACTTAAGTAAAGCTACTAAACAGCTTAAACGTGTTAAAAATTAGAATAACACGGTATATTAAATCCAAGTGGATAATTTCGTCGTTGATCCGAGCTTTATGGATCAGATATCATGTACTACGGCTAATTTCATTTTTTTCGTGGATTGCGATGTAGAAGTCTAAAACCGAAAGGAGGGATCATTGGCTAATATATCTAATTCTACAAAAGAAAATAGATACCAGTACGACGAAGTATCTATAACCGCGGAGCATTGCCAATGAATCCTATTCCACAGTCGCTAATTTCATCGCATTTTTAAACGAACGTTGGGATGCGTTGGAGTCGTGTGACAGCAAAATTCTTAAAGCAGCCAGATCATCTAGAACGGGATCATTTCATTTTCATTGTCATTTCATACAACACAATTTGTAATTGCTGAGAACATCTACAATAACTGTTTACGCAAGAGCCACTTTGCATCGGAATGCCTCTTCAAAATATCATATCTTATGCGTCTTAAAAAACACCATACGTTGCTGCATCCTAGAAGCAAGAACAGAAAAATCCGAAACGCCACTAGCAACAACATGGAATTACGTAATCAATATCCTCGAAGACGTGTACATTAATTTCACAAGAGTCAGAAGAATCGCAGTGAAAGCCTACTCAGTCACTGTTACTCACTGCTAACGTATATATATCCAGTCACGCAGTGAAGAGCAAAGGCTCGCTCGAATATACTATGGATTCCGTATCACAGAGCACTTTATCACAGAATGCTTAGTAAATCACCATAGCCTACCAATGACAATTTACAGCTTATTAGGAACAGAGACGGGTTGTACCCGCCAAAAGACTTCACTATCGATTCAATAAGAATCAACGCTGATCAGATCATCACTATGACGGCTCAGATTGTCAAAGCCATTTCTTATAAGATACCTGAGCATATTATATCGTTGCCGTTCACTGCTAATGATAAACTGCTAAAGATCTTGTTGATCATTTTTTCAATTTCATCGAGTTTGAGCAAATGATCGTACCGGAATTAACACCATTACAAAAGTCAAGCTTGGGATGGTTAACAGCTGGCAACATGAGAGATGATGGTTACTTACATTCCCATCATGGAAATATAAAACTGAAAAGAATAACTGCCATGTTGAAGAAGTTTTGGGTCCTAGAAAAACCACCCCCTAATATTATATTGCCAATGGCTAAATCAAAGGATTTTTGCTAACGATTGGTGGGTCTAACGCTTAAAGAACCTCGACCGCGACTTTGAAATTCATACGTAAATGCGAAGGCACAACTTCTTGTAATGGAGCTTTTTTTTTTTTTTTATTTTTTTTATTTTTTATTTTTTTTTATTTTTATTTTTTTTTTTTTTTATTTTTTTTTATTTTTTTTTTATTTTTTTTTTTTTTTATTGGTAACTATGCGATCTGTTTTGGGGCTCAAGGCTCAACCTGCTCTTCCGCGGTTATGCTTTTAACGTCCTTACTTTACGCCTTGCGGCCAACTCGAGGACGTACGGCTATAGGACCGATTTTGAGACCATCTGCACATTGCAAGCTCCATGCCAGCCTATACCAGCATGGAAGATGGGTCGGCCCATGAGTTTTGCACACCGACAGGGGGTCATAGATGTGTTACATTTCACCACAGATCGAAATCTGTTGATGAAATTTCACTTTGCATCCTGCCCCTATCGGGATTCGAACCCGGTACCTCCCGATCCAAACGCCAAAGCTTTAACCACTGTGCCATTTGGTCGGTAATGGAGCTTCAATTTGCTAGAGATACCACCTACCATCAGCTGTATTAGGAGTTCATAAATGAGTACATGCAAACCGGACACATGATACTGGTACATCCATCTAACTTACCATCAGACGATAGTCATAAATTTTATATTTGCTACGTTTTGTTTGAATTTCGTCTTCATAAAATCGTTCTCGTATCGGACATAGAAAAGATGTACCGACCGATTTGGATCCATACCACTGGAAGAAATTACCAACTAATATTGCGGCGTCACACACCGAATGATGATATTCAATCGTACCAGCCACAAACTTTTTTATATATAAATATATACATATATATAGTCTAGAACGCTCGCTGTATCTCTCTATCAGAACTCTTCAGCAAAGTATATGCTATACTGGTTATCCAAACGCCGAAAGCGCTATATCGCATATTGAAGAAGTTTTACATGAATTATTTACTGTCTGGAGCTATAACAGAAGAAGAGGTCTTGCTACTGATAACCCAGATTGTTTTATGAAATTTGTCAACAAAACGAATTTCAACTTAGAAAGTGGCGATCAAACTTCATAGCATTCCTAAACTCCTTTGTGCAAGCCGACGACGAAACCACTTGTTAATGAATCAATGAAAATGAAACCGCTATAACATTGGGTATTGTATGGAAATCCAATACGGATATATTCAGATTTAGGCCATATTGGGCCAAATACTCAACTTTAAGTTAATTGCTCACTGAATATGTTATGTGGTCAAATCCGTTAGTAATGTAAAAATATCTAGTGTTCGTAGATTAATCGCAAATTAGTTTGCTTATCTGCTTGTGAACTAATTGAGTATGTGACCCATTATCTAACAACAGTCCCATTTGGTGGTTGTACTATTCAAAATCATTATTCAGCGTACTGGAGTATTAAAATTGGACTGGTCAATTTGCTGGCAGTTTAAACAAGATCGAGAGTCGCTGATGTTACCATCAAGTTCAACACCCATAGTTGCAAAGAGAAAAGGTATAAGATGCTTCAGCATATTTATGGAGGCTTATTTGAAAATGAGCAAACCAAAATAGTAGCCTGTGTGTGATTTCATCGTCGTACTGCAATGACGAAGTAAGTCTTTTAATGCCATTCAAACGGCGGCTTATATACTCGAAATCTTACTACACCAACAGTGGAGATATATCCATTGAAATATCCATAGCGGCTGTGTGTTAATACTTCGTAAATTATGGAACGAGGTTCTTTGATTTCGTCATTTTGGATATTTTAATAAATTGGAATAAGAGCTTATTCAAGAGGTTTCTTGAATATGAAAGCTATTACGCGGCTATTACGCAGCGATCAGAGAAAAATCAACAACGAGTAACAGATGATTTAAATGGTAACTTTGGGAGTGTATGTCAAGCAGCAAAAAACAGTTTACGCTACAGTCAGTAATACTTAAGTAAAGCTACTAAACAGCTTAAACGTGTTAAAAATTAGAATAACACGGTATATTAAATCCAAGTGGATAATTTCGTCGTTGATCCGAGCTTTATGGATCAGATATCATGTACTACGGCTAATTTCATTTTTTTCGTGGATTGCGATGTAGAAGTCTAAAACCGAAAGGAGGGATCATTGGCTAATATATCTAATTCTACAAAAGAAAATAGATACCAGTACGACGAAGTATCTATAACCGCGGAGCATTGCCAATGAATCCTATTCCACAGTCGCTAATTTCATCGCATTTTTAAACGAACGTTGGGATGCGTTGGAGTCGTGTGACAGCAAAATTCTTAAAGCAGCCAGATCATCTAGAACGGGATCATTTCATTTTCATTGTCATTTCATACAACACAATTTGTAATTGCTGAGAACATCTACAATAACTGTTTACGCAAGAGCCACTTTGCATCGGAATGCCTCTTCAAAATATCATATCTTATGCGTCTTAAAAAACACCATACGTTGCTGCATCCTAGAAGCAAGAACAGAAAAATCCGAAACGCCACTAGCAACAACATGGAATTACGTAATCAATATCCTCGAAGACGTGTACATTAATTTCACAAGAGTCAGAAGAATCGCAGTGAAAGCCTACTCAGTCACTGTTACTCACTGCTAACGTATATATATCCAGTCACGCAGTGAAGAGCAAAGGCTCGCTCGAATATACTATGGATTCCGTATCACAGAGCACTTTATCACAGAATGCTTAGTAAATCACCATAGCCTACCAATGACAATTTACAGCTTATTAGGAACAGAGACGGGTTGTACCCGCCAAAAGACTTCACTATCGATTCAATAAGAATCAACGCTGATCAGATCATCACTATGACGGCTCAGATTGTCAAAGCCATTTCTTATAAGATACCTGAGCATATTATATCGTTGCCGTTCACTGCTAATGATAAACTGCTAAAGATCTTGTTGATCATTTTTTCAATTTCATCGAGTTTGAGCAAATGATCGTACCGGAATTAACACCATTACAAAAGTCAAGCTTGGGATGGTTAACAGCTGGCAACATGAGAGATGATGGTTACTTACATTCCCATCATGGAAATATAAAACTGAAAAGAATAACTGCCATGTTGAAGAAGTTTTGGGTCCTAGAAAAACCACCCCCTAATATTATATTGCCAATGGCTAAATCAAAGGATTTTTGCTAACGATTGGTGGGTCTAACGCTTAAAGAACCTCGACCGCGACTTTGAAATTCATACGTAAATGCGAAGGCACAACTTCTTGTAATGGAGCTTTTTTTTTTTTTTTTATTTTTTTTATTTTTTATTTTTTTTTATTTTTATTTTTATTTTTTTTTATTTTTTTTTTTTTTTTTTTTATTTTTTTTTTTTTTTATTGGTAACTATGCGATCTGTTTTGGGGCTCAAGGCTCAACCTGCTCTTCCGCGGTTATGCTTTTAACGTCCTTACTTTACGCCTTGCGGCCAACTCGAGGACGTACGGCTATAGGACCGATTTTGAGACCATCTGCACATTGCAAGCTCCATGCCAGCCTATACCAGCATGGAAGATGGGTCGGCCCATGAGTTTTGCACACCGACAGGGGGTCATAGATGTGTTACATTTCACCACAGATCGAAATCTGTTGATGAAATTTCACTTTGCATCCTGCCCCTATCGGGATTCGAACCCGGTACCTCCCGATCCAAACGCCAAAGCTTTAACCACTGTGCCATTTGGTCGGTAATGGAGCTTCAATTTGCTAGAGATACCACCTACCATCAGCTGTATTAGGAGTTCATAAATGAGTACATGCAAACCGGACACATGATACTGGTACATCCATCTAACTTACCATCAGACGATAGTCATAAATTTTATATTTGCTACGTTTTGTTTGAATTTCGTCTTCATAAAATCGTTCTCGTATCGGACATAGAAAAGATGTACCGACCGATTTGGATTCATACCACTGGAAGAAATTACCAACTAATATTGCGGCGTCACACACCGAATGATGATATTCAATCGTACCAGCCACAAACTTTTTTATATATAAATATATACATATATATAGTCTAGAACGCTCGCTGTATCTCTCTATCAGAACTCTTCAGCAAAGTATATGCTATACTGGTTATCCAAACGCCGAAAGCGCTATATCGCATATTGAAGAAGTTTTACATGAATTATTTACTGTCTGGAGCTATAACAGAAGAAGAGGTCTTGCTACTGATAACCCAGATTGTTTTATGAAATTTGTCAACAAAACGAATTTCAACTTAGAAAGTGGCGATCAAACTTCATAGCATTCCTAAACTCCTTTGTGCAAGCCGACGACGAAACCACTTGTTAATGAATCAATGAAAATGAAACCGCTATAACATTGGGTATTGTATGGAAATCCAATACGGATATATTCAGATTTAGGCCATATTGGGCCAAATACTCAACTTTAAGTTAATTGCTCACTGAATATGTTATGTGGTCAAATCCGTTAGTAATGTAAAAATATCTAGTGTTCGTAGATTAATCGCAAATTAGTTTGCTTATCTGCTTGTGAACTAATTGAGTATGTGACCCATTATCTAACAACAGTCCCATTTGGTGGTTGTACTATTCAAAATCATTATTCAGCGTACTGGAGTATTAAAATTGGACTGGTCAATTTGCTGGCAGTTTAAACAAGATCGAGAGTCGCTGATGTTACCATCAAGTTCAACACCCATAGTTGCAAAGAGAAAAGGTATAAGATGCTTCAGCATATTTATGGAGGCTTATTTGAAAATGAGCAAACCAAAATAGTAGCCTGTGTGTGATTTCATCGTCGTACTGCAATGACGAAGTAAGTCTTTTAATGCCATTCAAACGGCGGCTTATATACTCGAAATCTTACTACACCAACAGTGGAGATATATCCATTGAAATCCAATCCGGCCAATTTAATTACCAAAGGCATCGATCCAAACTTCTTGGAGATTATTAGCGGTTTAAAAGATCGTCATGGTTGCAACATGATGAGATCAGTACTAGGGAATTAATGAAAGCAGTTCTTGAGCGCAAAACTTACATATTCATGGATAAAAATGATGAATCGTCGCTAATCGATAAATTGCTGAAATTATGTTCATTGTATTTTAAAGTCAAGAAAACAATCTTCTATGTTCTCCGATTTGGTAAAATGTCAAATCGAACCAGTAACCAAATAAAATCCAAGAAAATCATCATGTCGGATTTGACCTATGAAAAAAACATGATTATTCATCTAGCACACAACCAGTTTCTCCAGCAGAAGAGATAAGTAGAGGAGGTCTCCACCTCCTAGTAGATACACGTGCAGCGGTCTTTAGATTCGTTTATCGAATATTCCGCACAATTTTACAAACAAACATCCGCTCAACATATTGCTTGTTAGTTAAAGAAATCCATTATCAACTTCGAGCACAATTAGTACTTAATACACTTCGACAGCAGAATAAATAATTTAATTGTCATCCGAAGATGGGCGATGTATCTACCAGTAAATCGCGCCAAACAACATCGCCCGTTTCTTAACTGTACATTAGGCTATATGCGGGACCTGTACAAATAAATATAGGAAACTTCGAAACGGTGAAAGCGATACATCTCGAGCTGTTCAGTAGCCTCGACCCCGAAGCAATTATTGCTGTACTACGACCCATTTTGGAGAGACGTGGCTGTTCATATCTTATATTAAGTGATAATGGCTGAAGTTTGATTCAGCATACCAACTAATCAGTTTAATTTTAGCGCACCAACCGCTCCTCACTTTGGAGGATTGCGGGTACCCTTAACGGTGGGTTGATTAAATACAATTACATCGAGTAACAGCATCGAATTTGACGTATAAGGAATAAGCACGTTGCTGGCTCAAAATTGATGTCATCCTCAACTCGCGGCAATTATACCATATTTATGATATTGTGGATGATATCCAAGTGAGGTTCGAGCCAGATTTACTATACCAAAAAATTTAGAAGTGCATTCAAGGATTCTGGAGTAGACTGTATCAGGATTATCTCTCAACCCTCAACCTAAATGAAAAAAGGAGTTCCCGCGATTAAACTTGTGATGTAGTGTTCATTAAAAATAGTAATTTGCCGCCAACCAGATGGACACTGGCCCGTATGAAAGATGTGTATCCTGGGCGAGACGGAGTTAGTTATCCGAGTTGTCAAAGTCAGAACAAGCTGCAATGAATTTAGTAGACCAGTGGTTATTTAATTAAACTGCCGGGATCTACGCAATCATAGTTAACCATATCAACAAGCGCCATTCTAGCTGATCAGAGCGAAGGTGAAACGTTATAACACCATTATATTTAACTTTATGCTAAATTCTTTATTAACAATTTCATTAGGCTTGTTGTCAAGACAAGTATTGGATGTATTAAGCGTTCCAAGAAACAGAAAATTTGATTGTTCAGTTTATTAAATTGATAGTAACTTATCTTATCAAAAATTGTATCCATATAAAGGGTGTCCCAAAATTTACACAAGATTTTAATTAATATTGGAAATCAAAGATTTTTCTTCAATTTTTTTTTTATCGAAACATAAAGTACATAGGATAGGGTTATGTATAGAATAGCATATCGGCCAAATGACCTCCACGGGTTTGCTAGCACATAGGCACTCTTTTGTCAAAATTTTCCATGAGAATTTTGCATACTGAGGCTGAATTTCGCCGATGCATCATTGAATCTCCTCCTTCAAAGCACGGGTGGATGTAGTCTTGTTGACATAGACCTATGACTTCAAATAATCTTACAGAAAGAAATCCTATGGTGTTAAATCACATGATTAGTAGGTCATTTTTTTCACCGAAACAACAACATCAAATGTCTCCTGCAGTTATTGGATTGTACCACATCATCAGATTGGACCACATCATCCTGTTGAAGCAACATATCGTCCACATCAATATTATCCAAGTTAGGTAGAAAGAGTTCGGTTATTATGTCGCGATAACAAGCGTTTCATAAGTGATCTTTTCCGCCTTCGTCTGTATCTCTCTAATTGTATCGACATAGGGTATAGTGACAAGTGGGGGCGAGCAGGACTCATATGGAGAGCGGTCGGTATGAATGCGAGCTATAAATGAGGTGAATAAATGGCCAGAAATTATGAGATGCAACATTGGTCATTTGTTCACATATTTCATAGGCTGTTCATACCGATCGCTCTCTTGGTTGATATGTTCCATACATCACTCTTTCATCCAAGAGCTGTAATATATATTTCAATGTTCTATTCAACGGAACTTCGGCGGATTCTCAAATTACCGGTCAAATAATCTCATATTGATCTGGCCAGTATTCGTTCATGTTGTCTCTCCGTCCCGTCCAAACGTAGCTACCACAATCGCTCCTCGGTTTCATCCGAGGCCGCACCTGCAACGAGTTTCTCATTTTTTTGTAAGTCATACTTACCGATATCATCTTTACTCTGCTTTCATATAGTTTGCTGCACAACTATTGGTTACTGTAGTTCTTCGTTACATAACCAATCTCTGCACCAAAATCGCCGAAATTATTTGTATCAGATGATCCGTTGTCATCCCCATTCACTATGGACACTAACTCTTCTGGTTCCTTTGACTAATAAATGGCTCACTATGAGGCGACGATTCTGCATCCGGTTGAGCATCCAAAATCTCGAATTGTTCGTTGCATTGCTCTTTAACTGTGGCAATATCCCAGTTGAATAGTTCATCACTTTTGAACTGCCTCAGCTGATTCTCCATATCTACTGTTACCTCATAACCATGACGTTCCGATTTCAGAAAGATCAAGGGTATTTCCCGACCAGTGACACCCATTCCATAATCATAATAACCCGGTTCCACCTTATCACCAACAGCCATTTCCAATATCAGCTTCTCATCGTTTTCTGAATACACGACTTTCTGCTCTGCATCGCCTACATTATCGTCACTTTTGCCAAATGTTTCACGTCTCGTTTGATCCATTTTCTCGAACATTCCGATGCCTGAGTTGATTTCTTTAATTTATTGTTTCGTTTCTCCATGGTTCTGGTTTTGTTGAACAAACCTCCGCTTTATTTGTTCTCTAATTTGTTGCAACTCTTTGATTCGGTGATGCAATTTATGGTTTCGTTAATGAACTTTTTGTTTTTGTTGTTCAAACATTCGATCCAATTTTTGGTTTTGTTGATCAATTTTTTTTTTTTTTTTGATCAAATTTTTAGTTATGACGGCCAATAATTGTGTCCTAACGAAAGATCCAGGTGGCCCGCGAAGTGGCTCCACGATCAAATGTTTGACATCTAATTTTTCCTTTATTACCTCTACAAAAACATAATTATCCTTGTCTAATCCTTGCTCCTCCATAGACTCCATACTTCTCCGGTAAAATATGCTGCTTTAAATCCATCACCGTTAAATCCTTAACATCCATATTCTAATAATCACAATCCTACCGCTGTCACCAATTGTTAAAAATTTGCCTTGCCAAATCAGATAAGTATCACTGGATCGTGAAAATACCGGAAAAAATCTTTGTATAATTTCCAAATATTTACCTACCTATTTTCACTTAACATCTCTTATTATTTTCCCGCTATTCACTTTCGCTTTCAATTTTTCGCGAATCGAATCTCTCAAACGTTACACTAATCCTGACTCAGTGTATTTGTTGCACTCGTATTTATACACGGATCGAACATTCTAGATTCGCCTATATTTATTCTAGATTCTTTAGTGCTACAAATAAACCCCAGATGTCACTTATCTTACAAAAAAAATTTAATTTTCAATTCGTAATGCCGAATTAATTGCCCAACAACTCACTAGGCGAGATCGTAACAATATTGGCACGATCTCAATTAAATCAGCTTGGGCGAGACATTTATTCAACAATGATTGCTCATTTATGGTTTAAACTTTATTAGCATTTGTGTGAGGTTAGTTCCATCTAGGTTAAAGAAGAAGCGTAGATAGTTTTATAACGAGATTATAGAAGTCTGGAGCAGAATAAGGATTATTACTTCTGTATATAGATCTAGGGAGTCTAGAATTTTCGGTACGTGAAAAATTAAAATCGAAAATGAATAGCGGGAAAATAATAAGTGATGTTAAATGAAAATAGTGGTTTAATTAAAAATCGTAAATGTTGTATGAAGCGAATTAATAAATAATTGTGAAAATTATTTGTTGTTGTGATTTAGTGTAGTGAAAATGATTGTGATTCCGTAAATATTTGGAAATTATTCAGAGATTATGTTCACGGTAAGGGTATTTTTTTCGCGAGTGGCCGGTAAATTCTATAACGATATTCATAACCCAGTAATAGTATATTTGCTTGACTAGTACTGGATGTTTACTAACGCAAAACTGGAAGCTATCAAACTATTTCTTTTTTTGATTGCAACCACTAAATTAATTAATTTCCTATTTAATGAAAATATGTGGCAATTTTGGGACACCCTTTATTTAAGCTAAACAAATTAATAACTTACCTGGGACACTTGGTAGATAATACCATACGTCAAAATATTTGAAATAATTCCGAAGAAATCTACCTTATACTGTTCAAAATATTTGCAAAATCAGGAAAGAGCTTTTATGGAAACAACCACTTCCAAAACGAAGATTTCGGCCAAACATCACTGGAATCACATCCCAATTTATGAAAATTGCGTATGTACGAAATTTTATCCCGACCAATTGTTCCGTGTAGAAAGGCACAGAATTTTAGTCTACAGGGTACATGTACATACAGGCGGACATACAAGTTTTTTAGGAACTTCTTTCGTCAACAGACTGCGGCGATATAGCGAATGGTAATTCTTAAAAAATTCGAATATATTTTGTTGTACTATGTAAAAAAAGGAATCGAATGAAAATGAAAAATGAATTAAAACTTTCACAGTGAAATTTGATTTGCTGATTACTGATCTGATATGGCAATGACATCATTTACATTGTTTTATCACAAAAAATTAGTCATTAATTTTCGACAAAGCGAATTCGATTATACTGTAATTCACGTTCAAACTATTTTAATTAACCACAATACCTTTCTAATTGGATGAAATCAGAAGTATACCAGTAAAATTGTTTTGATTACCAATGTAGATACCACAATGATGCAGAGACTTAACCATATTGACAAAAATTACTGTGGGAATTAACGTGCCAACCTCTTGAGTATGTTAATGCAAAGTGGTGAACAAATATCTACCAACTATATACAGAAACGCTTTTAAATTGTTTATAGCCGCACAGAATGTCGATGAATCTTGATCAATTATTATGATTCATTGTATAATTGGATTCAAAAGCATATCGACGTCGTCTTTACATTTTGGTTTTCTATAAAATTTTATACCGATCTCAATTCACTTTTAAAAAATAACATTTCTTTCATCGTTGTGGTATTTTTGGTATTCAGAATTATTTGTAAGAAAAACATTTCTGATGACTGATTCATTTTCATTATGTCCGCATATGCATGACATACCAAAAATAACAAAAATATTTGATAACATTGAGGAAACTGAAGAACCACAACAACAACACAATATTATGTTACAGATTCTTATTTAATGTTTGTTATAAAACACTTTCATCGGTATTTTATGAGGCTGCGAGACGGTAACGCGATGATCATTGTAGCAAATTAATCATGTTACGCGCGCATATCTCGAATGTGTTGAAAATATAATACGCTGCCATTAATAATAGGATTAATAAGCGCTTCTACGAATTGTTTTTAAGAGATTTGTGTTTTTTTTTTGGTGTTTCGTTGGTTGTGGATCAAAGAAGAGCATAATTAAGACTTAACTTTGATGTGGTGTACTCATATAATCTATCACCTGTCATAATTACTTAAACTATGTTATGGTACGTATTCTTTATGTAGCTCCAGTCAAATTATTTTGTTTATCCATAAGTTTGAACTGCGTGTTTATATAAATAGGTTGTCTGACTAAAAAGCAAACCCATATAGAGTGCATTTGAAAAATCTTTTTAAATTAATTTTGATCGCATTTTAAAAATGATAAATTTGGATGAAAAATATGTCATTAATCAAATGTCTAAATATATTCTACAACCGTGAAATTTTAGTATACAATGAACTTTAGCATTATTTTGAACTAAAGATATCGCTTCCTTAACATAAAAATAGTTAAATTAAAAAATCGGCGAGTGAAAGCGTTCGAGGCAGACAAAACTACGTTTTTACAACACAGTGACCGATTCGAAATTTGTTTCAAACCCAAAAACAGGTTGTGTCTCGATCAAATTCAAGAAAAAAATCAAAGTAACTCAATTTTTAAAATTATATAGGAATAAACAAAAACCGAGCGATACCCTGCTAATATAACCTACAAAACTATCAGCTCCTACATGCCAAAATATAGCTGACATGTTCGCGTTGCTTTTTCAATCAGTATATAGAGAATGCGTTACTAGTAGACTGTACGTAAAACCCAGTAATAACAACCCGTCAAGGGATTTGGGGACGGTTGTGGATTTGACAATATATTAAAGTTAGCCGTTAGCCAGTTAGTAGATTCAAACTAATCAAACGAAAATGGCAGCCGATAATTGTCGGTAACATGTTCATCGAAAACTCCAGCCGAAAAATGCCGATAAAGCAGATACAAGTTTTATGCCGGAAATGAATTATATATATTAGATATTTTTATTTTGCTTTTTTAATTCGAAACATTTAAAACAAATTACCCAAAGCAAATTTTTCTAAGTGTTTTATTAGATGTTTGGGGAGGTAAAATGGGAAATGCATCTATAGCGACATGTCCAGATAATATTTCAAATAAAGTGCCTTCTATTAAATATCATTTTAAAAACGTAAAGTCAATTTTCATGTTGGGAGTCCGGGAAAACTCGATTGAATAAAATATATAAAATGGTTGAGAAATTCACAGAAATAACCAGCCGAAAAATGCCGATAATGCAGATAAAATTTAATTAAGAATAAATGACAGCCGAATAATGTCTATAATGCAGATACAAACAAATTTTTTTCAACATGAAAATTAACCTGAATTTTTTTCCACATCTGAGTATTATTTAGACCTATCATTTGAGTCTACTTCCAGCCATGACACTTTAAACGGTTAATTCTTAGAAATTTTCAAATGTTGTGTGTGCGATATATTCAATCGAGTTTTTCCGACTCCCAACATGAAAATTGACCTAAAATTGTTTCCACATGTGAGCATTATAAAGGCCTATCATTTGAGTCTACTTCCAGCCATGACACTTTAAATGGTCAATTTTTAAAAAATTTTAAATTTTGTGTGTGCGATATATTCAAACGAGTTTTCCCGGACTCCCAACATGAAAAATTACCTCAAATTTTTGAGGTTTTGCTTTACATATTTCTTCGAGTTGTCTCAATGGTAAAATAGTTTTGTACTATAATTTTAATGCATTTAATACAACGAACTACACATTTTGGATTAAAGAAAAAAATACTGTTTAACACCTAATGTATTTATCTGATTTAACGATATTCTTAGGCTGGCTATTTATACGAATCTGTCTTACCGACTTTTACTAGCGGATAATCCGTATTGTTTTCAATCTGAATTATAGACATTATTCTGATGGTAAACATTAGTAGTTACGGCCGAATCTGCATTATCTACATTTATCGGCTGGAGCGAATCGGCTAACTTTAACAGTATAATATACCCTCTTCTATTCTAAAGAAGTACGCTAACATTTTAACAATTACAGTAGGTTATCTATTAGTCACTCCTTAAGCACGGGCGTGCTTCACGAAAAATGGAAAATTTCAAAAATTGCTACAATTTTTAGATCGAGTAAATGAGATGACATCACATGATACAGAGGAATATCAACTTCATCATCAATTCCTAAATTGTTTTAATTAGGTATATGCAACAACATTATACCCACAATTGCACGTCATATATCAATAAAACAGCTGAATTTATCCCTGGCCGATTCACATCAAATAATTTTGTTGAATTTACCAGCAAAATAATCAACGAGATAGAGAAACTTCATCACGTTGATGTGTGCACGGATTTTTGGAAATCATTTGATTTTTTCCCCCGTCATAAAGCAGTCGACAGTTTATTCGCATTTGGGTTTTCACTCGTTATAATTTGTAATACTGGGAAATTAGTAGAAACCAAACGTTATTAAAGTTACGTCTGGTGTTCCCCAAGGATATGATCCCATTGGATCCATTGAGCCCAGAATTTGTCAATCAAAAACTTTCAAATAAGTCTTTAGATACAAATATAGAGTAAGTGAGTAGTGTGATCGAAATTTGATTTTCTTTAATATTGAGAATTGCAAAACCATGCTTTTTATCGTAAAATGAATCCGGTAAACACTTCATACAAAGTCATCAGCGAAGCATTGCAAAGAGTTAATGAGATCATGGATTTATAACGTTTGAAAAAAGTCAAGTTCCAATAGGCATATTGAAAAATGTATCGCGAAGGCGAATGCCATGTTTGGATTTGTTAAACGATGGACAGATGAATTTAAAGATATGCAAACCATATGTTCACTGTATTTCGTTATTTGTTCGGTCTCAACCGGAATTCGCTGTAACGATCTATAATAATACTATGACGTTGACATACAAAGAATTGAAAGCATTAAAAATACGGTTCTTATTTTTTGTTGAGTTCGTTCATTGAAATTGTGGCTCGGATACGTTCGTACCTAACAATAGACGACTTCTCTTGGGCGCAGCTTGTTTGGTTACATTGTATCACCTTATATTTTGGAAAACATATCAATCCATGTGCCTTGCATGACATTTCGAAACCATGAGTTTTTGTAGAACACCATTCTACAAACTATGGAGAAAATAACCCCATTAATAGGTGGTCCAAATCTTTCAACATCGTCGACGACTAATTTGACTTTTATTTATCAAAGAACAACTTCAAGCCAAAAACACCCCAGTCATAAAAACACAGACAAGGATCAATTATTGCAGCAGAAAAAAGACAAGGCAGTAGAGATAGAGCACATCATCTCGAAAAAATCAAAAACAAAAAAATATCTTGAGTTGAAAATAGCAACTCTAAAAAAGACGTACAACGAGTACGTCGATGTAGACAACAAAATAAGAGAATTCCGGCCTGAACTTGAATTAACACAACAATACTATAAAGATAGGCAAATGGTATAGGAAAGATTTACAAAATATATTGATGATATGTGTCAACGCCTAACTCATCATCCTTGCCGTCAAGATCAACTCCAGATGAAGAGTCAAATAATAACGACCAAGGAAATGAAGCTTCATCTAATCAATCGTCTGAATCATCAAGAGGCACTGAACATCAGTAAACTCAAAAATTCGTGCAACAATTAAAACAACAAGACGTTCAAATGCGAGGCTTATTTCGAGAAATCCGCACAGCTGAAGACATACTAAGCAACAACAGATCCAGGCTAGCGTTACGGCTTAAATTAAAGAATATGCGGAAAGAATGATGATGCAGATCATGGAGCTACATGAAATCATCTGCACGGAAGCCTCCGAAGAACAGGAAGCTAATTTAAAATACTTCGTAGAACAACGCCCTACGAAAACGTAAACAACGAATACGACAGAATCGTATTATCACTAATGACATTGTGGGAAGAATAAGAACAATGCAAAGGGAGCCTTTGGAAATTAGACTACCACCAGTGGAACTCTTTTATTACTTAAAAAGCCACGTTCAAGAGTCAGCTTGAAAATTAGTAAGCTATTTGGAACCCATCGGAGACAACTACTATGCAGTCTGGGAAATCGCTGGAGAATCGCTTCAACAACAAAAGATTACTTGTATCTAATCTGTTAAATACCTTATTAAGTCAACCAACTATCAACACTGAATCCGCCGCTGCGATCAAAAATTTACACGACACAACAACCGAATGTCTATTCGCTATAAGGAACACAGGCATTCGAATTGACACATGGAGTCCATTCATCATCCTTACTTTGTTAAAAAAAATGGACAACGAATCACGACGTCTATATGAAAGTTCTCTTGAAAGCCCAAGAGAATTCTTGAGAAGCCAGTTCTTGAAATTTTTTGAAAGGCGTTACCAATCCTTAGAGGCTATCGGTAGCAATAAGTCAATACCAATACAACAACCCTGGTGTCAAGTACAACAATTAAAACATACTTTCGTAGCTGCAGCACAACCCACTTTTATTTGCGCATGCTGTCAACAAAACCATCGAACAGAAGTATGCCAACGCTTTAAAAACATGAGCGCTTGCGAACGAAATCAAATGGTTATGTTGCACAATTTGTGTAGAAATTGTCAAGCAAAAACCATACGACAACAAATTGCAGCATTAAAACCAATTGTTTTACCTGCAAGGGTAACCACCATACTTTGCTACACATAAAAAAACCTGGAACAGCAGGACAGCTATACCAAACTGAGCATATCAGCGTTCGACAAGGACTGTGACCCAGTGCTCTTAGCAACAGCTAAGTATAAAATATAAAGAAAGAATAAAGAAAGAACCGCTTCAGAAATCCGAATTAACAATTTAAACGTTTTTGGGAAGCCGAAGAACTACACCCGGAAAGACACGTAACTACTGAAGAGGAAGAAAGTGAATAACACTATGAGCAGACCCACAAGAGGTCAGAGAATGGTGGATACGAGGTACCATTCAACAACGACAAACTGAGAGAAGTGGCAATGGGAGACTCTAAAGCCAAAACAGCTGCTAGATTGCTTCAAATGGAAAAACGATTCAAGAAAGATGAAGACTTGAAGAGTCAATATCATAAGTTCATGAACGAGAATCTCCAGCTTAACCATATGGAACTGATCAAAGATGAATCAATAGCAGATAGTTCTTGTGTTTACTACATTCCGCATCCTTCCGTAATGATAGAAGACAGCACAACAACCAAGTTGAGAGTAGTTTTCGATGCTTCCTTCAAAACAACAACAGGCACGTCTTTAAATGAAATGATGTACGTCGGTCCAACTTTTCAAAACAACCCAACAACAAATATTGATGCTGAAGCACTGAAAGAAGCAGGCAGCATGGAACGCAAGTCAATAACCACATTTACAACAATAGTGAAAAAATCAGTGGTTGAATTCAATCGATTCTCGTCGCTACAAACACTCATTCGTAGTATTGCATACTGTCTATGCTTTGTATCAAATCACACTTTAAAGTTCCATTAACTGAATATCGTAGAGTTTTCAAATGATAGTAGCGACATTACCATGTTTGAGTGAAACTTATTCGGATCGATTCGTTTGTTGAATTCGTTAAGTAGCTCACTTTCAATTACCAATAACAGGACTTCGTAAGCTTTGCTTCAAAATTTAATTATTAATCAATGACACTTATGGAATTAACCTTTCAAATGAATCAGTGGAATTCGGATTGAAATACGGATTAATACCTAAAGATTGTTGAGTAGAATTTATTCACACTCATCGAGTTTGAGTGGTTTACTTTTAACTTGTAAATTTATAAACCCTATAAATTGAATGAAATTGGATTCAATTAGTTGAGTAATTAACTTTTCCTTGCTCATAACAGGACATCGTTATTTCCAGGATTATTTTCAATTTAATCCTCATACCAAAACCGAAAACTTTTGAAAGTTGCTCTATCTCAAAGTTTTTACACTGATGGATTCCGGATTCTTCAACTTCAACAATAGTTTAATTTATGTCATTCATAAAGCTTACTTCTAAAGGAGCTTATCTTAAGATAAATATTAGAAGACAAACATGTATCTATTATTTCCAACATTCTACACCAATTTACGTAAGTATGTACATATCCATCATTGAAAAAAATAATCGCAAGAGTATTTCAATTTATTTTTATTTCTCCAGGTCATGTTTCCAGTGTATAATACAGTTAGCTCATACAACAAGCGACAACAATAATAACAACTAGAAAACTACTTCACTCCATATCTCAAAAAGGATTTTCTAGGTTAATGGGAAACATTGATACCAGACATTGTTTGTGTAATATTGTCATGTATTGCTAGTTTGTTATTCTTTGGTTTCAATATTTTTTTATAGTTTTTGTGAACAAAACTATCAGTATTTGTTACAATATTACAAGAGGACTATGGGTACAAACATCATGTATGTACCAACAATAATATCAACAACTCAAGTATAAAAATATCCTTTTTAATGAGTTTTAATGTGCTGCAATTAGTTTATCTATTTTTAGTGTTTGTCGTCTCTTTATAGTCGTAGCTCGATAGACAACGATAGTTATTTTCAGTCAAGTATCATTTAGTTTTATGTTAATTTTTAATGTTCGCTCTATACTCTGGATTTATGTATGTGTGCTGTTTGTTGGTGTCAGTCTCTTCCTTATTGTACATTTTATAATACTAGATAATAGACAACACTTTAAAGAGTGTTTGTGATAAATTTCATAACACTATCGCAACAGATAATTTCTAGCTTATTAATGGGCGCTTTTGGAGAGCAAGTGAATTTTCAGTGAGATTTTCTCGAACATAACAAGAGGCAGTTTGATGCCAATTAACTGACGCAAGAGACTTCGTGGATTAATTTGGCGAAATGTTACCCTCCTCAAAAATAAAAAATGTAAATAGTGTTAACAACTATAATACGATGCAAGAGGGGTTTACTTACAGGTGCAATGCTTTTTCTTCCAATTGTCTATATACTGGTTCGACTCTTCTAACAGGTTTCAGCATTACAAACTTTCTGAAAATATCAATCAAAATCAACAAGTATTAATTTCCAAATTTGAATCAAGAAGACGGCCTCATTAAATCAACGGCTCTTATCTCATCCATGAGCGCTTTCGCTACCTCACACATTGATTTGTTAAATAAACATATTTCACAAACCTTAACATAATTACACACATCCATTCCCATTATTGGCCAGTAAAATCAAATCGTTGTTGAATACGTTTTAGCATCTTGAAAAGCCATTGTTTCTATCACAAATTAGCGGAATTCGCACGACGATACAGCCAATTATTTAACGAATGCCTAGTTTCAAAGTTCGCTCTTCCGCTTTACTACTAATGTTACTGGCACTGTTTCTTAACCAGGATGGATTCAATTAACAACAAACAAAAGTCTACCCTCATCTCACGAATTTTACATTTTACTTGTAAGACGCGCACTTTATCACTGAGCCACCTGGCTATGCAAGCACATTGAGCCTACTGGCTTTTAGAAAACACAAAAATCGTGATAGACACAACAAAGTGTGCCATGCGACCTAGCTGAGTCTCGAACCCGAGATATCTTGATCCAAGAGCTACACACTACAGTATTTGACGGGTTTTAAAATTTGGGTTGATTTTATCACCACACTTAATCTGTTTCTTTTATGTTTATATATTTGTTTGCCTGTAGTTTCACTAACTTGTAGATTCAGTATGAGAAATTCTGTTGGTTATGAAATTCAACTGAAAAAGTCAGAATTTTTATATCGCATCACTGCTTAGTGAAGAAATAAAGAAAGATCTTTATTGTTTTCAATGATTTTCGTTCCAATCTGGCTCGCATTTCTTGTCGTATTTCGCTTTCATCAAACTTTTGCTTCTCAAACTTTTGGTAGGATATGTTAAGCTTCTTCTTATTTTGTGTGATGGGAGTACTTGCAAAAGCAGCATAGTGAATTGTTTCATTGAGTTGTTCTAATTCATCTGCCAACTGGTGAGAATTTCTTAACGGTGCCTGAAGATTAAATTTTTCCTCCATTACTTCATGAAAGAGATCCCAGTTTGTTTTTGAATTTGTTAATCTGGGTGCACTCACCCTTTGAATTACCATTTCACTGACTGTCATGATAAACGGGAAATGATCCGATACTATAGAGTGACTGTCTTCAATGTGAATGCAGTTCTGGGATATACATACCACTTACTACATAAAAGCCTATTCGGTCAGGAATATTCGTTCCGTCACTTTGCCAGTTTCTTCTTCTATATTTGAATCTAAATGGTGTTTTATATTTTCTTGTATTAGTAATGCCGAACCACCTCTTGCTCTTTCCGCTGGAAAATTGGAGTTATATAAGTTATAACAAACGAGGATTTAACTAGATAGCTTTCAGAGATATTAAGAAAATTTAGATTTTCTGAATTTAAAAATTTTTCTATTGGATTGGATTGAGGGAGATCCATTTTCTTCAGTTGATCAAGTATCATGTTGTTCAGATAACTTTCGTCATCTAGCCGTTTTGTAATATCTGCAATGCTGTTTATAATGTGTTCCATAATTTGGTTATTTTCGGAGCCCATATATTTGGTTGAACCGAAACCTTTCACTATCTGGGCAAATGAACTTCTTTGCCCTGCGTTGCTTGGTTGTGGGTTTTGATCCATCTGATTTGATATTTGAACTTTTCGATTTATCTCTTAATTTTTGAAGTTTAGTAACTTCACAGCCCTTACAATTTGTATACTTGGCAGGCACATCTCTCCCTATTGTACATCCCTGGGTAATATGATTATCTGAGCACTTTACACATCTTGCAATCCGGCCGCAATACCTTTGGGTTTGATTAAGTGCCTGACATTTCTTGTGGGAATGTGTGTTGTGCTTCTCCTCATTGGTTCGATTTTCACCTTTATGTTAAGGATTCCTTTTATTCCACAAATGTTTCGAACATTCTCTTTGTTAATTCTTTTTCACTTTTGTTTTCTATTGTTATGGGTTTTATTGAGATTGCTCCGTACATTGGCCTATCTTCAGTACTCTCGATAAATACACAACCATAGGGAATTATTCCATTTTAGCGTCAATCTAGTGACAAACGATTATGATAATCGACACCTACTTATACACAATCTTATTAGGCTAGCAGTAATTCACCAGTACTACAAATACATGGTATTGACCTAGGTATCGATGGCTTAATTAACAAAGGCCCTAATCCACACTTTCAAAATTGTTGGAAAATCGAGAAAAAACGGTTAGAACAACCAAAATTTTAATAGAATTAATTTTTATTACTATTTATGTAACTGATCATACAGGATGTGAAAGTGAATGCAATAATTTCCCCTTCGGTTTCATCCCAAGTATAATTATCAGATTCGTGAGTTGCGACGTCATAAAGCGTAAAAATATGTATTTGTAACTTCATTTTTCATACACCTTGAGCATCTATATGCCAATAACTGTGCAAAGATCCTGTTTGGCATTCTCAGTATCCTTCGTCAATTCTTCTCGAGCCTGGGTTATTAATTTCTGTGTTGATCATATTGCTCCTTAGAAATATGCCCTACTTTGAACTCGTTGCAAACATCGCACTCATCTTTTCGAGGTTTATATAAAGCAATATTTTGGGGTTTCATCACTTTCAGAAAAGTACACACTGATAGTACATCAACAACGTCTTTCAAACATTTTTTCGTGTATTCCGCATAAATATCACTTTTGCAGCGATGGGTAGTTTGCAGGTATAGCTTCTTCGTATCCTTGCGACAGAAATGCGACTCCAACTTTGGGTAGTTTTTGAAAAAATTCATGTAGGTAAAATTTTTTTGCGTCCAAAGATTGGACTCTAGTAAACAGTTTATAATTATTTTTACGACGGTAAGAAATCACTTTATTATTTTCTTGTAAACCGTGAACATCACTACTATTTCCAATCCAAGTTCGCACAATTTTTTCATTTAAGTCAAGGGTGTTCAATTTGGTTTGCTTGCGTCGTGATTGTGAAGGTTCTTTAGTATAGTTCCTTTTTGTAGCTTGACATTCAATCGTCCCAGCTACATACATTCGTTTTAGTTCCCAATCTATTTTCCAGAAATTGTCAAATATAATTTTGCCATTGCTATCAGAGAATTTGTTATAGTTTCTATAGTGTTACTCTTAAGACAAAATTTAAAATGGCAAGATTCTTGTAGTATTCTTGGTTGCCTCTCTGCCACTTTAAATCCCTCACACGTTTTTGTAAATCCCTGATGCCCAAGCTTTTTTTTTGGACTTTTGTCCAAAATTCAGGCTGGGGAATGGCATTTTTGTTTTGCGTTTCAATTCAATTGTGCCATCTGTATCGCGTTCAGAATTTCCGTTACTAGTATTCGGAAATCCATTTTCAACTATATACTGTGTATTGTGAACAGTTCAATATAAATTTTGTTGAGATGTCTGATCATGGTCCACGTCATTTTGCGTTAATTTTACAGTACTATCCGGAAATTCTTCTATTATATTGCAGTCCGCACTCTCGTACTTCGAAGTACGAAATTTTCACCATTTTGATCAATTTCTATTTCGTGAACAAAATATTTTTCAACAGTAGTTACATCGAGCACGGAATTATTTATATTGTCAGTGTTTTATATTGTCAGTGTTCTTGAGGGCCAATTCTACCATCAGTTTTGCGCGCGAACTCATTTTTAAACCTAAAACCAAAGATAGTTCTTATAGCTAAAAATTTTTTTTATGAAATGCCTTGTCAACAAAAGGAACAAGTTATTAGTGATGCCCTAACTTCATGGAATCAGATGTTTAATATTAAAATGTCGAAAATTACTACTGTTGTTTAATAATTTGTTATAATATTAAAAAACATATTTTAATTAAGCAATATTTACTGTGAAATAATAGCACCTACCGACGCTTTGGAAGAATTTACTAAATCACTCAATTTTAATTGTTGAATGATCGTGAGGTAAATTGAATGATAATGATAAATTGATCAAAAATATTATAAAATTTATTTTACACATTCATGTAATTTAAAATGCAACAATTATAACTTAATTAATAAAAAAGCAATAAAATAATGATAAATAAAAAATACAAAATATTAAGATTTAACCTCGAGTATCTTAATAACGGGTGATTTTTTAAGAGCTTGAGAACTTTTTTTTAAAAAAAAACGCATAAAATTTGCAAAATCTCATCGGTTCTTTATTTGAAACGTTAGATTGGTCCATGACATTTACTTTTTGAAGATAATTTCATTTAAATGTTGACCGCGGCTGCGTCTTAGGTGGTCCATTCGGAAAGTCCAATTTTGGGCAACTTTTTCGAGCATTTCGGCCGGAATAGCCCGAATTTCTTCGGAAATGTTGTCTTCCAAAACTGGAATAGTTACTGGCTTATTTCTGTAGACTTTAGACTTGACGTAGCCCCACAAAAAATGATCTAAAGGCGTCAAATCGCATGATCTTGGTGCCCAACTTACCGGGCCATTTCTTGAGATGAATTGTTCTCCGAAGTTTTCCCTCAAAATGGCCATAGAATCGCGAGCTGTGTGGCATGTAGCGCCATCTTGTTGAAACCACATGTCAACTAAGTTCAGTTCTTCCATTTTTGGCAACAAAAAGTTTGTTAGCATCGAACGATAGCGATCGCCATTCACCGTAACGTTGCGTCCAACAGCATCTTTGAAAAAATACGGTCCAATGATTCCACCAGCGTACAAACCACACCAAACAGTGCATTTTTCGGGATGCATGGGCAGTTCTTGAACGGCTTCTGGTTGCTCTTCACTCCAAATGCGGCAATTTTGCTTATTTACGTAGCCATTCAACCATAAATGAGCCTCATCGCTGAACAAAATTTGTCGATAAAAAAGCGGATTTTCTGCCAACTTTTCTAGGGCCCATTCACTGAAAATTCGACGTTGTGGCAGATCGTTCGGCTTCAGTTCTTGCAGGAGCTGTATTTTATACGGTTTTACACCAAGATCTTTGCGTAAAATCTTCCATGTCGTCGAATAACACAAACCCAATTGCTGCGAACGGCGACGAATCGACATTTCACGGTCTTCAGCAACACTCTCAGAAACAGACGCAATATTCTCTTCTGTACGCACTGTACGCATTCGTGTGGTTGGTTTAATGTCCAATAAAGTAAACTGAGTGCGAAACTTGGTCACAATCGCATTAATTGTTTGCTCACTTGGTCGATTATGTAGACCATAAATCGGACGTAAATCGCGAAACACTTTTCGAACCGAACACTGATTTTTGTAATATAATTCAATTATTTGCAAGCGTTGCTCGTTAGTAAGTCTATTCATTATGAAATGTCAAAGCATACTGAGCATCTTTCTCTTTGACACCTTGTCTGAAATCCCGCGTGATCTGTCAAATACTAATGCATGAAAATCCTAACCACAAAAAAATCACCCTTTATATAGTAAGTTAACATTCAGTGATTTTAATTCGACAGAGTAGCCTTCTGTTTAACTAATAACAAATATTTATCTCTAACAAACAAATGAGTTTCGATGAGAGAGATGGCCAACTGAACTAATAGACAAGTTTGACCACTTTCTCATACTTGTGGTCTGATATAGAGGGGTGGTTTTGATCGATGCTAAAACCGTTTAGATTTGAACTATTTAATCGCTTACTAAACTGCTATAACCTATTTGCCCGTTCACAAACGAATGAGTTTTGTTGAGGGGGATGGTCAACTGAACTAATAGACAAGTTTGACCAGTTTCTCATACTTACCATAAACATATGTATGTTGAATGTATTTGTTAAAATTGTGAATGGTATGATGAAAGGTCGTATAGATAAATTTGTGAATGAGGGAAATTTGTTGCCGGGAACCACCTTTGGGTTTCGTCACAACCACTCTGCTAATGAATGTGTAGAAAAGCTTGTGTGGGAAGTACGTGGATGATTACGTGGTTTCAGGGCAACTTTATCAGATCCTTATGGACTTGGGGTTTCCGTGGGATTCCCATTTGCAAATAGTTCCCAAATAGTTCAAATGTAAATAGTTTGAGCATCAATCAAAACCACCCCCCTATATCAGGCCACAAGTATGAGAAAGTGGTCAAACTTTTCTATTAGTTCAGTTGGCTATCCCTCTCAACAAAACTCATTCGTTTGTGAACGGGCAAGTAGGTTATAGCAGTTTAGTAAGCGATTAAATAGTTCAAATCTAAACGGTTTTAGCATCGATCAAAACCACCCCTCTATATAAGGCCACAATTATGAGAAATTTTTTAAACTTTTAACTTGATCGGATATGAATAGCTCGCATTCTAACTCGATGTCACATAAACAAAGTTATATTGTACTTTTTGCCATAAAAAATTTCCAATGATTTTTAGTATTATTGTGATATAATCAATTTTCAAAATTTCTTTAATCTTTTTAATTTATTTTGCAGGCCAACATATTCCTTAACACAAAATAAAATATTCGTTTTTATTAATTGATCAATATCATTCAATTTACGACACATTCAACCTACAAAAAAATTAGTAAGGTTTAGTAAATACTTCCATCGCCTATATACACGAATGAAGTTTTTATAGGTGTTTCAACAGGTGCGCTTCAACGTCCGATAGGGACGGCGAACGACGCCATATTTTTTATTAATCTTTTGTCATTTGGAAACTTCATTAGTATACATTTCATCATGGAACGCTACACACGTGAACAGCGATTGCAAATCGTGCAAATTTTTTATCAAAATAATCGTTCTGTCGATTCTGTCGAATAATCGAAAAATCATCTTCAGCGATGAGGCTCACTTTTGGCTAAATGGATTTGTCGACAAGCAAAATATGCGTTACTGGGCAGGAAGCAACCCACACGTGATTCATGAGGCACCGTTGCATCCCGAAAAAGTCACTGTTTGGTGCGGATTGCATGCCGGCGGCGTCATTGGGCCATATTTTTTCATCGACGATAACGATCGCCACGTTAATGTTAATGGAAATCGATACCGCGATATGATAAACGATTTTTTTTGGCCGCAATTGAATGGAATGGACTTGAACGACATGTGGTTTCAACAGGACGGGGCCACATGCCACATAGCACACGATACAATCGCGTTATTGAAGACTAAGTTCGATGAGCGTGTTATTTCGCGAAATGGGCCCGTCCAGTGGCCGCCGCGCTCGTGTGATTTGACACCTCTAGATTACTTTCTTTGAGGTAATGTGAAGTCATTGTGTAACGTCGACTAAAGTTCGCACGTTTCAAGTTTGGTAAGGTTTTGCTCCCCTGACGTAGCGGTTACGAACAAATACGTTGAACATTGAAAGCGCGGGAAAATTATATAGCATGTAGTGGTGAAGTATAGTTAAATACTTTGGTAATATTGTTAATGGGTGGGGCAAGCTTCGGTTTATAAAAAAAAAAAAGACAAAAACGAATAGTATAAATAGGTTTTGCTTTTGGGGTGCACGGTAGTTAGTGGAAAGTTTTTCTGGGTTGCTTACGGAGTAATCTAAATAAAAAATAAAATTAAAAATTATTAAAATTAGTGAATTTTCATGAACATTTGTGCAAGTATAAATTAGCTGCACTCTTTTCTTATAATAAATTCAAGTTGTGTTAAATACCAAGCTAAAATTAGCAAAATTCATGGTTTTGTGCGAATTTATTTCATACCAGTGCTTATAAATAAAAATAAAATAGAATAAAAACTCATTTATGAAGTCTGATATCGGTTTGGTGAACAGTGTATGTTTCACGAACGATGGTGGGCAAACTGTTAAACTTTGCTCAACCTTTTGAAAAGTCAAAAATAAATTTAACCGGCATGTTAGTTATTTTATATTATAAGTAAACATTATGCTAAATTATATACAGTGAATTATTGTGTTAGTCGCAAGTTAAAATTATAGACCTATTTTATGGTTGCTGTGTGATTGTTTAATTAAGATTGTGACATAAACTGTAAAACGAAAACGAACACGCTAAAATTATATCTACTCAAGCATTTGGGTATGCAACAAAATGAGCATATCGCTGGGTTAGTAATTCACGGTACATCTAATACGGTTATACCAAACAACAAAATAATACCAAGGCATCTAAAAAAAAATAAAAAAAAAATAAAAAGGTGACCATTGGTTCGTCTCTTAAAAATTAATGCAATGCGACGAGAACAATTAAAACAAGGTGCATGTAACTACGTTAAAACAACAAAAAGATAAAAATTAAAAATATGTTCAACAAAATAATAATAATCGAATAACGTTTATAATAGTTTATACTAATACTAAGTTCTAATAGTATTACAAATAATAATCAGTACAAATATAAAATAAATATACAACAATAATAATTAAATGGTGCATCGACTTCAACTACTTGGATATTCGGCCGCAACCTAATTTAATTAAGGTCTTATTTACATTTTTATAATTAGAATTAAGCGTAAATATTTTTCATTTTATAATAGTCCGGTGGAGGGTTTTAGTTAAGTTAGAATTTACTTGAGTTTTTTTTACAATTGCCAAGTTACAGTTTATACTGGACGTCCTTAGTAAATAGTATATTAAAATTTAACGGATAGAATAATTGTATAACGTTAAGTTTTTGATTTATTTTCGATTTTTCAATCATATGTTCATGGATTTATTTTCTTTTTACGATCTTATTTCAATAAAACCATTAAATAATTATATTAATTTCGAAATTCAATTTTTCATTTATTTTTTCTTGGGTGTTCTGGTGTAATGATTTACTTTTCGGTTGAATAATTTTCGCTTTGCAAGTGTTCATGATGAGAAACTAACAATTTTAATGTAGAGGTTGAGGGTAAGTGTGATTATGACATGTTAGGTAAGTTGGTCCGAGTCCTGTTATCCTTTTTCATCCTGCAAATTTTAAATTCCTGTGGTCTAGCACGCATCTTGTGATCCTCGGTAAAACCCACCCCATACCCTGAGCATAGCCGGCAGAACATGACCACGCCGGGGTTCTCACAAGATGGAATAATTAATTCGGTGACAGGTGGCATTCAATTTTTAGGAAACGAGAATTTTCCCGCGACCAACTCATGCCAGGTATACCCGTTACAATTGGTCTATGCCAATAAGCCGGCGACGTTGCAAGAGCTCAGAGCCAATATAGATCGTGAAATTGCTGGAATTTCGGCCGATTTATGCGAAAGAGTGGTCGAAAATTGGGTTCAAAGATTGGACTTCGTAAAACGTGGTGGTCATGCAAAAGAAATCGAGTTTCATACTTAAATGTATATGTTCAAATTCGTTAATAAAAAAAAAGTTAGTTCAAAAGTCGAACAGTTTGTGTTTTATTCAAAAAAAAAGTTGAAGTGCTCTTATTGAAAACCCTATACTAAAACATTACTAAATAAAAATGACGTCACTTAGTAAAATTTAGTAAAAAGTTCATTACCATCACCTACCGTTCTAACACGAATAATTATACAAAAATGTACACCCTTTCTTCTTTACAATACTGCATACTAGGTATTTGCGAGTGGTTTAGAGCTTTTTAATTTTGTCAGATACATCGCACGATCTTAGGGTCGAACAAAACTGAATATAGAACGAAAAGAAATTAATTTCGATTGAAAATTGTATCATAGAATGATGTGGTTTTTTGTGATGCTCATTTTGGTATCAAAATGTCATTTTTGAAAAAATTGTAGATTAGGGCCTTTTTTAATTAAGCCATCGATATATAGACAATTTTCCAAAGTAAGTAATACAACATCAGTAGTTGCGTCCTGATGAGAAGACTGATTTTTTCAAATCAATAATCTCATCCGTTCGAAACTGATTGTTGGGATTCTTACAAATTTTTCCATCTATGCATCAAAAATTCAAATTCTCTTTGTTGCCAAATACCAGCATAAAAAGAGGGAGTCCCTTATTACTGATAATTTGAACTCCTTCCTGAATTTCTGTTCTCTTTTAGACCTTTATTATGTAGTTCTACCATTATTTCTTTGCTTGAGCCCCTTGCCAGGACTTTTATAAGTCTGGCCTGTTTGTTCTCGTAAGTGAACCACTGATACTTTCCAGCATTCAATTTCATAGATAAGATCCTATACGATTTTTGGTCCAGAGAATTAATTTTCCAAACGTCATTGTTTAGCACTGTTACCTTATAGTCTTTGTCAGTAACCGATTTCACCAGTAACTGAATTTCTGGGTACCTGGTTACACCCACAATATTTATTGGTGGGGTGACTTTTCTTTCAGTTGCACTAAATTTGGTGTAATTTTCTTGGTAGATTTACTACCTTTTGGTTGATAGGCTTTAGGTAGAACATCTTTTGAATCTGGACTAGATTGTTCCCTACCATTTAATTGCTCAGCCTCAGGTGACTATTCAACTGTTTTTTCTTCTTTATGATCTAGTACATCTCTCTTTGTAATTCACCTTCATCAGTGGAATAGATGAGTTTGCCTGGTTCAATTCTTCTTTTATCGCAATCTTCTTTTGAATCCCGATTCATTTTTAAGTTTTTATTTTCTCGCTTTAGATACTCGATTTCTTCACTTAGCTTGGCAAATAATTGCTCCATATGCCCTAGCCTTGCCAAGAGACTCATATTCTCCTTTTCTAGGTCAATAGTTGTTTTACTTGATTAGGCTATTTGCAAAGTAAAATTTCCGGTTTCATCACTTATTTCGTGTAATGTGTGTCCACCTAGCTAAAACGTTAGTAAAAGCATCGGCTTTGTCAGCTACCGAGTTGGTTCTATTTTTATATATCATTGGTATTTGTAAATTTGATCTTCTCTGGAACGGGTTTGATGTTCCCTGATAATGCAATAGATGGCCCTCCTCAGAATTCATATGGCCAGTCTCCATAGAGCGTGGATTTACCAATGTTGATATTGGTGTAATTAGCTATTCTGCTTCCCTACTACGAAGGGATTTGGTACTACAACCGTTCGTTCTACAGAACATTGCCCAGAGTACGCCCGTATCCTTTATGAAAACTTCGTGCGGAGGCTGTCAATCCCGTACTCCCAGTTTGTAAATAAAATATTCATTATAAATCGTTCATTATAAAAGTATTTATATCCCACCAATGCAATAACAAACACCAAGTCGAATTATCCCATCGAAAAACCAAACACCTCAAATAAATTTTAACGCTTAACTACATTTTAATCACAGTCTAATAACAACTTACGATGAATCCCATCATACCATATAATAATCTTCTATCACAATAAACTAACACCTTAAAATATATAGTTTTATGTTGTTAAACTAATATTTCAAAAACTAAAAATATTAGATTGGTGATTTAACCATAAAAATACCAATAAGGCAAAAAAAATTAAGACTACGACAAAGGATGCATTAAGAAGCCACAAGGGGTCATTTATTATTTTTTTTTGTAACACAATAAACCCCATATATCCATCCATCACACATAAATATGGCAGCGAACCAAACTCATAACATCCAGAGTGAACCTTTTCGGTCTTCGTCTTCAACAAAAACAACAAAAAAATTGTTGAGAGCAGCAAAATGAAAAACAATAAACCCGATGATCATCCCAAATGATGATAATAATAATCTAACAGTGAAGACACAAAACGAAACGAAAAAGGTTTTTCTTAAAATTCCTTATATTTTTAAAAAGGATAATTTAATGAAGTGAAAAATAACACAACGATGAAGCAAAAAAAAAAATCTGCAAAACAATAGGTTAAGCAAAACAACAATATATCGTATCTCGAAGAAGACATGGATAACAATAGCAATAAACATACTCTGGTAGTAGTTGCGATAGTCGTCGTAGCCATAGTAGTCATATTACGACGGTAATCTTGTAGAACATCCAAAAGAAGTGCACACCAAAAGGAAAATATAATTTATCACACGGTGTTATTGTTCTGTTCGCTTCTTATTTTTTCTTATTTTTTGAAGACAAACAAATTTTTAATGTTTTTTCTTCTTCGCATTCGTCTTTTTTTTATACGAGTATTATTAGCACTCTGCTGCTGCTGCCGCTGCTTTATGGCAATGTTAAATTTCTTAAGAACCAACAAAAATATTCCTCGCGTATTCTTCTTGCTCGTACATCTTTAATTTTATTTCATTTCGTTTGTTTTATGACAACTTTTTTTTGTTCTGTCTTTTGTCGACTGAAGCGCGCAAAAAAGTATCACAATAAAAAATTAAAGTGTGAAAGTAATAAAAATTCTTACATACGAGAGGAGCACTAAAAGTCTATATGTGATTCGATTCAAATTAGTATCTAGCCGTACGGGCATGTATCAAATGATCGCTATATATACAATCTAATGTGAGTGCGATAGCTAATCCGCGTTTAGGAATGATTAATTGTCTCAAAGGCATTTTATGTGATACTTTCAGCTAATGATGTATTAGAGTTTTGTATTATAGCAAGATTGATTTGTCATAGAAAATCATTAATTATTTTTTTTTGTGGTCGTAGACGTTTAAAGCGTTTATGTTCGATGATGCTGATAGGTAATGATAATGAGATTTTTTTATGTTGGGTGCGGTGTGTCTAATGAACGATTGCATTATTGGTGTGAAAATGATACGATTTTGTTTCTCAAGGAACCTATAATGGTCCGTTCGTGGAGGGATTTGGTGCATATCTGTCAACTTGTGTGTCTAACTTTACAACACTGCACATATCGCTGATCTACTTGTGCAAAATTGTATCCCCTTGTAACGCGCATTCTTTCTTGGCAATATAGTTGGATCCGTTACACGAATAAAAATATAACGGACTTATTATGCCACGCGTAATCAAAAAATATCCTTGAAAAAAACTGGGCTTTAAAAGTTTAAGAGCAGCACAATTAGATACAATTAGAGTAGCATCAATTAATTTTAAAATCCACTAAGACGCGGGGCTAGTACGTCGTTCCCTTTAAATTAGGTAAACGACAAACATAAATGTTAGAACGAGATTGGCGATGCCTGGAAATTCAATGTGAGATTGTCAAATCGTAACATTCGTGGGGCAGTCCCACACCCAAGAGAAGGTCACAAGTCCATAACTACGAAATCTAACCATCAAATGTTACCAAATGCATTATGACACAACATTAATCTCCAAGACCTTCGCAATTATTTCAAATTTAGAATTAGTATGAGAAACCATAAATTTTTTTTCCTTATGGCAATATAATTGGGTGAACTCACATCCGAGCAAGTGGAACACTTTAGTTGGCATCAGAACTGGCGACATACTTACCTACTTTGAACCGTCACAATGGAGACACAATAGTATCATAAAAATTCAGCTGATTGTGCGTCCAGAGATCTTAACTGGCCAAAAACCAGAAGGAAAGTTACCAGTATATTCGAAGAACCACGAGCACAATTATTGAAGGTTCAAATTCAACAACCCCACCCGTCACAATGGAGACACAATAGTATCATAAAAATTCAGCTGATTGTGCGTCCAGAGATCTTAACTGGCCAAAAACCACAAGGAAAGTTACCAGTATATTCGAAGAACCACGAGCACAATTATTGAAGGTTCAAATTCAACAACCCCACCTTATTGACAAGCTAGTAGCTAGCTAGATAAATACATCCAGTTTCAACGTAATAGCGCGCATTTTGTGTCCTATGTTTATCGCTACATACGCATATTAAACTGAAACGCATTCCCAGGAGCTCTTTACCTCCGCATATTACCACTTTAGAAGTTCAAAGAGTCCAATGTGTTGCCCTGCGGTATATACAACGAAAATACTTCAATACAGAAAGAAAGTTATTGAATTCGAACAAAAAACTACCGGCATCTGGCAAAATAAAATGTTGCATTCCGTTTATAGACGAAGCGGGATTACTGCGAGTGGATGGAAGAATCCAAAATGCAGCAACATTATCTGATATAAAACATCACGCGAACGCGAACATCATTTAAAATATCTGCATGCCGGACCATCACTGATGATGGCTGTACTACGCCGCAAATATTGGATATTAGGTGACAGAAATTTAATCTGAAAAATCGTTTACATAACTGCATTATATACACCACATATAATTCGCGAAGCCTTAAGCAAGTAATGGGACAGTTACTTATACAAACGCCAAAGCTATCCAATCTTACCACAGATGCATTTTTGATCACATTGATCACACAATTGATCACATTTCTAAAACAAAATCAAACTAATATATCAAACTTTTTATTGGCAGTCCAAATTGACTTCGAATTCATACCAACCAGGGCACCTCACTTTGGCGGTCTCTGGGAAGCGGCCGTTAAAAGCGTCAAACATCATCTGAAACGTGTCACGAACGGTCACACTCTAACCATAAAGGAAATGGCAACACTACTTACCGAAATTGAAGCAATGATGAGCGATGACGAGATGTAAATTATCCGCCTATTGAGGTTATCTCGGTGGAAATTGATACAGTATATGAATCAGTAACTATGGCAAAGATGGAATCAGGAATACCTTACCAGTTTACAGCTTCGGTCAAATAATCTTGGAAGCCCAAGAGAATTCCAAAAGACACGCCAGTTTTTGAAATTTCTGGAAAGGTGTGAATCCTTAGAGTCTATAGGTAGCAATAAGTCAATACCAATACATCAACCTAGAAATTGTCTAGGCAAAAACCATACGACAACAAATTGCAGCATTAAAACCAATTGTTTTACCTGCAAGAGTAACCACCATACTTTGCTACACATAAAAAAACCTGGAACAGCAGAACAGCTATACGAAACTGAATATATCAGCGTTCGACAAGGACTGTGACTCAGTGGTCTTAGCAAAAGCTATGGTAAAAGTACAAATAGATACAGTGGTTTCAGCATGTTTCGGGCACTTATAGATCCAGGATCACAGGCCACCTTTGTCACGGAAGAAGCAGCACAAAAACTCGGCTTACCAAGGACACGGGTTCTTGCCGGAATTTTAGCAACAAAGGGACGATCGTACCAACAGATAATGATAAACATCAGCCCCAGATTTCTATCGATCTTTACGATACATGCTAATGCTCTAGTCTTAACAACTATTACCAAACCACTTCCGGATAATAACATATTGGGTCTAGACAGCCAACTATAAAAAGAAGTAAACCTAGCCGATCTTACCTTCGATGCTCCCGGACCTGTTAATCTTTTAATAGGCACTGATATCTACGAAGAAATATTGATGGAAGGAAAAAAGATCCGCTTCATAAGTGTATAGCCCAACAATCTGAATTATGATGGATAATATCAGTGTATCGATATCTCGATTAAAAAGCCATGTCACTCTAGCAGCCATTATAAATAAGCAATTAAAACGTTTTTGGGAAGCCGAAGAACTACACCCGGGAAGACACCTAACTACCAGAAGAAGAAGAATGTGAAAAACACTACGAGCAGAGACTCTAAAGCCAAAGCAGCTGCTTGATTGCTTCAAATGAAAAAAACGATTCAAGAAAGATGAAGACTTGAAGAGTCAATATCATAAGTTCAGGAACGAGTATCTTCAGCTTAACCACATGGAACTGATCAAAGATGATTCAGTAGCAGATAGTTCTTGTGTTTACTACATGCCGCATCTTTACGTAATGAAAGAAGACAGCACAACAACCAAGTTGAGAGTAGTTTTCGATGCTTCCTGCGAAACAACAACAGGTACATCTTGAAACGAAATGATGTACGTCGGTCCAACTTTACAAAACAACCTAACCACAATATTGATGAGATGGATGAAGCATCGTTATGTATTCGCATCAGACATTGAGAAAATTTTCAAACAAATCAATGTAGCCAGGGAAGATCAAGGCTTTCAACGACTACTTTGGCGATCAGATCAAAATAAACCAATGAACAGTTATAGATTAAAAACTGTCACATATGGTACGGCATCTGCAACTTATTTGGCTACGAAAACATTACAACAATTAGCCATAGATAAAGCTTCAAGATATTCAATTGGTTTAAAAATTGTGCAAACAGATTTTTATGTAGATGACCACTAATTTGGAGCCAATACAAGCAATGAAAAGGCAGTTTTAGAAGAACTTCCGGAAAACCTAAAAAAACGGGACTACACAAGATAGAATTCAATGACACAGTAAAAACACTTGGGCTACTCTAGAACTCCACAACAGATACGATCCAATTTAAAGTATCCATGCCAGATACATACAAACACAACGGTATCTAAAAGTACAATCCTATCAGAAGCGTCCAAGCTTTTCAATCCGCTAGGATGGCTAGCAGGTAGTAGTGATCCAGGCAAAAATTCTACTTCAAGACTTATGGGCTTCTGGTGTAGGATGGGATGACAAACTCCATTTGAATTTTGAAAATAGATGGCTAAACTACTAACTAGAATTACAACAGTTAGAGAAGATTGGAATTAATCGTTAGACGAACTACAACAACGGCTCAAAAATTGAACTACATGGTTTCTGTAACGCCTCCAATCAAGCATATTTCGCCGTGGTATACTGCAAGATAAACAATGAAGTATAAATAATTACTGCTAAAACAAAGGTTGCACCACTTAAACCATATCAATGTTAAGACTAGAACTGAATGCTGCTTTGCTTCTCTCAAAACTAATAAAAAATGTGGTACAGGCTATAGACATCAACAGCAACTTATCAACATTTTTCTGGAGTGATTCAACAGCAGTTTTAGGTTGGACAAAAGAAAATCCACAACATCATACAACTTTTGTCGCCAACAGAATAACAGAGATACAATCCAGCTCTAAACCTAGTCAATGGTATCACATAGTTTCAAACGAAAATCCAGCAGACTGCGCATCACGAGGATTAAACACTGTGCAATTATTAAGGTACAGGATTTGGTAGGGTGAAAGGTTCAACCTACCCAACAACAAATGTGCAATGCTCAAGTACTGAAAGAAACAGGGAGCATACAACAACAGTGGAAAAATCAGAAGTTGATTTCAATCGATTCTCGTCGCTACAACGACTCATTCGTAGTATTGCATACTGTCTACGCTTTGTATCAAATACATAGACTCAAACTAAAAATGCATCCCAGCTCAACCCAGAGGAACTCAAGCCAGCGCTAAGAGTAACAATCAAAGTCGCACAGAAAGAAACCTTTGAAATAAAACTTACGAAATTAAAATCAAACCAAAATTTACCAAAGGACAGCACAATACTAACATTGAATCCCTTCATAGACGGAAATGATCTACTACGAGTAGGTAGAAGACTAACTAATTCAAACCTATCGTTTGACCAAAAACATCCAATAATAATGCCCAAAGACCACAAATTGTCATCAAAGAAGCCATTTAAAAACACTACATGGAAGCAATCAAGCAATGTTATCATATTTGAGAGCGCAGTGTTGGGTAATAAATGCCAATGATACAATTCGTAACAGAGCAAAGAAATTTGCATCAACACAACTAATGGGTATGTTACCAAAAGAGCGAGTAACACCATCCCCACCATTCACAAACAGCGGAGTAGACTATGCCGGTGCAATTAGTATAAAATTGTGGAAAGGCCGCTGTAATAAAACAACAAAAGGGTACATTGCCATTTTTATATGTCTAGCCACAAAAGCAGAACTTGTAAGCGACTTGTCAACAGATGCTTTCTAAGATGCTATCGGCGATTCATTTCAAGAAGAGGAATTTGTCTGAAAATATTCAGCGATTGCGGGACTAACTTCGTTGGAGCAGATAAACAATTTCAAAGCCAGGCGAAACAACAGGAAGGTCAAATTAAAAACATAGTGACACAGATGGGAACTGAGTTTCACTTCTTGCTCCCGGGAAGTTCACATTTAGGAGGTTTATGGGAGGCCGAAGTCAAATCAATGAAATATCATCTCCAGAAAGTAGTAAGAACTCACACGCTAACATTGAAGGTATCAGGTCCGTTACAAGGTGGAAGTTGCTGACCAAGCTCAGTCAAAGCTTTTGGAAAAAACGGCGCTCGTGCTCTCTCACGATTACAACGTAGGCCAAAATGGTTACAAGAACAACCTAACCTCCAGGTGGGAGAACTTGCAATCCTCAAAGATGAACAACTACCCCCTATGCATTGGCCACTAGCCAGAGTCATTGAACTACATCCGAGACAAGATGGACTAGTCAGAGTAGTTACACTCAATTATAAGAACAACACGCTCAAGAGGAATCTTATGAAAGTATGCCGTCTTCCATTAACTATAACTAGTCTGAAAACCACGTGAACATGCACTCCGTAATCATGCTCAGTCGATAATAGACAAAAGCAAAAATCAGTATCAAACAACAACACAACATACAACACAACCATGCAAAACGATAACATGCAGACCAAAGAAATCAACCAAAAATTGAGAAAGCAGCTCCAAAGACAAGCAAAGGCAAATCATCTAGTGTTATAGCAATGCTCTCAACTTGCTGTCTTCTAAGGTTCACGCAAGCCCAGATTAAAGTCCCTTCATTTAACCATTCAACAGGAATATACTTCGAGGATCTAGATAAACTCACGACGGTAGCTATGAAGTGGACATCAGTAATTTATTACACCATGACGAGCTAGTGGGAGGAGAAGGAAGCTTTTCAGAAAGCACAAGTCGAATTGGAAGCAGCTTGCAGGAGTCCAGTGACAATTCAAAAACTTGGTCGCAAATAACGAGCTTCTACCGACAATCAACAAGAAAAGGCGGCGAGTAAAACGAGGCTAGGGAGACATGGTAGGTCTTATGTTTGGTGACATGTTTGGACTTCTCATCGAACGTAAGGCTGACCAATATGAAGTCCACTTCGAGAATATTAACACAAACGAAAAACATCTAATGGCACTGATGAGAAACCAAACATCAATAATAGACAACACAATCAAGTTGATAAAGCACAATTCTAATCTAACAGTGACATCGTTGAATAATCTTATTAAAGAGCAACAAATACTAAGATTGGAAATGGAGCTGTTGAACGAGTATCGAACATACGAAGATAGGGTTCGCTCAATATATTAACAAGCATGATAGAATTGACTCTAATACTAAAAATTTATAGAGGATACATAAGAGAGGTTGCTTGATATTGTTTATTATGCACATCACAGCATCCTGCATTCATCGATACTCTCTCCATCACAGCTAGAGGACCAGCTACAATTTATTGGTCAGCACATACCGGCTTCAAAACCATACCGGGACACAATATTCATGACCTCATCCATATATATCAAAGCATGAGTATGGATTATAATCTGTTAGCCGCAATTCCAGCTCCGGATATTAATCATAACAACACTCAATCAAGCATTTTTACATCAACAAAGCACCTAGCAGTAGACAATCATAGAAAACATTTTGCATCCCTAACAGAAGAGGAAGTGAAACGTTACCAACTATTTCAACCTACACAGTTGTTATGCGATTTATCACTAATTTTGAACGCCATGACAAATTAAAGCAAGTTCGAAGTTGCAAACCTACAGCGCAATGTTGAGTCAATAAATTCAACCAGCCACTGGATAAAGCTTTACGCTCCAAACGAATGGATATTCGTAATTCCCAACGAAATAGAACAGTTGATATCATATGTGGGTCCAACATCGACTCTACAATTTTCAGGGATCTAGTAAATCGTTTCGCAAATCGTTCAATACGAAAAACGGAGCCACCAATTTAAAGGAATTCGGTCAGCAATTAAAAACCAGAACAACACCTGGCACTACAGATTTGGAAAGAGAGGTGAAAACAATAAAGGAAAATGAACGAATGCCGACAGAAATCGACATCCATCATTACGCGATTTCCTACTCAACTATAGAGACCCTGATATTAATTTTCGCCATTTTTTATTTTAGGTTCAACGTCCGTCATCACCGCCAGCACCTCTCCCCCGAGCTGATTCTAACAGTGACGCGTAAAAGCCAAGCCAACGCCAATCTCTTCTGTAGCTCCGGAATATGTTGAGTCCAACAGTAAACATTTATGTTAACTTAGCAATTTCGAATAATTTCGTTTATTCAACTTATTTATTAAATATTTAAAGAAATCTATTCTGTGATTTACATTATGATTTCAGAATTTAATTTAAAACAAAAATATTAAAAAAATAAAATAAAGAAAATAAAAACACAAAAATATAAATCAAATCTTGATTTAACAATTAAAAATTTAAAAAATAATTCTTAAGTATATTTTTGAACTTGTCCTTTGATAAATTAAAGTCAAATAGGTCGTCGACGATTTTGGACGATTTAGACGACCAACATTGTGGAATGGTGTTCTAGTGCTAAAAATTCATGGTTTCGAAATGTTCTGCAAGGCACATGAATTGATATGTTTTCCAAAATGTATGCTGAATCAATGTGACCATTCAAAATGTTACCAATGAAAGCCACACCAAAGAGAAGTCGTCTATTTGAGTACGGAGCATCTTGCTGAGTACGGAGGTAACCGAGCCACATTTTCATGGAATGGTAAATTGTGGTCGTAATTCCAGTCACTTTTCTTTAACAAGAAAATCAGAAACTTCTTTTGAATGCTTTCAATTCTTTTAATGTGTACAGCATAGTATGGATTCCAGACCGGTACAGCGTATTCCAGTTGAGATCGAACCTAAGCAAAATAGAGTGAACATAGGTTTGAATATCTTTAAATTCACCTGTCTACCTTTTAACAAATCCAAACATGGCATTAGCTCTCGCAATACAATTTACAATATGCTTGTTGAAACTAGATCTATGATCTCATTAACTCTTTGCAATACTTCGTTGTTGACTTATAGCAAGTAATTAGCGGATTTCTCTTACGATGGAAAGACATGATCTTGCATTTCTCAATATTTAAGTAAAGCAAGTTTAGATCACACCACTCACTTAATCTATCGATGTCCTCTTGAAGTTTTTTCGTATCTAGCACTCCATTAACAGTTCGAAAAATTTTCACGTCATCAGCAAATATGAGCACGTTTGAGTTTTTGATTATCTCGGTTATTTGATCTATAAAAACAATAAATATCCACGGCCCGATGTGAGATCCTTGAGGAACACCAGACGTAACTTTAATAACGTTTGATTTCTCATTTCCCATTACCTTGAACCAATTTATGTAATCGAGTGAAAACCCAAATGCGAATAAACTCCGGAGTGCTTTTTAATGGCAAATGGAATCAAATGCTTTACTGAAATCCGTGTACGCTACATCAACTTGATGATGGTTTTCTATCTCATTAATTATTTTACTGGTGAACTCAATCAGATTAGTTGATGTGGATCGGCCAGGCATAAACCCATGCTGGTTTATTGATATTTGACGTGCAATTGTGGATTTAAAGTTGTTGCATAAAACTAATTCAAACAATTTTGGAATTGATGGTATAGTTGATATTCCTCTGTAGCATGTAACGTCATCTCGTTTACCCGATTTTCAAATTGGTGTAATTTTTGAAATTCTCCATTTTTCGGGAAACACCTCGGTGCTCAAGGCGTGGTTGAATAGGTAACATAATGGAATTGCTAAAATGTCAGCGTACTCCTTCAGAATAGCAGAGGGAATATTGTAAAGGCCACAACCGTCTCGAAATCCCTTTAGAGCCAATAAAATGTTGTCCCCATATATAACACGAGGAGTTATTGTTACGTTGGTATTGCTGGGTTGTTCGTACAATCCACTAGTAACGCTTGGTTTATAGACTGATTGGAAAAACTTCGCGAACATGTCAGCTTATCTTTGGAGTTTGAGGACCTGGTATTGTTATATGTCATATTTGCAGGGTATTGTTTTGGATTTACTTTCATATTTCCTTGAATTTGATCGAGATACGACATGTATTTTGATTTGAAGTAAATTTCAAATTCGTTACTATGTTGTAGAAACATTGTTTTGTCGGCTTCTAACCCGCTTTTCAACATTTTGGCATACGCTTTCGACTTTCGATTTTTTAAGTTAACTCGTCTATCATCGAACCACTGAGGGTGAGCAGTTTGTGGTTTACAGCACATAGGTACATAAGGTTCGAAGCCTTGCTGCATAAAGCCATTAAATTTATCAACATTTACGTTTATATCATTGGAATTGAGAGTTGTTTGCCAGTTGATGGATTATAGGTACCTTTGTAGCCCCGCACGGTTTGTTTTTTTGAAGTTGTCTTTGATTGGCTGTAGGTGTTCCGAATTCGCCATTAAATTAGTTGAGTCAAATACAATATCTAAAGACTTGTGATTGATATCGTTAATTACAAAAGGTAACACGGATTCTGAAATTTTGCAAGTGTCAATGTCGTTGCTGAAGACAAGTTCAGTAATCTATCACGATTATTAGTAATTGTGTTTATCTGGTTCAAATTATAACCAAGCATGGCGTCCAGAAATAAAAATTGGAAAAATACAATTTAGTTCCGGGTCCAGATTCCATATTATATTTGGAAGGTTAAAATCACCAAGCACAGGAACTAAATCTGACGATTTTGCTGTATTAATAACTTCATCAATCGCATCGATGCAAGTTGCGTAATGATCACTATTTGATTGAGGTGGTATATACGCTGCGTAAATGAATAGATTGGTTTGGTTAATTTTGATGTTTACACCAATTTGTTCGACTCTCGATGGGGCTAAAGTTACTGGAGTATTCCAGAGTTTAGAATGTACTGCTGTCAGTACGCCACCACCCGATTTCTTTGAGCTAGTTTCGGGAGACCGATCGCATCTGTGGACAACGTAATCATGGCCAAAAAATTCACTGCTCATTATGCCGGGGTTTAATGAAGTTTCACAAATTACATAGATTAGGTAGTTTGTTTTAAAAGGAAGTTATAGAACTTAGATGCTTTTGATGCCATTTTGTTGACGTTTTGATAGTAAATTGCATATTTCTCATAAACCAACCTTTTCTTGAATTTTATGGATTGATTTACTTTTAGAGTAGTAGGGTAGGCTCGAGCTCTTATTAAAAGCGAGTCTAGTCTATCATTAGCCACTGGTGAAAAATATCTAAATGATTGGGTGTGTCTTCAAATTGCAAACTATGATATGGGATACTCTATCGAACCGCCCAAGTGGTTGAGAATTGATTTTTATACATATCACATTTGGTGAGGTTAATCCTTGTGCTTCGTGGATAGTCATGACTTTACTAGATTCTGGTATCTTAAGCTGGGAGATTAATTGTTTATCAGCTTTGGTAAAGGTTCGATAGAATGTGTTATCCAGCAGAGGTATCGACATCAAAGTTGACGGCAGGTTTATAAATTTGGCTGAAATTTGCACGGTATTCATACTACTGATGTTAGGGTAGTATTCCGTTAGAGCAGATGTAACATCAGCTGGGCATCTATACGTCACATTCAAGTATTCCGTCTTTGTTACAAATGCGCTTGCATCGGAAAATTGCATGTTGACATGGTGTAATCTGTCAATAAGATATATTTTAGAACATTTACTAAGGATAACCACGAGTCCTATATATCCAGCATGCACCATCATGTACTTCATCAATAAAATCTGTATCGTAGGTCCGCTTTTCATTTATTAGGTACGAGGCAATCGTTTTGTAATTTAATTTGATTTTATTAAAATCAGTGTGTTCGTGCTCACAACGAGATGTTACCTTTAATTTAATATCAGCAAGTCCTTCTTTTGTAGCACATGAAACAAGATCACTGCCAAGTTTATGCTTGTTTATAATCCAGGTTGGTTTACCGCATCCAGGTACACCCTGAATATTTTTAATATCCGGCATCTTTATGTTTTCCTTAAGATAGATATTGTTTAACGAGTTCTATGTCTGGTGATCCAACATAATTTCCGTACCCGATGAACAAAAAATATATCTGTTTTGGGTAATAAATGTGTTAGTGTCTTCACACAGTTGCACCAGTTTAATCCCATCAAAACCAAAGTGATGTTTTATGGATGGTTCTTCAAGATATTGTTTGGCGACGTTGTCAAATATAAATATGTTCAATTGTCGTAAGGCAGAAGCAGAGAAAGGCAGTAGATGAATGTTCTTGATATAATGGTCCTTTAAGTGGCTTTCAATTAGGCTGTCTGAGTGTTTAATGTAAAACATTAATTCCATGATCGAATTTTTATAGCTGAACTCTGCGGACAACACTTTGTAAAATGCCGGAGATGTAATTGGGAAATTCGCACAGTTACACTATGTGAAAATTTCGAGGGATCACCAGTAATACACCGAGAAGATAGCGGAACTTTCATACTGAGTTGACATATTGAATGGAATGTTTAAAATCCATTTGATGTTGTTGTTTGTAATGTAATCCGACATCGACATCAGTTTGTTGACATCGTGGTTAACATCTAAAGTTATTGTGAAAGGCTCATCTTTACGTTGTTGCAAGTAACCTGTTAAAGTTTCTAGAGCGTAGATTAGATCACTACAATCAGTTTTAGATTGATGATTAATCACAATAAAGTATTTACTCTCTATTTTATAAACTTTTGTAACTGCATTGACGGATTTAATGTAGAAGTTTGGTAGTTTAAGTCCGTTTCGCGACAAGTGTTTCTTAAGATTACAATTTTCCAATTTCTCATCTAAGGCAACACAAATTAAAATAGATGAAGTTACTAAGTGTTTGCCATTTATCCAGGTGGAAATCTGAGGTTCAGCAAGCAAGAATTTTATAGAAGGAATATTTTTCACAAACTCAAATCCGTTAATATAACCTTCATGGTGGTTGTTGTTTGGGTTGTTTGGTTTTCACTTTCACAAAATCCTTCTTCTGGTTGCAACCTCGAAACTAGCAACATGCGGCTTGAAGTAAATTTTTGTAAACAAAATAAAATATTGTATGGAATTAATTAATCGAACATTAATTCAAATTAACCACAACCAAATAAATTTTTTTTGATCCATCATTTTTGTGCCAATTTATTTTTGTTGCGGAACCCACTTTGGTACGAAACACATATTTTATAAAACGCAAGTTAACATGAAATGAGAAGACTTCTTAATGAGGTGTAATGACATTTAAATATAGTTGGTCACCGAGTAATTTAATAAATTAGGCATGTGAATTCGTCTTCCAAGAGATTGATAAAACTTCGTTAGCAATAAACTTTTGATAAGTTGAAACGTATACGCAAATTTATTTCCCTGAAATAAATTTCGATTTGTTTTCGCGCAACTGTTCTGGTTTTTTCCAAAATCCTCAAGCTTGAAATTCTCTCTCGTATTAAATATTAAGATGGATTCTTGTTGGCATGCGGCATATTAAAAATTAAAATTTAATAAGGCATTAATTTCGTTAATTAAATTAAATTAATTTCATGCAATAATTGATGCACAAACACCAAGTTAGTGATGCAGGGTTACCATGACATGTAAGATCTGACATCTGTTACTTTAAAAAAATTTCAGTGTTATGTCACCACAGCATGTTATAACCAGAACCATATGAGAAATTAACTGTCTCCAATATCCATTGAAATTTTTTTTTCCATAGATAACAAAAGATAATTGCAAAGTACTTTAGCTCATTGTGCAGCCGGGATAAAACAAGAAGAAATTTCAGACGAGGCATAAACAAACTATACCATGTGAAATGCGATCGTAATAAAACGATCGTGTATACATGACATGGTTATTTAAGATAAAAATTATGAAGGTAGGCGCCTGCAATATATAGTGTCAATCGTAAAATTTGCGTGAGGTCTTTGTACCACAACAAAACGATTGTGGTGAATGCACAATACCTGAAATAAATTTAAATCTCTCGCTACGATCTCGAAAACCGACAAACTCAATTGTATTGTGTGCTTGTGTTTTATCAGAAACTAATAATCTCGCATCAAAATAAGTCATCATATATACATGAAACTGCCACAATGTAATATAATTGTCCTTTTATAATCCTGTTTGTCCTAACACATATCTGCCTTCGCTCGCACACATATTGGAAAAGTGCAAATCATTCTTCTGCAAAATTAATTTACGAACACATTTTGATGTTATCCATGATAACAATCCGTACGGATTTCTTGTGAAATCCGAATGGTAGAAAAACAAAAACCTATTTATCTCACCTTTATATATTGTTTTGGTGTATACGATAAAACACCCAAGTCCATAAAAAAAATCTTCAAACGGATAAGACGAGCATTATTTTCGTTTGGTCACTTTAAAAAGTTAAATTTATATTTTGATTTATTGATCTTTGTGTGTTATATTTATTATATCGATTGTGTGCTACAAAGCACAAAAATGGCACACAATGAGCACAGAATAGTAGAAAAAGGACAATTGTCCTTAATTTTATTTTATTTTTAATATTATTAAAAATTGATTAGATAGAAAATTGTAAGTGGCGCAAATTTTTTCCTCGTTTTTGATTTTGCCTTTCTGTCCGTTTAAATTCTAAAGAGACACAAAAAATAGGGAAAACAATGGACGTCGCAAGGAATCGAAGAAGCAATAAATTATCCTTTTTCGATTTTTATTTTTTTTATTTTGTTTAAAATACAAAAAAAGCACAATCGATTGCGAGAACAATTCTATAAATAGGAAAATTTTTATTGATTTGTGATTTATTACACTCGTTGTTTGAATTGTTTGTGAAAAAATATTTTTTTGTTGTTGTTATGATTACACAAAAGGATCATGATGATTGTGGATGACTTCTGGAACTAATGCATATTCGTATTTAAAACAAAATTTGAACCAAATTAAAATTCAATAAGGGACATTATTGTGTATGTTTAATTGTGTGTGATTTTTAACGCTGGACTCGACTAGTCTCATAGGGAATATAATACACTGGCGCTCTATGCGTTTTTGAAGTGTTCCAAGAAGGTGGCTCTATAATGTGTACACCGAATCAATTAAATAGAACTTGGACGAGAAGAAATACATTAGTTATAATGCCCGAAAATTATATAGATCACATTTGAGTTTATATGATTTGAGAATAGAAACCATTAAGAACGCCCAAATTGTATTTTAACGATTTTTTTTTTATATTCATAAATCGGACCGTATATTTACCTATATCAAGAAACTCGAACCAGTACAACAACAAAAAAAATCTTATAATTCAAGTCTATAATTATTGTGATTACTAACATTTTGAAGAATGACCCGATGATTATGGTTATTCTGTTATATTGTGTAGAATTATTTCTTATATATCGTTCATCGAGGAGCTCTTTTGTTTGGTTTATTGTACTCGGAAAGGAGTTTGAACGTACTGTACATTAAATACCTTTGACATTCGAAACATTTTCAGCTGTTCTTTAGTTGTTCACTACATTATGTTATACAGTTTATTGTTTCAAAATAACTCAAGAAATTGATTTATTGGAATTGAAAAGCCTGTCAACGGGTGGACGTAATATGACTTTGAAAGTTTAACAATATTTGGATTGATAGACGTGTTATAAATTCAAATCCAAACTTAATATTTTATAATTTTTTACCAGTTTCGGAATGTCGATGATGTTTGAAAATTTAATTATATATTCTTTGTATATTCAAATTATTCAATTAAGCATTTCACTTAATCACCTTCACACTTCACGATTTTTAATATTTAGAAGAATTATAGCAATTAAAGCATAAATTTCCTAAATTTGTGGATGAATATTGATATAATTTTAATGCAATTAAGTCAGTTTATTGATGGCGATTATGTCTATTTTGATTCTATTGTTATTTAGTTTTTCAGAAGTTGGACACTTAAACAACACAAACAGTGATGTCGATTTTTTTATAGCTGAATTTGGCTTTATTCTTGAATCTTTCCTATCTTGGGAAACTCACAAGTTGCTTTCAAATCTTATAAGCTTCTTGGTTTGTTCTTTATATGTATTAGTTAGGGATCTTTTCTTTTAAGGCGCTGATATCTAGGCCTTCATAATATTTCCCGAGCTAATGTGTTGGGATATTGTTCTAACTTAGTTAGAGCCCCACAATTGTGTTCTGAAGATCTAGATTAGTTTTAGTACCAATTTATACAACAAGACTTTACAGTATAGAGTTAATTTAGAATATTGTCCGATTAACCAATTTATTTGATCACTTTTGATATTGATTTGATGTCGCTTTGTTTCGTTATGCTTCTTCCATGTCAGCCTTCTATCTAGATGTAGATCAAGGTATTAAATGGTTTCGCATTGGAGTAGATTGATGTTATTTAACTTCACCGGAGGACAAGTTTATTTACGGAGAATGAATGTAATGTGTGCCAAATTCTGCCCTTTTCTTTTATTCTCCATTTTGAAAACCACTTAGCGATTTCTTCTAAGTGTTTGTAACGATCCGTTGGTAGTATGAGCGGGCCAGGCTTTCAAAAACCTTCCAAAATAATACTCGATCGTTAACAGAATTGAATGGTTAGTTCTCTACCGCTAAAGGAAAGGATATTAAAAATTGAGGAAAATATACTCATACGACATCACTTACTCCCCGCATATATGTACCCCCCCCCCGTATTTACGCACGGTTATGTTTGGAAATCGACTACGAAGGTCATACCGGGTTTTCGATTGACGGTAAGCATTACGCAAGTGGTACTCCACCTTCCGATATACTTGATGCAATGTTTTAGGTTTTACAGTGATTTGCAGACAATTTCCAGTCAATTCTTGTGTGCCCTTTAAAATTTTATAAAGCAATCCGTGCAGAATAGCATGCTGCCCGAAAAGAACAAAATGAGTTGAAAATCTCGTCGAATCGTGCACAGAATTCCTCAAAGCGTGCGTGATGGCGGCCAAATGTACGTCCCATATCTTTTGATCCGTTTTTAAGTACGATATCAGAGCAGCCAAAATAGTGCGATTTACTCGCTCCGACTCGTTGGCTTGGGGAGCATATTTGGCGGTGAATAAGTGTCTAATACCATACATACTACTCATTGTCAGTTCCAATTTCCTCTGGAACGCAGAATATTAGAAATATTGGAGTTTCAAAGAATCTCACCGCTTCTTCCGCAGTAGCTTGGCGGACGGCTTTTGTCAGGACAAATTTTGATAAATGATCCAGAACAATCAAAATATATGTGTTTCTCTTTCGGGTTCGTGGGTAAGGACCCAAGAAATCCAAATATAGCTTTTGCCAGGGCCTAGAGGAAGAAGTAAGGAGGGGAAGAGTAGATAACGGAGGTCGAGTACATTGATTTGAAGATTTAATTGACTTACACACTTCACATGACGATACAAATGATTTAATTTCATTAGACAAAGTGTCCCAATAAAAAAATATCTTTAAGATTTCAGTCGTATTTCTTATATAAAGGTGCCCAAAGTTCTTCGGGAACTACCAGTTTCCAACAAGGAAGGTCATTTCCGGAATCGTCAAGTAGATGGGGTTTTAAATTTATGTAAACTATGTAAACTTTTCGATCCACAGTTTTAGTATTGTTTTGACGAACGTTATTCTCCAAGGCAATAATAAGAGCCTTGTATTTGTCGGATTTAAACGCAACGGAATCGAGATCAATATTGAGCGGTTGGTCCGATAAAGAAAACTCGTCCATATACATTCGAGACAATGCGTCTAGGACGCAATTTTGTTGTGAACCTTTTCGATATTCGATTGAAAAATTATACCCCTGAAGTTTGAAGCTCCAGCGAGCTAGCCGTCCCGTAAGGTCTTTAGAAGACATTATCCAAGTAAGGCTCGAGTGATCAATAATAACCGAAAATATCAACCCTTCGATATACGCGCGAAATTTATGAATCGCCATTAATGCTGCCAAACACTCAAATGTGACATGTATATGGTATTGGCCTATCATCACCTTCCGAAGTTTTTTGGAAAAACTCCCACTCCCGTTGAACTAGCATCGCATTGTAGGTAAAAACGTCGTTTAAAATCAAGAGTTACCAAAACCGGAGTACTAATCAATGCGGCATTTAACGCGTCGAAGCCGTCTGTGATTTTCGCGTCCATCGGAACTTCGATCCTTTTTTTAAAAGATCAGTCAAAGGAGCAGAGATGGATGAGTAGTTTCGTATAAAACGACGTTACCACCCCGTGGCACCTAGATAACTCCTCAATTACCAGGCCGTTTAACGAATCGGGAACTCTGCAATGGCTCTCATTTTATAGGGATTAGGTCTTAATCCGCATTCACCAACCACATGACCAAGGTATTCTCAACATTAATTGTAAGTCCAGCTTGCGCTAGTGCGCTAGTCGATTCGCAACTTCTGTGAGAAGCATAAGCTGCTCATCAATAGTAGATGTAGTGATTAGAAGATCATCGAGGTATACGAATACTTTATCATGTAATTGGTGGGGAATCACTTTCTTCATTAGTCTCGATAAAGTTTGAGGTGCATTGCAGAGCCCAAACGGCATTACCTTGAATTGATATAATGGGCGCTCTGGGATGGAAAACGCCGTCTTGTCTCTCGCACTTGAATCCAACGGAATTTACCAAAAGGCACTCTTGAGATCCAAGCTCGAGATGTATTTTGTCTGATCCAGCCTGCTCAACAGACCGTATCCAGACATAGTCGAATGCTCCAATTGGCCTTTTTCACAACTGCCATCAGGGAACTCCACGCACTATGGCTTTCTTCATTTCCGTCAAGCGATATCATACGGTCTAGTTCGTCATAAATGAGTTTTTGTATGGTCGGTGAAACTGCATAAAAACGTTGTTTGATTGCCAAAGCTTCCCCGACGTCAATGGTATGGTTCAGTAGGTGCGTCCTTTCTAACCCTAATTTTTCGACGCTGGTCGACGGTAAAATGATGGTGTGGTTTCAAATTTGTATCGTTTTCGAGATCGACAGTTAATTCCGCGACCACTCGAGGCGCTAGGCCAAATGTTTCCGAAAAATCATAGCCTAAATACAACTCTTGCTGGAGGCACGGTACTATTAAAATTTTCATCGTTGATGTTTTCCCTTGAAAAGTTATGGCACACTTGATATACCCAAAAACTTGCTGCGAAGAGCCACAAGCAGTTTTAAGAAAGAAGGGGACTAGATATATGATAAGATGATGGCGATTGATAAACTCAATTGATCCCTTTACTAAAGGAGTAATGGTAGAAAACCGTATAAGGTCGTTTATCCTGAAATAAGTTTGAGTCGTCTGAGATGGTTGATTCAGCCATTTTGGCACAACGTGTTTGACATGACATAGTTTTTCGATGAAGATGTTGTTACGATCGAGGAGGGATCGATGATTCGGTGCGGATGATTTGTCTGATCGGGGGTCCTTGATGCCCCTCACGAAAACGAGACGACCGGACAGCCCTCATTTTTGGGCTTAAGTTTTCCGATTTCAGTGAACAGGATAGGCAATGGGCTTTCAAAACGTCTTGTTTCCCACAAAAATTACGTTCATCCAGTCATGACCATTTGACAGTTCCAACACATGACTGGTGGAGGTGTTCTTGGATTATAATTTAATGTTTCAAGAGAATAAATAGTATTTACAGAATTAGCGAACGAGTGTGTTTTTTCCGGTGAACCGCAGTTGCTACCACTATCACTTATTATTGAGTCACATGGTGGGACACAAAATTTAACTTTTCTATCCTTACGTGGAACCGGTGGAATAAAATTCGCGTGAGCTCGAGACGCAGACCCAAGATATAATTGACAGAACTCCTCAACATTGAGTGTACCGTATTTTGAATACAACTCCGGCATGTACCCAATACTCTTCCAAGCATCATCCTCCATGGAAATACATGTGCTAACCAAGTCGCTTACAGAAGAAACTGACTTTCCCGCAAGATGAACAATCAAACCAACTCGCATGTTCTTTTTTAAAATTTTCACCAATTTACCCTCAGCCAAAGGAATCTCGCCTGGTTTTTGCTTCCTATGATCAGTCAGTTTGCGAATATCTACATCAGTTATCCTATCCTGAAACCTGTGTAAGAAGGAATTTCGCAGCTGAGGCCAACTACAACTCGGGTTCTTTCCAATAATCACTCAGTAGTGTTCTTGTGCTGGTCTATCTAGCATAGCGGTAATGTCATTTAGTAGCTGTGACAATGGCACATTGTGAGTCAATGCCAAATGCTCGATTCTTAAAAGGAAGTTTTCCTGCTATACCAGAAGATAGTCGGTAATTCCTAAAAGTCATATGAATTTCTCATTTGATGCATCACCTATGTATAGGCCTCGAGTTATTTAAGGATTACTGTATTTCAATTATTGATCCGATTATTAAAAAAAATAATTTTATGACGGTTGAATATCCGCATCACTTCCATAATCCATAGAGCTATGGATTTATTTTAAAAGTTTAAAACTTCTAATTTAATTGTAATTACTTCAATTAGCACGATTAAAAATAATTTTCCAACTGTAAAGATTATAAGCACAATAATTTCCCTTGGTGAATTAAATGCATGCTTTTCTGAGGTTCCAGCCCACGAAAAATTTTGAAGTAAACTACTTTGAAAATAATAATTAAATATTTCAAAATCCCTAGGCTTATTAGATAAAAGGTTTCCAACGGGAAAAATTGCACCATGCATATAGGAAATTCTTCCAACATGCGTGATGTTATTCCTTAGTTCTGTATCTGAAGCTCTCATTGGTTTTTAACTTACAATAAAGCTGGTTTAAACGCATTTTATATGTTTGACTGCAATAGTTTCCCTCAACCTTGCTCCCATCATTTGATAAATATTTGTTGTGACAGTAATACTTTGATGCAGATTACTTTGTTTCTCTCTACTACTGATGTAGCCCATCCACCAATTCAAATCACTTATGGTTACAATTCCGGTAGAGTCAATGCTGTCTGAGCAGCCTCATTCGGAATTTCTAAAACTGATTTTAGGACACTTTCCGGATTGCTAGCGAAAACGACTTTAACATAATACTAGTTTTGAAACACGTCAGACAATCGAGACCCTATGCGTATACTGCGCAATATTAGGGCAACCTCAGATTATTTTAGTTGTCTGAACATTTACAATGATTCCCAAATTCGTCCCATGAACTTTATCATAACCAAATCAGTTATATAAGCAATCCGACATAATCGCCGGCCTAAGTGATCTGGCTGTTCATCCATTTCAAGAAAAAATTTGATGAATATCTCTTAATGTACAATTTACAATTTTCCAATGATTCCACAATTAATACTAATCAGTTGGGCAATTTCCATACAAATCGATCAGGATACTGTGTTCAACAAGATTTTCAAACTAGAGGATCATTTATAAAATCGTACCAAACTCACGGTCCTTTTTAAAAAATTCGATAACAATTATTCGGTTCATCTGGAAAAATTCTTTAATATTTTCAATCCACAAAATCCACAGAGTCCAAAACTGTATTAGTATTGTTGGTTTTTTGAGTGGAAGATTCACTCAATGACGATGAATACGTGATTAAAAACTCACTTGTTTTGTCACAAATCTAACACAGAACGGCCTAAACGGTTTCGCCAGTTGGTATGTTAAGAATGATTTCGAGTTGAATGTGAGCGCCATCAAACGATTTTATTGTAAGAGTCGTGATTAGAGAGTTATTTGTGACAATAAATTAAACTTTAGAACCCATACCGAAAATATCATCAATCGAGCCAATTCTGTGGTTCGATTATGTAACGAAGGCTTTTTTATTCGACAGTCATTTTGAACACAATCCAGATACAGTGGATTGAAGCCGTGTATCGCTAATTCTTCCGTTTTGCTATATGGGGTTACAACATGCTTCCTTACTTTGATCGAGTGAAACTAAAAAACATATAACCGCTTAGTAAACATCGAGGTTCATGCTCTATACGACATACAACAACAACATTAGAAACATCTTAACAATGTGGGAACTACTATACTATCGCAAAATATGCATAAATAAATTTATGTACATTTTGCTTACCAGCACTATCGGATGTCAACGTTGTAGATTAAGACACATTTTAAAATTTTTTGTCAAGTTATCGTTTAAGGTGAAATTTCAAATCCCATAATTTAGTAAAAAAAATTAGATAGTGTAACTAAAAACTTTTCAAAACTAAAAGTTGATAATATTGTATGATGTATACACCAGTCGAGTGAAAATGTATAAATAACAATTTCATCACGCATTACACCGATGTAATGTGACCAATTTGGTTACAGATTTACTCAATTCTTCCCAAACAAACTTTCGACAAAATATAAAAATATGCTTTAATGCTACGTCCAACTTTAAAGGTACGGCCACAGGCATTACACATAAATCTAGACCAGGAAAAAGTAACAGCAAAATACTACGAGGTGAACCTTGAATTATACTTCATCCTGGCCTTTCATCCGGATGTATATGTCAATAATATTCAATCTGTACTCAGAATACTAGAAAATACTGAAAATTCCGATTTCCGATAGAATAAATCCATCCTTCTTAGATACATTCCATACCTCCAATAAATTTCATACCTCCAATAAACCCTAATTACTCTTCAAAGGTATACACTATATTAGCCACAACCAAACCACTGACTTTCCGGTTGATATTGAAAACGGAGTCTACATCACCCCAACAACAACATTGGAATTTACCAAAGTTAATCTATTTAAAAAATGTTTCGAGCTTAGGCCAGTCATTGCAATATTCAAAACTGTGTTACCTCTATACAAAGTTAAAGTATATCTAACTTGATTAGAACCAAAGACGGCAACCTTAAAGTCATTTGTTTTGTAAAATTTATTTTTCATCATACTCTTCCAATTGGCATATGTCGAAAATTGGGTAGTATCGATTATCGAGCTTTAATTGAAAAGATTAAAATAATTGATAATTCTCGTGCATTGAGAAAAGTGGCCGCATTTAGGATTACGCATCATAGAACAGTTTATGGTCTGAATGAGCGCATTACTAGGACGCTGCGTGAAGTTAATGAAAACTTTCTAATTTCGACTTCGGTATTAGCACGTTTACTAAGTAAGATAAGTTAAGAGGTTTACATCGCAGGGCAGCTGTTAGGCTGTTACCTACATAAACCGTGGATATTTTGTATTTAGAATAAATAATTTACAATTATTATTTATTTTTCGCCTCTTTCATTATTTTAGAACTGACCCAATTGTCAGTTGTTTTTTTCCTGCGACTGGGCATCACGATTTTGAACTACTCTACTTAATTTTACGTACAATCCAAATAGTTTTAATATTTTTCTAATTCGTTTTCCGTTAATTAAATTTTTTTTGGCATAATTGAAGAATTTAATTTTAAATTTTTCTTTTCTTTTTGTTTAGCTGCTTGAGATCCTTGTCCATGATTCCTCTGAATCTATTTAAATAATTAAAAACTAAAAGATTTTTTAAGCATCACTAGCTGCGTTTTTTTTAAATATGGTGTTCGAGACCGCGATAAAATATAGGGAAAATACAAGGCAATTTTGACAAAAAAAATTAAAACAACAACATTAACTAACTTCAAGTCAGTCTTTCTGTTATTTTATTTTTGGTTTATAAGTAAAAACAATAATATCCAATATTAAAATAAATTAATTAATTTCACCATCAACCATTAAAATATCCATTTGTTCTTATTAAAAGTATAATTCAGGCATTTCATTTTCATTCTTTCAAATTTCCAGATGTAAATGAAGTAAGGAACAATCAAAAAACTGTGTACTAAAAAAATTTCCCTGTTTTGTCAGTTCAGGAATTATTAAGTTTTTTGATGAACTCTGTTGTACTCTACATAATATCAAGCGTTGTAGAGAACAAGCATATTGATTTAGTATAAGCTCTTTCGGATTCGATCGAGTAAATCCGAAGCACAAATATTTTAATAATACGTGAATTATTTAAAAAATCAAAATATAATTTATCGCGATCTAGAGCAGCTTTTTCAAAACAACGCAGCAACTATTAGTTAAAACCAAAGATGGCAATCCCTACCCACTAAATGAAAAGCGACGAACCTGATATTACATACATAATGGAAAGCAATTTATTCAAAATGGCATCAAATATTGCTCATGGCGTGTTATGCCTATTCGAGCGCTCTACCTATCAATTAAAATTCGATTGAAAAATATTGCGAACAGACAAACACATACATAAAGAAAGTTTTGCTAAGGTCAAAAATTTGTTCTTCTGATTTTTAAACTATGTGGTAGATTAATAGAAATTCAATAATTGATATAATAAATTTCCAAATTAATTTCATAACAAAAATCTTCATGATTCGACAAAACATTACGGATGTGGCATTATAGCTTAATTAGACTAGCAGTAAAACGCATCTGCAATGGCATAGTCATACCTTGGTTGGGATAAGGGTTATATACAAGCTATTTGCTGTCCAATGGTTTCGACGGAGTAATTTATGAACAAGGTCACGCTGAACCCTTTGCATCTTAGTTTACAGAGGTTTGTAGTTTGATATTGGTTGGTATAGGCTGATGTAATGTTATATGTTATTTGCTTGTTAAGACCATTAACAAAACGCATCCGCAGTTAGAATAAAGAATGCAGTTTTAGCGGTTATTTCGCTTTTCATAGCTCTAATAAAGGCCTATACAAAGCTTTGGTTCAAGAATTTAAAGTAGTTGACCATCCATGCGTTTTCATTTTCTTGAAGGGGTTAAATCGCGGTTGGAAGAAGATGAGCATGGGTATTTTTATAGAAATTGTACGACCAACCTTACACAATTTGGTGAAATGGTGGTAATAATGATGGTGCACTCAGATATTGCAGAAACCCTAACCAAAGAAGATCCAAAAGTTGTGTTAGAGTTCTGACAAAATTTCAAAGACGACCTAAATTCACTAGGTAAAAGGGACCGTTGCATGGAAAAAGGTTTATTGTTTTTATAGGAATTTGCATGACAGAATAAAATTGTAATTGTAAATTTTGTTATTATTTTAGGTTTGCATTTTAGGTTTGGAGTGATTATTTGAAATCGCCTTAAGAAAAAAATCAGCTTACAATAAACGAGAAATTAAAAGCACTGGGGGCGCTACACACACACAAATGGTATTCACTGGCATCTCTAAGGAATGCTGTAAATGCCAAATAGATCGGCGTTGTCCGAAAGCGGACGATTCATGACGTCAACAATATTAGTATGGAAATAGAAAATTTACCAACCGTTGCTGATTTTGTTATCTCTCCATCTCTCCAAATGGCCAAAGCACTAAAATAAAATAAATTATTCCACAAACAAATATGAATAGTGGAAAAATTATACAATAATACTGCGAACTTTAGTGAAATATATGGTAGTTGGAAAACTAGATAGAAATAAGCGCCATAACAAATTAATGGAGCAGTTAGCTCTGGACAAAAATAAATCGAAGCACAACATTATAGAAAAAAAAAATTAGATACAATACAAAATTCAATCAGAAATTAAAAAGACTGATTATTTTTTAATTTCTGTTACTGTTTGTTTGTCACCACCGGACAAGTGGTGCAGTGGTTAAAGCTTCGGTACTTGGACCGGGAGGTGCTGGGTTCGAATCCCATCAGAGGCTAGATGCAAATCGAATTTTCATCATCGATTACGATCGGTGATGCTAATAAATACAACAAAGACCATCTGATGAAGTGCAGAATTCCGAGTCACGCGCCGATCCACCTTCCATGTTAATGTACAGGTTGACATGGAGCTTGCAATGTGCAGGTGGTATACTGTAGTTGTGTGAGTAACTGAAGTAGGTGGGTTAATGATGTGGAGTGAATGAGTGGTATCACAATGGGCCTAAAAATTGGCCTAAGTGTGCAGTAAGCAACCACTGAAACCTAACCTAACCTACTGTTTGTTTAGTGTACTGTTTGGTGTGGAATATGGTCCAAACGCATCATAGTGCTTTTTTCCCTCGAAAATGAGCATAAGGAAGTTCTCATTTTTGTAAAGGTTTAAGTACCCTGGAGTTAAAAATAGGGGTGTGTGAATTTTTCTACTTTTTGCGGTAGATTTATTGTGAATAAATGACTTGTTTGATTTCTAAAGTTTGACTAAAATAGTCGTAAACATTGTAAGAATGCCATTAAAAATAAAATATTTTGTCCGAAAAGCCGAAAAAAATCTTAAATAAACTAATACCACGGACGATTATGAAAAAACTTCCTAATGTTATGTTAAATACGATGCATTGGTGAACTCGGATAAAATTTTCTTCAATCATGGATCCGTTTGGTAGAGGTTCTATATTATCTAAAATATCAAGGCTAAGAACACAAAAAATATACTTGACCTTCGCTAAGTTAGTTGTAAAGATATATTAAGCACGCCGATCCCCGTTTTGTTGCATAATCCTAATCCCATATATCTATTATTATTAGCAACACAAAAGTACCCGGCTTTCAAAAATTCGCTTCAAAGATTTCCAGATTTAAATTCGGTTTACCTCACAAACAAAAATTCGTTTAATTTAAAAAAAATCGTAAATCTTTTAATCTTCAATCCATCTAATGGTCAAAATGTCTATAGCATATATTGTTGTATCATACACATAGGGATACCACAATTCGGTACTAATTTAGATAGTATACGGGTCGTTATAAGATCGTCTTAATCTTAAATATTATGTTGTTGTTTATGTTTTTTGAGTCGCAACAACAATAATAACATAATTTTTTTTGAGATGTTTTTGTTTGTGTGTGTGTATGTGTAATGTATCCTGTTTACTTATCGGTTCAGTAATTTTTACATTTTTACATTTCATTTTACATAAACAAACCCCTGAAATTCACCCGACTTATATCGTATTTAATACTTCCAGGTGTCAACGTTGTATAAGTATTTAAGTAAATAAGAAATCATCTAGAGAAATCAAAATATTTTGTGTATTATGATGCAGCTTCGGCTTATGGACCTAAACATTGGTTTTGTTTTTGTTTGACTTTTTTACGTTCACTGGTGGTCGAATCTCATATCTTGATTTCTTCGTGTACGAGTATATAAAGCCATTCGATCAAATTTAATCATCAATTCAATTCTTGTTGTTTTCTTATCAAGCATCTTAGATTCCAACAAAGTCATTCTTCATTGTATTTACAGTAATAAATTTATATATTACATCGAAAACGTTGTGTGCATGTGTGTGGTGTCGACGGTATATATTCCACTTGAGACGTACATGCTGCTGAAACCGTTTGTACCGCACTACAAATTTGTTGGAAATTTTGTTTTTTTATACTAAACGAGTAATTTTTTGAGATTTTTCTTAGAATAAAAAAATTAAATTAGAAAATGTACAGGGTCTCTATACTCTTTCTCTCCCTGTCTTGCTTGCTCGATACGTTTTATATTTGTTTTTTATTGAAATTTGAATCTTCAATCATGAATCTTGATGAATTTTAATAAGAAAATAAATAAACACGAACAACAACAAAGTGCTGGATTATATAAGATAATTTCAGATCAAATTTGTATTTTCGATTAAGTTGTAGAATTTATTAGTTAGAAAGATTAAATTTGTACCATATAAATTATATATCTTAGTGGAATGGGATTTTCGATTTTTTTATTCGTCTACAATTTGAGATGCGAAAAATTTATATATCTTGCAGCAATTTCTCGAATTTAAATCATTGAAATGGAGTAATTACTTTGTGCAAATATCAGAATGAATTATTTAAATCGTCAGCCATATATATCAGATTATATGCTGCGATAATGGCTTTTGCTTCTTAAGACCATCAAGATTTAGATTAATGCGGACCATTTTAAAACCTAATTTATATTTTTGAATTTGATTGATGTATTTGAATATATTATAGAAAATCGTGAAAAGATATTCCACGGTCTTTTTTCGGGTCAAGGTGACATTTCACCCGTTGTAAAATTCTTAATTGAATAAATCGCAATATCACATAAAATAATATTTGTGAGAAACTCAGAATATAAATTTCTATGATAATAATTCAATTTATTACAAACTTTAAAAGATTCGCAAAATATTTGCTCACTCACGTAATCGCGCCTTGAAAAGCGTTCCTTTTTATTTCCTTTTTGGATTGCTGCCATCTCGACATTCGCGAAGTTGCTTTAACATTTAGGTCAGTTTCCGGCATGGTTGCTATTGTGGAACACATCAAAAAATGAGCGGGTGTCAACTCTTCGAACGAATCATCATCTTCCGAGATTGGACATAGATGTCTAGAGTTTAATATGCCTTCGATTTAGCATAGAAGCTTAGTCATCTCCTCAAAAGTTAGGTGACAGTTTCTTGTAACTCTAATTCCTACAATTTCTCAAAATGTGGTGTGCCCGGAGAATTGTGGTGCCAATTTATTTGATTCAAAGTACAAAGTTCTGAAATGACATTATCATTAATTTTCGAGTTATTGAATTGGTATACTACTGTGTGCGAAAAATAGTAACACTTTGTTCATAATTTTAAAATTCTTTATTTATTTCTCCAAATCTATTTCGTCCCCCCACAAAGTAGTCCCTCCCGGCCTCAATACACTTCTGCCAACGTTTTTTCCAATCGTCGAAACAGTTGTTAAAGTCAATTCCGGAATAGCCTCCAATGCGCGTAGCGATTCACGTTTAATGTCTTCAATTGACTCAAAGCGGTTTCCCCGGAGCGGCCGTTTGAGTTTGCTGAACAGCCAAAAGTCACACGGAGCTAAATCAGGCAAACACGGTGCGTATTGATATGGGTGGAATTTTTGACGAAAAAATCACGTAAAACCAATGCAGTATGAGAAGGTGCATTATCGTGGTGCAAAAACCAAGAGTTGTCGATCCATAATTCTGCCTCTTTTTACGAATAGCTTCGCGCAAATGATGCATAACACTCAAATAGTATTCCTTGTTGACAGTTTGGTCGGTCGGAAGGAATTCGGAGTGCACCACACCGCGATAATCGAAGAAAACTGTCAACATCACCTTGATTTTTGACTTGCTTTGACGTGGTTTTTCGGCTTCGGCTCACCTTTGCCACGATATTCGGCCGATTGATCGTCTGTTTCCGGGTCGTAAGCATAGATCCAAGACTCATCGCCAGTTATAATACGTTTCATGACATCCTAATAGTTGGAAAACATTGTTTCACAGACGTCAACGCGACGCTGTTTTTCCAAAAAATTGAGTGATTTGGAACCAATCGTGCTTTCACTTTTCTTAGGCTCAAATGATCTCTCAAAATGGTTTTCACTGATTCTTCCGATATCCGTGTTGATCATCAGTTGATGTTGATGGCCGTCCTAGACGTGGTTTGTGGTCAACACGTTCTCGACCCTCTTTGAACAATTTGTACCAATCAAAAATACTTGCTCGCGACAAACAATTATCACCGAAGGCCTTTTGCAACATTCTGAATGTTTCGGCACCACAAAATTGATTCCGCACACAAAATTTAATGGAACTTCTTTGTTGAAAAATTTCACTCATTATGTAAAAATCGCCGAATGCACTTTTTGTACTTCAGAAAGACAAGCGTATACTAAACACTAATGATTATTTTGATGTGACATTTGGCACAAATGTAATTGACAGTCATAAAAACATAGAAAAAAAAATATTTCGACGAATGGTTTTCCGCGCGAAATTTTAATTCAAAAGTCCTACTACTTTTTGCCCGCAGTAGTACCTATTTAAGTCTTCTGGTTGCTCCAATAAAATTTGTACCATATTGTCTGCGTATATATCACTAGAAACATTTCTTCTTAATGAAAATCGTTTCAACGCTGCAAGGAACGCCTCGGACGTCCACTCAGTAACTGCTTCACTATGCACGGCCTTGGTCACCACACACACAAATACTGCTATATAACCCTTAACCAGTTTCGTTCCACGACCTCTTTTGCTGACTAGAAGAATAGGCCCCGCATAATCTATCCCACAGTTTGAAGATGGTCTCACAGGTGTTATTCAAACAGTTGGTAGATCACCCATAAGCTGCTTGGCCGCTTTTGCTTTATTTTTGAAGCATTGAATACACTTCCTGACTTCATCCTTCACGGTTGCTTTGCCCTTGAAGATCCAGTACGTCTGTCGAATTAGATGGGATGTATGGGATATGCAGGGATGGAGTTATTTTTTGTGGTAAAAGGAAATAATCATTCTACTAAGGATGTGGGATTTAGGTAGAATGATTGGGTGTTTGACATCATATACGCAAATAAAGAATTTTCCAGCCTTCCACCAACACGCAACAGGCCATTTTTATCTAGAAACGGTGTTAGCGTGGAAAGATTATCATGTCTAGATAACATCTGACCTTTCCCTATTATTTTTATTTCGTTTGGGTATTCTTTGCACTGTACCCATTTTAATAGGTTTCTGTGGCCGAATTTATCTCTCTCAGATTTAACGTTTAATCGCTGAATCTAGAATAGCGGAATCTGTTCATCCGTACACTGTTCACCTATACACCTTCGGATATAGTTTTTTTTACTTCAATTAATAATTTTGCCAGCAAACGCGCGCCGCACAATTCAAATCTTGGGAGCGATATCTGCTTTATAGGTGCAACTTTCGTTTTGTGACAAATCGATTGTGGACTACTGCTGAATACGCCCTTTCGCTCGCATCGCAAAAACCATGAAGCTGTATCCCTTTGTCGCGCATATATCTCCTAATTTTGAGCTGCTCGAATTGTGGAAGTTCTGTTTTGAGCCTAATCCATACCATCGCGATGTCATCAGGTAGCTCATCGTCCCATTCTAGTTTTCTCAACCACAATTTCTGATAAATAATTTTGACCAAAATTATTGATCGAGAGAGTAAGCCACAAGGATCAAAAACATTGGACGCATTAGATATTAAAGAGCGGTTGGTTGGGATGATTTCCTTTGAAAGATTAACTTTAAATGACAACACATCCTGATGTAAATTCCATTGAATTCCTAGTATCTTAGTGGTCGAAGTATTTTCCTCGAACGGAACTATCGATTTGTGTTCGTCTAATGGCTTCGCAAGTTGAAACCACTTAGAGAAAGTATTTTTGTTAGCTGTTTTATCAGGTATTTGGCTCCCTCTAAAGTGTTCGCACCAGATATATAATCGTCTATGTAGAATGTACGCTGAATCTCATTAGCAACGATCGGATATTCTTCTTGGAAATCATATGCAGCTTGTTGAAGTGAACGAATTGCTAAGAACGCTGAACTAGCCGGACGATATATCTTTTCAATATCTGCTGTAAGTGCAATTTTACCGTACCGAAAGTTGACCAGCGTTGTCCACAAAGTCTGTTGAATTGTAGGGCCTATCATCACTAGATCGTTCATAGATTTTTCACTGGTTTTTCTACTAGATCCATCAAAAACGACATGCAGTTTCGTTATGGTACTTTCCATCTTGAAAACGGCATGATGCGGTAGGTATCTCTTTTCCATGACCCAAGTTGAGTACTCACGAATAATTTTGGCATATTCAGTTTTTAATAAAGCATCTCGGTTTAGTCTTTGCTCCAAATAAAAATCTCCTTCTGGCACTGTCTAATGAATTCCCTACAGTTAAAGGAGAAGTTTTAAAGGGTAACTTGACTATAAATTTACCATTGGCGTGTATTTGAAACTTTGTTTTAAAATCTTCTGGATCTCTATCTTCAGGAATATCCTCCATTTCCCAAAATTGTTTAAGGCTTTCATCTACATTTAGGCCAATATATGGAAATTGAGACTCGTTTGACTGTACTCACTTGCATTTCTGGTAGCTTCTTCTGACAGGATCCAACCAAACATTGAATTTTGAGCGATTAGCTTCTCTTCTAAAATAGCAACACGACCATCTTGTATATGGAAATATGGATCTGCCAATTTTGTGTTTTTGAATTGCTTTAAATTAGTTGCTAGTTAATTTTTGTAAAATAAGAACATCAATTTGTATTGTTTCTGATGAAGAATGAAATGACGTAGCCTTGATGGATAAAATACCATGCGTTTATTCTGTACCAGGTGTTAAACCTTTGATAAGTAATTTCGCATTTTTACGTGGTAATGACAGATGCCTGCGCTCCAGAATCTAATAAAACTCGACATTTTTGGAATTAGTTTGTTGCATCCAGAACTCTTATAACAGCTGTAAGTAGTAGTGTCGTGAATTGTCTGAGTGTAGTGGCATGAGCAACGTATACGGTGTCGGTGTTTGTTTTTCCGGATGTTGAGGTATCCAGAACAGTTTTATATCCAGTTAACAGTTTTTCATACAGCACATCTAAATTTTGAACGGCATCTTTGAGATTGATGATTTGGGAATATGCATATAAAACACAGCTTCTTCTCAGCCACGAAACTTCCTCAATCATTCACAAAATAGTTCGCATTTCCTTAGGAAGTGATTTTCACCGCATTTCAGACCACTTACTGGTTTCATATCTACATGCATTACTTTCAAATTCGAGTGTGCAGCTGTCGGTTGTGGAATTTGTCTCGAAGGTTGGCAACTTTCAAACGTGTCACTCTGTTTATTTAAAAAATCGAAGAAATTAGTTATGGTAGGAAATTCAATCTCATAACAGTGCTGAGCCCAATCATGTTTAGTTACTTGATCCAGTTTGTTCACCAAAATATGAAGTAACCATGGATAGCGTGATTCAGCTTAAGCACCTAAAACAAGAGATTTGGCGGAAGCTTGTTTATCGTAGGTTGATCCATAAATAGTTTCAATAGCATCGCTGTCACATGTTTCCTTTTGTCATATCGCTTATTTATTATATCCCACGCTTCTTCGTAATTCGGTTCAGTTATTGTGATATGTCTCACTAACGCCGACCCTTCACCTCCCAGATATCCCTTCAAGTACTGCAATTTATGTACATTCGGAATATTTGGATTACTATTAATTGATGCCTCAAATAAATCACGAAAGGAAGCAAACTCAGAATAAATTCCGGAAAATGTGGGTACATTCATTCGTGGCAATCGAACATCGGATTCAGTCTTTAAATTAAAGGTTGTTACTTCATTCAAAAAGGATCGTTGGTTAGCCACAAGTTCATTTAAGCTTTGATCGAGATTTCCAGGGTGCTCATCCTTATCCAATATCAGCTCAGCTTGTATTCATTTTCCTTTGGTTGCAAAATATTTGGTCTCGATGGCATCTTGTAAATCGGTATTCTCTGGTAATTATCTAAAATTATTTTCGTTTGATTTGTAGTCCTCCCATTCCTCTGTTAAAAGTTAACTTGCGCCTTGATACGTTGAACTCAGAAATTATTCGCTGGCCGGACTAGTGGGTTAAATAAGGTGATAGAGGAATGTTTACAAAACGTATGTATGTTCTTTGTAATTTACATTTCCAGATTTTTTTTTTTGTTGTATTCTGGTTATTTGGAGGTGATAGTAGAACTAAGTTTATCAAGTAATATATCTTTCGGCTATAAAATATTTTTTCGGCTGGGATAGCAAACATAATTTCAGCATTATCATCTTTCGGCTGTTACGTTAACAGTATATTTTGAAGAACTTAATCATTGGCATGGGTGAAGATTATGTTGAAAATTTAAACAAAATTGGATCAAGTTTACTGTTATTTCATATAGATTTAACGAACTTACTTGACACCCCTCAAAGCTTCGGGAATTTTTTTTTCATAAGTTTTACTGTATGGTAAATTAAGTAATTTGAAATCTTTTGAACGGAGCCTGTTACAAGGATATTTTTATACTCAATCGAACAATAAGTAATAAGAATGCTATGTGCTTAGCCTATGAAAATTTATCTCTTAAAAAGCTTTTGGTACTTCTAGATAACTCTTTAGAAAATACATTACTATCTCACTTCCTAAATTCAAAATATGTTAATTTGGATGTTAATTGTTAAGGCTTGAAAATAACAGGTTTATTAGAAATAAAAATTAAAATTTTTGTAAATATATTTTCTCAGCCTAAACAGCGATGTCACTCACGCATTCACTCCTAATTTGTATGTGATATTGCGCAGGCTTTAATTGCCAAGTACTTCCAAACAAAATGGTCAAGATGATTTAAATCCGGGTTTTATTGTTGAGCCAATGCCGCATTGTGAGCCGGGACAGAACATGTTAGCGAAAGACTAACACGTTTATGAATAACAATTGGGTAAAACTACTTCGCCGAGAACTTCCTGGTTTATTTTGACCGTATAACAATTCGAAAAGATAAATAAAACTGCGGTAATTAACTAGACGACTGAATTATTTATTTTTTTGTTAATATAATTTTAAAAACCATTACATAAAAATTTAATTTAACTTCATTCGATTATTAAGGCAACGGTTCATACTGCAGACCCTGTTCTCCTTTTGAAAAAGGTGCTTCTGAATTAGTTTGTAAGAAGTAATTACCAGAAGTCATTCTACAAAAGAATAAGTTATTGTGATCATATAGTTTATCGCTTATTGATTTATTGGCTTACTCAGATTGGGCGCTGAGCCCCATGTAAGCTACATCATTTCTGTTTGCACGACCGTTAATAAAATCGAACCAGGAATTAGCTTTTACCGCAGGAAATGTTGAATAATTTTGATTTGTGACACTTTCAGCCCAATACATCCAGGCTCGACCATGCGAACACAAATGCACATCAAGGCTCGGTGGCATAATACAACCTGGTTGTACAGCAATGCCACCATTTGGCCAAAAATCAACGGTACCGGAACTCACGGATATACCAAATCCACCAGCATCTGTATGTATCACTTCGACAATATCGGCATCAAACGGATTAAGCGGGACTATTTGAACTCCAGTATAAAAACCGGGCCCAGCAGGATCCAAAGCAATAATACGCCTAATCTTGTATTTATAATTTGAGTAATTAATAACCGCTCGTCCAACCTGACCTGCAAACTGGCCGCCCAGCGAATTCCCGACTAAATGCAATTTCGAAATATTAAGTCCGGCGTCGAATAGCGTTATTAACGAAATACCCACATAAGGTGTCAACTGTCAAATTTTAAATACGTTAAGCCAAGTTTAAAATATAGAATTTATAAATAATCATACCTCAAGCATATTCGGTATAGCATCAAAAAAATAATTTCCATACGAATATTTTGACCAATCCAGTACGAGTATATTGTGATCGTTTCGCTTGATATACGCATTAACAACGGCCCAAATGCTTAATGATCTGATCGATTCACGAAATCCGTGTAAATAGAGAACATTTGGTTTATTGAGATCGAAATTAGGATTCTGGACAATATTTGCTAACTCTTTTAAGGAATAATCCGAATACTGTTCAAACCCGTTAAAGAAATAATACCGCGGTTCAGTAGTCGATTGTTCTACAAATTAATCATTTATTATTTTTGGTATTGTCTGTAGACTGATATTTAACATAATCAATACTTACGACAACTAACACTTATAATAAACACCGATAATAAAAATAACTGAACCATTTTGCAGCAAATCTTAAATAACACTAAGATGTTTATTTTTATTTAGATGTTTAACCTGCGGTAACTGCGAACTGTTCAATACTTGGTAGTGGTGCATTATGTGAAAAATTCTTAATTCCAAGCTAAACGATAAGAAGGAAAATAATTGAACCTCTTTATCGGTTTATCGTATTATGCACTAATAAAATTATTTCTAAACCTGTACCAAGATGCTGTTGAAAACTTGATAGTGATTCTCTCAATTAAATATTTTCTTGAAATGAAACAAGATTTTTAACAGTGCATAATTCGAATATGTGGTGTTATGACAAAATAGACGAGTGCAAGATTATAAATAACGGTTTAAATACAAAAGTGTGTGGGTTAGTTTTAGAGCCAAGGTGTTACCACTTGGTTCCGGAACAAAATTAAACCAATTTATTTTTGAGAGCTTAATTGAAAAATTCTTAATTTTAAACAAAGTTTTTAAAATTTAATTTTTAGCAAACCAGAAAAAACTCAAAAAAGGATGGAATCGAACTATAGTGAAGTTTCTGACAAACTAAAAATGACAATAAATTTTATAACAGCCCAAAAAGCTAGGCCCTAAATTTCTAGGAGCTAACTTATTTATGCGATGGAGCAGTCATTGATTTTATGTTGCTATAGTAGAAAGTGTAAAGGTGCTTCGATTGTCAATGACAAGGCATCGTAGAGATGTCTAGGTAAATCGAAGTAAGCTATCGTGTAGTACTGACCTTATTGCTTCTTTTGTAGAAGCCAACATACTCGTGCAGTCTGTCGAAGCATAAGTTTTGTAGGTTGGAATCACAAAAATTCGAAAAATTCAACCATTTACAAACTATGACGGATTAATTAAGACGAAAACGTGGATTTGCAAAGGCTGATTTAACTCGCCTCGAGAAGAACATGGCACATATGACCGAGACAACTACCTCAATAGATATATCTATCCAATTAGAACAGCTCAGAAAGGTGTACTCTAGATTAACCAGTTTAGATGAAGAAATAGTTAAGTTGGAGAATTCGGAATAAAGTAGTGAAGTGACCGAGCTTGAGAAGCGATATTTTTCTTTTAAAGCAAGGTCAAGAACAGCACTAAGAAGGCAAACCGACGGAAAGTTAATCAGCACATGAATGTATCCATTAATCGTCTATCTGATCAACAAAGGGAACTGGTGCAAAGTATACATGAGACGTCATTCATACAGAAATATGAGGTAAAATTACAAGCTGTTCAAATTCCATCATTTCTGGCAATTATGCAGAATTCCCAACGCTTAAGGATTTGTTCGAAGTTACCATACATAAATCCAATTTATCTAAAATACACAAGTTTAAATATCTCAAGGGCGTATTACAAGGTGAAGCATTTAACCTAATACGACACATGACTGTCACTGAGGCGAATTAGGGTATCTAGCAGATAACACGGATGAAGTGTTGAGGGGTAACCTAGATAGGTTTGGGCACTAGAAAATGAAGAAGGTTTTCCAAAAATCAAAACTCTTTATTGACATTTTCGGTAAAGCGAACCAATGCATTAGAAAGAGCTGAACCGCATCAACCAAAAAGTAATCAGCCAAAACTCCATATGGTAAACTTAAATGTGAAAACTCATTCTTCGTATCGAATGTAAATGTGAAAAAACAAGATGCAACACGAAGCAATAAAGTGAGCTGTCCTAAATGCAATAATGAGCACCACCTCTTCAGTTGTGAAGAATTTATCAAACTACCTTTGGAAGCTAAAAGAGAATTTGTTTTAAGCAAGCAGTTGTGCTTTATTTGTACGAAGTCTGCACATTCGTATAGAGACTGTAGGTCTAAATATAGATGCACAATATGCAAAGGCCGGCATAATTCACTATTACACGTTCAGCGAGCACCGATTCAAACTGAGAAGAAAGAGGATTTAACACCTGTGACAAACCAAACTGATATATCCAGTGCACATGTAGATGCAAATAGTTATTCAGCCGCTTTATTACCTACAGCTTTAGTGAGGGTCAAGGATGCTCTGGGAAACTTCCATCTCTGCAAAGCTATACTTGATTCTGATTCGCAAAGACTCGAATTACAGTCAGTGGCCTCGCTACAAGACGTTTGGTCATACGATGAATTGTGGAGCTGAAGCGATATTTATCCAAGGGATCACGGAAATGAATCTATCAAAGCAAATGCCTTAATTTTAGATCGTATGTCATTGATAAGCAATCCACCAAGGTCAACATTACAAGAAGACAAGAGTATTTTTCAACTCAAACTACCGGTTCCAGAGTTTTATACAACAGCAAAGGCTAAATTACTACTTAGTGCAGACGTGTTTTTTTCAATATTGAGAAGCGAGCAACATATCTCAACGAACTTTGTTGCTCAAAATACTATCTTTAAATATGTAATAGCTGGTTGTAATAAAATATCTAATGCCATTGAACTAATAACTTAACTTACCATTAGATCTCAACATAGAAGAAACATTTACACGGGTTTGGCAAACAGAAGAAAGCCCATTACAATATCTAAAAGATGCTGAAGATCATCCAGCTGAGGTTCACTTCAAGAATACATTCAAGAGGGCACCTGATGGTCGATTCGTCAAGAAGTTGCCATTCAAAGACAAAGAGGTTCAATTGAAAAATGCATACTATACGGCGTTAAAATGGCTGAATCACCTAGAATGCAAGCTTACGAATATGAAGCACTTGGGCACATGAAGAAAACATGACATACCGGAAAATAATTATTTTTTGCCACATCACGCCGTCATACGAGAAGACAATGTAACAACAAAGCTGCGAATTGTTTTTGATCGTTCTAGTCGCACAAGCAATGGAACATCATTAAACAATCTCTTAATGGTGGGACCCACAATTCAATCAACTTTATGGATTATACTTTTACATTTCCGAAAGAAGAAATATGTGCATAACTGCCGATATACAAAAAATGTATCGTCAAATTTGGTTAGATGACGATATCATAAACTATCAAATAATACTTTTGCGGCATAATCAAACTAAACAACTTCAAAGTTATCAGTTACTTACTGTAACTTATGGTACTGCATGTGCTCCATTTTTTGAGACAAGGTGCTTGAAACAACTGGCTCTCGAGGAAGGAATCCAATAATAAAAGAAATCATCTTAAACAATTTCTACGTGAACGATCTGCTAACTCTAAGGAACAGTTGACCAACATAAAACATGATCTAAGTGCAACATTGGCCAAAACTGGGTTCAAACTAGACAAATGGACGTCCAAAATAGCTGAAGGAGTTGATAATACAATGTCAGAAGCAATGCAATTACCTACTAATAATGACGTGATTAAAATTCTAGGCCTCCAGTGTATTCCAAACGCAGATGGTTTCACATTCAAGGTAGAACCAATGCCAGAACGAATGCAACCAAAGAGATGTTGTCAGAATATAGTAGGATTTGTGATCCTCTAGGATGGATTTCACCGTCAATCATCACACGTAAAACCATCTTTCAGCAGCTATGGTTAACAAAATGGTTATGAATGATGAACTTCCGAGCGATTTGGACAATCAATGGCTGAATTAACTTTACTTGAGCAAATTAGAATTCCGCGATTTATAAATCATATTGAAGATGAAGAACTAATCGAGTACCACGGATTTGCAGATGCCAGTCAATTTGCATATGATGCCATGATTTATTGTAGAATCAAAAGGCCCGACCAAACATTTAAAGTATCATTGGCGACAGCTAAATATAGAGTGGCCCCGCCAAAGCCAATAACCATCCCAAGGCTCGAGTTATGCGCAGCTCAATTGCTCAGTAAATTATTAATCAAAGTGGCAGATAAATTTTCTGTTCCAACAGGTTGATTGTTCGCTTAGACGGATTCAATGGTCTTGTTTTCCTGGCTTAGTAGTCACCCCTTTAATTTGAAACAGTTTTTTGGAAATCGGACAGCTGCCATATTAAACAAATTACTCCGAAACCACTGGAATTACGTATCTACCAAATGTAATCCAGCTGATTTAGCATCGATAGGGGTAAGGCCATCACGTTTTATATTAGAAAATATATGGTGGGAAGGTCCTCAATGGATTTTTCTAGATCGTAAAATGTGGCCTAATCATGATATTGTGGATAATTTTGCAGTCCCATAAGATGAGTTGAAGGTAGTTAAAATTTATTCGATAAGTAGTTTACAAGGACAAATAATTATTCGAAACTATTGCGAATAGTAGCATATTTACTACGATTTACAAAACGTGCCAGGCAGAAACAAATCTCTCACCATAAATTCATTGCTGCGGAAGAACTATATAAATCTGAAAGGTTCATCCATATTCAAAATCCATATCTAAATCGAACAATCTAACCGAGCTATCGCCATTTGTTGACACAGGTGGTATTATACGAATCGGGGGCCGATTACAAAATTCGGAACTATCTTTCAATGAACAACATCCGATAATCTTACGCAACGGACATATTCTGAGCAAACTTATAATAACTTTGGTGCCCATCTCAAATCATCATCCCGGTTCGTTTCTTACGTCATTCATATTACGGCAATGATATTGGATCGTGAACTGTAAAAACTTAAAAACTGTTAAAAAGATAATTAACTCTTATTTTATTTGTAGAAGATATTCCAAAACAAACACTCAGTAAAAGATGGCAGCATTACTACCAGTTCAGATTCGATTATGTAGGTCCTATTATGGTAGCTACATGGTGAGGCCGAGAGGCAAGATTAATCGAGGCGTATATATTGCAATTTTTGTTTGTTATTGTACCAAGGCGATCCACCTAGACCTTGTGTCGAACTATACAACAGATGCATTTATTGGAGCTTTGAAACGCTTCACTACCAGACGAAGAATACCAACCAATATTTATTGCGACAATGGGACGAGTTTTGTTGTTGGTGATCGGAAGTTACGCAGCATGAAAAAGGAAGCTATCCGATAATATGATGAAATAAAAAAACCATGATGAATCCAACATTTATTGAGAAAACACTGAAGTATTGGGCAAATAATCGTACGACGTTCCATTTCAATCCTCCATTAGCACCAAATCATGGCGGGTTGTATGAAGCGGTTGTAAAAATGACAAAAAATCATTTGCCGAATGAATCTTACTGCTGAGGAGACATCTACGATATTATACGAAATTGAGGCGATCTTAAATTCCCGCCCCGGTGTTAATGGAAAATACGTATTTTCCATTAACACCGGCTCACTTTTAAATAGGAGCACCTCTTACTCAATTTCCTCAAGTGGAACACGACAGGGTTAGTGATCTCGGTCAACAATGGATCGAAATACAGCGCAGGGTCGAACGGTTTTGGCAAAGGTTTCACATCGAATATCTAAATACTGTGCAACAACGACAAAAGTGGTTAACTGCAACTAAAAACATCAAGTCGGCGAGTTGGTTTTGTTAAAAGATACCAGTTTACCTCCTAGTCACTGGCCCCTTGGTATCATCGAAGACATTCACCCAGGCGACGATCAATTAGTTCGCGTAATAATTGTACGTAAGCATAGAATGCACCGATTACCGATACATGAGTGTAAGGAGTAAGCTCCTTACAGGTGGGACTATGTCGAAGACGAGAGGTGTGCGGAATCATCGCTCTGCCATCATGATTAAACTTCTACAGTGTTGACTTTTTTTTATTTAGCATTCCTACTTCCAGTCGATGTCTTAAGTTCTGGCACATTTTGATTTTAGTATAAAAATAATTATGATAGCTCTTACACTTCTTTTTCGACACGAGAGCTGTAACTATCTTAAAAGAAAAATTGTCGTTGCCGATTAAATTATAAAATAATAAACCTAATTGTATTACGAGTGCATAATTGTATTACATTAAGTTTTGGTGGTACGTTTGGCATATCGGAAAACCTCAGTTACCTTTCGTTAAATTCGGGACACCAAAAACGTATCAAGCAGATTATGTTGAGGCCCTTTTAAACATTATTTATGCTGCTTTAAGACCTTATACAAACCTACTCCGTTTAAAACATTGCAAACAATTTAAATTTTTTAATATTCCTTTTCCACCATTTTCTTTATCACAGCTGATGAGCACAACTATGATATTTTTGATAAATTTCCTATCAGTTCCGATTTCTGATATCCATTGGTGAATTTTCGAAGCGCTCCCCGTATAATTTCCAGCTCTATAGGGCCGGCACAAAAATAACAAAAAACTGCATTCGTGGTCGCTCAAGCAGATTAGTAAATAAAGGAATGTGTTCCTTCTTCAATGGAACAAAATGACGTACCAAAGAGATTAGTAAGGAAAAAAAAATTCCTCCGTACCACAGGTCTCTTTATTGTACTTCTGCATTGTGATATATGAATTTGATGAGCCTTAACCACACATAAATGGATTCAAACAAATTTGTTGGCGCTACGATTTTTCACTCATGAACATTTTATTTTTCACAAGGTCATATTTTGTTTTTCTCGGCCTTCGTTTCAACCTTTTTTTAATTCCTTTTAGTAATTCCTTTTGTTATATTGTTTGCCGAACAGCTGCTTAAACGGGATGGGAGAGATACTCGTGTCGTTACAACTGTTAAATGAAACCGTCAGTACAAAAGTTATTCAGAAAAACAGCAGATCACTGAACACTGTAATACCTATACAGAGACACAAAACTGGTAACAAAATATTCAGGGTTTATTGTTGGTAGCATTGTATACCAGTTTTTTCATCAATCATAAATTTACTTACAAGCAGCACTTTATCGACTTACGTAACGAACCATTAAGTCGCAAATTTTGATGCCCACGAATCCATAAAACAATTAGTTATCTATATAGTCATATTGAATTGATTCTGTCAAACAAAGTAAATGTACACGTGTATGATTAATTGGTTTCGTGTTCAATCAAATTTACCATAAAACGTCAAACTGACAGCAATCATTTTGAGAAATTAATACAATTACGGGTACTACATTGTAAAAAAAAATTGCTCCACACTTTAGATACGGCACATAGAATTTTGTTGTATATATTTTGTCTTCTTTTAAATTAGTTTACCGAAAGCTATATACAGGGTGTCCGCCGGGAAGGTATACTACTTTGTTTGTTTATGATTCTTGATTAAATGAAAGAGAATGGATCTTATATTGATAAATGTTTTATTTAATGTCGGCAATTATGTATGGAATTCAATATCAGATAAATGTCCGCCTCTGTTAGCCTCACAAATGCGAGCCCTTTTGAGCACATTTTTCATTACATTCTCACACATTTCACGCGGTATTTCATTAATTTCATCACGAATATTTTGTTTGAGTTGCTCGAGCGTTTCTGGTTTGTTTGCATAAGCCTTGCTTTTTAGATATCCCCACAAAAAGAAGTCCGGAGCAGTCAAATCAGGCGACCGTGGAGGCCAATCAACATCACCATTTTTTGAAATAACTTGTTGTGGAAAGAGTTCTCGCAGTAATTCCATTGTAATCCTGGCTGTATCCGATGTGGCACCGTCTTGTTGATACCACATGTTAATCAAGCCCAAAATATGCAGTTGTGGCGTTAAAAAGTTTTCAATCATATCACGATATCGCTCCCCATCAAAGTTACCGTTACGCCGTTTTCATTTTCAAAGAAGTAAGGTCCAAGATTCCTCCTGACCAAATTGCCAGACTGTCACTTTTAATGGATGTAAAAGTGACTGGTGAATAATGTGAGGGTTTTCCATTGCCCAGAACCGACTATTCTGTTTATTCACATATCCATTTAAATGAAAATATGCCTCGTCACTCATTATGATTTTTTCATGAAAATCGGGGTTGTCATGGGCGAGCTGTAACATCCTATTGGCATATGTACGGCGGCGTAAATGGTCTTGTGAGAGAATTTGCCACGTGTCTACTTCACGACTGTCAAGTATGAACTGTCAATACCTAAATGGCGGCAAAATAAAGTAGTATACCTTCCCGGCGGACACCCTGTATTTTATGCTACATGCATATTATTATTATTACCTGTGCGGTATATATGAAATTGACAAATTGAAAATTATTTATCTCAACGCTGTGGGCGTACGATAAAAAATTGTTATGAATTAATTACAAACCACTTACGAGAGGCTGGTAAAAATGTTTGTGCTCGTATAACAATAGAGCAATATACGACTAAAATTTGTCTCCAAAGTGACATAAATACGAACACAAGACTGACGCAACCATAAGGTAAAAAATAATTTTTCTTTTGAATTTACTTTGATTTCAGGGTGTAAAATTTTTTTATATTGAATTAAATCTCATCATGTACTCATTAATCAAAACATGGAAAATATTTTGTTGTTGTTGTTGTCTTGTAGAATTTCGTAAATTAAAAATCGTTCGCTTAGGTTATGTTGTGGTTAAGAGCACACCTTGATTTAATTTTTTTTCTTTTTAATTTAATTTATAAGAAACAAACAAAACCACTTTGTATCACAATATTTCATTTTATATTTTATAAGAACAAGCAATTTGTAGTTGGGAGACAAGCAAGAAAATACAATAAAGTGAATTCGATGGGTTTTTGTCTTTCTAATCGGGAGCACTAATTTAAATATTGGGGCGTAAAAATATTTATCTTGTCTTATGTGTGTTTTTTTGTTGTTTTTTTTTGGAAATCCTGTTTTGATAAGACACCAAACCGAAAAGCAACAACAATTTAATAGTGAAGCAGACAAAACAGAAAAACTGGTAATGGTTCAACCTGCGTGTCCCAGTTAATTTACATTAATTAATTGGTTTTGTGTTTTTCAACCGTAAATATTAATTGGGTCTGCCTAATGGATACCCCATGTACTTTTCAAAATACATATTTGTTCAAATCTTTACCTCTCTCCGCTTAATACGAGGTAAGTGTATAATGTAAGCGTATAAAGCTAATAAACCCAAAAACATTTTGGTCATAACTCTTAGTTTCATTTCACTAAAAATATTCAAAAATATGTTCGTAAAATGAAAGTAAGTAAATTTGCTTATTAACCTTTCTGCGTTTTGTGTGTCAGATGCTTTAAATTTCTTTATTAATTTAGACATAACGTACAGTTGTCGAAAATACGGGTTTCACCTTCAAAATAATGTTTTTGTGCTTAGCTGAAACTCCATTAATTTTCATAATTAATTCATAATAACAAATTGTTATTTTTTAATGTTTTGCTTTTTGGTAATTTCCCGCAGCTAACAACCATATTCCATCCTACGTTGACTACGGGTGGAAGTGAATTGTATTTTGTTATTCTGTTTGAATACCAAAAACAAAACGAGTGAATGTTTGCGTGCAAAAATTTCTTCATGACTTTAGGATAAGTTCAGCACACATTCCGCAGACCTTTGCACACTTTTGAATTTAGAACTAAATTATGAACCCGGGAATACAAGGAGCCACTTGGGATTGTCACCGCTATAGTTCTGTTCGGTGAGGTGTATTTGGTCGTGGATATATTGCTGAATTTATGGTACCACAATTTAAACACTTAAATTTAGTATTATGTTAGTAGTAAATTGATCGACAAATCCTGTGTCTTGAATGGAAATGTTTCTATACAACCACAAAGCAATCTGTAGATAAATCCGTTGCTAACTCTAGATCAACAGTCTTGCTTCCCCTACATAGGAACACAATTAAATAATATTTTAATAGTCTGGCTCTAGCATAATCTACGCCAGTCTGCATAAACGGTCCTGTGAATGAAACTCTGCATGCTGACAAATCGCCCATTATCTGTTTTTGACGCTTTACAATATATCGCTTACATTTGATCGAATCGTATGATCTGCTTCACAGCCTCTTATAAATAATATATAATATTTCTACTGCAAAATGCTGACTAATTTAAAAGGCTGCACATCAAAAACAAGTACATTACACCCCTTCACTCTCGATTAAGATGCATACGTGGAAGGAGCGGTTTTTGGCCTGGACGATCGACGGAGGGAAGCTTCATCGATTTCAGATGGTATTATTTTTTTCTCACTTCTTCGTCTGTGTTGTTCATGTGGTGCGGTTGATGGTGGACTCTCTGATGTTGATTGTTGAATATCGAGGGTGATGGAACAACGTCGTCAAAAGGTGTTTTAATGATTAATGATGGTACTGGTTGAACACCTTTTGAATTAACAACATCATTCCGATGAATTGATTGAGGTTGTTCTATCGGAAGTATAGTCGTGTCATCCGTTTGTTCATCAGTAGTTCGACGTTGTAACTGATCAACATGACGACTCATTGATTGGCCTTGTTCGGTCTCTATAGTATTGAAACAAGCCCTGTTGTTCTGGTACTGGAAGCCGGGATCCACTTCGGACCCGACAAATAGTTTCGCGCCCAAACTGTGGAACCCTCAGACAGTTTTCGTGGACGGTCGACCACTTGTTTGGTCTTGTGAACGCGAATATTGTCAGGATGAAAATGATCGAAAAAAGTTCGAATACGACGGTTAAACAGGAGTTCGGCGGGTGATCTGCTGGTTGTAGTTGATGGCGTTGCATGCTGGTGGTGCAGAAACTTCACCAAACGATGTTGAATATCGCCAGAACTCTCTTTCTTCAGGAAATCTTTTGTTGCTTTGACCATTATCTCCGCCTGCCCATTTGAACGTGGATGCCATGGAGCCACGTACACTGAACGAATACCATTCGTATCACAAAACTACCGAAATTCTGCGGAATCAAACGCTGTACTATTGTCTCTGGAATTCCATCAGTGGCAAATATCTTGCGAAGAGCCTGTATGCCACAAGCAGCTGACGTTGTGGTAACTTGGACTACTTCCAACTAGTTGGAATACGAATCGACCAGTACGAAATAAGTCTTACCGTGGTGAGGTCCGGCAAAATCGATATGGATTTTCGACCAAGGGGTTGTCGTCTCCTCCCAGGGGTGCACTGGAGCCTGTGCCACCTCTGGACGGCTTGATTGATGCTTTTTACAAAGACGTACAACCTTTTCGATGTCCGCGTCTGGTTTGGGTCACCACACGTAATTCCTCACCAGTTCATTCAATCTCACAATACCTGGAGAAGCAATATGTAGAGCGGACAATATTTGTGCATGGTGGCATGGTGGAATTATTACCAGAAAACCCCAAAGGAGGCATCCTTTGAGTGTGCTCACTTCGGTACGACGAACCCAAAATGACTGGAATTGTTCAATGGGTTTACACACTGGCCATCCATTCAGGGGCCACTGAAGAATTTGCGAGTGAACTGGGTCTTTGGTTATCGAAGCGGCAATTTCATCGGCATGAATGGTCGGCTTGTGGACCGTATCTATAAGCAGCACTTCTTCTTCCTCTGTGACGATCGAAATGCCCGGAACTTGAAGTCTACTAAGACCGTCAGCATTCCCCACATCCTTCCCGGATGGTAGACGAGTTTGAAAGTGCATGCGTTCAGGAAAGTACTCCAACGAATCATTTCCGTTTCGGTCATCGTTCTCGATTGGTAAGCTATGGAACGTTCTTTCGTTCTCACTCTTTATGGCAGAATGATGCCAATTCCGTAGGGGGAAGCATCACCCAATTGCATTGGGTGTAGACCTTCGGAATCGATTCTGTATATTCGAGAAAATCGGTAGATGAACAACCAATTTGACATTTGTCTTGTTTCAGACAGAGACCAGCCTGACTAAATCGTTGGAAAATGTCAATCAACTTCTGGCGCAAATCGGTGTCGAACGATGAGATGACGATGATATCGTCGAAATACGGTATAACTTCTTGAATCCCTCGAAATAGATTCTCCACGAAAATTTGGAAGATTCCTGGCGCGGTACTAATACCGAATTGGAGACGGTTGGCCTTAAACGCACCCTTGTATGTAGTAATTGTTTGTACTAGCGCAGATGCATCGTCTACAATGCAAACACGAAATCAAGGTATCGTCGACAATAGGTAATTAATGGGGAACAATGTGTTGTGAGCTTTATTCACTGTTGATTTATAATCGGAAGGGAACTATAGGCGTAGCCCAATCACTGTATTCGACCGGCTCCAAAATTCCCTGATGAATTAATTTATCTAACTCTACTTCAACTGCTGCTCGCATGGCCATAGGAATTTTCCGTGCCGGCAAACGAATCGAAATGACTTTTGGATCCACTTGTAGAATAACAGGAGGCCCACTGTACGAACCCAGCTCAGGTGAAAATAGGTGACTGTATATCACCATTACATCGGAAAAAGCTGTCTCTGTGATTGAATGTACTCCTTGAATGGAAATCCTTAGAGGCTCGAACCAATCGACGCCAAGAACACTGGTTTTGTTTCCGGTGGTGATGTATAATGTTTGACTAGAAACTGGTTGACCGTTGTACTGTACATCTATGTCCAAACATCCCAAAATGTCTATTGAATTCCGTTAAAAATCAACCAGTTTCAAATTTTCCTCACGAAGTGGTGGTGATTTAGGAAAAACTCTTTTGAATGTTGTCTCGGATATGATCGTATGTCTCGAACTTGAGTCCACTTCAAAAAGACACGCAAAATGGTTTATGTTGACGGTAGCAGAAGTATTAACAACAGAAGGACTCGCCACATGTTTCACTACTCTGTAACGACGATTCGATCGCTTTGGTTGTTTTTAGGTTTGTTGCGAAACATCCTTGTGATTTTGACGGTTTGTTCTGTTGATTAATTTTGGCCGGGGCTACATGATGTAGCAATAACCTATTGATTCTTGTCGGCAGCTTCTGCGGCAACGCTGCGATCGATAGCGGTGTCTAGCTGTAAATCTTTTTCAGCCAAAAACATCTGCTGCAACTGAATATTGCGCAACTCACAAACCAGGCGATCTCGTACACACTTAAAAAAAATGCTAGAAATACAATATTACTTCTATTGTATATAAGTCCAAAGCTATTTCCCATTAGATTTTAATACAGGGAAAGTATTAAATAAATTCAATAAAATTATTATTAAAAAAATATAATATATAATTTTATTACATTTTAATAAAAGATGAAATTATTTTTTAATGTAAAAAACGTTAAAATTTTTAATAACTACTTCTAATACTTTCCAATAAAGCTACTATCAAAAAAATGTAATAGTGTAAATCGTTTGTTTTAATTTAACCTGCATTTAAAACTAATAATATAATCTATATTAAAACATAATGTTTTGATTTATTTTTTTCTAATACAATAAACTGTTCATTTTTAAATACATGTAATATTAATTTTAAGTACTAAAATCATTATAAAACAAGATGCATATTTTTTATTTAAATATTTAATTTTACTTACCACATAATGCAAATTTTGATATTGTAATTTAGTTGGATGTATGTAATTTAGCTAAGAGTCAAACAGCATTACTTTGCAATCCATTTCAATACTGCATTTTAAATGAATAAATCTATATCAATTCGAAAGAATATACATAAATAAAGAAACACAAAATATTTTAGCAAAACATACTATATTATACGAAATTTAATGCAATAATAATGGTTAGTTTACAAAAAATCAGGTAGTTCTTGTACATCATAACTTAACATATAATAGTTTTTTTTGAAATTACAAAAATGTTTTTCAAAAACTTGATAGTATTTAAGGTTGCTATACTTTAATAAAGTAGATTGGCAATTGGTTTCTATTAATTTAAATGAATTATTAAAAACTTCGTATAAACCAATCCAGTCTTTAACCAGAAAAAAATAATCATTAGAGCTCTCTATTATATCTAATATTTCATAAAATATTACAACTTCATCAGATATTTTTTTAAGTATGAAAAAGCCATTCTTATAATGGAAAAAATCGTTTTTTAAAAAAGATACAGAATATGTGGGCTGACTTCCTGGAATATCATGATGACTTGTCGTAGTTTTTTTACCAACGACTATATGTTTTTTAAAATTTAAATTAATCCAAGCAGTGGCAATCATTTGCTGGTGTCGATTTGCTAATGTTTTGCAAATATTGATAAAGTTTTGACTTTTTAATCTTGTAAAGTATCTGTGCTTAGCTTCATAGCGCATAGTCCACATATGAATGACTGGTCCCATTTCCCTTATAACTCGTGGATAATGTGTGAGTATATGTTCTTTTGGAGTTAGCGGTTTCTGATACCCGTTTACAATAAAGTCTAAATATTTAGAGATTAACTGTTGGAGTTTACAGGTTTGAGATTCAGAAATTTTGTAAGAAAGTAATATTGTCAGAATTTGAAGTAAATTACTCATGCATTGCCAATGTTGATCATGTTCTATTTTATAGAAACGTCCAAATATAAACGGAAAGAGTTTGATTAGGCATAACATCTGTGAGGCATTTTGTCCACAATTGCTTTTTTCTAAGTTTATGTTTGAGGGTTTATTCCTTCTTTCGCGAAATCCGAAATCAAACGCTGAAATTGTGTCGTTAATTTTATCAATATTTTTAAAAACCTTTTCTTGCAAATAGAATTGTAGTGTATACTTTACAAATCGAGAAATAAACCCTTCAAGACCATCGTGCATGAAATCGACACTTTTATTTCTAATTGTGTTGAATAATTTCAACTGATTTAATACTGGTTGCTTTTGAATTCCTTTCGTCTCAATTAGATTAATTTTTTGATTTATTGGGATATTTTTTAAAACTTCATAGCAGTTCTCTTGTCTTACATAATCAATTTTTTCCTCAATACATTCTTTAGTTTCACAATTTGGTAAGCTACAAAAACGACAGAAATATCTGGCTGAAAAAGATTTGCTAAAACCTAACATATCGTTTGCTGCTAGGTTATCATGTGATAATGTCGCTATTGTTCCCAGCAGAAGCCCAATATTAGTTACTTGGATACCTTCTTCAAGAAGTTGTATATCCTTAATAATTGGTTCCATTATAGAATTTATATTAAAATCACCATGCAGATCATTAACATAAAATAATGCTACAAGAAATATGTTTTCTAGGTGTGATTTCATAAAATTAGGAACATTAACGAAACTGAAATAAATTGCCCCTATCTTATGTACTACAGTTTTACTTCCAAGAACTTTAGCAATTTCAAAGTCATCGTAGTAAAGTTGAATTAATACAAAGTTTTGGTCTGAAAAATTAGGTTTAATTGATTTAAAAAGATTTCCACAACAAAAATATTCGTATTTTTCAGGATTACAAACATGAGAATCGTTAAATGACTTAAACAGTTTTACAAAATTAGAATTTTTAAAAACCGAATGAATTGTTGCAGTTATTGGTATAAATTGAAAAAAATTTTGAACTAATTTTCTTTTGTAAATGTTCTGTTTTCTTATGAAACGTAATTCCCATCTAGTTCCAATTGGAATTTCGAGAGGGCAAACAAAGTGATCGTTAGAAGATAATATTTTATTTCGAAGGTATTTCGAGCAGTATGGGTTGAAAGAACTTGATATTTCATTTTCAATTTGGGTAAAACATAATTTGTAATTATTTTGTCTCAATAGAGGCTCAAAAACATGGCTTACCCGTTTTGACAATTCTTTAGATTCGTTTAAAATTTTAGTTATAATATCGTCAGGTAAACCATAAGCATTAAGATTATTTGAAAATTTTTGTATTTGATTTTCCAATTCTTGCAACTTAGCACGGTATTCATTCGACGAGTCGCAACTCTGTTCTCCACAATTTCTAATTTTATCAGTACTAGATGAATTTATATCTAGTTGAAGAGGTAATTTTTGGACGTTATTATGTAATTCCACATGCTTTTTAGCATGTCTTCGTAAACCAGATACGGTATTAAACGAAGCTTTACAATTTATGTCAACAACACATTTTAGATTAATTTCTGATTTTTCTTTTACATGCTCTATTAATTTCAAATGACTAAAAACTTCATTGAGTTTGCCAAAGTTTTTATTACAAACGAAACAAAAATAAGACATTCTTTTAAAATGTAAATTCCTATATCATAAAGAATGGATTCAAATAATTAAATATTTATTATTTATTTAACATAATATTAAAATTATTACTTTTGACTTACAGCCTTAATTATAGGCTAATATTTATAATAAGTAATAATAATAAGTATTTTGGTAAAACTGTAATTATTCATTAAGTTTTCATTTTAAAATAAATAAAAAGTTAAATAAGTATGATCTTAATTCGAAATTATTAAATAAAATTAATTTAGTGGTTTTCTTAATAAACTAAATATTATTCAAAATACAAATAATAATTCAAAGATCAAATAATAATAATGATTAATTATAACAATATATTGATATATTTGTATAAAAATATATCATATCAAAAATTCAATTTTCTTTTGGATTATATTACTTTTACAGATTAAATTTACAAAGTAAATGTTAAAAAATCAGTTCAATTATACATATACAAAGCAAATAAATCAAAAAACGAAAAAATCATCTTGGTATTTATCACAATTAGCAAAATTATCACATTATTTCACAGTCGTACATTGGTCTTATAAATATAAGATATACATAAATTCATCTTAATATGGTGAAAATCAAGAGAAAATTAATTATATAATTTTTGGTCAAACTTACTTATAATTTCCATAACTCTATTTGACACTTTGTATTTTTGTTCAATTTTATAAACGTAAAGAGTTATAAAATCCCAAAAATTTTTCAATGATGGTGGGAAGTGCTGGTGGAAGACATAATGGCTCTTAAAAAAACAATCCAATACTTGAACAAAATTAAATTCATTGGGTAGACTAAACAATTCACGCTCGACACAAATATAATAGTTTGAGATGGCCGTTTTATTTGCACCAACAGCAATTATGTATGGATTTTGTAAATTGTTATCGATTAGTTCTTCAATGGTTAAATTACCCTGTAGATGGAGAATAAAATAAAATATTAATAATATTAAAATAATGTTTAATAAAAAATTCAATGGAATGTTCCAAAAATATTACCGCTTTAAAAATAATTAATTTGTTTAACGATTCGATATAACGATCCCGTGTTATTTTAGATGACGATTTTCCGGCTGCTGTTTGTGGCAGTAATTTAACTAGCTAAAACATCAATTTTACACTAGGAAACCATTCTAGCAGAAGATAAGAAAAAATTTAGTTATATCGGCCAATTAATATAATGGTACTGTTTATTAAAATACATTTCCAACAAATATATTGACTTTGCCAGCCTAAAACCATTTCAGTCTCAAAAACGTAATAAATGGAAACAGTATTTTAATTAGCCGTTAATCCAATAATCAAATTGTTAAAATCAAAAAACTAACCTGAGATCAGTGTTGACTCTTCTAAATTTTGAGTAGCACAGTCGTTAAAAATTGCTTCGATGTTCAGCGAAAATGTTTCCCAATTCTCCACTAGTCCTTCGGAATGGCTTGGGAACCGCAAACTAAAATCGTACAATATCTACAAAAGGAACATAGAAATTAATAATAATAAAAATAATATATAATAGTACATGTTACTAACCAATTCTGGTTTTAGAAAAAAGAAAGGAAATTGCTTGGAAATCTGAGTAAATTCATTTTTGTCAAATGCGAGTAACCGAGCGTTCAATGTTTGTTTTAGTTTTCGTTTGATTAATTCTAATTGAGAGTCCACGTTACAATTTTTTAAAATTAGAATGTCTTCTTCGTCTTGGACATTTGATGTAACGCTTGTTTCTTCGGTTTCTTGGCTTTTACTTTTTCGTTTTCGAACATTATCCGTCAATCTAGCTTTATTGCGAACGTTGTAGATTCTAGTAGCAATGAACCCCGAATTTGTTTTATTGTTAAATAATAATTCCTAAAATTACAAACTATTAAATAGTGTACGATCTATATAAAACAAGATAAACTAACAATTCCATTTTCCGAACTTTTCAATTGTGGAAAAATTTGAATGAGTGCTTCCGCCAAAGCGCACTTGTGATTATTTTCAGGATACCAACCAAATTTTTTCAACAGAAAATTAACTGCTTCTCGTATAATGGCCCTTCTTTCCACATCTTTAAGAGGTACTGTCGCTGCGTTATTTATATAAGCTTTTCTTAATACATACGAGTTTTCGCTGTTAACAATAAATGTTCTTAGTTCCTATAAAGGAAAACAAATAAATTTTTGTTACATTACTGTAAATATAAAAGTTGTGAATTGAAATTACCTCACAGCTTATGTACATGTCTAGTCCTACTCGAGCATTTTGTTTTTCAACTCTGGCTGGTGTTAAAACTAAAAAAATTTTAAACGGAATTAATTAAACTCAACTAACTCAAGTATATTTTTTGGTAGTACCAGATTTCCGAGATTCTATAGCAGATCCTTTTAAAATAATATTTAAATAAAACTGCGGATGTGAATAGTTCTGTTTTAATATTTGCAGAAACATTTCTTCTGGAATCGATGTTCCTTCGGAATCCGTCAAATGCGATATTTCATATGCAGAGATATTCATGACATTTGCAACTGAAACAGAATTATAAAAAAATAAGATTACGGTTGTTTAGAAAAAGCTGACATTACGTTTACTAAAATTTAAATAATATTCAATATATGAAAACCAGTAGTATACTACGTCTAATACTATGTCCAATCGTAAGTATTTACTGTTAACATGTTAACCAAACCATAAATGCATAAGAAAACTGACATGATCTAAAGAGTTTATTTTTTTAATGCGATGTATGCTGTATGGGTTAACTAGTTTTTATTGCAGGTAGATTAGGACAGTAAATTTTAAATTTCTAAAACCGAGTGGCGTGTAACAAACAACACTATATGGCCGAAAATCAGACTCTTTCCAAATGTGAAATGTATTTTACTGTATGTATAATATTTAATCAATTAATTTTAATACTAGTTCCATTACATTATAAATTCGACCAATTTAGCTCACAAAAAGGAATCATATGAAATACTTACAAAAATTTGATTGGTTGACAAGTTTAATAGAATTACTATTAAAAATTAATTGTTCTTACATTACATAGTAAAAAATTTTAACCAAAAACTAATTTTAATTTTGACTTACCAGACGTTAAAAAATCTTCATATTTAAATTCATTGGCACTATGTTTCATTATTTTAATGAACTCAATAGCTCCGTTATTTTTAATTTTAATATAAATGCAGTCTAAATTATTGAAATCAGCCATATCACAAAATGATAGAAACTACAAGTTAAACTATAATTATCACTCTACAATATATTTTATTATTATTATTGCACTGTTTAGGTAATAATGATATGTAAGTAATCACATATAAATCAAACTATTCCGTAAAAAATAAAGGAAACCCACTTTTAATTTTCACTGCACTATTGAATTTTTTTTCCGCATTTATTAACACCGCAGTTTGGTTCGCACCATTATAAAACTCACAATGATGTACAATAGAGAAAATACTTGATCAAAACGGAGTAAATTATACAGCTGTATTACTCTCTCGTTTTAGTTTATTGTCAATACGGAATAAATATTCCGAGAGAGAATTAGCGAGATGAGAATTTTAATACTAAAACTAATAGAATAGTATTCCTAGTTAATAATTTTGTATTACAAATACTTTTATGAGTAGTTTCTATTGAATTATAATGTATCCTAATATTGTATATTTTCTAATAGAAGGCTGTTATTGCAAATAAACATTAGATTTTTAAGTGTGTAGCATTCGATCAAGGCCGTTCTTGTGAAAGTTGCAGCTTTTGACAAGGCGTCTAAGCTCGGCTACGTAATCGGCGACGCATTCTCCGGGACGTTGATCACATTTGAAGAATGGGCATGAGGAGGATGATGATGACAATAGTACGGGGTATTGTAATGTTGTTTTGTATGGGAACACAAACTTGTATATTACGTTATATTTAAAAGGCTGCACATCAAAAACGAGTACATTACAGTATACATATATGACTGCTCCATAAGCGTTCTCTGACGTATCTGAAAATCCATGGAACTCGAAATCGCTATTCGCAGCTAAGTTCAACCGGTGATTTATCTTAACGCACTCGAGAAACTTCATTTCTACATGAATTGTATTCCAATTCTCTTGAATATTCAAGGGCAGTTCATCATCCCAAACAACATTTTCAACCATAATTTTTGGAATACAATTGTAACTGTGTAACTATGGTGGTAGGGAATAACCACCCCATAGGATCAAACAACCTGGATGCTTCAGACAGTAGTGACTGTTTCTTGTGTGTGATTCGATTTTCTAACGTGACCTTAAACTGGAAGAAGTCGTAACTTTTATTGTTTTGTCCTCTTTCTCTTGAATACTGCAAACTGATACTTTTCGTAGCTGTTCTGGAATTGATTTCAGCAATTCAGGATCATTCCAGGTCCATTTTTTTTTAATGAAAAACTCGTTTAGCCAATAATGTTATCAGTTGCGCTACTACATGAAGAGCAGTTTTCAATGTGTCCTCACCAGACCATATACAAATCTCTTTAAAGAATTTTCCCGCTTCAGGATGTTGTCCTTCACAGTTTTCTGCCAATTGGTGAAGTGTATATGCTTTTAGTGTCTCCTTAGGGCGAACCGACATAATATTCTTTGATACGTCGTGTCTTCTTCTCGTACCCAAATTTGATCTTGCGTCGCCAGAATTGCGGGTCCAACAAGAAGTTCTTGATTTAGTGATTTCCCATTCACAGTAACGGCAGATTCGTCACACGACTCGAACCGTAGTAGTAGTACTACATTGTTTGGTGTGGAAAATATGAACCTTGTGTGGTTCGCGCATGTAATCTGCATTCATGTGTTTTGAATCTTCATATTATTTCAGGAATATCTTATATTCACAATCCAGATTTTTGGTAAGCTTTGTTTCTAAAGATTTCATCCTTTTAATTCCTTTTCTTATAGTTTTGGATGCAGTACTTTTCCTCTTCTGTTGATATATTTGCCCAAAACCACCCTGGGGTGAGAAACCGAATTTCCATCCACAGCATTTGTTCCACCAGCAACTATCCAACCAAGTTTTGAGGTTTGAGGTATAACCATATTATTAGAATCACCTAGCTGCGGCCATCACAAATTAGATCGAAGAAATGATCACTAAAATTAATTAATAAATTCTTTTTGAACCAACAAATCCTGAATCTATCATTTTCAAATTTGATAGTTATCTATCGAGCTTCCTAGAGGTCGTAATGATAGTTATTTTTGGCAGTATCAGAGGCAGTATCAGAGCGTGAATGATTAAGTTGAAATAAGGCTGTCGCCTCGGGAACTTAAGTTTAATTTTGTAATTCCGCTATAGGAACTCCAACGTTAATTTCACTTATAACTTTGATCGGTCTACGGGAATTACTTCTTGTTAGACGTAGGAGATTCACCAAAGATTCCGTCACAAACAACGTTTTAGACCCAGAGTACAACATCGCGGGACACGTAAAACATTTTGATCGCCTATTGAATCGCATAATAGCTGCACTGCATTTAGATTCGCCTTCGGTTGATTTACTATCTTCGTGCCTCTTATTGCATTCCGTACATCTTCGCTTTCTTGGTGATTAGCGCTCAGACAAATAGAACACATGTCAGTTGTTTTAACTAGCTGCCTGCGATGTAAAGTGTTCAGAACTTTGGACGTACGTATATTTGATGGTCGGCCTTCACGTTGCATCCCACGAAAGTGGCCACGGTGCGCCTTAACGATCCCTTTAACATAACTTCTTGGTGTTGTCTCATGCTTAATACGTTGAAGATAGTCCATTCGCTTAGGAAGGAAATCAAAGATACACTGAAGATTGAGGAACTCTGCTTCCGCTGTTTTGATTCACCAGATTCGCTGTGTTTCGGAATCTAACCGACATTCGATGGCGAGATTCAATTTGAGGATTTTAAGGTGCAGTTCCTAGCGGCAATATAGCACAATTATTCGTTAGCAGAAAAGCAGCCCAACGCACCCGTTTTGGTTTTTCGTGGAAAAGCTACAGATGTTTTACATAATACAACCGCATCAGAAAGGGGCTATAAGCGGCTCTTGCCTGAGTTGAAACTAAAGTATGGACATTCATACGTCTGAGAATTATGCAGAATACAAATCCAAAGCAATTCGCAACCACGTGGTGGGAGCTTGCAAGTTTTAGAAAAAGAGGTGAAGAAATTGGAGAACCAATACCAGAGGTAAAATCATGACTGAAGTAAAAGCTGGTCAAGCTGGATTTCGAGGATATCACGCAGATAAAGGACATACTAAAAGATAATTTGAGACAACGAACACATAGCTGTTATAGTCACAGAAAATTACTACAGTCAAATGCTTAGCCAAATAACATAAACAACTTAATATAATCTTTAGATGAGGGAAGTTAGGTGATTACGTCCGAAATTGTACGGAACGAAGGAAGAATCATTTTACAACTAGAGGCACAAGATCAACAAGTCGGAGACTACGAGAAGAGAATGCTCGGCAAGTGGACTCGATGGACGAATTGGCTTAGGAGTGGAGGAAAGATCTTTGGAGCAGCTCCAGCCTGGGTCCCGAGTCCGGTAGTGGAGTTGGTAAAAAGACAGAGAGAGAGAGAGAGAGACTGGGGAAAGAATTTATATGTAATTTTAATTTACAAAAAATTTCTATCATACTGAGGTAAAATTTAGTGTTAATTTTTATGAAAACAAAATTAATTCGGGAACAATTTTCTCTGCCAACTTAGGGATGGAAAAATTATTCCCAATTTATAAATATTTACACCAAATTTTACTCCTCAGTAGGCCGGAAAAAATATTTGAACAAAGTTAAATATAACTTCTTTCCCCAGTTCCCTATTCTCGGGAAATTACCAGAATAATGCCATAAAAAGACAAATCAAAACGATGTAATAGTCTAATGGCACGCCAATGAGGTGATTTAATGTGGCTTTACAATTTAAGAATGCACAAAAGCAGATAAGCGCAAAATTGGTAAGAGGATGTGTGTCGAATTAAGAAAATCCTGAAAGGTGGAGGAAGAACTGTGCAGTGCGGTAGGCTGAAGCGATATGGCATAGCATGTGTCTATTCCGGTCGAATTGATTGTGACATCTATACAGATATAACACTTGGTCGTCGGGTGATAAAGTTTTACACTACCAGGTGTTATTCATCAATGGTTGCGGGTTCGAACCAAGTCACAGTCCATCTGTTTATTGAGGCGATTATTATTCTTACCACGCATCGGTGTTGCCTGATCAACAACATTCAAATTTCTGCTGCGGCTGGACCTGCCGTATCCGATTTTGCCAACCCAATTTTTCAGTGCATTGTCAGGCCTTTGAGTTTCTATTTCACCATTAGTCACTTTAATTGCGCTGTCAAAGTATCAATTGTTTCTGGATGATTAGGTAGACATTTGTACATTGCGGTTTCTCACAAATAATAGTCCAATGGAGTCAAATCGCAGCTCTTATGCGGTAAGTTGACATCGCCATTTCGACTGGCAGTGGCGCCGTCTTGTTAAAATTAAATATCATCCAAATCTTCCCCTTTAATCTTAAATAATAAAAGTCAGTTCACATCGCACGATAACGGGTGTCATTCACTGTTAGTGGGCCTCTTTGTTCATTTTAGAGAAAAATGGCCTACGTCAACCGTTTTGGATATATTGGCTTCAAAAGAACTTCGTTGGAAAAGTTGATTTTTTGATAAAAATGCTCAGCGAAAACGCAATGGATGAACAATTGCCTTCAATTATTGAAGCAATTGTATTTTATGGAAAATATTATGGAAATATCGAAAGCAATTGTAATCGGTGGCAATATAGTTATCGTTCTCGAATTAGGTATGGCATTAATCATCATGAAGGCGGGAGAATTGATGACGTAGAATATACGTGAATACCACTACCAGCAAGTAATTTACATTTGCAATACGCATACATCGCCAGATACAATAAATGGAATAATCTGGCACAGCAAAGCACCAGTATATATGCGCGAGCGATTTGGAACGCAGAGATAGTTGTTATTCAACCAGTGAACAGTGCAAAGAAGTGAAATGTACCTTTAATGTAACTTAAAAGCTGCGTATATTTTATTTTCAAAATTCAGCACGGACCGGTATCGAACGCCCGAGATTCGTAAAGATATTTTACTTTGAAAAATAAAGTAGAATTAGGAGGTTTGATGAAATGAGACGGTTATTTTTTTTGAAAGCTTGCAGATTAGTTAAACTGGTTTAGCAAAATTAAATGAAGTATCCAATGGGAAAACTCAAATTTGCAAGTAAACTTTAAAAATTTCCTACTTTATCGAATTGAATTGAATTATGTTTTCTATAGAGTATATGTCACCCAGCACTATGTCAAGGATATTAAAAACTCAACACCCAAAAGCTGTAAGCTAACATATATTTGGTAAGTTTAGCACTTTTAAACTCTCCGAGAAAATCATTTTGGCTTAAATTTCCGTATAGGCTACACAGCTGCTATTTTGCAATTGTGGCAACGTTGCCTACGTTAACCGATGTTGGCTCTTGTCTCTCTACATAAAAACTAAATTAATATTGATTGACATCTGTCGACCAGAATTCTGTTCTCATTACACAAGTGCTCTTGAACATTGACAATTAATATTTATGTTATACTTAAACCAATAACTTGACAAAATCAATTAGATTTTTGGCGACGCACTTAACAACCAATAATTATTGTTACAAGAAAATTCGTCAATGAGATTCAATCAACATTTTTGGCTGTTATTGAAATGAAATGAACGTCATCGGAGGAACCTCGTATATATAAAAGGGCAATAAAATTCATTTATTTGAAGGGTGATGTAATCCATAATACCGTAATAACCGTCATCTAGAAAAAGAAAAATAATAATTTTAACGATTACAATACCGATGACGTACATTTTTACCAAAATGATAATTTTGCGTTTTCACCCTTATAATTTTTTTCATATCCATCCCAAATTTGTTTTATTGAACCTAGGTTCTATGTGTGTACATTGAATATATGCTGTGTACGTACATACGTCGTCGTAGTGAACAATCGACTTACTTTGTCCTTTTGTTGCTCGATATAAATAAAACTATAAAAATAGAAACGATTATTCCAAACGCCCAGCTGGATATCAATGACTGATGAAAAATTGAGCGATAACGAAAATAAAATACAATTACCTCTGACATTTTTCGTTGTATGCTGAATTTTATGTAACACCGCGATATAATGGTATACACTATACGTTATTATGTCTCAATAAGTAAATATTTAATTTCGGGATAATCCTCAACGGACAAAATTATTTAAAGGGTGATAAAAATGTTTGAATGATTGTCGTTTTTTTTTTTGCTTGGGCAACATGTGTGAAAATTCTGATAAAATTGAGCTGCGGGATATTATTTCCAAGGAAATTGATTGGTTCCGTTTAGCATAGAAAATGTCCACCTTACACTAGAATTTTTTTTAGATCACACTGTGCAGATCATCGTTTAGTTATTTTATTATTTGAAACATGTCATAATTTTTATTTCTTTATTGCTCGCAGTAGCGGTCGGATGATTTTCAAACCTATTCAAATAAGCAGTGGACTCTTCTACTCTTTGGGTTAGTAAATTTTAATATTCGAGAATTAAAGAAATAAAAAATTGACAATGTGGTGTTGAAAATCTCGATATGCACTGAACATGTTCCTATTTTGAGGGATCAGGAAAAATGTTACAATGTATTTTAAAGCCTTAATATTGTCAAAAAGATACCATGACCACTCAGTTAGTGTTCCATCAAACTTATGTTGTTCTCCATAGTTATATATTTGAACAAATTCATGAATAATTATAAATTACCATGAACCTAGCATAAACAAATTTGTAGCTTGATCCGGTAGTTATTGTCTGATTTTCACGGTTGTATACGGCTCCGTAGGATCATCTACAATTTGTATTTGAATACACTTGGTTGCAGCTTCTGTTTTACTGTACCGTATTCCTGTACAGATCACTGTCCTCGAAAACTGCAATGACCAGCGTATAAAATCAAAATGTGTGGTGTTTACTCTGTTTGTCGGATTGGTCGAATTGCCTTTATAACTCTGACCTGCGAAATAGAGTCTTACAAGTCGCCATCAAGTTATAAAAACGAAGAAGTATATACAAAAAAAACAGGCTCCCGCACATTTTTTGGACCACCGTCTGCAAATAATAATGAGCAAGGATAAAAAAGTTCGTAGAGATAGCGAGCGGAGCACCGAAGTCAGCGATGATTTTAATGTACGATGCTGAAAAACTAAAATTACATTTATCACTGGATTAGTACTGATCATACCAAGTCTTTGGAAATAGTTTATACACACGTTATAGTGACAAAACGTAAAAAGATAATTCAGTCATATTGCAAATTGAAGCACCGTCGTCCCAGTTAAGAAATATAAATTCTGAACCGTGGATGTCAGATAACTCTGGGGAAAATGATACAACCGCCTAACAGCTCTATAAAAGGAGGATTACTATGAAAGCCGGGAATATGCGAATTGAAGTATTACAAAAATCTTGTGACACGTTAACGACCCAGTTTTTCTGAAAACTCAATTGGTTGTGTTTTGTTGAATTTCCGGACCTGTCATTAAGGCTCATATTTTGCTTTATTTATAATATTTTGCCAATATTGTTTCTTTATTGGTGATCCATTAGCACATAACCCTAAGGATTGGTTCGTTTGTAACGCTTGTTTGATGATGTTCGACTGTTTTTGATTGGTTGGGAGTTTGGATTTATTTGCTTAATAATTAAATTTGGTTATACAAGCAGAATGATTAATGCTTTGAATCGATGATTATTTGGTTTGATTTGATTTGACTGGTCGTGATCGATGAGTATTTGAAGCTGTTTGGTTATGTAGATTTAGTTGATTGGACTGTAAATGGATTCACCACCTTCTTAACTAGATTTGATCATTGGCTTCTAAAATAGAGTTGCATAAGATTTGGTGTGATGATTTTGGATATACTTGTCCCCAGTGAAGTGAAACGACTCCTCACATGAAAATTTAACTGACATTTTTTCCAAAAGTGACCATCACTAAGACCTTTTATAAAAATCCTTTTCCAGCCACGCTTTAAACGGTACATTTTTAGAAATTTTAACATTTTGTATGTGCGATATATGTAATCGAATTTTTTCGAACGTTTGTAATGTATCTTGTTGACTTTTGGTTAATTATTAAGGGAAGATGCACCCTATATGTATGTGTATAGACCTAAGTTTTAGCGCAGTGATTAAGCGAGGGTAAACAACAAACGGAGCTCATTGCATTCGACCTTCTGTTTTCCAGGAACGACTTCTTCTTGCAATATTCGCAAAACCGTTTAATTACTCCCTTCTTGCCACATCCAAAACAAAACGCACCTGATATCACTTCAGGCAATTTCAGCAAATACTCAATTCGGCTTTTCGGGTAGGTATCGGTACTCGTTGGGATGTCGACATCGCAGCACGCTCTTGTTGATATTCCGGTTGTACTTAATTGGGAGTGGATTGATTACGATTGGTTATAACCTTTTCTACCTAGTTGTCAGATTGAAAGTTGGAATTATCTTGCATTATTTCATTAACCGATGATACGAATCCACGTCGCGCATTATTGTCAAACAGTTTCCGCGGATCGTGTCCCGAATTTAACCAGTGACACTCAAACCGTTTACAAGCAATCCTTTGTTCTTCAACGTGGTTGTAATTTTGTAGTAAAACGTGCGTTTTTAGGCTGCAAATTCGTTTGTATAATCTTAAGTAATTGGAAATCGGTAAATGGTTGTTTCAATCTATAGTTGCGAGATTTCATCTCGATTACATAATCATCTATATACTGACTACCTTGTCTTCGTTGCTGAAGCGCTATCCTTTCATGGTCATCGCCTCCAGGATCCGAAAACCGAGAAATAAAAGGTTCACGGATTTCTACCCAAGACGCACCAACATTCTTTCTCATAAATAACAACATCCAGGTTAAAGCTTTATCTTCGAGATAATCAAAGAAGAGTCGGTGGAGTTGATCTAGAGGATAGCAACGTATTATTGCTTGATTTTCCAATTGAAATACAAATTCACTGACATGTAACGATTTAGTCGGCTGTTGCACATTAAAATACCCGGAAAACTTTGGGAAATATCCCAACGCGGTAGCTGTACTTTATTGTACTGGAAATATTGTTCAAACCTGTTTATTCGTTCCTCCTTAGTATATACTGGTTGGCCATAAAAACGTGTATTAGGCTTGTTTGGCATTCTTGGGTTAGGCCCAAACATACTATTCCTTACAAAACCAGGCACTGGATTAAACGATTGCCTTAATGGGTTTGGTAATCTGCTTGAATTTGATGCGTATGACTCAATCCAGCCCAACTTCAGGGAATTTAGCATCGGCATTTACTATGCCTTGGGATTTCGTGCTTTGAAGATTAATTTTTCCTGCTTCAGGAAGTTTTGGGTCCACCACCTTTCTACTTTGAATAGCTTTAGAGTGTAACTGAGATTGAATATGATTTTTTAAAAGTTGACAAGAGCGCCTAAGCCGAACGATAGATTTTGATAGTTCCGAAGTTCAGAAAAGATAAAGTTCAGTTTCAGAAGTATACTTTTCGATCACTTTTAGTAACGAATGGGTGCTTTGAATGCACAACTCAATTTGTACCTTACTATCATTGGGGTTTACATGCGAATGTAAATGAAACGCTCATGAACTCCTTCGCAAAACGGTCGTAATTGTTAATCGATGTTAAGTACGAATAAATACCTACCCATTCACAATACCGACAAACATTCACTTTCCACTACTTATAAAAACAATTTGCATTAACTTAATTCCAATAAATAAACTATTTAACACTTTTTTTTCTTAATAATTAAATGCAACAATTCTTATTTTTGCTTTTGGGATGCTACACTTCAATAATTGAAGCCGGTTAACCGTTCCTTTGCGATTTGGTTTATAGGCGTTTGAACAGCTCCAAATTGAAACGAACTCGTGAATTGGCCTCCAAGATTTTGTGATCTAACGCCGTTAGATTACTGTTTATGGGGGTATCTGAAATCACTTATTTATATCGATAAACCACACGCGTAATTAACGAAATATCGGCCGAAATGTTCGAAAGAGTGCTTGAAAATTGGACCCATAGAATGGATCATCTAAGAGCCAGTCGCGGACAACATTTAAAAGAAATTATTTTCAAACATTAAATGTCATAAACAGAACTTACGTCACAAATACAAATTTTGATTATGAAATTGATTTTAAAGCGTTTTATTTGAAAAAACTTCCGGAAGCTCTTATTGGTAATCTGCATCCGTGGTTATTGCTTGATTCGGTGTAGTTGCCATATGCTCATTAATCTTCGTTTTGTATATGTCGTTACTGTTGGTATTCCTGTGGCGGATCCTTGAATACGTTTCCCTAAATCTGAATTTGATTAATATATCAAAGTTGTTGAGTTTTGTGTCTCTCGCGTGATAGTCGCAGTGTTCGAAAAATGGGTCCGCTCATCTCATATTATTTTTGACACTTCGTTGTTAAACTCATTTATGATGCTTTGTTTCGATGACGTTTTCGATTACCGGTGTGAAGTTTTAATCAATTTTAGAAAGTGTAGCTACACAAATAATCATTTTTCAAAAGTGTAACAAACTTAAAAACCGCTCTACTTGCGATATTTTAACTACCATATTAGCGCGACTCTCAGGGAATTTCTTACCAATTTTAAAAAACCGATCCACTTGCCATATTTAATATGAAAGTGTGGGTGTAAGTAATCCTAGAGACGTTTATTCAAATCTGTTAATGCTGTTAGATAGTGTGTACTCCTATGGATTAATTTTGATGATCACCATATAAACGCGACCCTCGGGTAATTTCTCACCGGTTTTAGAATACCGCGCCACTTGCCATATTTAATATGAAAGTGTAGGGGTAGATTGTAGGCCATATACAAGTATTTCTAGAGATGTCTATTCAGATCTGTGAATGCCTATATGCATATATGCATTAATAATTATTAAATATGCATACAATTCATGATGAGCTATTAATGATGGTTTCGGGATTGTCTCGAACTTATAATAAAAACCAACGAGAACATAATAATTTAGACGTTTAATTGATAAGAATAGGCAAAATAGTCGTTTGACTTTGGATAGCTCAATGGCACCAAACAGCTCCTCGATAATAAATTATTCAATTTTTTTAACAGTTGAAACACGTAGAGCAATGTACCTTCTTCAACAGTAATCTTTAGGGGTTCAAGAGCATTTGAAGCTTCGGTTAAAATTGCAATTTAACTGTCGTTGCTCAACACCAAGTTTTATTAAGCACAGAATTTATATGCAAATTTAGGTTCGAAAAGTTACCAGAGTGTCCCAACGTGTCTTGCATACCGGACGGACCTTGAACACCTTTCATTATTTTCCCAGTATTTATTTATTTAAAATTTCAGTTCGAATTGCCGATTTTTTGAAAAATTCTGGGTAAACCATACAATTTTTCGTCATCAGAGATCTCATCTTCATCGCAGAAACTAACGAAATTATCATCGCTCGCTTCGCAACTGGGGCGGAACTAAGCCATTTCTTTATCGACCGCATGATGAAATTGAAACTAGATTATTTTTGGTGAAACGATTAAAATTTGGTGTGGTGGATGGAAATTAATTTCTATAATGATTTTTAGAAGAAGCTCCGAAATACATCCAACAGAAAACTAAGTTATATTTTAAACGATCATAATGTAATGGAGTAAGGTAGACCGAAACGGTATTCTAAAATTATTTTTGGAAGAGCAGAATCTCTTAGAATAAGGCCAATTTTCGAGGGAACAAGGATTTATGATTAAAGTTGGCATGTTGGAAATGATGAGATGCATTACATTTCGACCATTAATGTACAATTTACAAATTGACTAAACACTGTTTTTAGATTATAAAAGTACCGTTCAAGCAAAGCAGTGGCTTGACAAGTGTTATCCGAACTCTGCACCAGGAAAATCAACCATCATTGACTGGTATGCTGAATACTAATGCACCATACGCTCTGGACGCCCAAATGAGGCGTAACTCTAGAAAATATATAAAAAATTTACGAAATTATTTGGAAAGAACGTAAAGTAAAGTTGCTGGTGAAGATAGCTGCATTGTAAAGATATCATGGAATGTGTTGACCATATTTTGACAATCCACCAAGACACAAGTCGATCGAAACAGTGGCAAAATTTCACGAATTGCACATTTAATTGCTTCCGCATCCACCGTATTCGCTAGATTTGGACCCCAGCGATTATTACTTGTTTGCAAACCTAAAAAATGCTCCAGGAAAAGGGAATTGGCTCCAATGAAGAAGTGATTGCCCAAACTGAAGCTTATTTTGAAGACAAAAATAAATCGTTCTACAAAAACGTATCGAAATGTTAGGGAGGCGTTGAACTGATTGTATCACTCTAAAAGGAAATTGTGTTGGTGTTTTCTTTGTTTCAGGCGATGTGTTATATGTTTTTCTTAGACGCTGCTAATTTCACAAATTTGTTCTATTTAGAAATGGTTAACCTTAACAACTCACTTTGATATATGTGTAAGCCAACAAAAACTACTGTGATTCACACAAACATATGTAAAATTCTCCGCAATACCTATCACATTAAAATAAGAATCACCCTTTTCCAAACACACGCTCAGCTAATCCGTTGTACTAACATACTGGATCGGTTCTCAATCATCGAAAAATAAATCGAACATTTCTAATCGAATGCCAAAATAAAATATGATTGATCGTGTGAAAATGGAAAAGCTAAAACTATCCCAAACTATAAAAACAAAATCTCAAAAATAAATAACACAGAAAGGATAAGCATCCCAACAATCGTATGCCAAACAAATTACAAAAAAAAGGATTTAAAATTTAATTTTTTTCCTCCGTCGTATTCAAACAACAAACTAAAATCATGCATTTTAATCCTTAAATTAATCCTTACAACAATAACAAAATGATTTAATAAAAAAAAATCTATAATTAAATTTCCATTTACAGAGTTTTGGTTTTTTTACAATTTTACCAATTGTTCTCAGCACAACAAATATGAAATAAAAGAATTTACTAAAAAAGGATTTTTCACAATTTTCACAATATAAAATAAACAAATGATAAATATTTTTTTGGTTCCTAGTATAATATTGTGTGTGGACGTATTATGATTTTTTATTGTTATTTATACAAAAATAAAAAAAAAGTCTTAAAAAGGACATTTACAAAACTCATGTACGCACACACAATGCAGAAAAGGATATTTTATATTGAATGAAATTGAAAATTTTAATTTAAGGATTTATTACATGCGAATGGTGCTATGGAACAAAAAATGGCACAAAATATATACATATTCATCGAGAATGAAAAGAGTAGTTAACAATACGTTAAGCCTAAGCTCCTTAATTTCTTCCGTACCGTAAATTAATGACGACAATAATTGTAATTTGGGCTTTGTAAAAAGAATGGCTTATGACGCACGTTATTATTGCATCGTCCACGTATTTTAGTTCCTAATGTTGACACTTCGTAACACTTCCATCGTATGATAGAAAATATCAAATGTTTAGTATAACGGATTCATAATTGTGTAAAGTGCACGATCCTCGACGAAATATCTCGATTACCTCGTTTTCCAAACTTTTATAGACCAGCCATGAATTTGCTTTAGTAGTTACAGTTCGGCAAAATCCACATCTGTCTTTCTCTCTCTCGCCCACTTTTTATAGCTTTGACATCCCATGAAGCGATTTTGCAGCGCTCCTCCTACTTTTTTCTTAATTTTTTTCGTTTGTAGCTAATTTAAAATGTTAAAATGCTTTAAACGAATGCGATAGATTATTTTGATCGCAGCAAACTTAACTGCGCCTTAACCTGGACATCATTTGTTGATATAATCGAGATTTACCGTATAAATACTTCCTAGTGTTGATAGACGTTTTGTTTTTTGATGTTCATTTTCAGACCCAGTCGTTTGGCGTGGAGGATAAGCTGTATTCAATTATTATTGATATCATTAGTTCTCCGGCCAAGAAACACGACATCATTTGTATATCCAAGAATTTGGCCTTAATTCTTTTATATACAGCGCGCAGATTCAATACAGCTTCTTATTATCACACGCTCGAACGCCAAAATAATCAACACAGGCGCGAGTGCATCTGTTAGATGCACATCTGATGTTATTTTAAAAAGGACAGATACAGTCCGTCCCACTACAATTCTATATAGCGAGCTCGATGTTGTTAGTTTAATGAAAGAAAAAAGTTTCTCATATTGAAGCAGTCATATCCCTGTTTAATGTAGGTAGTATTTAACAGAGCTATGCCACGGTTACTTTCATTCACTATATGAGTGCGATCTTCCATTCCTCAGGAAATCCAGATTGGTCCCAAATAACAACGTTAAGTTCACATACATAGTTCTTCAGGGATTCCGTCTACAACAGGTACCATTTCATTTTTTATAAATATTAATTTGCACCTACTTCCTCTAATGTGGGATATAGGGTTAATACCTCTCGCGATGTAAGTATGACTTTATGACTTTACTGATTAAGTAAAATTTGGAAGAAGGATTGCCATATTAAAACCACATGTTTGGTCTCAACTGTCCGTTCGTGTCTTTGATGGCTTTGAGCGTGGGATTGAACTTTTTAGTAAGGTTTATGGCATTCACATTGCAGCCTCCTGACTTTCCATTTTCCGCATAGAAAATCCACCGCCAGTATTTATCTTTATTGAGTTGCTCACATTTTTCAAATCCAGTTCATTAATGTCTGTTGAAAGCAATGGCAGCTTCCTATCGAGTTTAGTTCCACATTTATCACAAATTCTTTCAATATTGACACTGAAAGTAACATCATCGTTAAAAATACTTTTTATTTAATTAACACTTTTAGCGGATCAGGAATTATAATGTGCCTAAATAATTCCAGTTGGAATTTTAGCTAGTTCACAATGACCATCAACCATGCTTATCGTTTATTGCTCCGAATGGTTCTCACCGACTTCATATGGTTCCGGCTGGCTTTGCGGGTTCTAGTTGTGTTGGCATTGTAGTGCATAACGTTTTTATCTTTCCGGAAACCTCATATGCTGCACTATCGTTCAAATTGCACGGCGATAGCATTATATGGTTCGGCTACAAAATCATAAAGTGAACAATGATGCACAATGCATCGTGCTACTTGTGTCTTAGTTGGTTTGGCTGTAGTATAGTTCTGGCTGGCTTTATCAGACTATGTCGGGAATTATAAGGTTCCGGCTGAAAAAACGCATAGTGCACAATGATGCACAATGCATTTTGCTACTTTTGTCATAGTGAATTTGGCTGGTATATGCTTCTAGGTGGCTTTATTAGGTTCTGGCTGGAATTGTAATGTTCCGACTGAAAAAGCATATATTGCACAATTATGCTCAATGCATCGTGCTACTTGTGCCATATTTGTTTGGTTCCGGCTGAAATGGTTCCGGCTGGCGTGACGGATACGAAAAATATTTTTTTATGATACAAGCTCAGATCTCTCTACGGTGCCCTTTCATTTAGTTTAACAACTTACAAAAGAATTCGCTTTCTCCTACGAGATCTATCCATCACGAGATCAGCGAATGGGGATCTGCTAATGGTAGGTTTTATATTTGGCGCCTAGGTACTTGGTTAATAATTGAGGCTGGTTGATATGACAACAATTTAAATACGTTTAGACACGCAATGTTTAATACGGTGTGATACAGATGAGATGAAATATGCAAATAGGCCTTGCCCTTATAGATGTTCCTCTTTTTGATTTGCCTATTCCGGAAATCACGTCACTAACACTTTCGCGTAAAAGGTGAAACCGTTGAATTAAATTATAGTTTGCGAAAGATATTTGGGAGCCCGAATCAAACAAATGTCTACACAATTGCCATTATTCTGTGATATCTTGAACTTAAACCAGCGCTGTTGAATACTGTACAAGACGACTCACGCCTAGGATATAATATGCTTTATTTTCCGGTGAAGCTTGTATGATGAAGACCTACCTAGCTAATCTTTACTGAACGTACATTGGCGAACTGTCCGCTTTTCTTATTTTCGCAAGACGATCGTTAGATCTGAGTAAGCGTTCCTGAAAATTCACCTTGCAGTCACATCCACACTGACCAAACGTCACAGTATTTAAAGCTTTGGCGTTTCGATCGGGAGGTACCGGGATCGAATCCAGATAGGAGCAGGGTGCAAAAGGCAATTTTCATCAACAGATTACAATCTGTGATGAAAAGGAACACAACTAATATAGGCTGGAATGGAGTTATGCAATTTACAGGTGGTTATGGCAAGGAAGGACGGGAAAAGCGAACATCGAAAAAGTTTGGAGATCCTAAACCACATCCATCTTATGCTTCTGTTGTTTAGTTTCCTGTTGCTTAATCAAACTTCGTTATTGCAAACCTTAATAGTTTGCAATGTATGGCGTGCCGCACTATTGCAAACAATCTTGTTCCACCGTAGTCGTTTTTCTTACATTCGGCTTGCTCTGCTGCCTTTCAACTGCGGTGCATTGGACGTGTGGCATACTCTTGGTTTAATTACAGAGCAAAGACAGATCTTTAATTTATATAGTTTATTTATACCGCAGAAATAATTATGGTTAATGATAAATTGCTACTAGAATTCTTTCTCGATAATTCTTTTTCGGAGGTTTATCCATCGAGAGACTCATCGATGTCAAATAATTGTCTGTCTGAATCGCTAGTGTTTTTTTCCCGGCTTTCACTCTGAGTTGAATGCAGATTTTGTAACATATTGTCCTTCACTTGATCCACATTCTCATGGGGTGGGCGTCTAAGCCTAAACTGCACTTTATTCCAAGCCGAGGTTATAGCAATCACACGTTGTGCGGTTGATGCTGCCAATCTCGCTATTTTATGCGCAGATATTATTCTGTGTACGGGATAGTACAGTAATAGTAAATCTGTGATCAATTGTGACCAAACTAACGAGGACTTCAAACATTTTATTAGCCTTTTATGCTCTAGCAAGTGTTTCAGGATTATGTGGGTTCCGGCTCATTGTGATATTGATGTAACTGAGATAGCTGATGCTTTATATAAAGCAAAGCCTTTATCTAAAGAAAATCATATTACCTGTACCGGTGGCAGCTTTGACCTTTAATTATGATAAGAAAGCTACTAAATACTACATTATATCCTAGGCTAAGCGTAATTGGCTTGCTTCCACTACCTGCTGAATGGTAAAGTACTTTATTTATCTATCTAATCTGAGGTTTACAAAGTACGTTTTATCTTTGAAGAAAGACCAGGTAAGAGTCTTGTTCGCTATTTTAACCGGTTACTGCCATTTTAAACTAACAACGACTGGGGCTTATTCAAGGTCCCATATGACATTTGCCTTGGAAATGATAATGACATAATTCAATATATTTGTGGTCATCCAGCTATCGAGTTAGCTTGGTCCCGGTTTCTTAGCTATGTATCTCTCAATGTAGTTCAGCTGCATTTCCTGCCTTGCTTCTTCAAGGTTATGCAATTTGCAAAACCTGTCAATCGCATTTGCGTATTCAGCCACGTTTGTTCTCAGCTCTCCATTCCCGCCTTTTGGCGGAACTATGTGTGTGGAAATTTTTATTGAGATTTCTGGCGTTAGCTTAATAGTTTTCTCGATGCATTTTTCATACGTTTGCGCTTCTTTTGCCGGTTGTATTTAGCTGTAACTTTCCTATCATGGATATATTCTGCGGAAGTGTTTCTAATGTTACAAGCTAACCATTTGAAATCAAATTTTCTGTTTAAAATGTTTTGGTATTTTGCGCAGCAGTGGTTGCCACCGCTACTGGATGTTAAGTGGAAATCCTTATTATTACTATGCCGTGCTATGTAGTCAGTGACAGCAGATTGGTTAGTCTGTAGTGATGCTTGATCTTTTTAAGTCTCACATTCCATCGAACGGTCTTTTATGCTTAACTATTGAATGTATATGACAGTTTGTCGATCTGTCACCATACGTAATAGATAAATTTTTCTTTGAGGTCATGATACAATCGACTTGATTTTGGCTCTGCCATCAATCGATTGTTTCTTTGCCAGGTACATACATACATTTTTGCCAGGTCGGTGACCTGTTGGCTTTTGGTATTACTGGTGAGGTGCAAGCTGCACTCCTACCGATTTTAGTATTAGTTACTCACGATAATTTTAAAATTTTAACTCAACAAAGTATAGATCTTTAATGCAATATGGTTTATTTTGAGTGGATGCATCTACAATTAGCGATAATGATGTTAAGATTCTTAGTGCCGAGTCTGACCATTTATACCGGCATATATAAAGGAGGAATTTCGAGGATATGTTGCTTCACGCGTCAATGGATCTGAAAGCCAACTTAAAATTCTTCTGCATTCTGATGGCCGCTGTAAAATGTGTGTAACTATTGGCGGTGTCGTTAATTCTACTCCTAAACCATATAAGTTCTTGTAGTGCAATTACGTCTACTGTGTAATTATTTGCCGAGTTCAAAAGGCTTTGGAGATCTTCAGATCTTAGAAGGCTAAACACTTTCCATGTTTTCATTTTTAAAGTGCTGTCCGTGAACAATTTTTGAGGTTTTGTTTGTGATGAATCGGTTATTGTTATCCGAGGACTTTCTGTTGATTTCATAACAAAGTTGTTTTTATGAGAAAGGCGATTATTGGTACTGGTGAATAATCTTATCTCTTACGATCTCCTCACTTTAACACCGCTAAGCATACCTGAAACTGATAATACTCATAGAGCAAACAGCCAAGTAAGACGTTAGTTTACTTGGAGATATGATCATATTTTCTTAGTCCCAGACGTATCTTATGTATGAGTTGAATAATAATTGTAAGTAATTGAAATATTGCTTCTGAAGTTCGAATGTAACAATGTCTCCATGCAGAAAATGTGGTATACGTCTTAACTAGTTGAAGGCGAAGTGTAGAATTTAAATGTTTAGAAGTAGTCCATATAGTAGTCTTCGAAGGAAGCTTATTCTTTTGCAAACGATTTCAACGTGATGGCTTCAAAATAGGATTTTATCAAAATACACGGGTTATTCACAGCATCAGAAAAGCTAATAACTGTACCACTCACAACAATATTGGGAAGATTATGAGTATGGCGACCTGATGAAGCCATCAATATACATTGCGTTTTATTACTATTAAGGTCCAATTTACTGTTTGTTGACCATTGAACAATGCTCTCAATGTCATGATTTACCATCTTAATGCAATTCGGGATGTCGTTTACACCGCAAATTTTATATATCTGCGGGTTGTCAGCAAGTGATATTTACGTTTCTTTATTGCACTTGTTATGTCGTTGATAAACATCATAAACAAGAATGGCCCAAGAGCAGAGCCTTGTGAGACTCCTGCGGTTGTCCTGCATATACTGGATGTCGATAATTGAAGAAAATCTGTTTGGCGACGATCGTACAGATACGATAACATCAGATAAATATACATTTTGGAATATTCATAATTAAGCAGGAAGAAAAAGTTTTTCGAAACAAATTTAAACAGTTAAAGGGCTAAGAAAATGTGTTCTTTGTCACAGCGTTCAGATTTAGTTGTTGTTGTATGTCACGGGATCGCAAAATAGGTGATTCTATAATTACATTGTATATGAATATGAACTTATTTTGGAAATCTCAAAAGTTCAAAGTTATTTATAGGTATTGCAATTTTTTGAGAATAGGATTTAAAATAATTTAACTACCGGGATATTTTGATTTTTTGCGGTTTCAAAGAATTTTGAAACTACTATTAAGGAATTGTGAATTTAATAATTTATGTATTTTCTAATTTGAAGTTTTATTTTATTTTTTGCTTAAAATATTTATTTTAATAAAAATAAAGAAAAACCCGACAAAAGGGCTCGAGATATAAATACAATCCGCAATACCAGTACTGGTACTCACCAATTCGAACGAATTACAAAGCAAGCCCTTTATATAATTTGCTATGAAGGGCGACAACGATGTGAATGTAAAAAGTGAAGCAAGTGGGCACTGACACAGCTTTATAATTTAAACTTATCATTTCACATATTGGTTGAGCAAATTCAGCTAGAATTTGTTTGAAACAATAATTATGTAGATTGTGTACTGTATCGAGCTGTCCAGTATCGACCATTATTATTTTATTTTGCATTTTGTTAGATTTATTTGACGATGCAATTTTGTTATAAGATGTAACTGCTTGGGATTAAAATAACCAGATGCAGGATAGGTGATCCCAATCTGTTAATTATCCGTTAAGTAAAAATTAGATTTTTGGGTAATATTACGGGATTTAATAATACATGTTTAGTGGAGTACTGGATTGAAGTCAATGACTCTTAAAAAAAGCTCTGTTCAGCTCTGATCTAATTTTAAAGTAGATTTTACGCAAAATTCTGGGAATTTTATAAGAAACTCGAGAAAAATATGAAGTTATGTTTAAATCCGTATTTTAGGCACAATCGATATTTTCGTGCTGCGAAGTTGCCACAAAGTCCCTAGTGATTTATATTTCTTTTATTTATAATTATTTATTTTAATATTATCTGGAATTTTTATAACTTTTTAATTTTTTAAATATTACTGTATGAACAAATAATCGAAGGCTTATATAACTAAAAACACAATGTGATATCGTTGGATTGAAAGTGTTCGAGTTCGTAAAATGAGGTTGATTTTAATGAATGATTTTATTTGCTATATACATAGTGCAATTGATTAAAGCCGTTCAGTTTCGCAAAAATACACCATATGACTATTCGGATCGTCAATGTGATCCATTTTGGCCCTTTCATTTTATCATATATGAACGAAAAAATCCGAAAATGGAAATTCCGTGGAGCGAATCTTGGAGACATTGGCACATAGCCACATTTTCGATTTTCGAACTTTTTCGAAACGACGAATCGACGATCCACATATGCACATGGCGAATTTTTGTGAAATTATAAAGTTTCAGTCTATTTCACTATGTACGCGACTATGTGCCAACATCTCCCGAATTCGCTCAACAGAATTTCCAATTACAGATTTGGTCGTTTTAATTATGATAAAATGAACGGACCATAATAAGGCATCCTGTCAATCCACATAAGCATGTGTCGTACTTTTGCGAAATTATACAGTTTAGTCTATTGCATTATGCATGCGGCTACGTGCCAAATTCTCAAGGATTCGCTCCAAAGAAATTTCCTTTTCTAACTTTATCTTTCTAATTATGATAAAATCAACGGGCCAACATGGAGCACCCTGACGATCCGCATATACATGTGTCGTGTTTTGTGTATAGTTGATCATCTTTAATCTATTGGATTATGTATTTGGCTATGTGGCGAAATCTACACGATTCGCTCCACAGAATTTCCATTTGCTGCACGAAATCCTAATTACGATAAAATTATCAGACCAAAGTGTAGCGACTCCTGACAATCCGCATAGACATGTGGCGTATTTCCGCTAAGTTGTACAGCACTAATCGATTGCAATACGTATGTGGCTATGAATATCTATTTGGAAATTTTCGTTATAATTAAAATTAATTGAACTGTAAATGATAAGGCATATTCTGTTAATCCTTATAGATATTTAGGTATCTTGTCGAAATAAGAAAGCTTTCGTCTACTACACTATGCATATTGCAATATAAGGTAAAATAAGGCTCTAGATGTTTTGTTGGCTTGTACTTTAAGAATTGTTACACGGTATTTTTGATAGGGCTTTAGTACTATGGGCTTCAAAATTTATTTAATAACGACAACACTTAAAATCTTCAAAATTTGTTTTTACATTTTTGTAATCTTTGATATGTTTGATATATCTTTGTTTATGCTTATTGAATTTTTTAAAATCATATTTAACGGTCTTTTGAAATTAAATAAAACGTATAACCAAAAGCATGTAATTTCGTCTTAAACAGGGTTAACCAAGTAATACATACAAAGGAAAATGTGACTTAGATTTCATGATCCATCCGCTTCAAAAAGTTTTAACTAAAAATTTTGCTAAACAGTTTGTAAAAAAATTAGAAAATTTTCTCGGATATCTGCGCTCAAATCATGTCAGCCATTGTGCCAACAAAACAAAATTTGCGGGAAGTGCTGGTTTTTTTGTTTTAATTTGAAGAAAATTGCAGCTGATGGATATCGATTGCTCTGTGAATCATATGGGAAACATGCTTCATCAATAAACGATTTTGACATCAGTGACAAAGAACGTTAAGGAAGACCAGTAAAGTTTGAAGACGTTGAGTGGGAGGTGTTATTGGACCAAGATTTATGCCAAACTCAAGAGGAGTTCGTTGAAACTTTGGGAGTGACTCAACAAGCGATTAAATCCCGTCTCAAGATCATGGGTATGGTGCAAAAACATGGAAATGGGGTACCGTATGAACTCAACCCAAGAGACGTCGAACGCCGTTTTCCCACGTGCAAACAACTCCAAAGTCGGATAGTTTTTTCTGCATCGTATCGTGACGGGGGATGAAAAGTGGATCCACTAAGACAACCCAAAATGCAGAAAATTTTGTGTAAGCCCGGCCATGCATCAACTTCAACCGTAAAACCGAATATTCATGATCAAATGATATTTCCGTCAAGGAAACTTTGGAGGCGATTCAATAGGATGTCCTACTCACCCGCCGTATTCCCTAGACATCGCTCCTCCCGACTACCACTTGTTCCGGTCTATGACTCATGGCCTGGCCGAGCAGCACTTCGCTGCTTACCAAAAAGCCATAAATTGGGTCGATTACTGTTGAAATCACCACAAATTATAATATCATTATACTTTAACCAACATTCGGCTAAACTTGTTTCCAGATCACCTCAAAATTCGCCGAGACGCGATTTGTAAACAGCCATTAACAATATTACAACAACCTCCGATTTAGATCAATTTGATATTTGTTTGAATACAAACGGAATTAATTCTGCCGACTCCATTACATCGTCTAATTCAATTAGAGTAAACTAGAGAGCACTGCGTGGAGGTATGAATCTAGAACTTTTGCTTCCAATATGTTTAATAGAATCACTACAAGTTTTTTACGATTATGCGACCGACACCAATTTTCCCAATCTTTTCTCGACATTTATCTTCTGATTCGTCTCGTTTCTTTATACTGTGCCAAGACTCTGGATTGTTTAAATATTTCTTACCTTCTAACCAGCTCATCATAGTCCATAGTTTCATATAATTCGACTCTGGGAGTGGTGTAGGTGATATGGAAGGAAAATCTAATTTAACGAGACTTTGTTGCGGGATATGGCTACTAGAAAACGGAGGACTACTTTTATATTTTACAAACTATTTATTTTAATTTAGTTTACAGTCAATTTAGTCGGATGAGTCAATACCATAAAAATGTACCAAAATGTGTCACAACCAGGGTTGGGCGAGGTAGATTACGTAATGTAATCTACACAGTTGTCGACACGTAATCTATAACGAAGGTTACATAGCGATTTTCTGCATTCCTGACGTCGACAATGTAGACAACGTCAACAACCTAAGAAACCATAATCAAATCTAAATTTTCTTACTATTTTTTCTAGATTTTGCTAGTTAGTCTCACAAACTTGCTGTTAAGCTAACAGGTAATCATCTTATTATCCAAGGGGCAAAATACATTTATATTGTGATAGTGAAAGACGTAACTAATAATTTACGTCTCCTGGTATAATTCATTCGAAATATATCAGCTAATTTATTCATGAATGAAATATTTGAAAATTCAGTAAACAAAACATTGTTAGTTCAATTTAACTCCATATTTTTTAATTCGGCCAAATCTCAGTAGAGGTCAACAAAATATACATGGCTCGAATTTGAACTTTGAATTCTTAATTATGATTTTCAGACGAACAGTTTTTTATGTTATGAGGCTTGTTTAATAAAAATTTGTATTTAGTCTGAAAATAACGTTCATACTCGTACTATGTGCATCACGCCGATTTTTTGTTTAAATTTTCGACTACCTAAATTGATGGTTAGCTCATTCCAGCTGCTTAAAAATGACACAAAATATAAGGTTTAATTAAAATTTGCTAAATAAATTAAGATTAATAACTACCAAAATATTTGTATATGGAGATTGATAAATCTGAATTAATTTTGCAATCTGAATTCTGCATCTGACTTAATTTGATTTCTGAATATAGACACATCTATCAATGACTAGCATGAACTAAACACAAATTTTGCCAAATTAAAAATTGAATGTAAATTTTTACAAAGTTAAAAACAGGGTGGGCCATTTGTTAGTCCTTTATTCATTTGTTAATAAAACACACACATTTTGGGATGAAAAGTCAACATTTTTTATTGATAAGGAAAGGAGGTTCTATGCTATTTATGTATGAAACACAATACCGTTAATATGTCCACCACGGCTTCGTCTACAGGCCTGCATCCGAACATCAAAATTGTCGATGACTTTTTCCAGTAAAAGCGGTTCAATGACCTCAATTTCCACTCGAATGTTGTTTTCAACTTGTTGAATTGTTTGTGGGTGATTAGCATACACCTTACCTTTCAAATAATCCAACAAAAATAATTAATTGGTGTTAAAACCGGGCTTCTTGGTGGCCAAGGAACTTCACCATTTCTTGAAATTATGCGATCAGCAAATTTTATTAACAATAAATGGATTGTTGCACGACTTGTGTGGCATCTCGCTCCGTCTTGTTGAAACTAAAGGTCGTTGACACGAAATTCATTCGATTCGGGCCACAAAATACCAATTAGCATGTTGCGACAGCGTTCTCCATTCACTGGAAGGGCATTTTCCAGTTTGTTTTCAAAGGTAAACGGCCGAATGAACTAGTCCATAAACCACACCAAACAGTGACTCTTGGAGGATGAACTTCTGCTTCGTGAATAACATGAGGACTCTCCGCTCCCCAAAATCGAAAAAATGATGATAATTTGCATATTATTGAATTTTCATATGTCAAAGAATTTTATAGAACGTACTAAAGTACTAAAATTCATCGATTAAAAAGAACCAAGAGATGGCCCACTCTGTATCTTAGATGAAATTGCATAACACAAAAAAATCCATTGAAAAAGCTCGATAGTTTTCTTGTAATATCGTTATTCTCAACAGTTCTGTATTATAACGGAACTGTATAGAACAAGAACATTACAAGAAAACCATCTAACTTTGTTACTGAATATTTCAGTAACTTATGCTTTAAAAAGTGTTACTTACCTCTTCGCGAACTCGAAAAATTGAATTAAAAAGCCACGGCTTATGACAAAAATTCGACATCAGGCATACATAATTAAAATATCTAATACTGTGCTATTTTTTCGGCTAAATTACTGACTTAAGCCGTGTGCGTGACACCGATTTTTTCTAAATTTTCGACTAACTAAACTGGTGGTTAGTTCCTAAAAATTATTGATTCGTGGCTCTAAGTTTCAGAAACCAAAACATGCTTGAGATTTGAACCTGCAGACCTAGTTCAAATTTATCAATAGCCGATTTGAAACAATTTTTATAAATTGATAAATTTGACTTTATTAAGTAAATTTTAATTAAACATCAGACGTGATTTGCTTAGTGTTATCTCTCAACGACTTGTATGAATTAACCATCAATTTCGTAGAAATAGACTGCGTCAGGCGCAAAGTATAAACGAACTTCATATTAGTTCATACCACTCATCAATAGATTGAGTAAAACACAATGCACTGAAATTTTATGCTAACTCGCTAATTTAATTTGAGTTTTATCAATTGTCGAACTATTTATCATCGATAGTGAAAAAAACAATTTAGTACTCAATTTAGGATTAAAAATTAAACCCAGTACGCTTTATGGATACAGTATCAACTAGAAATAACTAGTAACTAGTAACGGCTATTTAGTTTAGTAAATCATTTAGACTGTGAGTCTCACGCCAATTTTTTGTCTAGTTTTCCGACTAACAAAATTAAAGCTAGGTTCAACGATCATTCCTTCCTTCAAGGATGGCGCAAAATAAATCGTGTCAGGGGTCTCAATTAAAATTTATCAATTTCGACAATTTTTTTTAATCGGCTATTGTCAAATCTGAACTAAGTTTAAAATTTAGATGTAAATATCTTGAATATTTTGGTTTAAAACGATTGGAGACATTTATCTGTTATGAACTCACCTCCATATTAGTATATTGAAAATTTAGCCAAAAAATCGATGACGAGCACACATTATTTAAGAAAAAACGATTTGAGGTACAGAGTATAAGTAACACATCGCCTGAAAATTTCCCGGTCTAACAAAGAAAACGCAATTTTTTGGGGAAAAATACATTTTATTCATCAACATAATTTCCTACTAGAGCGCTACAATCAGTTCAACGCCTCTCTAACATTTCGATGCCTTTTTGTAGAACGATTTAACTTTGTCTTCAATATAAGCTTTAGTTTCGGCAATCACTTCTTCATTGGAGCCAAATCACTTTCCCTGGTGCTTATTTTTTGAGGTCGACACACAAGTAATAATCGCTGCAATTTTGCCATTGTAGCGATCGATTTGTGACATGGTGCATTGTCTTGGTGAAAGAGCAATTTTTTTCGTGGACAATGTCGGCTATCTCATGGTACTTCACTTTACGGTTTTTCAAAACAATTTCGGGGATTTTTTTATTTTTTCTGGAGTCACAGCCTAATTGGGCGTCCAGAGCATGGAGCATCATCGGTGGTTGTACGACCAAAGCCACTGAAACACGGAAACAATGTTTAATCAACGCACAAAATTCTTTTTTTCCATTATTTTTAAATTAACAAAAGTAGCGTGACTAAAACAACTGTAACTTGTAAACTAATGGTCGCAATGTAATGCAATTTTGATTCTTAACGTTTAAAGGTTGGTAGAATTTAAAAATTGTATGGGTTTTAAATTTCTGGCACCATCTATGTGTCAGACCGGGAACTTTTCAGGCGATGTAATATGTAACTTGGAAATATGTTAACGCAAGTTAAAAATATGTTGAATATTTAATCACTAATGGCGGAATTACAATTAGTTGTCGATGTTGTCAACGACTAGTTGACCTTTTTTTCATTGTCGACAAGTTTTCTACGTTGTCGACAAGTTGTCTACGCAATAACGTAAAATTTAGTAGATGACGCGTAATCGCCCATCTCTGGTCACAACAATTTTAAATTTAACAAATTTTATGTTAAACTTTTAAAAACAATTCAAAGTTCAAACAATTCCTATCCTTGATAATATTATAATTGTGGGCACAATTCTGCAAGCAATAAAACTCACCATAAAATTAAAATGTCACCCCAAATGAAAGTAAAATAAAAATAAATAAACTGAAATTACACTTTTATGCTAGGTACCTCATATATTTTCTTAATTAATTCATAATAATAATAATTTTATGATACCGTCACACAGGTAACCCACATACACACACACACATTCACAATAACAATATAATAAACAAATAAATGAAAAGAAAATTTTTACTTTTCTTTTGTCATTATTATTTATTTATTTATTTATTTACTTTTATTCTTTTATTACAATCGGAAATAAAAAATAAAATAAATTTATTTCTTTTATTTTTAAGATTTCTTATTTTGATATCACAGACTTTAGTAAATTTATTTTTATTTTATTTTATTGTGGAACATAAATTATTACATTTTTTGTTTGGTTCGTTCATTATCGTTGTTATCTAATATAATTTTATTATTTTTAATTAAGAAATAAAAAACTTCACATGATATTAATAGATGAACATGTTTTAGGTTATATAACGAGAACATAATAAAAGCTATGTACGTCATATGTGAAGCCTAGCATAAAAAAAATATTACATTTCTATTGGTTGGAGGAATTTCTGGTGGTGTTGAATTTTGTTGACTGGCGGTGCTTACACACACTTTTATTTAATAAATTAATTATAAACAAAATAAAATTTAATTATGTTTTATTTAATAAAATGTTTCTAAATACAAAATATTTTAATTTTATGATTTTTTATTGAACACCGAGGAATCTATCTAAATGACTGAGATCTCGGTTATGATTTCGATTTTTTTTTTATGTAAAGTGGAGTTTTATTAGTTTATTTATATATTAAGGTTAGAAAATTAATTAGAAAACAAATAAAAATATTACATTTTCTTCATTGTATACAGAATTAAATTGAAGAAGCAATAAAGTAATTTAGGTGGCCATAAAATAATGTTATAAAATATTTTTTATTTTACTTTTTATTAACTGGAATTTAACGTCAATTAAATTTAAGTTCGAATTTTTCCCTCCCTAGTTATGCGATGAAATTAGAGCTGGATTTTTATTGAAAATGATTTAGAACAATATTTAATATTTTTATAGTTTATTAAATTAAAAATATATATTTGTGATTTTTAAATTGGTAAGGGTTAATTGGTTGGCGTCAATTTGAAACATTGAATCAAATGGTTTAATAGGTTGATATATATATAAGACTGTGTGATGAAAATAGGCTCTAAAATGCCACAATGTTTGGGGATTTTAAATCAGGTCACAAATTTTTGTTAACACTTTGTTATGAGGCATACATTTCCGGAATGAATTAGTATTATTATGTAAGTGTTTTGGTGCCCACATGCTAATCAACCAGTACGATTGGTGCCGGGTCGGTCAGTGAAATGGGGGGTTCGTTTTGATCAGCATTATATAGGTGTTCAACCAACAAATAAACTCACGTACGGAAATTTTGTTTCGAATTTACTGAACCACGAGAACTATCGTTACACGTTTCATAGCTCACTCCTCTTAATTTATAACACCTCAACTAATTTTCATAATAAATTTATTTAGAATATCTTTCATTTAAGCATAACAGAAAGGAGTGCTCTTAACCTGCACCGACCAAATTAGCCCGCCTCAATGAAACCTGTACTATAATTTGTTACACATTTATTACAATTTATTACAACAAATCCCGATTTTATTACAGTTACCGTTTTCGAGGAGCGAGTGGTCGGTTTAGCTTACAATTAAACCTGCACCGCCAAAATTGTAACTTTCAATGTAGCGATGATATCGGGATGATTCTTGAACCAGAATTTGTTACAAATTAAGTTCAAGACCACCACTATAACTATCCTAAGGATAAATTTCACTCCAAAACGATTATATATTTCAAAAACGTCAATTTAACCAAATTTAATAAAAAATTTACACCAGACTGCCACCAGGTTTTAGGAAAAATGAAGCAAAAAGTCTTGTCGAGAGTAGTTAAGCCCTATCCAGATGTGTAATAAAATATTTTTGTGTCACCATAAGCGGAATTGGCTCCCAACGATAGAGGCCTCGAATAGGTAATTTAAGGGTCGAATTTACCATCTTTAATAATTTATTACACCAGACCGCTACCAGATATGGGGTCAAATGTTACTCTGTGGTCGTTGTAAAGGGTAGGTCAACCTTATATAGGTGTGTAATAAATGAATTTAGTGTCAAGTAACCCGGAATTTGCTCCGAACGGTAAAGGTATGAAATTTTTAATTTAAAGGTCGATTATACCACTATTAATAACTTATTACACCAGACCGCCACCAGATAATGAGTCAAATTTTACTCCTTAAACATTGTGGTGGGTAGATCAACCTTATCCAGTTGTGTAATAAATTTTTTTTGTGCTGGGATACGCGGAATTGGCTCCCAACGGTAGAGGCTGCAAATAGGTAATTTAAGGGTCGATTTTACCACCTTTAATAATTTATTACACCAGACCACCACTAGATATTGAGTCAAATGTTACTCCTTGGACATTGTGGTGGGCGGGTCAAACTTGTTCAGTTGTGAAATAAAATATTTAAATGTCAGGATACGCGGATACCGCGTATCGTGACACAAAAATAATTTATTACACATCTGGATAAGGTTGACTTGCCCTTTACAACGACCACAGAGTAATATTAGACCCCATATCTGGTGGCGGTCTGGTGTAATAAATTATTAAAGGTGGTAAAATCGACCCTTAAATTACCTATTTGCAGCCTCTACCGTTGGGAGCCAATTCCGCGTATCCCGGCACAAAAATAATTTATTACACATCTGGATAAGGTTGACTTGCCCTTTACAGCGACCACAGAGTAATATTAGACCCCATATCTGGTGGCGGTCTGGTGTAATAAATTATTAAAGGTGGTAAAATCGACCCTTAAATTACCTATTTGAAGCCTCTACCGTTGGGAGCCAATTCCGCGTATCCCGGCACAAAAATATTTTGTTACAAAACTGGATAAGGTTGACTTACCCACCACAAAGTCCAAAGAGTAACATTAGACCCCATATCTGGTGGCGGTCTGGTGTAATAAATTATTAAAGATGGTAAAATCGACCCTTAAATTACCTATTCGAGGCCTCTATCGTTGGGAGCCAATTCCGCGTATCGTGACACAAAAATAATTTATTACACATCTGGATAGGGCTTAACTACTCTCGACAAGACTTCTTGCAACATTTTTCCTAAAATCTGGTGGCAGTCTGTTGAATTTTTTTTATTAAATTTGGTTAAATTGACGTTTTTGAAATATATAATCGTTTTGGGGTGAAATTTACCCTTAGGATAGTTATAGGGGTGGTCTTGACCGCAACCTTATCACTGAGTAATTGAATCTCGATTTAGATTTACATAAATACCATTTAGAGTTATCTAAAATGTTAAAAAGAATAATTAAAATTATTTAATTATTTGCAAATTAGATAGAATGTCACCATTACGAATTATGTTTTATCAAAAAATGTTTGTTTGACAGATACAAATTTGCAAACACATGATGTACTAGATCAAGCAATAATCAAGATGAAAAATTGTACTATTTTTTTAGCAAATTAAGTTTGAATGTTAGAATCTGATTATTAAATTTTGAATACATAAAAAAATATGTAACCAAACATTAAGAAAAGGGGACAATTTTTCTATACATAAACTCGGAGTCAGTCGCAGATGAGAGTTGTTGTGGAATCAAATTAAAAGTAAAATAAATTAAAATTGTTTGTAACGTTGATAGTGCGGTATTATTAAAGTACGAGTCGTTGGTTTTGTTGGTGGTGCTCGATGGTAAAGCGAACGTTGTGGAAATATCCATCCAGTACAATACATGAAGTGGTGTTGTTGTTACAACAACCAAGTCGAAGTTTGTTGCTGGCTCTGGATGGTAAAGCTAACGTTGTGGACACAACCATCCAGTAAAAACATGATCTTTCGAGCCGGATCTGTTTGAATATTATCAGAAAATCCGATTTAGTCGACGAAACTTCCAGAGAGCGGGCATTTTGTTTCGTCGCAAGTAGCAAATTTTACTATTTTTCTTCTAATAAATTTTACGATTAAGCTCGTAAGTAGATTTTGTCGATTATTTAAAATCTAATAAATATTATATATTCATATAATTAAATCCGAAGAATATATACGAGGAGTAGTGAACGAATTGGATGTTGGTAGCCAAACGCTATATCATACGGGCAGTGTAAATTTAATTATCTCGCTAATCAAACAGAAAATTTTAAGTTGTGATTTATTCACACATTTGGGAAACCATTGCGAAGTGAATAGTGAATTATTTAAAGAAAGTGAATAGTGAAATAATCGAAATGGAGTCAGCGGCTAGATTAAGGTCCCTGAAAAGCACACGTGCGTCAATAAAGGGAATAATGACTAAACTGCAGAATTATGTAATCGGTGCTGTCGACAACAAAGATATCGACGGATTCTAATCTAAGCTGGCACGCGCAAAAGTTTTGTTGAAGCCGTTCGAGGATGTGGAAAACTTAATTTTCGATGAAGCTCCTGATCAGGAGAGCGGCATTATCGATGTTTCGGAGCAGTATTACGTTGTGGAGTCACGGCTTACTCGGGTTATAAGGGAGTATAACGTGCAAAACCCAGACGAGACTCTCAATACTGGCAACAATAGTATGGATGTAACGACGACGCAACCAATTGATGTCCGATTGCCGACAATAAACATCGGACCCTTCTCAAGAGATTATACGGGATGGCAGTAATTTTATGAAGACGGTACATAATAATAGCAGTTTGTCACCGGCGCAGAAATTCCAATACCTGAAAGGGTTGTTGAAGAACGCATTCCGAAAGCTGTGTGCTAGATATGACAGGAAAAACACGCACGATAAAGTCATTTATCCGAGGTTTCATGGATCAATCAACCATTCATCAGGCCAACGCCACTAACGTCAAGAAACTGCTGGACACGTCTGATGAAGTGATAAGGGGATTAAACGCACTGGGAAAAGATGCTGAATCCAGAGACGTATGGTTAATTTATATTTTGGAAGAAAAATTAGACAGTTTCGCGAGCACTATAGGCGCAGGCATCATGTGCCTGTCCAGTTTAGAACGTTTCTTTAAATTTTTGTTGAACCGTTCAGATGCGTTGGAATCGTTGTGACCAGTTACACCTAATCGTCCATCATTCCCCACGGTAGCAAAAATTCACGTTGCTACAGAAGCAAAGGGCAGTTGTCGGATTGCGACAAGTTATGGAGTTTCACCAAGATGATCCAAGGTCAGCGGATTCAGCGGTTGTAGGGAACCCAACAGCAACAATTGCCCATGCTAGTACATTGCTCAACTATCAACGGCGGTTGTGATGGTTATTGATTGAAAATGGATTTGAACACGAATGCCGTATTCTAGTGGATTCAGGTTCTACGTCAACTTTAATAACAGAGAGGTTTTGTAGCAGATTAAAGGTATCCAGACAGCACAATCGTACAGTTGTATCAGGTATTAGTGGTTCGAGAAATCAAGTGTCTAAAGGAATGGCTACTCTGACTTTAAGATCTCGTCAAGATAAACATCCACAAATTAAAGTCGAAGCGTTAATTATGGCGAAATTGTGTTCGAAATTACCGTCTCATTCATTTGAGCTAAACCTAGCCAAATTTGGCATATTCCATAGCTGATCCTAATTTTAATGTTTCCCAAGATATCGATATAATTTTAGACGTGCAACATGTGTTCAATGTGATGGTAGAGAGAAGAATCAGACAACGAAACCAAATCATTGCAATGGAAACAATATTCGGATGCGTACTTGATGGCCAGCTGGATCTAGTCAAAACGAACATCGCATCAAGCAACACAGCACATATCGAGAAGGAACAAGCCAGAGTTGATGAGACGCTGAAGCTGTTCTGGGAAATTGAAGAAGTCCCGCGCACTATGATGATGACAATCGAGCATACAGTGTGTGAGAAATCATTTACTGGAACCACTCGCAGAACAATACAAGGAAGATTTGTGGTACAGCTACCGTTGAAGCAGATAGAGAGAAAGAGATGAGAGATAGAGAGAAAGTTCCTGAAGAATGCGATATTCAAACAACATTATGTACAGTTCATGCAGGAGTATGCACATTTGGGTCACATGGTGCAAGTCCAAGACACCGAACAACACGAGTTGAATTTTTTGCCGCACCATGACATCCTGAGATCATCAAAATTTCGCGCAGTTTTTGACGCTTCTGCGACAACCTCGACCGGAGTGTCCTTAAACGAGATGCCCATTGTCGGCCCTACTGTCCAACCGACACTATTCGCAATCCTGCTAAGATTTCGCTGGAATGAAATGGCCACCAGTGCCAATGTGGAAAAGGTTTACCGGTAGATCTTAGTCAGGAAAGTAAACCAGAAACTACAAGCAATAGTTTGGAGATCGAGTGACGCGGAACCGATGAAATTCTTTAAATTGATAACATTAACGTATGGAACTGCAGCGGCTCCGTATCTAGCCACCCGAATACTAAACGAGTTGGCGAATAAACATGGTCAACAATTGCCGGTAGCATCAGCAGTATTTATTAAAAGTATGTAGATGAACTAATGACTGGCGCAGCTACAGTTGAAGAAGCAGTCGCATTAAATGCCAACCTAATTCAAATTATGTGTTGGGCTTTAATGAAACTTCGAAAATGGATTTCGAACTCGAACGTGTTCTTATGCACCACACCATCAGAAGACAGAGCGGAGTTCATACAAGATTTCATCCAGGATGATGTAACGGTAAAAGTTTTGGAACTACAATGGAATCCGAAGATAGATATATTCTCCTATCATGTCAATATGGCCGAACCAGTTTTTACGAAGAGAAAATTACTATCGGAGAGTGCCAAATTTTTGATCCGTTTGGGTGGCTCTCGCCGGTAATGATCAAAATAAAAATATTATTTCAGGCGCTCTGGCTGATGTCAATAGATTTGGATGATGAACTGCCGCGTGAAATCAAGCAAAAATGATGGGCAATATGAGATCAGGTGGTGGGATCTAGGTGGCTGCACACACCTAGTCAGAATGTTGAACTGCATGGAATCTGTGATGCAAGTGAGAGAGCTTACGCTGCGGTTATGAACATGCGGCACTAACTAGTCCAGAAGAGTACCACTACAGTTTGTTGTCCGCGAAATCTAAGGTGGCTCCAGTAAGGAAATTATCAGTAGCAAGATTGGAACTTTGTACGGCTCATCTTTTAGCGCAACTCCTGAAATCAGTCGCAGAAATACTGGAATTGAAAATATCGTCAATTATTTGCTGGACCGATTCAACAATCGTCTTAGACTGGTTATCTGATGTCCCTATTTGATGAGAAACGTTCGTCGGAAATAGGACTTCTCAAATACTTGATATCGTCAAAAGGGATAGCTGGCGTCACGTTCCTACAAAGTTTAATCGAGCTGATTGCGCTTCCCGAGGAATTCCACCATCCGAAATGTTGAAGCACGAGATATGGTGGAATTGGTGGTCCTGGTTGCAGTGTGGGTCAGAAGCTTGGCCAAAGCAGAAAAGAAATTATGGGACTAAGGAAGAAGAGTGTCCCAAATACTGTATGACAATATTCGCAAAAAATAAATATCCGTCATTTTCCACGGACTTAAGTAAGAGACTGTCATCATATCAAAAGGTCATTGGGACAGTCGCAGTAGTTCTAAGATGTCTTCACAACGCTCGTCCGAATTCAGTAACACGAGAAGGGCCAATAACAGTGGTGGAGAGAGAGGAGGCTGTTCTGTTTTGTTGTACGGATACCCAGATGGAGTTGTTACAGAAAGAAATTGTTTCCATTAAGCAGTCAAAATCTAATAAGGGCTAATAAGAGTCAAGGGGCGAATTTAGAATGCAGATGTCGCATACCAAACGAAGCAACCCATCATCCTACCACCGTCAAAGTTCACAACACTACTTATCGCGGACTACACTTAACGCAGTTAACGTTAGCAATGATAAGGCAGCGATTTTTGATAGTTATCTTTCACTTCAATAATTTCGTACGGTCCCAAAAATTTTGATTGTAGCTTTCCACCAGAGTTGAACTGCGTGCTCTTGATGGCAACAATGCCCCCCACTCAATAGGTCCGTACCTGTTTTCGTTTTTTATTAAATGTTCGTCGAACCTCTTGTTGTACTTTGCTAATTTGTAATTTGGCTGCATCCCTACGATTAGTACGTTCTTCGTTAAACTGTATAGCAATTTCCTTTTCGACTTCACACCAATTAACAATTCGAATGAACACATTTTAATGTTCCTCTGGAATGAATTATTTAGGAATCTTTGTAATTTATCAATGTGCTTAAACCAGTCATCTGGCTTAAGACGAGACAATTTAGTCAATGCTTGTATGATTATTCTGTTAAGCCGCTCCGCTTGGCCATTGCCGGTTGGCACTCCAGTCGTTATCACATGATGCTCGATATGGTCTGATTCACAGTAGTCTCTAAAATAATTGGAAACAAATGCCGCATCTCTACCAGTGATTATGCGCCTTGGATTACCAAAACCCGTTTTTTGTTGTTCTAACTTCTGCATAACTTCTCCGGAACCAGTGTTCCGAGTGGGATAGAGCCATACGAATTTTGAAAATCTGTCGATAACTCATAAAATATAACGATAGCATTTCTTCGTTGCAATTAAAGGTCCTAAATGATCCAAATGCAAGTGTCCAGGGGAATGTCACCTTTGGGAATGACATTCAGTGGGCCATCGCGTTTTCCCGACTTACGGTCCGCTAGTATACATGAAATACAGTTTTTTACGCAGCTGGCAATTTTCTTACTTAGCTTTGGAATGTAAAATTCACGTTGGATCAGCTCTTACATTTTAGGTTTCGCAAAATGTCCATGTTCATGCGCGTTACGAATTATTTCAATTTGCTTAGCGTCAGGAACAGTGTTGGCTTAACGCGTCAACATGGCGCATTTTATATGATGCTCTATGTTCTAAAACATAACTAAATTCTCGCAGCTGGAACGCCCAACCTGCGATCCTGGACGTCATCTCCTCACGTTCCATGGTTGCCTTAAAAGCGGAACAATCCGTAACAATACGGAACGGTAAACCAAATAGATACACTTTAAACTTTTTTAGTGCTGCAACTATAGCCAGAACATCCAATTCATAACTGCAATATCTTTACTAAACCGGATGAAATTTTAGATCTTCTGAACATTTCTGCATGAGTATGGCACCTAATCCGAATTTGCTCGGATCGGTGTGATGCTCCGTATCTGCACTTATAGAATATATCACAAGTACAGGCTCTTTGGTAAGAACTTCTTTCAATTTCAAAAACGCAGACTTCTCATCAACACCAAAATGAAATTTTATATATTTTCGTAAGAGATTAGACAGAGGTCTGCCCTATTAGGGCATAGTTTTCCACAAACTTACGAAAATAACTAGTAAGTCCAAGGAACCGTTGGGCATCTTTTATATTTTTAGGATCGCTAAATCTTTCAATTACAACACTTTTTTGTGGTGAAGGCTTGATGGTCCCACCTTTTATTTCATAACCCAAATATTCTATTTTGGACTGTAAAAATTGGCATTTGCTTCATTTAAACTCTAGACCATAACTTGCTGCTCTAGACCTCGTCAGTGCCTCTTCTTCAGTGACAGCGGGAATTACTATGTCATCCATATAGACACATACTACGTTCTCTGGATAAAGCTCCTGAAAAATTCGATTTATATATCTTTGAAATGTGGCTGGTGAATTGCACAGCCCAAATGGTACGCGTAGGAATTCGAACTGCCCAAATGGTACTATAAATTAAATATATTTAATCGAATTAAGCGACACGAGTACATCTAAAAATCCATTGCAAAAGTATAGAGTGGTAAGAATTCGTGCAACTTCTAACCTGTCAATTTGTTCTTCAATTAAAAGTAACGGATACCTATCCTTCACAATCTTTTGATTCAGTTTCCTATAATCGTCGCCTTTCTGTTCCGTCCTTTTTCGAGGCCTTTGGTAAACTGGAACTTCATGTAGAAGAACAATTGTAATCTCAATCTTGGTGTCATTACGAAATTCTTCGGTTTTTGTTTTAAAACTATCCAAGTGATTGAGTACATCCATCAGTTCATCATTATCATCAACAGCCATACTAAAAATTTCTGGGTTAAGTTTGTTAACGCAAATATTATCGAGTGTCAAACGGTTACAATGACTTTCAAAAACTCTTTGTCCAAAATTACCTCATACGGAAGAATACCATCAGCAACTATGTGGAACACCGTATAGTAATGTCATCATCAACACTAATATTTGTGTTAAAACGACCAAGTGTTGAAATATTTTTAGCACCAGCACCACTGAACATTGCAGTGACTTCCACAAAATCAGGTTCACCTATATTTCCTTACACCTACTCGGTGACAATAAATTTAAATCGCTTCCGTTATCAATGAAGGCCTGTAGTTCTCTATCCTTAATAATGACTCGCTTGTAATCTCTAGCTATATATTCCATTTTGTTTATTGCGGCACACGATTTTGGATTATGGTTTTCAGTTACTGAACTGGTTTAGTGAAATTTAGAGACAAATAGGTCTCTTTTCTTTATTTCGGCAGTGTTTACCCACGTGACCTCGTTGTCCACAACTATAACATCTGACTTCTCGATTTTTGGTTGGTAATTGTGGGTTTGAAGTCGATTGCATTGGCACCTTCTCAAGTTTAGTCTTTATTTCGTCATATATTTGAAGTTCGACCTAGAACTCCTTCATATCCGCTGCTCAAGTATAGCTTTATTAAACTCATGTTGTCGTTGTCTACAGTGGCGACGACTGAGACGTAAAAACTCGCTTTGTATTCTACGTGATAGATTACGTGTCGACACCCGAGTAGATTACAACTACATTTTGCATTATTAAAGTTTGATCGATCTAGCGTGAGAACAGCTTTTTTCAAATGCAAAATTTATGGGAAGCGACAATAACACATTTTACTGCGTGATCAAACTTTTCCAAGTACTTTCACCAAACAAAATAAGAAAAACCTTTGCATTCTATGTCGACGCTCCGTTAGTTCAACATGCGCCAATAGTTCATTGCCTGCGTGCATTAATTTATTATATACCCCGTTATCCAACAGAATCCCATCATTCATCATGCATGCACGTCATATAGCACATAATCTATAAGAATGCAATTGCCCTCATAATATTATCATTCTTTCACTTTGATTAAACAATTAGATTATTTATTATTTAGTCAATTATCTCACAAAAAATTAAAATCGATAAATTACGATAAAAAAATATTCTGTATTTTATAATAATTTATCTTTCCATTCAAACACATAAGACAAACTACACAAACCTAGAGTTAAAATAAATAAATAAAAAGAACCAACAACAACAACGCCATACAAAATTAATCGAAGACAAATTTCTTACGATTTGGAATTCAATTTATCAATTTGTTTATTTTAGAAATTACCAACTCATGTATACGGTACACAATAAATATAAATTGAGTAAGTGTGTTGGATGTGTGTATGTGTGTGTGATGCAGTTAATAAATTGAATTCTATAAGTCAATGAGAGCAAAGCCAAACAAATTTTTAAGATACACAAAGGCATTACGAGATAAACACAAAACAAAGATAACATTTAAAAAAAATTAAGAAATTAAATGAAAAATTGATTTTAAAATTTTAAATTTATTCATTACGCCATTACAGTACAATAAGATCGTGTTCTTGATCTTAAAAAAAAATTAAATTGAAAATACGACAAATAATTGGAATTTAATTAAACTATTTTGAATTTGAACGGGCAACACAAAATTTTTAACGGTTTTCCATGCCCGCGATCTCTACATAATTAATTCTTTAATCCATTTTGATTAAGCCGTCACATTGTATGCGGTCGCATAATAATAATTGTAATTTGTGTGCGTGCGGGATTATTAATGATCATCGGGTCGATAAATTTTAATTTTGTGTCACTAATTGCTGTGTTTGTGTATACGCGCAAGCTAAAAAATTAATGGTGAGGGTCATTGAAAATTATATGAAATGGTTTTGATAACATTACGAATGCATTCATATATAGACCCACACACGCGTATTTTAAAACTGTTATCTGGAAAATTAGTTTTGTTTAGGGCAATTAATATTAAGCATTAATAAGTGTTTGTTGGTCGTAGGCATATCGGTTTTAGTCCATCTAATTTGTTTCCGGATTCCACACCAAAAAAAATGGTTTTGTTCGCGATACTTGTCTGTGTAGCCGGTTTAAATGTTATATGTACATTATGGTATGCAGCGATAAGGTTGACATCGTTAATTGCCTTGTCAAAAAGACGTCAAGTTATTTTAAAATAGTAATTAGTATGTTAGATAATTAAGTAAGTGCACGAACAGTAACCAGTATGAGTTTTTTGAAAGGTCAATAAAGGTTGTATGCGTCCTTGTATTAGTGGCTTACCACTGGTGAGGGTTCACAAATATATTAAGCGTTTCAGGCCTTACCACTAACGTTTTATTACATTTTTAAAGGTATTTTTACTTAGATTTGGTTTGCTAAGGCTAGTATACAATTATTTTGTCTAATTTGATAACGATAAATCTATATATGAGGATTGTCTGGAACGTTTTCGACCTAACACGGATACAATACATTTTTTCTTCAAATTTAATTTTATTTCTCCACATATAGTCTCCTTGTCCAAAGTACAACGAGTACTCGGCGCCTTTCTCTGGAGAATAGTTGTTTACGAAGGCGCCTTCTCATTCGACCAAAATCTCTGCCCACCGAGTGCGTGCGACTTTTAGCTTTTGGATCAAAAAAGTCGTTTTTGGGGTAGATCTGGTGAATACGGAGGGTGGTCAAGCAGTTCAACGACTACAGCTGGAGCAAGATTTTATTTTCTACGAATGTGGCCATTTTCCCGCAATTTCTTCCTTCAGCTTGTCAAGTATGGATGCGTAGTATGCTCTATTCTCTAAAACAGTTGCCATCATTTTCTTAGAGAATGGAACATCCTTTGTCTTTTTTGGAGCCGATTGCCCCTTGACAGTACACTGTTTTGACGGTATTTTTGAATATGGAGTGTAATGGTGTATCCATGTGTATAACGGATTGTAATGCGGCATGACTGATTTTCGATCGAATTTGTTTCGTGAGACGAGTTTAGCACAATTTTTGTTTCCTTTGAAATACAGTATCCAAATAATCAGGGAGCGAATATTTCATTACAAATCGTGGGGACCACTCACTCCAAGAGATAGTCTCATAAGCCGGGCACAATGGTTCAATTATTAAATACACTGATTAAAAATAAAGTTTTATTTAAGATTAAAACCTATATGGCTCTAGATCTCTTAAATGGTATACCCCGTGGATCGTCCTTCAGAATTTGCAACTTCGCAAGCGTCTCACTCTACTTATCCAATTATAGTGCCTTTTACAAATTTAGGTGCTAATTTAGCAGCAAACTGATCCGCAGCTTTGTTTTCAGAAAAGTTTCGAAAATATACCTGTTGACCAACGATATAGTAATTTATGTAAGTAATTCCGTAATTTATGTAAGATGGAGTGTTGCCCGAAAACATCGTAATGTGGTGAAAACCTAGTCATTTCATATACGGCGTTGTTGAGAGCACAAGTCACTGCATATAGAGTCTCGTCCCATTCTCTATGGGCATCTTTTACATACGATCGTAATGCGTTGAGTATATTGCGATTTACACGCTCGGAAGCGTTAGCTTGTGGTGAATTCTTGGCAATAAATATGTGACGTACTCCATATTTGTGACAAATATTTTCGATCAAGTTGGACTCAAACTGTCTACCGTTGTCGGTGGCGATCACCTTTGATACTCCAAACATAAAAGGGACCTGCTCTTCAAGGAATTTACTCACGTATAATACGGTGGCTTGCCGAACAGCATTGGTGGGAACGAGCTTTGAAAAGTGGTCGACTGAAAGATAATTGAGGTGTGACCGCTTTGAGTGCGTGAATAAGGTCCGAGAAAGTCTAGGTATACTCTCTGCCATGGCCGAAATGTGATTGGTAGGCTAGACAGGGGAGGTTTATTTAAGTAGTTTAGTGGTTTACTAATTTTGCACGGTTCGCAGGCCGATATAGGCCTATGAACATCAGCTAAAATTGAGGGCCAGAAGAAGTACCTTTTTAATAACGCTGCAGTTTTCGTAATGCCCAAATGAGCAGCGCTCGGGGACAGTGTGTAGATTTTAACATGCTTTGCCGCAGATCTAAAGATACCAGAAGTTTGAGGTAAGGTGATCCGGACTACCTGAGGTTTTTTCATCTATCGGTATTTCTGTTTGTTGCGCTTGACAATTGATACTAGCAATTCCAATAATAAACTTTTTGACAGTTTCGTTTAGTTAGAATAACTTTTCAAAATAATTATATTTTCTATAAGAATTTGCCAAATTGGGTCTTCTGAGAGAAAAAATTTACGTTCTCTTGAAATATTCAAAAATAATGTCCCTTAAGCTAGCAAAACCCATACAGTAGAACAATACAAGATAGTATGAAAAATTATAGGCCAATACTAGGCTAATTAAATGCCCTATTTAATTTTTTAGAACGCAATTGACAGGTCAATTAACATTCAAATAATTTAAGGCTCATTGTGGCCAAATCAAATGCTCCATTAAACAATGTTGGACTTCACACGTTCTTGACCATACTTCAGGTCATCTAATCTGAAGCTACCAGAACCCAAATCGAAGATAGGATCAAAAACGAAATTAGAATAAAAAACTTGATCAACTCACAAACAAATAATTTGAGGCTCATTATGGCCTAATCAAATACCCTATTAAAAAATTTGAACCTCACTCGTTCTTGACCAAACTTCATTTCATCTAATCTAAAGCTAGCGGCTTCCAAATCGAAATTCGGACCAACATCGAAATTAGAACGAAAAACTTGACCTACTGACAAATAAATAATTTTAGACTTATAGGAGCCCCATTAAACAATTTTGAATATCGATCGTTCTTGACCAAACTTCAGGTCATTTATTCCAAAGTTAGCAGAACCCAACTCGAAAATCGAATTAAATCCGAGATTAGAACGAAAAAGAAGATCATTTGACACACAAATAATTTTAGGCTCATTACGGCCCAATTAAATGTCCCATTTAAAAATTTTGGGTTAAACTTGTTTTTGATCAAACTTCAGGTCATCTAATCTAAAGCTAGCAGAACCCAAATCGAAGATAGGACCAAAAACGAAATTAGAATAAAAAACTTGAACTACTGACACACAAAAAATTTTAGGCTCTTTGTGGCCTAATCAAATGCCGCTTTAAAAAATTTTGGACTCCACTCGTTCTTGACCAAATTTCAGGTCATTTATTCTTAAGCTAACAGAACCCAAATCGAAAATCGAACCCAAACCGAAATTAAAACGAAAAAAAAGATCAATTGACGTACAAATAATTTTATGCTCATCGTGGCCATTTCAAATACCCAATTAAAATTTGTGGGCTCCACTCGAGCCTAAAGTTATTTGATTGTCAGTAGATCAAGTTCTTCGTTTAAATTTGGTTTTTGGTCCGATCTTCGATTTGGGTTCTGCTGGCTTTAGATTAGATGACCTGAAGTTTTGCCAAGAACGAGTGAAGCCCAAATTTTTTTAATGACGTTTTTGATTAGGCCATAATAAGCCCAAATTTATTTGTATGTCAATTAATCTTGTTTTACGTTCTAATTTCGGTTTCGGTTCGATTTTTGTTTTGGCTTTTACTAGCTTTGAAGTTATAAAGCCTTATGCCTTTTGTAGAATGAACAGAATAAATGTAGGATGAAGCCCAAACAATTTTAGTAGAGCATTTAATTAGCCTATTAATAGCCTATAATCATTCATCTTGTAATGTTCTGCTAGCTTAAGGGACGTGAAAAATACAATACGCATTACGCAATACGCAACATCAATATGAAATATTTGGTGCAAAGAGGTTGGTTAATGATAAAAACAGATTATATTGTGAGTTAGAAATTTGAAAATGATTTGGAAAATCTTGAATTATTTTAAACCTACTAATTTCATCTATTTGTTTCGTTAAAATTAAAAATTAATTAAATTTAATTAATTAAATTAATTAAAAATTACAATTTACAAAATATTGGTCATGAAAAAAAAATTAAAAAAACAAAAACTCTACTCTACAAATGTTGTGATGTGACGAAAACAATATTGTAGATCATCGTGAAGCACACCGTACGTATAGGTTATCCCATAACAGCGGCCTGAACTATAGAGGGCTGATTTCATCTAAGAAATGTTATTTCCTTACCTGTACGTCTAGCGAATAATAAAAGCGATACAATTGAAGCTGGTTTTTGAACTCCCAAGCGATACATTCATTGTATCGATCAAGAAGCTTGCTGTGAAGACGCATACTCCAAATTGGGATAGTGAACTATGTGCAACTAACATCGTCAGATCGCGAGATTATTGCATTTTCGGCTCACAAAGCACCACTTGGAACTATTTCTGTAATTATGGAAAACGGAAGTTAAATCCTAAAATAATATTTACTTTGTATTACGGGTAATAACCAACGATCGAATAATATACCTCTGATCTGAGACATTTCTAGTTTTAATAAAATAATTTTAGATTTATCGAGTAAGACGAAAAAATAAATAAAAAAGTCAATGAAATTCCCAGCCCAGACTTAATTTTCGGGAACTTGCCACCAAACGATTTTCTTCTAGTTCAGCTTAAATTTAGCTACGAGTGCTTCTATCTCAAAGTCATGTAGACCTGATCCGAGACATTTTTAGTTTTGGCGAAATAATTTTAGATTTATCGAGTGGGACGAAAAATTATATAGATATCCATGAAATTCCCAGCCCTGAGTTCTTTTTAGGGATTTTATCACCAAACGATTTTCTCCTAATTTAGCTTAAATTTAGCTACGAGAGTTTCTATTTTAAAGTCATGTAGCCCTGATCCGAGACATTTTTAGTTTTGGCGAAATAATTTTAGATGTATCTAGTGAAGACGAAAAATTATATACAAATCAATGAAATTTTCAGCCCAGAGTTCTTTTTCGGGATTTTACCACCAAACGATTTTCTCTTAATTTAGCTCAAATTTAGCTACGAGTATTTTTATCTCAAAGCCATATAGCCCCGATCCGAGACATTTTTAGTTTTGGCGAAATAATTTTAGATTTATCGAGTGGGACGAAAAATTATATAGAAATCAATGAAATTCCCAGCCCAAAGTTCTTTTTCGGGAACTTACTGAACGATTTTCTTGTAACTTAGCTACAAGTGTTGACATTTCAAAGTCATGTAGCCCTGATCCGAGACATTTTTAGTGTTGACGAAATAATTTTAGATTTATTGAGTGGGACGAAAAATTATATAGAAATCCATGAAATTCCCAGCCAAGAGTTCATTTTCTGGAACTTACCACTGAACGATTTTCTTTTAATTTAGCTACAAGTGTTGACATTTTAAAGTCATGAAGCCCTGATCCGAGACATTTTTAGTGTTGACGAAATAATTTTAGATTTATCGAGTGGGACGAAAAATTATATAGAAATCCATGAAATTCCCAGCCCAGAGTTCTTTTTTGGAAACTAACTGAGCGATTTTCTTCTAATTTAGCTACAAGTGTTGACATTTCAAAGTCATGTAGCCCTGATCCGAGATATTTTTAGTTTTTTGCGAAATAATTTTAGATTTATCGAGTGGGACGAAAAATTATATAGAAATCCATGAAATTCCCAGCCCAGAGTTCTTTTTTGGAAACTAACTGAGCGATTTTCTTCTAATTTAGCTACAAGTGTTGACATTTCAAAGTCATGTAGCCCTGATCCGAGATATTTTTAGTTTTTTGCGAAATAATTTTAGATTTATCGAGTGGGACGAAAAATTATATAGAAATCCATGAAATTCCCAGCCCAATGTTCTTTTTCGGGAACTTACTGAACGATTTTTTTCTAATTTAGCTATAAGTGTTGACATTTCAAAGTCATGTAGCCCTGATCCGAGACATTTTTAGTGTTGACGAAATAATTTTAGATTTATCGAGTGGGACGAAAAATTATATAGAAATCAATGAAATTCCCAGCCCAAAGTTCTTTTTCGGGAACTTACTGAAGGATTTTTTTCTAATTTAGCTATAAGTGTTGACATTTCAAAGTCATGTAGCCCTGATCCGAGACATTTTTAGTGTTGACGAAATAATTTTAGATTTATCGAGTGGGACGAAAAATTATATAGAAATCAATGAAATTCCCAGCCCAGAGTTCTTTTTCGGGAACTTACTGAACGATTTTCTTCTAATTTAGCTATAAGTGTTGACATTTCAAAGTCATGTAGCCCTGATCCGAGACATTTTTAGTGTTGACGAAATAATTTTAGATTTATCGAGTGGGACGAAAAATTATATAGAAATCCATGAAATTCCCAGCCCAGAGTTCTTTTTCGGGAACTTACTGAACGATTTTTTTCTAATTTAGCTATAAGTGTTGACATTTTAAAGTCATGAAGCCCTGATCCGAGACATTTTTAGTTTTGGCGAAATAATTTTAGATTTATCGAGTGGGACGAAAAATTATATAGAAATCCATGAAATTCCCAGCCAAGAGTTCATTTTCTGGAACTTACCACTGAACGATTTTCTTTTAATTTAGCTACAAGTGTTGACATTTTAAAGTCATGAAGCCCTGATCCGAGACATTTTTAGTTTTGGCGAAATAATTTTAGATTTATCGAGTGGGACGAAAAATTATATAGAAATCCATGAAATTCCCAGCCCAGAGTTCTTTTTTGGAAACTAACTGAGCGATTTTCTTCTAATTTAGCTACAAGTGTTGACATTTCAAAGTCATGTAGCCCTGATCCGAGATATTTTTAGTTTTTTGCGAAATAATTTTAGATTTATCGAGTGGGCGAAAAATTATATAGAAATCCATGAAATTCCCAGCCCAGAGTTCATTTTCGGGAACTTGCCAGTTAACGAATTTTTTCTTACATCGCCTGTAATTTACCATTACTATGTGCAACTCAGAATTTTACAGTTTTTTGATACTTTAAATTTTGTTTTGTTTTATTATATGAAAAACAAATCAAATTTAATAAATTTGGTAATTTTTCGTTTTTTCATTAAAATTGATAAAAATTCTGGGGTGAGCTAACTTCACACAAGGCTAAATTGGTTATTGATATGTTAGTGTAGCCTGATTAAATATTTTTATTTTCTGGGATAGAATTCTGGGATTACTTCACTTATTTAACCAACATGGCTTTATAGGCGAAAGCAATTAGCCTCATTTGATCCTTGGATGTTCTGCGTGATCTTTCATTCTATATATAGTAAATGCAACTACAAAGGGTAAATTTAATTTTTCGTTTACAGACTGATATTAATTCGACTATAGTTACTACCTTAAAAAACCAACTGTACCTATAGATGCGTGCCTTTAAAATAATTTACCGAATTAACACTCGCATTGCAATTTACGTATTCCAGTGTTTCTCAAAATATCTTTAATATAACAAATTACCATAAATCTTGAGGCATTCGTCTAAAGAAATACAATATTTTATCCATGTTAAGGTTTCTTGCTGCTTCATAATAATATAAGGTGCAAAATTTTTAAATTCCTTGTAAATTATAGCCTCAATCATCAACACACCTTTGGTAAATTTGTTGCGCAGAATGCTTGTTCATAATATGAACTCCAGTAAAGTTTAAAAAACCGTTAAATCATCGCTATCACACTCATAAAAGTATTTTCAATTTATGGCAAAAGAAGCAGAAAATGTGAAAAGAAAATTCCATTTTCATCAGCGCAGACAAGACAGCTGCAGAAAATAAAAGAAAAACTTTTCAATTCCCATATATTTAATGGCGGTGATGATAAAGTTTATTTTAATTTTTTTCTACTTTTACAAATTATAAATTGGTTATAAACCGTTTATGAGATTCTGGGGAACCTTTAAAATGAAAAGAGAGAAATATTTGTTCCCAGAATACAAATCAACAAAAACACGATATAATTACCCGCAGCTATATCATTTCAAAAATCTCATTCCTCGATCCGCTCGAATCAACATCGCATCAAAATTATATTTAACTTCAAGGTGGCGTCGTTCTATACTTGGATTTTGATCGAAAAATCCGATATAAATTTTACTATTTTGAAATAGAATATTTTTTGTGTTATCTTATATCCAAAATCTTATATCTCAATTAGAAAAAATTCTGTTTTAGGTTCGAGTATATTATTGAGGGATGACTTGAGAGTTTTTCGTATTTTATTCGAACACTTGACCAGTTCCTATCTCACTATACTCGATTTCGATTGATGATGAATTGAAATAAATTAAATATTTATATAAAATAAAATAATAAAAACAACTTTATCTAGATAAAAATTAAGATATTAATTTCATTTCGTATCCCAGTTTTCTTTGGAATTGAGATGAATAAAAATAAGATTTAAACATTTTTTCTTATTTTAGATAAAATTCGTTTTGTTTTATTTTAATTTTTTATCATTTTTTTGGAGAAAAAAATTGTTTGATCGAAAATGATTGATTAGAAATCTGATTTAAAAATACGATATACTCTTAAAATACTTTCGTTAATTTTATTTATCATGATAATCTTTTAATTAGGGATATGGCGAATAAACTACTGGAATTAAAATAAATTGCGTTTCTGCACTTCTCGTCCTAGACATTCCGACATATAATTGGCCGTGAGAAAAACATTCATTTCTCAAATCGACTCCTACATATTGGTATGTTTGTTCTTGTGATTTATTAATTGTAATTGCAAATGAAATTGTAACGGAAAATTGGGATCGTTTAGCGCCAAAGTGTTCCAATTGTTCAGATGCTGCCCCTGTAGCTCGATGACGTTGTTTCTCAACGATTTGACTTACAGTCTTGTCCCTTTGGTATAGATTTGTAGGATTCAGATTCCACAACAAAATAATTGGTCAACTTACATTTAGAAACTCTTATGAATAGTGAACCGTGCTTTTTGTATTAATGACAGTGTCGATCGAAGAATATATTTTGAAGTCATCAAGTACTTTTTTAAAATTTTATCGTTACATTTTTAAACCGAAGAATTTCTTGCAGATACGATAGCTCTTTCGCACATCCAAGTGTAATTTTTTTCGAATGTGTTGTTTATGCCAGAATAAATGTTTAATATCAACACATTAAGAGTTAATATTTCCTAACTCTCAGCCAATTTTAATTGGGCCGCTTTGTTCAGACACTTGGCTATCCCGTAATTTTAATAGTTGACCCGAAAAATTACAGTCACCACCTCCCAAATGAGCTCTCATATTTGGCTTTAATGGGACGGTTTGAACTGAACTCCGCAGAGGTGTGGACTTTAAATACGCTTTAATAATGAATGCTCGCGGTTCTTATTTGGCGAAAGTCACCAACGTTCTGGTTACAGCTTCAATGTGCGATCGATGGCTCATTGTACATTCATCCAACATAATTAGAGCAACTTCTTGGAGGAGTTTTCCTAGTAGTCCATTTTTGTGAATTGCGCATAACTGGGTATTATTGGAAAGAAACATTTAGAGGCAATTTAAAACCGCAGAGCAGGTAACTTCTATCCGAGATGAGGTAACTACGAAAATAAATTTACCTGTTGATCCTCCTTGTTAATAAACATTATTTTTTCTTTGTTATTTCTGGCTGGTCGGGCAATAATTTTGTTAGGTTATTTGAGATGAAGTCACTCAATTAGAGGAAATCTACGGGCGTGTCGCTTCAAAAGGATCTATTGATTGCCCCTTCAGATTCGACGAGGGAAGACCAAAATCTGCTAGATTTTTTCCGCTTAGCTCAAATAATAAATTTTCTATTTTTATCAGGTCTTCATTTAAAACACAGGTTAAGCAGAGAAAAGTGATATCATTACTATGTTGCTCCTCCCTATGCCGAATGTTTTCGGCGGTTAGACGGTTGGCTAAATAACAAAATAATCTCAAAAACTTCTCTTATTTTAAAGGTGATTTGGAAACGATTGCATCTGCTTACTTATGGTTCTATTATTCGCCATCTTCAAGTAGACCAAGTTCTTTGCACTCTGCTTGATAAGTAGACATCACTTGCTCACGGCATTCTTAGATAAAAACGTTCAGATTGGCTAGGATGGATACTGCCCATTAAGCCAAACATAGAGTCTTTTTAACTGTGGTTATTTTCTACTGAAATAGTGGCTTGGTCCGACCCTTTCTTTATATATTTACATATATATTGTATTGTCTGAACTGAATGACAGTACCACCACATTTATATGGAAGTTAAAGCTCCTACACAATCAAAGTTGTTGTTGCTCCACTATTATTAGGGTTTCTACGTCAGTATGCTGGATCTTATCCAGTTTGTGTTCGTGAAATTAAATTACGAGAATACTCTTTGCAGCATACGCCGTTGACCATGGCTGAAATTACTGCTATGGTAATTGGTGTACGTTGAATCGTAAAATGTTAAAAGCCTGGTTCTGCATTCAAATTGCTCGACTAAATTATTGGAACTTTGATTCTTCGGCTGCAATAAATTGAAAAAGCGATTCAACCAGTTCTTTACGTGAAGCAGGTCATTTTGAAGTGACGTATCGCATAATTTAACACTAATTTGGGTCACCGCTTGGGAAAATCACAAACGAAAATGAAACCAGTTGTTCAATGGAACAACCAATCTCGTATCCAATCAGATGATTATAGAAAATTCCATGAGGCAGTCAAATCTCATGATGGAAAAAAGGACACGTTTCTAGGTTGACAGAAATTGAACGCTCGCAGTATTTTCTAAGATGTAGCTCACGATTCCGACAAATTTTGGTACCTAGGGTTTGAATTTAAATTCCTGCGCTAGTTTAAACTGAGAACTGCCTTCGCCATTTTATCAAATTATTAAATCTTACCTCGCAAATCGACACTTTCAAGGCAAACCTGAAAACTAATACTCTGAACTTAAAGTAATATCATCAAGTGCACCACAAGCTAGCATACGTGGACCTATTTTGTTCATTCTTTATACGAGAGATTTACCAAATATTTGGGGTACTGTACAGTAGCAACAGTTGCAGACGTTACAGCTATCCGAGCTTTTGGAATTTGGTATTTATGGGAAGCTGCAAGCAAACTTTAAATTGGACTGAAAAATGCGCACCTTAGTAATCGAAGCAAAATCAGTACATGTCAATTTAACGAAACAAAATGTGAACGGGATTACCGAGGTCCTTATTTCAAATAGTCTATATCCAAATACAACTAATATTTTGGCAAATATATGAAAATGTACTGGCTCATATGAATACAAATTCTGAACTATTAGTGCTACATGGGATTGAATGCCCCATATGGTACATTAGGAACTACGACTTTCATATAGAACGACGTCATAGAAACCCTTGGAGCTGGACAATTCTAATTGGAATAAACAATTATTATAAAAGTAGTATCCTAGGTAATCATCATAATCCGAGCAATTAATTTAAAATACACAAATTTTGGTGTAATTTCTTTCGAAAAGTTTTTTTAGATGGGTCACAAAATTCAAAAGTTCAGTTTGAAATCAATTGCAAACCGAAGTACAATAACAGTTTGGTTTTGTTGATAAAACAAGACTATTGAAGCTTCAGAATGTTGCTTACGCGAAAACTTTTTATGAGGTTGTTTAGGAATCATTTAAATCATTCGCCATTGCTGAAAAACCACTATAGGCAACGATTCTCAATGGTTCTGACAGAGAACTATCAGTCTTCTAAGGTGTGTTTAGGTTATTTCCTCTAACGTTTGTATTAAGTAGAATTTATAATTTCCCAAATCCTATGTAAAAATGTTGATATCGGTCTACCATAACTGTCCTCAATGCTATGGATCGTGGGTATATGAAACTAAAAATGAGGCGGTAGAAACTACGAACACATCATCGCGACTTCAGATTATCTTGTACACTCTTAAGCAAAATTAACCTGTACGTTCTATCGTTTGGCATTATAAAAAAAATTTCGATCAACAACCATTATTGCGCCTTCTCGCGATACTGCTGATATTTGAGAAGTAAGTGCAAGTTTAACAGACATTCGATATATTAACATTTTCAAATTGTTTAACACAAAGTTCATTCAATGAAAAAACTTTCACTAAAAATTTAATCTAATTTACTATATTTAACAGACCTATGACCTTTAAATTTACACTGAACGAATGAAAAATCGTACACAATACAAAACACCGTGGTGTATCACAAATTTTCCAAGTAACACAAAACAAAAAATAAATAAAAAAAATGTTGAATTGTTGGCACGAAAGAATTTCATTTCCATTTATTTCTAGTCTATCCGGTGAAACACATTCACAGAATAATTCCCGTGCCCCATTGTTATTCATACACAGTATTTTTTGTAATAACTTGGCGCTTTATACAGTTCTGCTTTACATAACTCATGTACGTAGTTCTCTATAGTTTTTTTATTTGTTTCAATTTGATAATTTCATTGTCGCTTCATTCCAGCAAATTAAATTTAACAGAAACAAGAAACAGCATCACCAAGCACACAAGACACAAATAGAAAATGCCAAAGCGCGAGAAACAATGTGAGTTTTTTTTTGCTAGTTCTGGAGTGGAACCAAAACAAAAAAATGTTTCTTTTGTCTCGTTTGATTATGGTAAGGGCACATAACTATATGGTGATTGTCTTGTATGTTATGTAGATCGTTTATATATTCTGGGTATGGGCTGATGACTACGAGATGGTTAATGATAAAATTTATTTACAAATAAGTTAATGATATATTTTATGTATCGTATCACTTAGATGGGATAACTTCAACAAAAGCAACAAATAAGAAAGAAAACTATAGCAAAAACACAAAAGTTTGGCGTGTTCTTACTCAACAACTCATTTACACTTCGCTGCACTTGTTAATTTTTCGTTTTGTCGGTAATTTTTTCTGAGTCTCCCAGAATTTATAAGGTTTTGGATTTTTTGTGTGAGTTACTATTATTTAACAAGAATGGTGATTGTTAGTGTTGTATCTGAAGTATCTAGTACCGCTTACCTTCATCGCAATAAATTAGTATTTTTGAAATGAAATTTAAACCGAATTGCTGGTACCTACTCGTATTTTAACCTATAGCTAGCTCTAAATTGTTCAATTATTAATGATTAAATTCGATTCCAAACAAGTTCTAATTTCGTTTTTGGTTACAATTGCATTTGATTATTCAACAGCTTCAGGTAATTATCATTGAAGGACTTCATTCAGACGTGCAAGGGTCAAAAAAGTCGTCCCTCAGAATTAAAGGTATAACTTTAAAGATAGCCCGATTTCGGAGTTCTTTCAGAGAACTATGCTTTCATTGGCAGAATTTCGGATCTAAAAACACCAGAATCGTGGTTTTATCACCTAAAGCAGGTTTCACGGACATCATTGATTTTAATACTTAATTTATCGCACGTATATCGCATAACTGCAAGCAATATCAAACCTTTAATGAACGAAAAAGTCTTCAGACTGTGCGACAGCAATATTAGGACTACTTGATGGGCCTGTTACACGGTTCACTCGAGGTATGAACTTTGTGAAAACGATAGCTTTGCGTTGCTTATTGGACAAAAGGTGCTGAGCTATAATAATGTAGACATATTTTAACTGAGCGTCACTAATATGAAAACTAAGAGGCAAGTGTTAATTAATATTTAAAAAAGCAAGTCAAAGGCAAAGAAAACCATTTTGATAAAATTGTTGGGAAATTCTGGGTGTGTAAAATAAACGATCAAGAAAAACAGAAGTAATGGTTTGAGAAACTTTAGGTATACCAAATACCGACGATTGATGACAATTTAAAGCGTTAAATCACTCCGACGAAGGATAAAGAACTGGAAATGTGAAATGGTAAATTGTGAACATAAAAATCCAATAAGTAAAATCAACGCGGCGGAACAGAGAGTAGAGCAGGAAAAATTACCCCCACACAAATTAATTAATGGATTTCAATGAAATTCTCTGTACGCTTCACCCAGCGTTTACGTAACAAGCTAAAATGAAAGAATGCTTAAATATATCAGCTAAGCTTTGGCGTTTGAATCGGGAGGTACCGGGTTCGAATCCCGATAGGAGCAAGATGAAAATGGAATTTTCATCAACCGATTACGATGTGTAATGAAATGGAACACATCTATGACCCCCTATAGGAGTGCAAAACTCATGGGCCGACCCATCTTCCATGTCAATAGGCTGGCTAGGAGCTATGCAATGTGCAGATGGTGATAAAATTGGACCTATAGCGGTACGTCCTAGAATTGGCCGACATTGTCGTAAAAATTAAGGATGGAAAAGCAAACCGCGAAAGAGTTGGAAGAGCCTTGACCCCCCAGAACAGATTGCAGGGATAATAAAAAATAAAAATATGGAATTGAAGTTTTTGAGAAAAATGAGGAACTTTGAATTCTGGCAACGTCTTTGTGTTTCATACAGTTTTATTGGAAGCTTTTGTACAATCAAGAAAATCTAGCCTTTAAGCGTTGCAACCCAGCTCAATGCGCCTACCTAGAGCGAAGATTTTGGAGCATGAATTGATGACTGCATGTCCTTGATCGCTGCATATTATGTACAGACACAGACCAGCAAAGAGTTAATGGAAACATTCGACGTGCTGCAGTTCCGGAATTTTTTTTTTTAAAATTCAACTGTTACCAAACAGCAAAACGATTATGCGGATGAAGAGTTCCGTGTTGACTTTTAGCTTTTGCAAATGGGAGTATAATGATGAGCGTAACGACTGTTTCAATTTAACGCCGGGGAGATTTGGCAGTCTCAGAAACTTTCCATCCCGATGAACTGGCAATTTGAATATCAAGTGTTGAGTCCGGCTAGAAATCCGTTTACCTGCGATACAAATAAGTGTAACAACCTTCTCCGGGTCCTTCTTTTCTCCATTGCAATAGCGAGAAAATGTACTCCTTGGTCGAGTTTAGAGTGAACGTCTTGCTATAGTTCCAGCTTTAACAGTGCAGAACTTTCTCAAGCGCTCCGACGATCTGACCAGCCGCTTCTCGATAATAATGAAAATTTTTGGGGGAGAAGGCTGTAGATGTGCTTTTCTAAGTCGTCAGCTACTCTGAATACTCGCACTCGAACGACGGGGTAGGGGGCTTCTAATTTTAATTTTTGTGTCATCTAACAGAATCAGAATGCGAGAGTATTGAGGAGCAAGCAGTGCATCGCCTGCATATTGATCGCTATTGTCTTCGCCAGCCAACAATCGCCTTGGTGTAATGAGGATCAAACAGTATGGCGAACTCCGTTAGCGACATTGGTTCAAACTTATACACATAACAAAGACACATCAACGAAAAGATAGCTTGATTGTAAGATGGCAGGGTTGATAAACGTACTCGCATGCGTAAACATGTCACCCATGCATAATCTTCATACAGAAAAGGTTTGCTGAGTTCGCTATCAGATCATTCTTTGAGAGTACTTGGCGATGTAGATTGCTATTTCTATGCTGCATCTTCTTGCTGCAGATTTTGATGTTATCCGTGATTCGGTGTAGCATATAAGCAAGTAATCGGGTGCTGAAATCCCGTGTCCATGCCCACGATTGTCTGTTAAAATTAATCCAGCGGTGCGATCATATTGGTCATCTTTCTAGAGATTGGAAGTCAATCAAACCGCTCGCAACAGCTTGGAAGTGCATCCAATACTTGTTCTCGTGATTTGGTGTAGCATGTAAGCAAGTAATCGGGTGCTGGAATCCCGTATCCCTGCCCATGATTGTCTGTTAAAATTAATCTAGCGGTGTGATCATATTGGTCATCTTTCTAGAGATTGGAAGTCAATCAAACCGCTCGCAACAGCTTGGAAGTGCATCTAACACTTGTCACACAGCGTCTTGCAAAACGACGTTGCCATTGTCAGTGAATTCAATATAATAAAGAGAAAATATACGGCTATTCTTCGAGATAGTCGCGCTTGTAGATGCTAACATACTTATCAAATATGATTAACTCGATAACACACGCTCGACCGTTTACCGGTTTACTATACACAGATACTTCTAGGTCCACATGAGTGAGAATCCGCGAAAAAGAATAGTTTGTCTTTAAGGATAGAATTGCTATAACAAAGTGTCTGAAAGCCAAACGAAAGGCGAATTCTCGGAACATCAGCTGGATTGTTGTGGTTAATGAACACGTTACTACTGTTAGTATTGAAATGCTACTGTGAAGCAGTGAAAGTGACACAATAGTTATTCAAACGATTGTTCCAGTCGCCATGGTCACTGTCATCTAACGCCGCATTTCTTTGAGTTGACTGGCCGCAGATGATCATCGAATATTGATTGATTGAAACTGGAATTGGGGAGGTGCTGGAGCCAGCTGGACTATGTTAAAGTGACGGTGAGATACGACGTTGAGATTCTGTGAAATTTGTTTTCGCTAGTTGAGAGGCACGAGGTTTTGGAGGCCCATCGCATTGTCGTAGGTCATTTGGATGCCGTTCGTCGTTGATTATCTTTGCAACGTTTCGCTTGGTCAGTTTTGAGGCTCGAGAAATTTTATAATTCTTTCTGAATTTTGATTTCATATTGCGCTGTTGCTTCGTTAATTGACGTTGTCTGTCTGTCTCTGACTCACAAATTTCCCTTATTCTTTTCCATGCCAATGGAAATTTAACAAAATGTACATTTTTTGTAACTCTTGCCGTTCAGTTTTAATTGAATTGTAAAGTTTGATTAAACACTTCTAAAATGCCAATTTGACTCGTCATTTGATTTATACAATTTCTTGTGAAAGTATAAGGAGTGGATTCTGTGGATGTTGCCGGCGGTGTTGCTTAGAAATAAGGCGGTTAACGCATTAGATACTCTGTTGAATATTGAAACCTTAATGATGTGATGAAGAAGGATACATATTATTACCACAGAATATATACAGAAGCGACATAACTCCATTTTTGTATGAATTTCTTTCGACTCGAATAATTGACCTTCAACATCAAAAGGTTGATAATAACAGTTTAGACAGGCAGATAATAGATAGCGCTAGTAGTTTAAAAAAAATTAAAATCGTTTATACAATTTTCGCAGTGCTGTCTCAATTTCAAATGTGACTTTGACTTTGGCTGCATCAACCGTATTGCTGTTATTGATGTTCGATTTAGAAGAATCTGTCTGAATAGTGATATTCAATGTGTTGGTAATTTATTGCCAGAAGATGAACAGGAATATTTTTTATCGTATGCTCATTACGGTATTCATCACGATATGTAAACGAATGAAGTACGAACGAATACGTAGCGGGACGCGATTCTCAATAATACCGAAGTATTTCACTAATAAAATTGTTTCAGATCTAGGATGTGGCATCTCCATTCTCTCAATGTTCTCGTGAAAGGCTGCTGAAACCGCAATTGGCGTTGATAATTCTGGTACTATTTGTCAGACCATGGATATTATACGACGTCATAAATTTAGGAATATTAAATGGATAAAGAGTCGGATTGACGATTGTGAACTTTCTATAGATAAAGTTGATATAATTGTGTCGGAGTAGATGGGATAATTTTTACTGTTCGAAGGGATGCTCGACAGCGTAATATATGCATGAAAACGGCATTTGAAAGACGGTGGAATCCTGCTGCTGAACAGATGTAACTTTAGTATTGTGGGATACGGTGATACAAATCGATACAAAGAATTTATCGATTATTGGCACATGCGCTTACTCCTTTGAAATGTCGTGCATGAAAATCAAAGTTCTAAAGGAGGCGACCATAGAAATCTGTAAAACACAATATGTTCTTATCTCATCGAATGTTATAGGCAGATTTTTATTTAATGACGGTGGATACAAACTGCCCTAATTTCATATACGATTTTAAATTAAATGTTACATGTGTGTTACATGATACGATTTTAAATTAAATGTATTTGAAGTGGTCTGATTTGGGTAAAAATTATATCACTTGTTTTGCATAATTCATATTTTTCCAACGAATTATCATTAAGGTCATTTTACTGGCCGCCATTGGTACTGATTCGCTCACTGTTTGGCAAATGATGACACAAAAAATTTGACGGATAGTCAAAGAGAGAGAATTTGTTCTAACACTTCTAAAATTTTTTAATGTTTACAACGTGATTTTTTTTCAAAATGAGAGCCATCTATTGGTGTACGTAGGAACTACTTTAGGGGTATTGTCAAAAAAACTATGGTTTCTAACTGTCGTTTCTGTATGTGCTATTACTAAGGTACAATATATGATGCTAGAATATTCTCTATATTGGAACTGTTATGCTAATATTAATAAAAAATCAAGAGAATGGACGGGCGAAAGCGGCTTTCAGTGCTGTGAGAGCTATGATCTAAACTCCTTTGAATTAGGTAATATTATAGAGATTTTTGATAGATTCATGGAGCGATAACTAACACAATTTTGTTGGATAACGTGTCTTATATATTTGGCAAAGGCAAATATTTTGCTGGTGTACGAGATTATAACCACCGCCGATCTATACAGACGAGACTAAAATTTAAACAAGAATTAAATGTCCAGAAACCCGTAAACTACATTATTATTAATGCCCCGTATGATTTTACATCCACTACAATCATTTATATCAGTATTGCAGCCTTTGTGGAAAGCACCAAAACTTGAATCAACGAGGGTACAAATGATAGCAATGGGACCTACTCGTAACTATTGCGTGACGTTGTAGGAGTTACTAACTAAAGTGGAACATTTTAAACACATTTATAAATATCCCTAGAAGAAAACTTCCAGATAAATTATAAGCCGTTACGGTAATTGCGCAATTCGAAAAGATTGGCGGTACGAACGTCGGCAAAATTACGATTTTGAAATTAAGCTTAAGTGAGAGAGTGATGTGTGATTCTGAAGGCAGATAATTTTCCTAGCGCCCAAGAATTGATGTTTAAATGTATCTTTCCAAGCAGAACAGATGAATCGATACAGCTAGAGAACAGTTGATGAACAATCACAATATCAGTAAAAATTCGGTACTAACTTTCATTATTAGGGGACCACACCTGACTGGCATAATCCAGCAGGGGTCGAATAAAGGTTGTGTATAGAGCCGCCATTACGAAAGGATTAAAATTCTTGAAATTCTTTAGTCCAGCGCTTAACGATACAATGCGCAGGGTTTGCTCGGTTGATAATATTAACAATGTGATCCGTAAATTCAGTTGATTATCACAAATAACACCCAATTGTCGAACTTAAGTAACTCCGGCATTGTTGTTGATACAATAGTTCCGTAATTGGGAACGTACACGCTTACAAGAGTAAGTAATGTATTGGTATTTGTTTACGTTTCACTCTGGGCTGTTTTCGATACACCATGATTATAGCCGACCACAAATTTTATAAATCCAGGTTTAATAAAACAAATTATAGTTTTAATAGTTGGCTTTTCTTTAGCATGCACTGGTAGGTCCAGTAACTTGCATACCAACCGTTTACACTATCCTGGAACATTTGTCCATTTGCTGTGTTGATTATCGGCATCTATATTAGATTGGCTGATCTTTATACAAATTAATACTTTTCATTCTGGTTGAAATTGGTTAAATTTTTAACGAGAGCAAATAAAATATCGGTATGTAATGTATTTTCACGTACGTAATCGATTACCATAACGCTGTACGAGGCTAAATTCGGCTATGGTTTAAACGAAATTCTCCGTGCCAATTAACTTTTCTGTCTATCATGAACTTATCGAAACGAATACTTTATTCCTAATTTTACCGTTTCTTTCTTGGGCAACGTAGTCGGTGTCGGGGTTACTACATAACTTGTAGAAAATTTTTTGTTGTTTGATTTTAGTTAGAGACACGACGAGCTTGTGCACAACCCATTGTTCATAACTGTGATTAATCTTAACTTGAACAAGATTACAGATGGCGACTATTTAATGTTAGCGATATCCATTTTGTTCAGGTTAGCTGAGAATTACAATTCTCGAGAGATTGAAATGAAGCTTTTACATAATCGAAATTCTTGGCCTCAGAGAAGTGAAATGGAAAACAGTGTAAAGTAAACACATGCGAAGGAAATTACCTCCGGACACGATGATGTATTTACAACGAAGGAAAGAATGCACTAATGAAATGAAACTCTCTTAAGAGCTAAGTAATCTTAGCCAGAGTCCATTAAAAAATACGAAACACAAGCCATAATTCAGTGATATGCCCCAATAGAAGACGCAGTTGAAACAATCAAAGATTATTTTTATGAACACAATTGATGGCAGAACAAGAACCCAAACAAATCACGTGTAATGGTTAACAAGAAATTTCTCACATCATTACAAGATGTCAAGCAAATAAGAGGTACAACCATTCACAGAGACCACCTAAGCAGTGTATTAAGCCTGTAAAATGCATCAATTCAAATCGGAAAAAATTTAACACACTCGAGTACCAATAATACAGATGCAAACTCTGGATCAGTGATAAAACTTGGAAGAACACTGAAGGACGCTCGCAACTCTAATCGTTGCAAATCTGGCAACGAAATACGTCGGAACTGAAACATCACTTCGAACATTATTGCACGAGAAATCAAGAAAATGGAAAAGCGTGATCGTACACACTACATCAAAGCGTACGATGTGCAGGTGGAAATTTACCAATATCCTACCAATAAGGGATGCATCTGGTCAAATCTTAACAACAGAGCGAAATATTCAAAGGAGACATAACGACAACTGCAACGACTCTAATACCAGTATAATAACATAAATATGAATTTGCGGCCTACATCTCTCCTCAACACAACCATCAATATATTAGCAATTATCGTCTAAGACAGACCTTCACAGACAATCAGCTTGAAAATAAAAAAGGGGCAAGCTGGCTCAAATTAACACAAAACGCATCATAATGGAATAGTCTAACGAATGGAATTCAGCACTCCACCTACGTAAATTTCGCTCGTGTAGTCGATACAATAGACAGTAACGCAATATTGAAAGCATGTTGTGAATTGGGCTTGCCAAAGAAATTAATCGAAATCATACAAGATATGCGAATAATCGCGTTCAATACAAATAAAGTGAATCATACTGTAGAACAGCCAATGAGTAAGCCAATGATGTGTACTCTTGCCACTTCTATTCGTGGTAGTATTAAATAATGTCTTGAGAAAATTAGATAGCGCGTTCCCCAACGGGGTGAATCCCCATTCAGTGGGGATTAACGGAGAAACTCAATGATCTGAATTATTCAGATGCCATGTGCCTGCTAAGCAAAAGTAATTGGCTTCAAAATAAATAGCAGGAAAACCAAGCCGATTAAGCTAGAAACCCCAATATTCACACCGTTTTATATCAACGAAGAAGAAATAGAAGTGGTCAATGAATTTGTATACCGTGGTTGTAGGTACTCTAACGCAAAGAAGTACATCAGATACAGATTTAAAGAAACAAATTAACAATGGCAGAACAACGTTCACCATATTACACAAACTGTGGAGCACATCTGCCCTATCCCGCAACACCAAGCAAAGGTGTTTCTAGACCAACAAAGTAACAATAATGTTAAACTCTTTATAGGTACAACATTCAAGCAGTCTTGGGCATCGAAATACGAAATCACAAGTAGAGATGGATTGGCTATACACTGAGGATGTCCCAGAATGACATAACCAGAATATCTCTGGAATGGATCGGACGACCAGCTGTAACGTTAAAATAAACGATTCTAGCATAAGCGAAACGTCTCGAAAAGTCATGGCTGGAAATGAAAGTAGTAGCACCCAACAGAGTGAGATGGTCCAGTCTAGTAGGCGCTATATGCTCTTAAATTTGCTATAAGCCAACCCTCTTAAACAAGACTGTAAGACCTATGGATTACTTTCCGTCTACAAGTTCTGATGCTATGCATCACTAGAGCAAAATCTATGCTCGGGTTTATCAAACGTTGGACGGGTGATATTTTTGATTTGGAAACAGTTAGGGGGCAAGTTGCTGCAGCTCCTTCCTACCATTTAATCCTCTCAAGGTAAATAAACAATATTATGGGTATTTTAGTGAACGGGTCAGTAAACTTGCCGGTAGCATAGACTCCATTTACAATCGATTTTTAATCTTTTAACGATTTAACGAATTTGCTCTTTAAACATATCATATACTGTACAACAATGTGCTTCATTACCATATAAAATATTGGGTCCATATTGAAATTGTTCCATTAAAAAAAATCAAAGAATTTTGATGATTGCTAAGAAAAATAATAATTTTCGAAATTGTTTACATTCTCTACATTGTCTACATCATCCTTTTAATTTTCTTCATACATTATCTACACGGTGTAGACAATACGGCATAACGAATAGAATGGACTCTAAATGGATACCCAGGGGCACTCCAGATGTGGCTATGAAGGCAGATGATATTTATGAACTAAAGATCACCTGACACTTTCTGTATCTCGGACATAAGCCCACCTACAGCAGAAGTTTCGATAAAAACGCTATGGCTCTGACCTTAAATACAATAATTCTATGTCGAACGTCTTACTAAAATCTGTAGTAACTGCATTCACTTCGTTCCCTTCTACCTCAATATTCAATGTATTTGATGTAAACTCGGTAAGGATTGTGATAATGAAAGTTCTGTGACTCAAAAGCGATGCTCTCAAATAATTTTGGAATGCAGGTTAACATTTCAATTGGCCTATAATTACTAATGTTTGATTTGTTGCCTTCCTTATGGATAGGAATAATAAAAAAAGTCTTTCAAGGTGGATGGGAGAATTCCAACCGCGAAAGAGTTTTGGAAAATACCTTTAAGAGGTAAATCATATTTTGTTTGTAATTTTGTCAACCACAGTGTTGTAATCAATTTGGATAGAAACCAACGAAGATTGAACGCTATTATTCATTTATACTGAAAATAGCCAACGTCGGGATCCAAATCGTTGTTGGAGAAAGCCGAACTAAGAATTTAGAACTTACTAAATGCAAGGTAACAGTTTTGTTTGGCCAATGTTGTTTTCCTACCTTGCGCAATCTTCGTTGTTCTTTATTGTACCAAGAAGGACTTGGACAAATGTTTATTTAGCAAAAGGTAGCTTCCTAACTCTAATCCCAGATCAGTACTACGATCCTGTAACATTTCTCGATACGTTATACCCGTAAGGTCGTTAGTCAGGGAACCCGTAAAATATAAGCATCTTCAAATAATTTTGAGAATTTTTCTGAGATTCTGATTGAGCGCGGCATTAAAGAAATTAGAAATTTCAATTCTATGAAAGATATTATCTGTGCAATGTCGTCTGTTGCGCACATCTTCGAAACGATTACTGAATCCACCTTCATCATCCAGCTGTCGTTATTAACTCTTCCATGAATTCTGTTTTAACATTTTATTGAGTGGTGATGATTTTGAGCATTGAAGTACCGTGGTACGAAGTAGTCTATAGCGACAGCTCTGTATTTTGATCAAAATTTAACTGTATTTATGACTAAAGTGTATGTAAGAAATATCCTTTTTTTCTTACAATTCTGTTTTTCGAGCATACCTACATATATTGTATAAATAGGAGAACGTCATTGCTGTATAAAAACTTGGGTTTCCATCTTGCAAATGTGAGATAGAAGTAAAGCTCCAGTAACAAAGAAATTACAAAATTTTTCTGATTGCAAGCAGAAACAATCATTTTCGACATTGTTTACATTATCTACATTGTCGACGTCATTTTATTAATATTCTACATACATTCTCTACACACGTAGAATATTAATTATATACGCAGTGTATAAAATACGGCACAACACTGATAGTCGGACACTCTAGCAAATATATACTAAATAATACACGTTAAACAGACACATCCAGTCATTTTTAAAAAAACTTGATAATATTTATTTCCCACCAGGCTAAGCGAGAGGCCAACATAATGTGTGGGTCACAAGTTGTTCTAAGCGAAAACGACCTTGGATATAAATAACAAAAATCAATTTAGATTGTACAATACATCAAAAAAAAAACATTACATCATACTTTAGGCTTCGAGTATTTGTATTCAATTTTGAAAGATTCGTGATCAATAAAATTTGTTAAAACAGAATAACATAAAAATATTTGTCTACATCCACTTGATATAAATCAAATCAACGGAAGCTTTCTGGTACATAGAACCGTATATAAATAATCTGAACAACCCATCATGTACCGATAAACTTGAAACTAATTAAAATCTTTACAAAATGCTTACGTATGCCCATGTTCGTAAAATGTCAACAAATCTATCAAACGAAATACTCGAGTAAAACATGATCATAAAAAAATTAAAAAAAATATGATCGATCAGTTTCCATTAAAATCAATCAAAAAATGTATGTTTGTTCTCATTTAATATTCATAGAATTAAATACCAACAACAATAAAAATTAAGCAAAATCAACATCCTATATCGAAACACCCAGTCACTAATTCTCGATCATAAAAGTGTATTATACAATCTTCTGTATTGATGATCGCGTTTTTTCTGTTCCTGTTAAAAATTTGTTTTTTTATGTTCAATCCGCCCTTTAATTTTAATTTAAGTCGATCGATCGATCGATATAGATTTTTAATTTTTATTATATTTTTTGTCTCGCATATGATTGAGAGATCAATTTAAATTTGATGATCGTTCAAAATAAAATAAAACAAAAATGTAAATTTAGTACATTTTATGACATGGGCCCCGAAATGCGATCGTATAAATGTTTTTTTTGTGTGTTACTTTTTAATGTCATTATTTTAAGAAATAAAAGATCGTATTACGATCGCACGTTATTTTAGATTACGATCGTTATGTATATGTATATGTTTATAAAAAAAGGACGATTTGAATTAATTTTTGATGAGTTCATAAAATTAATAATTCATTAGTAATTCTTTTGTTCGAAATATATTTTACTAAATTTTAAATTAAAAGCAATCCAGTGTATGTCTAATGTATCATTACAGTTTTTATGTTTTATTAGATGACGTTAGCAGATTTTCTGCCGGTTTTATACTTAGGCATGTTAGAAATGATCTTCCCAACAACAGTAATATTATAAACTCTCGTATACTGGTGATCTGGTTATAATGCTATAAATTTCATTTAATTGATTTATCGCGTTTTATTTTATTTATTTATTTTGACCCGCATAGTCTTGAGTTGTATTCTTGGTCTTGGTATTAATTTCGATGAAGATTTTTGTTGTTTTTTTTACTTTATCTCTGGACATATTATTATTGTTATTTTTAGAAGCAGACGATGAATTGACTAGAAAAATAAAAATTGGATTTGTTCAATCTATTTATTGAAATTATGTTTATTCTCCAGAAAATAAGCATATCATTTTTAAGATAAAGGGTGACCATGTAACTTTGCGGTTGTAATACATCACTAAGAATACTTATCAATTTTTTTTAAATCTTTGTAAACTGTTCTGAGGCCGTAGCTAGTACTCCCAACTCTCTGGCGATTCATTTTTCGTAATCGTCGAAATCGTAATCATCGATTTCCCCACAAGTATATAGTACTTGGCATGAAAGATGAGTCAGCCCATGATTTCTTGCACTCCAACAGGAGATGGTATTTGTGTTTCTTTTCATCGCAGATTGTAATCTGTTGGTGAAATTTTCTTGAATTCCACTTTTATCGGGATTCGAACCCTTTATTTCGCGATCCAGACGTCAAGTTAAATTATTGTGACGTTTGGTCGGTTATTTCACTATTTATGACCGTTGTTTAAATTACAAATATCTGGCATGTGTACGTTGCAACAATTGCAATGGTAAATTGCTTGCATTTCTCTGTCTTGATGATAATAAGCGCCGTTGTCAATTCCAGTATTTTTTTGATGACTATCGTCATCGTTTACAATTGCTTGCGTTATTTTCATATTCCTCTCGTCATGGAATGCCATTCTAAAATACAATTCACAAGCAGTGACGGAGCAATACTTGATCCGGCAATTCTAACTAAGTTCGAACCCACGCCTATTCGATTGAGATGATAAATCTTGGTGGTGTACATCTTAACCACTCAAGTACCAAGTGTTTTATTTGTTTAGAGTAGAATTCGTAACACTATAACCCTCACAACTTTTGGTTCACCTCCCAGGTTTTTTATGTCAAATTAAAAAGGACAAAGAGGATTTTTAAATTCTGATCGGCATATGGCGACCATCCCCGATGAAGTACTTAACTAGGCGCCTGTTAATTTTAAACCATATTTCAGATGTCAAATTTTTAATAGATACTAGGGCCGATCTGCCGGTATAGTTCTGTTGAATTTATGTAAAATTCCGCAAGCAATCACAAGGTCAAAGTTATTTGCTACAAATGGAACATCAACAATTTTGACACACGGAACGAATATTTTGGATGTTGATTTTGGACTGAGACGAAATAAAAAATGGGAATTCATTATTGCAGACTTTTCATTGAATATTAGTGGTGCTGATTTTCTCAAAATAATGCAAACACAGACAGCTTAATCCGGTATCTCTTTATGTGATTGCAGGATTGGATAAGTCACAAATGAATTATCAACATCAAAATTTACTTACCGTAATACTCTGAATACTAAACTAGTTAAACATCAAATTACTCATGAAACTTCAGAACCTCCTGTTTCTTGTAAAACTAGACCTTTGGCACGGCATAAAATGAATATTGCAAAAAAGGAATTCGAAAATGTTATGACACTTGGTATTTGTCAACCAAGTAACAGTGATCGCTACCCGATTCCACACCTTCAATACTTCTCGTATATCAATTTAACGGATGTTCAGTTTTCTCAACATTGAATTTGATATTCCTAAAACAGCAATTTAAGCTCCCTTTGGTCTCAGGAATGCAACTCAAACTTTTCAAAGATTTATGCATTCCAAATGACATTTTTAAAGCTTCTAAAATATCCGAAAAGCTATCAGAATAAAACGTTTTCTGATAGCTCTTCTTTACCATCAATCCTGATGTGTATTTGCTTCGCACGAGATTAAATTTCTTGGACACACTGTTAATACTAAACTAATTTTACCGAATTGAGAGTTGAAATAATAAAAATTTTGAAAGTCCATTAACAGTTAATCATCTCAAGCGACTTTTGGGTAAGTTTAATTTTGATAGACGCTCCATCCGAAATGCAGCAGGTGACCAAAAATTACACAACGATTTTTAGACAAATCCGAAGCCTTCAATAATCGCGAGCAGAAGTTATCTGAATTAACTTTTCTTGCACATCCATCCTCTACTGCAAAGTTAGCAATTATAGTCGACACATTAGAATCGGCAATTGGGCATGGAGGTTCAACAGTATATAGATGGTGAATGGCAACAACATAGTTTTTTTTATCGGTTCGCAATGATACGCAATGTAGATATTATAGTGCGTATATCAGAGGGTTGCTAGCCGCCTATTCTGGTATCGCTCTGGCATCAAGCACTATAAATATACAATATTTTAGAAGGTCTTAAGGTTACCTGTTTACGAACCTTAAGAAGGTCTTAAGGTTTCTTATCAATAAAAGCCATCATTACGTCAATTTCGTCAGGTAGATTTTATCGATCAATTCACTACCGACATGCAACATATCTCGAGCTTTACGAAAGTAGTTGCAGATACCTTCTCACGCATAAATCTAATTTCTATTGCTGATATAGGTTAAGCTCAAAATGATGATTCACAAACCAAAGATGCGGAGTTCTGCGAGTTATTTCGAGAAAAAACGTCTGTAGAATTTATATAAATTCACTGGTTTAGACTTCAATGACCATTCATACCAATTTAATTTCGAAAAAATCTCAATTCGTCACCACAATACTTTGTAGAAATTCATTTAAAGACATCAAAGGCCAGTTACTAGTTTCTGACAACAAGCAGATTTTGTAAAAGTAAGTGATCGATATACAAGATGGACTGAGGCGGTTCCTGTAATGGATATTACTGCAGCCATTGTTGCATTTACTGTATTGTATTCCGCATGAATTTCCCGCTTCGGGGTACCAAACGTCATAGTTACATAAGGCACAGCAGCCAGGCATTCAAATGTCAAAAATTTGACGGCTCCTCTTCTAGCTCCTACGCCTAGAACTACATACGTTATAGTTATTTGCTAAAGAAATAAACGGGAAGTTAACTGTGAGGCTAAAACCTTGCTTTATGGAGAATATTGATAACATGGAATCGGTTCCTACCGTTACACTGCATGATAACATTGACAAATTCGAAATTTTAATACGTATTCTCCTCGTACAACGAAGTTTGAAAATTAAAACATCGCTTCCTTTTGTATAATAACAGCTTTTGGATTACTATAATCATAGAGTTTGCCCTTCCCTTTCGAAGAATTATTTTAAATTATTTTCATGCATATTTCCGAATTCATTGGGTGCGGCGAATTGTGGCGTAAAAATAATTCAAAAGACATTCTAAAAAGAGTTGGAGAAAATTTGTTAAAAAATAATGGTTGCTCGAAAAGTGTAAATCTAGTGGGACGCACTACCCACCAAAACCTCTCCCAAGAATCATGCCTCCATCCGGTAAGCCATTTGGTCCGTCGAGTCCTTTGACTTATTGGTCGTGCACTGATCAGTTGTTTCTGGTCTTGGTAGTTTATTGAACGCTTTACGATTTTCTGTATTCCCGCTCTCTGTTCTTCTCGGCAGTCTCCTTGTTTTTTTGCTTAAGATTCAGACTGTTTCGCGAAAACGATCTTTTCATCATTGCGTACATTCTCGAATGTAGTAACCTAGCTCACCGCTTCTCAAACACCTTTCCTGACTTTTGATGTCATCAGGATCAATAATCAACAGTTATAATTTTCCGTGACTTTCCTATTTATTAATTTATTTGCGAGATATTCTCCAGCTTGCGCAACTTTACTGTGTTCAGCGGCTAAACTTGCTCTAGCAGCCTCAAATTTTACCTCTAGTATTGAATCGTGTTCGTGTCACTACTAGCCCGTTGAATACATCCACAGGTGCATTACCGTAAGATGTTCGCGCCAAGTTAGTTATTTATCTTTTTCTTGGTCTTGCAGGCTCCCCACGCGTAGTTATCGCTTGCTTTAGAGTTGTATCTTGTGTAGTTCTCTGACTGCGACTGCCCATATCTTAGGTCTATGTTAGTCATGACCTGTTCATCGCTCCTGTCTATTGCGGATACAATTTTCAAGACATCTTCTACTTTCTCTCAAGGAGACAAAATTAATACAGCGAGCTGCTCTTCTGCTTGGGCCTGCACTCTCAAATTTAATAATAGGTTCTCACTATCGAAAGCCCAGGGCTTTAAATTTCTTTTGAGCTTCTGATAATAGGCTCTATTGAAAATGTTTTAGTTAGGCTATTTGCAATAGTTAGAGAGGTCTGTGTTTTAAAGCGTGCCTCCACTTGCCTAATTTTATTTTCAAACTACAGCCTCAAGGCTAATTTGTATCCTCTTAAAGTGCTTCTTTAATTTTAAGATATTAGGTATGGATTTGGTCTAGTTGTTCATTCGACACGCTCTGCTGTTTATACAGATCAGCAAGCTGACCATCTTGCTCCAATCGTGTTGTGGCAAATGGGCTTTTTGTTCCTAACGTAGTTCAGCAAATAGAGCACCTTGCTCCGCTCGTATTACTACCAATTGCGCACTTTGCTGCTTGGATCCGGCATCCAATTTAGCGTCCATTGCCTTCAGTTGAAGCCCAATATTGGCTTTAGATGCCATATGAAAAACTAGCCAACGGTAAAGTGTAGTTACAACGGTTGCGATAAATATGACCCTAATGCTGTACCAACACTTGTAATATAATCCAATGAAACTGGTACTGGGATTTTTTTTACAAATTAATTAGAAATTTGTTACACAGTTAGAAAATTGTTTACAGGATACTGGAATTTTAACAAATTAATTACAACATATCGCCATAGTTCAACCCCCATAAAACTACCCATAACGGGTACAATTCTACTAAACCATATTTTTCGTTACAACATGCTTATCGCATTTCTAGTAATTTTTGTTGTATCGTACTGCGTGTGGTAGAGTAATTTTTTACAAATCAATTACAACATATTGGTATAGCTCAACTCCCAAAAAATTACCCCTAAGGGGTCCAAAACCATGTTTTTCGTCACACAACGCCTTCTGTGTTTCTGTGAATTTTTGTTGTATAGTGCTGGGGTTGGTACTGGAAATTTTACAAATTAATTACAATAAAAAAGCATAATTAAACCCCTAGAAAACTACCCCGAACGCGAGCAACTGTTTAAAAACATTGTATCGTACTGAGGGTGAAACTAGAAGTTTTTACAAAATAAATTATAATTTAGTGGAATAGTTCAATTGCCAAAATCTGCCCCTAAAATGTGATGCTCTTTAAAACAGTATTTCTCTATGAAGGTCATACCTCTTAAATTTATCACAACAGCCCACACCCATAAAAGTTGATCATATATATCGAGCTTTCTTCCTATCTAAGAAATAGGTACCGCTGAGTGTATTAACAGCCCACATCCACGAAAATCGATCATAATTGAAATTTCAGCATTAAAATATCTTCCTATGCAAGAAATAGGTATGACTGAATTTATTGCAACAGCCCACACCCAGTACTGAAGTTCGGTTCATTATGATCGATTTTTGTGTGTATGGGCTGTTCTAATAAATTCAGCGGTACCTATTTCATGGATAGGAAGAAAGCTCGATACATGTGATCAACTTTTGTGGGTGTGGGCTGTTGTAATAAATTCAGGGATACCTAGTTCTTGCATAGGAAAGCGAATTCGATATATGACGATTGATTTTTATGGAGGTGGGCTATTGTAATAATTTCAGCGGTGCCTATTTCCCGCTTAGGAAGGAAGCTCGATACATCTGATCAACTTTTGTGGGTGTGAGCTGTGAAAATAAATTCAGCGGTAATTATTTTTTGCAAAATTAGATAAATTTAAGCACTATGATCGATTTTTATGGATGTGGCTGTTGTGATAAATTTAAGAGGTAGGACCTTTACAGAGAAATATTGTTTTAAAGAGCTTCAGATTTTAGGAGCAGATTTTGGCAACTGAACTATTCCACTATATTGTAATTTATTTTGTTAAAACTTCTAGTTTCACCCTCAGTACGATGCAATGATTTTAAACAGTTGCTCCCATTTGGGGTAGTTTTCTAGGGGTTTATTTATGCCATTTTGTTGTAACTAATTTGTAAAAAAAATCTAATAGCATCCCCAGCACTATACAACAAAAATTCACAGAAATTAAGAAAGCGTGGTGTGACGAAAAATATGGTTTTTAAAAATTGCACACCTTAGGGGTAATGTTTTGGGGGGTTGAGCTATTCCATTATGTTTTAATTGATTTGTAAAAAATTACAGTACCACCCCCAACGATACAACAGCTAGAGGTAGTTTTTGGGGGTTTAACTATGGCAATATGTCGCAATTAATTTGTAAAACATGCCAGTACCACCCCCAGCACGATACAATAAATATTAACAAAAATACGAAAAGCGTGGTGTAGCTTTTTCGAATGCGCTCTCACACATGAATTGCAGGATAACAGGACCTGAAAAAATTGTCTAACTATGTAACAAATTTGTCAAAAATTCAAGTACCATTTTCATTGGATTATGCTACAAGTGCTGGTGCAGCATTAGGGTCATGCGATAAATTTTAATAAACAATTTGCAAAAACCGAAAATTAAGCGCTATCTGTAGCCATTATGGAGGCCGGTGTGAAGTATTTAACATTTATCTTATTGTGTAACTACACAAACTAAATTAACAAATAACAAAAGTGTTGTTACACAATAAGATAAAAAGTGCACTTACTACACAAAAAATATGGCAGGGTTGAATTTTCAATTTTTCTCTTTAAAACCCGATTTTTACAAGAAAATGAAAACGATTATACAAATAACTCTAAAAATAATGGATTTTTATTCATTGAACATGAATGAACTACCCCGGTCTCGTATATATTTAATGGCCATTTACACGTGATGCTAGAGATATCTACTAAAATCTACATTTTAGATGCTTTAATACATAATTCTAGAGATGTCATTTTGGGAATACTTTTGACAATTTTTAGGGATATGCGGTATATTGACGCAACCCTCGGGGAATTTTAAATTAAAGGCGGTATAACCAGATTTGCGTAGACATCTCTAGAATTATGTATCAGCGCATCGAAAATGTAGATTTGAGTAGATATCCCTAGCATCACGTGTAAATGGCCATCTGTTCAATCTAAAAGAAAACGTAGCCCGAGATCTGCTCAGTTTGCTGGCAGGAGCAAAGTGACACGGATTGAACTAGGTGTTAACCAAATACCGCTTAACAAACAATTCTCCAGTTTAGAGGTCGGTGACCTCAATCCAGCACCGAAATCGAAACCTCAGAAACCGCCTCCAATTTATTTAAGAGAAGCATCTAACAATGAACTGGTTAATAAAATCGCATCATTAACAGACTCTAAATTTTATATTGCCCCGCTCAAAAGGGGTAATAAAGGGTGATTTTTTTGTGGTTAGGATTTTCATGCATTAGTATTTGACAGATCACGCGGGATTTCAGACAAGGTGTCAAAGAGAAAGATGCTCAGTATGCTTTGACATTTCATAATGAATAGACTTACTAACGAGCAACGCTTGCAAATAATTGAATTATATTACAAAAATCAGTGTTCGGTTCGAAAAGTGTTTCGCGATTTACGTCCGATTTATGGTCTACATAATCGACCAAGTGAGCAAACAATTAATGCGATTGTGACCAAGTTTCGCACTCAGTTTACTTTATTGGACATTAAACCAACCACACGAATGCGTACAGTGCGTACAGAAGAGAATATTGCGTGTGTTTCTGAGAGTGTTGCTGAAGACCGTGAAATGTCGATTCGTCGCCGTTCGCAGCAATTGGGTTTGTGTTATTCGACGACATGGAAGATTTTACGCAAAGATCTTGGTGTAAAACCGTATAAAATACAGCTCCTGCAAGAACTGAAGCCGAACGATCTGCCACAACGTCGAATTTTCAGTGAATGGGCCCTAGAAAAGTTGGCAGAAAATCCGCTTTTTTATCGACAAATTTTGTTCAGCGATGAGGCTCATTTCTGGTTGAATGGCTACGTAAATAAGCAAAATTGCCGCATTTGGAGTGAAGAGCAACCAGAAGCCGTTCAAGAACTGCCCATGCATCCCGAAAAATGCACTGTTTGGGGTGGTTTGTACGCTGGTGGAATCATTGGACCGTATTTTTTCAAAGATGCTGTTGGACGCAACGTTACGGTGAATGGCGATCGCTATCGTTCGATGCTAACAAACTTTTTGTTGCCAAAAATGGAAGAACTGAACTTAGTTGACATGTGGTTTCAACAAGATGGCGCTACATGCCACACAGCTCGCGATTCTATGGCCATTTTGAGGGAAAACTTCGGAGAACAATTCATCTCAAGAAATGGCCCGGTAAGTTGGGCACCAAGATCATGCGATTTGACGCCTTTAGACTATTTTTTGTGGGGCTACGTCAAGTCTAAAGTCTACAGAAATAAGCCAGCAACTATTCCAGTTTTGGAAGACAACATTTCCGAAGAAATTCGGGCTATTCCGGCCGAAATGCTCGAAAAAGTTGCCCAAAATTGGACTTTCCGAATGGACCACCTAAGACGCAGCCGCGGTCTACATTTAAATGAAATTATCTTCAAAAAGTAAATGTCATGGACCAATCTAACGTTTCAAATAAAGAACCGATGAGATTTTGCAAATTTTATGCGTTTTTTTTAAAAAAAAAGTTCTCAAGCTCTTAAAAAATCACCCGTTATAAATGAAACAAAGATTCAAACCTTCGAAATCGATGGCTTCAGAGCCCTAGTCAAACATTTTGACGAAGTTGGTAAAAAATATTACACATACCAGCTAAAAAGTCAAAAAGGGCTCACTGTTGTGCTAAAAGGAATTGAAAGCTGCGTAGATGTTAGCGACATACAAGCTGCACTTGCTGCGGAAGGCTTCCATGTCAAATCTATTGGTAATATAGTAAACCGTGAGAAGGTACCCCAACCACCGTTTGGAACTACAGCCAGAGGAAGAAAATGCAAAAGGAGTTCACAAGATTTACAACCTAAAATCTTTGCTACATCGCAAAATAGTAATTGAAGAACCTAGGAAGAGGTCAGGACCAGTTCAATGCATAAAGTGCCAAGAATACGGACACACGAAAGCATACTGCACCTTAAATGATGTTTGTGTTATTTGTGGTGAACTTCACGACTCCAAACAGTGTGACAAATTTCGCAATGACCCATCTGTGAAACGTTGCAGTAACTGCGGTGAAAATCATACTGCAAATTACAGGGGATGTGCAGTGTATCTGGATTTAAAACGGAAAATAAACCCTAAGATGAGAGCTGAGCAACGAATGCTCAATAAGCAAATTAATCAGAGGGCCATGTTACCAAAAAATACAATAGTCACCAAACCTGCGAGTGCAAACACACAAAATGATAACTTGGAGACGTTTGACAGCAGTTTTGCACGGCCAGGTGTTTCTTATGCAAACATCCTAAAAGGTAACAAACCGAAAGCCAAAGTTCGCTTTAATGAAGAGGACCTAAATATTCATACCACGCTAAATAAAATAACCGAGACCATCCAAAGTTTCATGACGATGATGGAAAGGCAAATGAGCATGATGATGCAAAATATGAATACGCTTATGCAAATAATAGTTAAAAATCAAAAATGACAGTTCTAAAAATAGCTGTTTGGAATGCGAACGGGCTTCCGCAACATAAAGCTGAGGTACACACCTTTCTTATCGAACAAAATATAGACATCATGTTAATAACTGAAACACACTTCACCAAACACATTTTTTTTAATATTACCGGCTATTCCGTTTATGACACCAAACATCCGAATGGAAAAGCACACGGCGGCACCGCAGTCTTGATAAAAAGAAGGTTAAAGCACTACGAGCTCCAGAAATATGCTAAAGATCACATCCAAGCTACAACTATTTGTTTGGACGAATGGTCTGGGAAATTTTTATTATCGGCTGTTTACTGTCCACCGAAACATGCAATTAAAAAACAGCAATTTATCGACAACTTTAATCAATTGGGAATCAAATTTCTAGCAGGAGGTGATTACAACGCTAAACATGTGCGATGGGGTTCGAGGTTGACGTCACCCAAGGGCAAGCAACTCTGCGAAGCAATAAACGAGAAAAACCTAGATTATTTATCATCTGGACATCCCACTTATTGGCCTACCGATAGAAAGAAAATTCCTGATTTAATAGATTTCTGTGTAATATGAGGAATAGCACGCACCAATGCTCAAGTCGTTGACTGTTATGGTTTATCATCAGATCACTCACCAATAATCGTAACACTAAATACGCAAGCAATTAAAACTGAACCACCCCAACGTTTAACAAACAAACTAACGAAATGGGTTCTGTATAGAAACATAGTAGACGTAAATTGGCATCTAGATGTCCCACTGCAAACACCAGAAGATATCGATGCCGCGATAGAAAACTTAAGACAAATAATGGAAATGGCTGCAAAAAAAGCTACTCCGGAGTACAAAAATTCGGAAAAAATAGTAAGCTTTCAAGTAACATTCAAAACTTATTGGCAGATAAGCGGGCGACTCGGCGGCTATGGCAGCTGCACCAAACTCCTTTTCATAAATGGAAATTAAATAGAGCTATTAAAGCTCTAGGAGAAGCAATACGGGAAGAACACAATCTTGGAATGCAGAACTACCTAAGTGGGCTCACAGCAACAGAGAAAACAGATTACTCACTCTGGAAGGCAGCAAGAAATTTAAAACGGCCAGAGCTATCGAACCCACCGGTAAGGAAACCAGATGGTCACTGGGCCAGAAGTGATTTAGAAAAGGCTATCGCTTTCTCTAACCATCTACAACAAGTGTTCACTCCAAACGAAAAAAATAATGACTGCGTACTACCACAGTTTACGAGGGACGAGTCGAACCAAATCTAGTAAAATTTAAATGGTAATGCGTCAAAACGGTTATCAAAAACAGGATAAATCCTAAGAAAGCTCCAGGCCATGATCTAATAACTGGAAAAATGATCAAAGAATTACCCGATAGATGCATAAAATATATAACATATATTTTTAATGCGATTATGAGATGTGGATACTTTCCCCAAAAATAGAAAATATCTCAAATTATCATGATTCCTAAGCCAGGAAAAGACGAAACCCAAGTCTCGTCGTACAGGCCAATAAGTCTACTTCCGATAATTTCAAAGCTCTTTGAAAAGATGCTACTACAAGAACTAATACCTATATTAACTGTTATACCAGATCACCAATTTGGATATAGAAAGCAGCATGGAACAATAGAACAGGTGCACAGAATTGTAAACACAATTAAGCTCTCCTCAGAAGAAACGAAATATTGCTCGGCAGTTTTCTTGGATATTGCGCAAGCTTTCGACAAAGTATGGCATGAAGGATTAAATTACAAAATTAAAACTCTTCTGCCTAGACAATTTCATGCAATTCTTGAAAACTACTTAGTCCAAAGGATGTTCCAGGTGAAACAAAGTACGGCCACTACTGATTTAACCGAGATAAAGGCAGGAGTACCGCAAGGTAGTGTATTGGGACCTGTGCTATACTTGTTGTTCACAGCTGACTTACCAATAACTGAAAACATAATCACTTCAACTTTTGCTGATGACACAGCTATATTGTTTTCACACAAAAATCCTCAAACAGCATCGAGAGAATTACAAGAACATCTGCACAAAATAGAAGATTGGTTAAAAACTTGGCGGATAAGGACGAATGAATGTAAATCAACACATGTAACATTCACCCTGAATAAACGCACATGTCCGGCAGTAAAATTAAACAATATCACAATTCCTCAACAAACAAACGTCAAATATCTCGGTCTTCATCTCGATAGAAGATTGACATGGAAAAAGCACATTGAAACAAAACGTAATCAACTAAAAATAAAATTTTCTAAAATGTACTGGTTGATCGGAAGAAAATCGAAACTCTCTCTAGACTGCAAGGTTCTACTATACAAACCCCAACTATGGGGCTCAACTAGTGCCTCAAATATAGATATTGTACAAAGAACGCAAGCAAAGATACTTCATAGCATTACAAATGCGCCCTGGTATATTTGCAACAGCAACATCCATAGAGACCTAGGAATTAAAACGGTTAAAGAGACAATAAAATCATGCAGTCTAAAATACCATCTGAAACTGGAATCACACCATAACGAATTAGCTAGAGAACTACTAAGGCAACCGAAATACAAACACTTCGCAGAGCAGATCCTCTAGATTTAATCAACTGAAATATTTAATAATTACACGCATGTTGACCTAACACACTTAAATTAAGTAATTAATAATAATTTAAAAATAATAATGCATACTAATATTAAGTACTAATATAGGTTAAGGCTTAAGTAAAAAAAAAAAATATAGTTTTTAAGAATTTCACACTTATTTTTATAACATCCACAAGACTGAACGTTTTCATAATTTTATTTTGTTGCAAATTCAATATAAAATTCCCCGAGGGTCGCATCGATATACCGCATATCAATAAAAATTATCAAAAGTATCCCCAAAATGCCGGTATAACCAAATTTGCGTAAGCATCTCTAGAATTAGGTATTAACGCATCGAAAATGTAGATTTGAGTAGATATCCCTAGCATCACGTGTAAATGGCCATCAAACTTTTGTTATTTGTTTATTTAATTTGTGTAGCTACACTTTTGATAAATGTTAAGTACTTCACACCGGTATTAAGAAGATGACACCTTTTGAAAGTAGGATCTGTCAACAATAACTCAATGAAATGTTAAAGTCAGTAGAAATCAATGCACTTCAAAACGATGTACTTCACAATAACTTTATTATAAAGAGTGTCTCTTGCAATAAGAACCGTTATGATTCTGTAACAGCATAATATATTAAAAAAATTACAAAACCATAACAATTTTCTACCAGCATAATTCTATTTAAACGTTCTATCCTCTACACATATAATCACATGTACTCAAACATCCGATTCAACCTTTTGAAAGTTAAATGGTAAATTCCAAAAAGACGAACAAAATAGAAAAAAAAACGAAACTATCATCTCATTAAAATGACATAAAGATCAAAATCGATAATAGAAATAAAAGAAGAAACTCTTAGTGTAAGGGTCTTGTATGTACAGAACCATGGAACGGTAATCATAAAATAAAATTTAAAAACAGAAAGTTAGCGCAGAGAGATACTCAAAAGAAGAAAAACATGATCGCGATCGTGATTTTTATATCAATTTCTCCTTACAGCATTCAATCGTGATTTTAATATTTGATCAAATACAACAAATATTTCCAAATCATTCAAAGTCAAAGTGAAGGAAAGTCGAAGAGTTTTTCATTTTAAGTTTTATAATTTTAGTATTTTTGAATACGAGTTTAAGGGATGAGCTGAATACATAAAGAAGCACATACAATGCAATCCATTGATTTTTCCTTAAAAACAAAAAATTTCTTGTACTCGTATATTCCTCTATAAGCGAAACGGAATTTTATGTTACATTGAAAGTACACAACATACAAGAAGCATCATATAACATCATTCTGTGTCTAATTAAAAATTCTACTCTCGTTCACTATACATTTTGACTTGAATCTCTTCTTGTCTTGTATTTAATTTTTTTTATTCTGTTATGTATAAATCGTGAGTCGTGTGTCTTCCAAGATCTTCTTCTTTTTAAGACATTTTTCCGTCTTGTACATCATTTTTCGGTTGTAACTGTTGTTGTTGTTATTCTCTTTGAAAATTTTATTTCATAGCACTTTGTGTATCAGCCGGCTACATATACTCGTGCATCATGGCACAGAAGAAGGAAAAATCTAAACTAAACGATTGAATCGAATTTGGCTCGATATAATAACGTTGGACGAATCAAAAAATAATTCGATCAAATTCAATGATAACAAAAAATATATTTTAAAGATGATAACAAGACATTGAAATCTTACAAAAAAAAAAAAATGTACACAAGACAGAGAAAAATCAAAATCAAGTAAAACGATAAAATTTAATTTCAATCTTTCTACTTGTAGTTGTTATTTTGTTATGCGATGATATCTTGCGACGAGAGAAAAACCAAAAACTGAAAAATAAGATAAATCCTTTAAGATAACAACCGTCTTATATACACATATACAGAACGAAAGAGTTATATTTTCAATAGGTCTCCAATGTTGGAAGATTGGTGGATGGCCTTCAGCATAACTTTTTTTTTGTATTCATTCATTTTACTTATCATCTGGATCATTTTTTATTGTGATCGGCGTTGTTGGTTTGTTTTATATATTTAAAAGAATTTTTATGTCAGCTAAATAGTACGTTATAAGAAGGAGCGACGAAAAACGTGAAACCAGTGTTTAACTTGGTGGATTGGAATGGAAACTAATATTTATTTTATGGGCAAATATGTCAATTGAAATTACGGACAGGTACAATTATATTGAAACATGGAATTATCGCGTGAACATTTTCGTGTGATGATTTTTTACGTCGAAAGGGGCTATCTCAACAGCAGTGCTACGAATCACTTCAATCGACTTTTGGCGGCGAAGCACCATCCTTGGCTAGTCCTTGGCGTTCACTCGACGAGCCTCGTAAAGGTCGTCCAGAAAACATCGATGCAGTGACAAAACTGATTGAAGAGGATCGTCATGTGACTTATCGTGAAATCGAGGCATACCTAGGCATTAGTAACAGCAGCGTACGTACGATCTTACATGAACATTTAAAGGCGCGGAAGTTATGTGCATGTTGGATTCAACATTTGTTGACAGAGGCACAAAATAAGGTTCGTGTCGTTTGGTGCCGCCAAATGCTTGAAAAATTCGTTGGATGTACTTCCAAAAACGTCAACAACCTGACAGGTGACGAGCGTTTGTTTGTCCGAGGTTTTCAACAAATTGAGTGAAAACAGCTCAAAACGGCGAATAATTTTGCATCACAATAATGTGAGCTCACACACATCACATCAAACAAGCGAGTATTTGATCACCGTCATCCGCTTTACAACCCCGATTTGGCACCCAATGACTTCTTCCTGTTCCCAACAATCAAATATAAGATGCGTGGACAAAATTTTTTATCGCCTGATTGAAGCGATTGAAGCGTTCGAAAACCATGTTTTGGAGCTATCATCTTCGGACTGGCAAAAGTATTTCGATAAATGTTTTGAGCGTAAGCAAAAGTGTATAGATTTTAAAGGCGAATATTTTGAAAAGCGATAAGCAATTTTTGATGAAAAATTTTAAATTTTTATTACTTTTTCTTAAAACTTCTACGGCAGCCCCTCGATATCATACGCGAAAGAGGAGGGGCAGCAACTTCAGCAGCAAATTTAGAGCGAACGAAACATTTTGGTCGTTTTTGGCAAGTGAAATGATTTACATAATTCTACGGGAAACCAATCAGAAAGGTCCCAGAATTACGGACAGTTTTAACAATGAGTTGTCGGTAAAGTTTCCTGATCCGACTAAACGACCAATTAAAAAAATGCAGTCCATTTACCTCACCAGAATTTGAATCATTTTTGGGAATTTTAATTGAGGCAGAGGTCCTCAAATAAAAAAATGAGCATATATCAGAATTATGGAGGTTCGATTTTTCGCGTGTTGTTCGAGCATGAATGCCCCGTTTCGACAAAGAAAATACTTGTGCTGACCGTGTAAAAAGTGATAAGGCTGCTCGAATCAACCAAAAAACAAAGGTTTTTGGAATATTCACATTTCCATAATTCTCATATAAACTTACCTTTCAGGGATCAATCATTCTGCTTTGTCTGTGTGCTTGTATTTAGTTACTTTTAACTTTCAAATAATATGCTGGAATGCCATCTTAAATGCCCAGTTCTACTCATTTCGTGACAAAGATTATGGCCAGAACCTTACAGATCCTAGATTTGTCCACCAATGCAAAAAATCGTCCTTAAGGTGAATTATTACAACCAATTTCCACCACGTTTTTATGACTTTTTTGCACTTAGGCTGAATGACACCTAGTTTAACATTACTTGCAACAACGCAACAAAGGATACCGGCAACCATTAGCGATTTTTAAGAAACTGAATTCAAAACATTAATGATAAAAGCAATGTGATGAGCGACTGGTTTCCCGTTCCTTTGAAAAGTTTCTCACAGAACTCATCGTCTGAAACCAAGCATTTGGGAGAGGCCGTTATTCGGTTGGTTGTAATCTGTAAAAGGTGAGCCTCTGCAATTATCCAATGGTGTGAGGGAGAATGGGGAAGGAATTTATTAAGGGAGTCTTTGGTTCGTGGGTTAGATGCATAGATACAATGAAAGTAGACAAGGTAAATACATTTTTAGTGGGAATTTTCCTTACACGAGGGGAGGGGGAACGGGGAAGGGTGACAATTTATTAACTAAGTATGGAATAGAGGATAACCAAACTCCAACCGGTAGTGAATTTTTCAATGGGTGGAACTCAAAAGTGATAACATAATACCGCCACACGAGTCAACAGCTGAGTCAACACATTGAGTCCAAACGCTGGCATTTTATATAACGTAGGTAGGACAAAACAACGGCTACGCGAATCAAACCGACAACAAGTAGATAGCAAAAAGAACCCAAACTTTGTAGAGTTATAATCAACAAAAGCTTGTTTTTTGGGGGCAACCAGCCGGAATCCAAGTTGTTTCTTTGAGTCAATTTATTCAGCGCGATACATTTGGCGCCCAACGTGGGGTACATCCGGCATTTGCTTAATTATTGTTTTGAAGTGTAGATCGTTCTAGACCAAGTGACCGCGTGTTATAAAAATGGGGAAAAACAGTATGTTGGAACAGTGGTGATATTTATGATTTGAGATAACGGGAAGTTGTTTAACGGCTATCGTTATGCAAACGTATCGAAGCATTTCGCGAATTATTGTGTAATTGTCAAGTTCGTAGTACAAATAATTGATACAGATCGTTTTTTCTGGATAATTGGAGAAGGGATCCGTAGGTTTGGTTGGCGCTACATTGATGTAGCTTAGGCAATTTATTTACTATTTCATTTTTATAAGAGCACTGTATTGGCTTTTAATTTTGTTTGAGAAATTTTGAAAGTGATATTACGTTTTCGATTGAATAGTTTAATAATTGCTGTTTGGATTCCAAGTGTATCATTAAGATGGCGCGAGCAGAGAGCGAGCTTCAGTATGAATTTAGCGTAAGAAATATAATTTTACCAAAAGATTTCCGACGAAAAACGTAAATTCTACAGCAGAATCTGCAGGACGAGAGGGCGAGAGAGAGAGACAAACAACTAGACAGAACAGCCGCAAAATTGCTTATATTGGAAGATGATTTGATTTTTGCATTAAACGCATCACCCAGATAAGATGCGCCAAAATTGTAAGATACTTGCAAAATCGTACTTTTAAGGTTGTGTCATTATATGGATCGCGCATATTGCGAATTTGATGATGATTTAAGGACTAACACAATATACAATATGATGCGCGGAATCGTTAGTATACCATAGAGGATCCCGAGACAGCTTCATCATAAAATGGAGGAAGTCTCCAGACCATATGCGGGGGTCAGCTGTTTTTCAAGAAAATTCCCTATCTGTTCAGTCGGCCAAAAAAGGAAAAGCCGCTTCGATGGTAAGAATGGCTTTATTGAACGCCGATAATAAGGTTTACGACTATCAACATAAAACATTGGTTAGGGGAGAAGCAAACGACGAATCGGAACTCCAAGTTACTCATCATGTAAATGTCAGCAGCAAGGAGGTGAATTATACTAAACATAACAATCTCGTTACTTCCTTCTGTCTTTCGATGGCAAAGGTGGAACATCACTTACGAATTTTATTTCACAACTGTAGTTATATTAAAGAGCCGACGGTGTTTTCAGTAAGCAAAAATTTTATTCAATGTTCCGTCTTCGGTATCGTTTCCGTTCGCATCGTTCATAATTAATATACTCCACTATGTTAGCGATCGTCGAGATCGAGCAGCTCATGTATCAAATCTATTAGAACCTTCATATGGAATGCCTACAGACAAACCGAAACGATGGTATGATATAAATAACTTGGAATAACGAATGCTAAAAATTTCTGCTGGTTTCAAAAAATATCAGCAGAAAACATTCCTTTTTGTGATAGTGATGCCTCTAGTGGTGAATAGCAAAAATACATTTTTCTTCTGCAAATTTTCTGCTATCTTATACAGCATGAATAACGATCTAGCAACTGTGACAATAGGCAACGGTCAACCAAAAATCCTAGGTTTCGGGAAGAATGTTTCATCTAACGGCCTCGTCAGCGATGATTCTTATTCTGAAATTGCAATTTTGAGCGTAGATATTTTTCTGGTGTCGTTTAAGGACAAATCCGTAAGAATAAACAACGGGCCGACGACTTCCCGAAACATTTAAGCAGGGCTGGACTGAGACTGCGTTTTCCCGCAGTAAACAATCAAACTCAAACAGTAATTCGACCAAATCGCGCGAATCGGTGATTAAGTTGAAAGAAGATCCAAGACAATATATTGAAGTCGATGTTCTGCTCTACACGATAACCGCATTACTGAACTCAGGAGCAGATTGCACTATACTAGGTGGTGATTTTGTGTGTTCTATGGTAGGGAAATTATAACTCAAGGAAAGTTACAATCTGGTTCCACGGCGATCAAAACCGGACATCAAAATGCATTTGATAACCTACGTGTGGTTGATTTACCTTTTTCATTCAACAAACAAGTGCAACATTAGTCGCGCCGACGTTTCGTAGAGAACTTACACTCACTCGGAAGGAAAAATTTACTTGTGTCGAAATGATGCATGAGCAAATGAACAGCTTGAGTTTAGTGTAAACACCAGTGACACAACCAGAAACGTAAACTAGAGCCAGATACACATCACTTAACCTATGGGACCAGCTGGACAAAGATATTGACAAAATGGTTACTTTGAGAGTTATAGAGAAGGAGCGGCCAACATAGTGCTTCGTACGTACTTCGTAGTATGAGACGGCGTTTATCCTATTGAAGTCGAGGTTTGTTGCAGCATCGATAATAACAAATCCAGACTTTGCCGATCCATTCACTTTGGCTGCATCTGATATCGATTCGAGCGCGGTGCTGACACTGAATAGGGATAAGATGAAAAGATCATAGCTTTTATTAAACAAAAACCATCCTCCACGTATCGGATAGGGAATAATTAGCGCTAGTCCCGGTAATTGTAAAATTTTAACCCTACGTTGAAGAAGCGGCATTAAGAGTTTCCTTCCTCCTTATTCCATTATAGGGTCATCGAAAATTATTATTGACGTTTTATGGCTGAAGATGTTGAAGTATCTGTTAGGAAGTCTGAGAAATGCCAGGTATAGACAAATAGCGAAATCAGACATGTAAAATACCAATGGGAGCCGCAAAAGCACAAACGCGCCTTTTGGAAAATGGCCGCGGTAGATTATGTGTGCCATTTTCAAAGATCTAAACTGGGTGATCAAGATTTATTGGTGGTCACCGATAAATTTTACAAAATTTGTGACGTTGCGGCCGATGCGTCGTGCAGAGTCTCTCTTGGGAGTCTTCTTGAGAGTCAAATTGAAAGAAGACTCCAAAGCAACGTACTATAACGAATTCTGAATGTAGGATTCGTGAAAAAATCTCCGAATGGACAAAATAACGCCATCACTCAATTGCCAGGTAGAAAAATTAAACATCTGAGATCACTTAATTTTTAAAAGTAGCTGAAAGAATTCGAATTTTGAATCAATTCTAACGCATTACGTTACATATCACACCTACTTTTCAATATAACTTAAGGCCAATTATCTTCGGTGGATAAAACATAAAATTTAGCAATGAAGCATTCCAGTATAACGTTTTCCTTTATTAACAATCTCAGATCAGAACTTTAACTGTTGGTCTCATTTATGGTTTACCGGTATTCCCCAAAATATTCTATGAATTTGTTGAACTGTGCATGTTGCAGAGAATTGTTAAGAGACTTCTGATTTTTTCTGCTGAAGAAATTAAATATTTCACCGTTCACGTAGTTATTAGAGAAGCAAAGAACAAACAATATTTCTGCAGAAGTATCCTGTTAACTCCATCAGTTATGTACTTAAAATACATACCTGAAATTTACCTAGATAATTCTCTCAAACAATTTTATTTTCAAAATCACCTAACAAATCAATCCGTAATAGATTAGTGTGCCAACCCTGGATATAATAGCCATATTACCAGAACTAACTCGTTTTTGGATAATCCTATATTAGCGCAAATTCGGGACGGTGCTTCTTAACTATTAAAGCGCTGTTTAACAGAATTACTTTGCCAACCTAAGCATATATAGAGCCATCATATATTTAGCCACCTTGCAAAATTCATATTAGGTTTAGTTGTTGCTTATAAAACCAACTTCGTTCAAAATTTATGTGCGAATGCCGATATCATTAACAGATTACATGCCAGAATCTCAATTCCACCCTTAAAAACAAACAACAGCCAAATTCTGGAACGGAATCGCAATGTTCGAACTTAAAACCGCAATATCATCTGCAAAAAATATCGACAAACACGATACTGAGTTTGACACAATAAAGATAAAGAGTAAAAAACTCGTAAACTTGGGCCAATAACATAGGACAACCTTCTGGCTGTTTCTAAAAGCATTTAATTTTCATATAAAAAGTTTCTTCAGTAGATGTTTCAAATTTTATTACAACTCGAGTAAAGGAAGTTGATTTCAATACATTTAATTCGAAAACGTAAATTAAAAAAACTTGTGTTAAAGAAACATGCACGAAATATACTTAGGGTACATCCTAGATTCTGGGACTATCCAAGCGAATATAAATTTTCCGCCATAACTGTAAATAATTTATACCTACCTACACTACTTTATTTTCGCATACTATAGAAGAAAGCTGGAAAATTGTTGAAAATCAAATTTTCTTGTTCCTTAAATTCAGCAGCACAATGTGTTACAAAGTGTTATTTTCTTAAATATATTCTTGTGAATGTTGTTCAGAACGAAATCTCTCTAGCAGTTAATTAATTTATTTCGTCGCGTTTAATTTTCTGTTTTATATTTTTTGTCGATTTTTTTGTTGTTTAATTTTCCGTTTAATTAACAGAAAACATCTTGATTTCTATATACTTGATACTCTTGATGCTCTATAACGCGCGCACTGTATGTACATACAATTTGTTGTGTAATGAATCTCTTAACAAGTGTTTGATAAGCTAATTAGATTAAAAGCACTTGAAACCTATCTATCGTGAATTTCAATCTCAAACGCGATATTCTTCCATTTAGCTAGTTAAAAATGTTGTTTGAGCTTTTCATGTGATTATAATACGAGAGAATTATCAAGAAAAAATTGCAATTAAATAAAAAACTTATTTACGAAATTAATTTGCATATCATAAAATTTTACAGTAAAAAGTTTTTTTTTTATCGTGTTATGATGACACATATTATAGCGATTCTACGAAATAAATTTTTTTGCCAAATCACATAAAATTTAATTGTGGATACTGTAGCATTACTTTATGCGGTTAAACGACGCGGATCAAAGCGGGTACCACCATAAATTTTAAAAGTAGTTTCTAAACTTATAAAAAATGTATATTTTGGAATTCGGAGAATTGGGACGGGGAGGACCCAGATAACAAAGATAATAAACTCTGAAATATTTTATTAGATTGGGTTCGGCGAATTTTTTGTTTTATTGCCGTTTTATGAAATTCATTGCGGTGTACAAACAAATTTATCTCGAAGGAAACCATCAGTTGGCGCAATATACAAATATTCTAAACCGTTTCTGCGTGCATTACCAATCGCGTCTTATTTGAATCCAATAATCGGCAACATTATATTAGGTGGAATTAAAATGTCATACCTTAACTATATAGAGGGTGTCCTGGTTCGGGATTCTCATCTGCAAAGAGAAGATATCTTAGAAATAGTATTCGACCAACCAAACGGCACAGTGATTAAAGCTTTGGTGAAAGTGCATTTTCACCAACAGTCGGAGTGCAAAACTCAAGAGCCGACCAATATTTTATGTCAGTACTATATGATGGCATGGAGCTATGCAATGTTCAGACGATTCTACGAAAATCGGACCTATAACCGTACGTTCTCGAATTGGCTGGCAACCGCTTAAAAGCAAGGATGCGAAAAACGAACCGAGAAAGAGTTGGAAAAGCTTTGACCTCAGAACAGATAGCAAAGCTAAAAAAGCAGTATTTGTCAAATCAAAAAATGTAGAGATTATCTTACGATTACAAACGATTACAATCGCAGAGAATATAGCTGGCAAAACGGAGATTGAAGTGGCTTCAGATACTTGAGTTATGGTGAGAAAAAATGAAATATAAGACATCGATGGGTAATAAATTAGAAAAAAAATGTCAGTACCCAAGCTACTTTGAAACGTGAATTAGCGAACCAACATACCAACAGACTAAACATCTGCCATTTAACAGAGTTAACCCAGTTGTTGAAACAACTTCTTCAAAGTAATGCGGCTCGTTTATCATATCACTTTTAATCAACGATGCCAATTATGAAGAAACATGAGGTAACTTGAAGCCCAGCTATGATAAGAAACATACCACCGTATACGTATACAATAATCAAAACCTTTGTAAATCAGCCAATCATCCATCATAATTCATCGAAGTCTTTGAGAAACCTTACTGAAAAGTCCGATGAATTACTTCGGGGACTAAAAACGTTAGGTGTAGAATGCGAATATCGAGATACAAGGATATTACACTTGTAACTAAACAAGATGAATGATGAAACGAATCAGGCAATGTAGATTTGCTAACTGTGCTCAATTGTTTAAAATTTCTTCATCTAAGATGCTATACATTGGAAAGCTGAAATATTACCGCGAAATCATGCTGCGACAAGGGGCTGATGAACATACTTTAATAAGCCGCACCCGCAATACATAAATGTTTTATGTTTATAAAATCTAAATGTTTAAGAGCAGGTCATTCACTAAAAAACTTTCCTTCACCCATATCTCTGTTTCAAGTGCAAGCCAAAACATCGCACAATTCTATATGATGTAAACAACGATTTCGATCATTATAAGAGATAAGCGCAAATTTCCCGAATAGAGGCTTCCATTCAGAGTCTGCTAATCAAACCAAATCAGTAAACTCTATTGTAAAAACTAACAGCAAAACAAGGGCTGCAGGTGGCGACAAACGACAGCCGATATTGCCAACAATTATCAACAATTGATGTGTAGTGAAATAGTTATTATTAAGTTATTTTCAGTTTTTGGCTAATATCTCAAATACTTCCACTAGTAACCAACACTTTCGGTTGTATTTCTAATAGAATAGGTCATGCTGAGACTACGAGGAAAATTGGGGGAAAATTTGAGAAATAGAGTTTTCACTATAATTTTTTGATTTTCTGCGGCCATATTCGTTATTTTCAGCTTTTGGCCAATATCTCAAAAACTTCCACTAGTAACCAATACTTTCGGTTGTTTTCTAATAGCTTAGGTCATAATGGTAATTCAGGAAAATTTAAATATATTCCCCACGTTTTCCTCGAAGTCGCAGCACGACTTAATCTATTAGAAAAATAACCGAACGTATTCGTTACTAGTGGAGCTTTTTGAGATATTTTTGAGGCTAAGCTTAGTCCAGCATGAACAGATTCTAGAAGTTTTAGACCCCTGATCAATACTACTATCCAAATTTCACCGTCATTCTTTTAGAGTGGCGGGAAGTCGGAATATTGTTAAATTTCAAGATTTCATTTACCGAGTTCCTTTACTTCGGAGATCAACCAATTTGTTATTTTTAGGGTCACTTTTAATATTTTATTCCGCCGGGATGTTTTATTTAGTGAAAAAAGAGATACAAAATGAATAAAAATTTTCCAAAATTAATTCTCTCTTATACAGCATGTTAATTTGTGAGCTGAAGGTTCGGCGAGCAGAACCAGACGACAAGGTAAAATTAAATTATCATCCAGACACGATGCAAAACATTCTGTTACAGTAAATACTTTAATACTTGTTGAATTAACTAATTTCCTACCTTTTAAGGCAACAGCACTACAAAAATGTAATTTGGTGCAACTTAAAACAACTCGATCGACATGATTCTTGGCATTCTTGGCATTACTAAAGCGAAATTCCATTTGTTTGACACCTTCTTCGGATGAATTATTGCTGCGGCTATGTTGATAACAAACCGAATTCTACAATCTGTTGTTATCCTATTTGCATAAATTTGGAATATGTAAGTCAAGATTTAAAACAATTTTGGGAAGTGAAAGACATTTCAGCAAATCATGTTTCCAGCGATGAACGTGAATACCATATCTCTAGTGCATGGTTGAACTGCCTCTGCCGTAACAATCTAAGCAATTGGACGCCAGTATAAAGGCAGCGACAAGTCGAATGATCTCTATCTCGCTATATACGAGAACTTTTGGCACTTGACACGTATATGTTTTATTTACTGCACCGCAGTATTTAAAATCAGTGTGACATCCGGGGGCTCCGTAAATATAATTAGCGCTTACAGTATATATAGGGAAAATCTATCGACAAGAAGCAGTTCATTCGAAACATCAGAACTAGCAAATATTTGTATAGCGACACATATCAAGCAGCGAAAAGAAACATTTCAAACTTTACACCGTGACATACGGGTCACATGTCCCCAAAATTAGCAATCATCATCAAACTCGGCTTTTATGTAGACGATATCAGCTCGGGTTGTGAAGCCGCGTTCCAGAAGCTGTTACAATATTCCTGGAACTATAAACCACTTTATCACATTCTGGGTTCTCGCTATGTTAGTGGAGCTCAAACAGGTCTGCTTTGTTAATTAAAATGATGATGAAAAGTTTGGGGAGGAATTGCATCTTAGTCAAAGTGTGTTGTCTTGAAGTTTGATAGCATTATCCATAACTTTTCAAACAAGATTCAAGTGCAGATTAAATTTTCAGGAAATAAATTTAATTTTGTTAAGGCAATTGTTTTGAAGACGGCTTGAGCGTTACAAATAATTTGAAAAATGCAATCTAATAATTACAATTTCAAGGCAACAAAAATGGGTTTCTAAAGCTTAAAACAGTAATTAAAATATTTCATCTCGCAATGACGCAAAATGTTTATCCATGAAAATTATTCCAGTTCACGGGAGTCTTAATGGATATCAAAATCGAAGAACAAGGCAATACACGAAATATTTTATTGTTTTATGATCGACTCATAAACTCTACATAAATATTAGGTGTATGACTTAATTTTTACAGATTTTTTCTACGAGCTTAAAATTATATTTAAAATATAAATATTTCCACGGTATTACAAATGAGAATTGCAGATTTGGTGTTGTGGCAATATACGCTAGGAATGATTTGAATTGTAAACATATCAAGCTTGACTTTAACACTTTTGATGCTAGAGGCATTTCCTTTATGTTAGGGTCAAAACTAGTATGCGCCTTCTGCATCTACAGACTAAATTCCTTCAACATAATTGGAAATGTTGAAGGAATTTAGTCTGATTGCAGAATTCAATTTGTTTTTGGCTGACTTAACAAACTCTAATATAGTACTTAATGGCGACTTTAATATAGACTTTTTTCCAGTTAAGGGCCTTGATATTCTTGTGTCTGAACCTACCAGGATTTTTAAATCTTCAGCAACCTGTATCGATAACGTTTTCTATAGGTTTGATCTGGGGTATTTCTGAAGTCCCTCATGCAATGTTTTAGACTTGGGCATATCAGATCATTGTTTAATAGAAACTAGTTTCTTTTGTGCTCCCATTTCTAGACCAGTCGTAAGAAACTCTGTTGAGATGCAGACATGACTATTGCCAACTGCAAGAACTGCATAAGAGAATTGGCGCGATGTTTATTGCCAATCCAGTGGGTCACTTGCGTTTGAGTATTTTCTAAGTATTTTAAATGGTTATCTTAGTAGCTTCACAAAAACTACCTCTAACGCTGGAAAAACAGCTAAGTTTGCAAGGAAAAATCCTTCTCACAAAAGGCTTTGTAACTATATTCGCAAGCTATCTATGTAACAACGTCAATGCAAAAATAAATCAGAGTAAAAAGAAGTAATACGTTGAATAGTTTAATTCCAATGGCACTAATGCCCGGGAAAACTGGCAGTCAGTAAATGAATTGAAGTGATCTCTGATTCAAGTACCATTGCTAATGAGTTAGGTGAATCCAGTAGTTCGACTGAAACTTTAGATGAGTCGGTAAAACATATAGATTGGTGACAGAAAACTACGATACGACGAGAAGCTTTTATTTTTCCCCGATCTTCTCAGGTGAATTATATGCAATTATCAATTCGCAAAAAAATATAAAATAATCCATCGCCTGGATTATATGATGTTTTGAATGTATTAGTTAAGAAAATGGCTTGTTATCTTGTCGATGTTTTATGTTTCATTATGAATTTTAGTGTCAATACAGGGATTTTTCCGTTAGCCCTAAAGCGAGCTGTAGTTATCCCAATTTTCATAAAAATGATAAATCAAATTTAGATATATTATACTTGGAATGCTTCGAGGAAACAAGGCATACCGGCTCCTGGGAAAGGTACTGTAGCAAGCGATGTGTTAGGCCGGGTATACTCCGTCCATCCCAACTATGGCGAGTATTATTTTCTGAGAATGTTGCTTCATACTGTTCGAGAACAGTAACATTCAGAGAAGCATGTCAAAAGCTGGGTTTATTCGAGAATGACCGACACTGCGATATTTTCTGATGTAGTTTTAACGTATTTGCCAGTGCAAATTAGAAACCTCTTTGCCATGGTGGCCGTAGGAACCACGCTGGTCCGAACTTGTACTTTTTACCAAAAATATTGATTGAGACATTAATTCTTTTAGAAGACAAGTGCATAGCGGTTAACGCAAAGATTCCGCTCAGAAGACGAAGATACTGCTACAGCTCGGAGTGTAAGCTCCAGAGAGAAGTTCCTCCGACATTCTTCACAGCGAAGTCATAAGGGAGCGCAATTACAACGTCGAAGAGCTGGTGCACCATGTTCAAACGCACAAGCCACTTTTGGTGGACGGTCAGAGAAGAGTATACGATACCATTAAGGAATGTGTAAGAACATCGAGAAACGTATTCTTTTTATTAAATGCACCTGGCAGAACAGGCAAAATATTCCTTATAAATTTCGTACTGGCTGAGATGCGTATGAGACTGTAGGTGGCGCTTGTTATTGCACCCTCTGAGATAGCAGCCACCCTAAAGGCTGGAGAGCAAATAGCCCACTCAGATCTGAAGTTACATCTCAATATTGCTACAGAAAATGAGAACCCTCTGCATTAAAGCAATTGTTCTGGTCAAGCTCAAGTGTTTAATTTGTGCAAACTGATCGTATGGGTTGAGTGCACGATTGCAAACGCTGGCCGTAATTACGCGATCAACATCTGCTGATGAGCTTAACGCCTGCCTGAAAGCTTCAGCTCTGTGGACAAAGGTGCAGCAACTTCAATTACCAACAAATATGAAAGGGATGCTCAGAAATAGATGCTCAGAAATTCACAGCGAAACAGCTGCAGATTGGCGATGGCACTTTCCCCATTGATACACTGGCAGGCGAAATCACATTCCCTGAAAATCTGTGCCAGTTAGTGTCGTCCATTGAACAACTGATTCAGAAAATATACAAATACCTCAAAAATCATAATTAGCTATGCGAGAGAGACATTCTTGCGCCCAAAAATGAAAGCGTGAACCAAATTAACGAACAGATACAGAGCCAAATAGCAGGCACTGCTACCATACACAAGCCATTTGATTCTGCGTAGTGGACACCAATGCTGCCGTAAATTACCCGCTGGAATTTCTGAACAAGCTGGAGCCACCTGGAATGCCTCCTCATGACTTGAAATCAAATTCTGCGGAATCTGGACCCGCCAAAACTGTGCAATGGAACACGGCTTTGTGTCTAAAGTATTTTGTCAATGCCATCAAGGCCACTGGATCGATAGTTATTACAAAAGGAGAGGACGTATTCATACCTCGCATATCGTTGACACCAACGGACCTGTCATTCAACTGCAAACGAGTCCAGTTTCCAGTTAGACTTTAAACTTATTAATGGTGCCAAACAGATCCCTAAATCATCATGAAAACAATTTTAAATTTTGTTTCGTTTAAGCTATATATTTCAATATTAACGGTTAAATAAGTAAGAAACACAAATTAGTATATTTCAGTCTTAACAAAGTTTCACTCGTAATGTAAAAAAAAAATATTTTAAAAAATTAAATCACATTTCATCATTAACTATTGGTAAGGAAGTTCGTCATAGAACGAACGATAATCTTGAGGCATCGTACTCTTAAGAGACTGAAAATGGCAAAATTTAGTTTTTTTTTATCGGTAAACGTGAAGTGTAAAGGCCAGAAAGGTTTTCAAAATCAATTGGTTAATTTGTCGATTTAATCGCTGTGGCAAATCAAACCATTCATCATTAAAATTTAATTTCAGTTGGATTCATCCATTTGTGTTGTATGTAATGCATTGCATCTGATTAACAGTTGCATTTCCAATGGCTCTTCCTGGTCTGATAGATTTATAATATTGAATCGAACTGAAATTTTTAAAGAAGGTGTGATCCAAATATTTGATGGCGTACGGCCTAGCCTTTAGTCTAGCTTGCCTACAGATATCAACATAATCAGTTGGGACATTGATTGTTCTAGTTTTGATTTGATTTTCAATGACAGAATGCATGGAGTCGACTTCCATTCGTGTGTGGCCTTTTTCAGGAATTTCTTCAAGAGATTCTTGGCGTTATTCAAAAGTGCATTGAAAAGCGTGGAGTTCCTATTTTGATTTGCACATCCGTCACTGTAAAATATAATTTCGTCTTCGGGATGTTTTACATTTGGTAGTACTTCGGTCGAAATAAAGTGCGATAAAATGGTTGAAAATTCATTTAATTCAACCGTCATTGGTTTTCAAGTTATAAATTGTGAAGTTGTGCACCATTAACTTGGTTTTATAATAGAGAGATGATACATTCGATTTCGGACCTAGCAAAACATTCTGTAAGCCCATGGTGAACACATTTTCAATATTGCTGTCTTTATCCTTTATCTTTTCTGTTCTAGCAAATTTTTTTTTTATTTGCTGCTCCTCATAAATTGCATTTTTAACATTTTCAGTTTTGTTGCCCACGCAAATGTCGCATTGGTCCTTTTTTGGCTGATATAATCATAAATTAAGTAGCTCAAATAAATTGTAAACCGCCGTTATTGAAGCTGGCGCGATTTTGTGTTTTGAACACCAGTGATTTTTGTGCTCTTGATAGAAGCGGCTTTTACTAGGACATTCGGGTTCTAAATACATCTTGCTGGCTGATCCTCGGCAATAGTGTGATTCCATTTTTGCCAAACATTCAAAGAAACGTCGTAAACAATCCTTTACAAGTTTCGATCGTGCTTGCTATTTGACATAACAGGCTCACATACTTGTTCCTTTTTGTCATTAATCCAGTTTAGAATGGTTCTATGGCTCATACCAAGGGTACCAATAAACAAATTTGTTCACACCCTATGTTGGGTATTATTGGATTTTCTAAAAAAAATATTTGAACGAATTTGATCGCCGCGAAATGCTATCCTCATTATTTGACCTCAATCGGAGCCTTTGCTTTTCAGCTATCTTTATTAGCCCCTTTACATATACAGTTTTTTCACCCCAAGACAAAGCCCAAAATTCTTTAAACATTGGTAAATATCGTCCTCGGTAATTTCAAACCATTTAATAATAGAAGTTGATTTTTCTGACAACGAACAGTTGCGTCGAGGCTTTAGAGAATTAGCTCGATTTATAAGGTAGTCTCATTTCTCTGCGATTAGCATTGCGTCTTGTTTTCCATTCATTTTTATTTACATTAAAACGTTTGGATTTTGGTTTTTCTGGGGTTCATGATATTGCTGCATTTAAGAAAGTATAGGGTTCCCCAATAGGAATGTTATGAAGTGACGTTTCGGCCATTTGTAATATGTCATGATCTGTCATTTTTTATTTCATTGTATTCAGTAATGTTTACAATTTCCAAGACGTTCTCAAGAATTGGGACTGTCTCAAACCACAACCTGGCGGATTTTGAGAAAGGATTTGGGTTTGCATCCGTATAAAATTGTTCTCACTCAAGAACTGAAGCAACTTGAAAACGATAACGATTTTTTTAAGAAAATCATCTTCTCCGATGAGGCTCACTTTCATCTGAGTGGTGCGGTAAATAAACAATATTGTCGATTCTGGTGCAAAGAAAATCCACAAATTATTCATGAAGAACAATTACATTCACCTAAATTGATAGTTTGGTGTGGTTTTTGGTCTGGTGGAATCATCGGTCCATATATTTTTCGAAATGAAGCTGGTAACACCGTTACTGCCAATGGAGATCAGTATAGATCGATGATAACCAACTTTTTATAGCCGAAATTGGAAGAAGTTGATCTTGGCAACATTCGGTTTCAACAAGACGGGGCTACGTGCCACACAGCAAGTGAAACAATTGAATTATTGCGAGAAAAGTTTGGAGATTCGATTATTTCAAGAAACTGTGATATTGAATGGTCTCCAAGAAGTTGTGATTTAACACCATTAGACTATTTCTTGTAGAGTTATTTGAAGCCATTGGTCTTTAGCAATAAACCAAACTGTCTTCAATCTTTACAAGTCAATATTGAACGTGCTATTCACGACATACGACTTGATTTAGTGGAAAAAGTACTCGAAAATTGGGTTCATCGAATTCGTTCCTGCATTCGTTCCTCCTATCGATTGTGCTTGACATTAAATAAAAAACATTTCAATTTCCTTAACAATTAGTGTGTTTTTTTTAAAGAAATTATATCATTCTTATTGGAAATCCCTATATCTTTAAAAGGCTTAACATTTTATCATTCGGCTGGGACGCATGTTCTTTGATGTAGTCCATTCAAGTACAGGCTGATTCTTGGTTTACGTGTATTGAAATAACTTTATAGATAGATGTATGTCGAACGTTGTGGTCAATTTGAATGTCACTTGATACAATTTCAATAAAATTTCCCGGTTCAGCAATGCAATTTTCTGAACTGACAAATATAGGCAAAGGTGTTACTTGTTCTAACGTTTCGATGGTTTTTCTAATATTTGAGAATTATTATTTAGCTGAGTGCTATTTGCAATTGCCAACGATCCATCTTCCTGAACGTTGCATGTTAAAATCGATTGATTTTTTTCGAGCTGTATTAAATTTTCGATGGTTAAATTTTGTCCCAGAGCCATGTTTATCATTCTCAAACCACGTGACATTTTTCATTGAAGAATAAGATTTCGTTGTTCGTACGCTATAAGACCGCTTAATAAAGATGAAAATAAAAAGTTTTAAAAATATAAAAAAATGCGTAAGTCCAAAATTTTTATGTTATAAATCAATTCGCATATTGCCTTAATCCATTAAAAATAAATATTGTACATTTAGCAATTAATAATTTATTTTAGTTTATAACGGGTGTTTTTTTAGGAGGTTTGTTTTTCCGATAGATGTCGTTTTATTTTATGACAGTTGTTTTGACAGCTCAAAGTGGCATTTCTACTCAGTATTGTTTGGCAAATCATTATGAATAGGTTAACTCCAGAACAACGTTTTCAAATCGTGGAAATTTATTTTCAAAATCAGTGTTCAATTAAAAATGTTTATAGAGCACTTCGTGAATTTTATGGTGCACATAATCGTCCGTCAGAGACCACCATAAAGAACGTAATTACCAAATTTCGGTCTACATTCACTCTTTTGGATGCCAAGCCACCGACAAGAATGAGAAGAGTTCGTACAGAAGAAAATATTGCTGTCGTTGAGGCCAGTGTCGAAGAAAACGACAATTTATCGATTCGTCGTCGTGCTCAGCAAATTGGACTTTGTCCATCGACTTTATGGAAAATTTTACGTAAAGATTTGGGTTTGGTGCCATACAAAATTCAATTGGTGCAAGAATTAAAGCCACACGACCATCGTTTGCGCCGTGAATTCAGTGATTGGTCGTTAAATCAATTGAACGAAGATCCATTTTTTTACCGTAAAATTCTCTTCAGTGATGAGGCGCATTTTTGGTTAAATGGATACGTCAACAAACAAAATTGTCGCATTTGGAGCAAAGATAATCCACACGCCGTTCTAGAATTACCAATGCATCCTGATAAATGTACTGTTTGGTGCGGTCTATGGGCTGGTGGGATCATCGGTCCATATTTCTTTAAAAATGAGGAAGGACGACGCGTTACCGTGAATGGAAATCGATACAGAACCATGTTAAATGAGTTTTTGTTGTCAAATCTTGAAGATATGGATATGAATGAAATGTGGTTTCAACAAGATGGTGCCACTTGCCATACAGCACGTGAAACAATCGACTTATTGAAAGAAACTTTCAACGACAACATTATTTCGAGAAATGGTCCGGTGAATTGGCCTCCGCGTTCGTGCGATTTGACGCCACTCGATTACTTTTTGTGGGGATACGTGAAGTCATTGGTTTATGTGGATAAACCTCAATCGATTGACGCTTTGGAAACCAATATTCAACGTGTCATTGCTGACATACGCCCTCAAATGCTTGAAAAAGTGCTGGAAAATTGGACCTCCAGAATGACATTTGTGAAAAATAGTCGTGGTAGCCATATGCCAGAAATTGTGTTTAAATGTTAAATGCCAAAAAATTATCTACCAAATAAAAAAAAATTTTGGTCATTTCATAATTTTATATGTGTTTTATTCAAAAAAAAAATCGGCAACCTCTTAAAAAAACACCCTTTATAAAGTTTTAATATGCAAAACGTCCCAAAATGGGCTTACGCAGTTTGCGAGTTTGGTTGACGATTTGGACTATTTACATTTGAAAGTATTTGAAAACTGCATTACGCCATCAATGAATTGGATTTCTTATGTACGAGTACGCTTAATAAAATCATAAAATACTAAAGGCATCGCGAAGTGAAGTACGTACTTCTAAATTTTAATAATAAAACTCTTTATAAAAACAATTTCCAAAACTCGTGAACAACCAACAACAACAATAATTTACCTTTAATTAATACATTTTTATGAACCATTTATCACAAAGCTTTACTAATTTACCTTTGACTGTAACATTGTTAATCTAACTATAACCAACCTACTTACAATCATCGTTAAATAACTAGTTCAGTCATGTGTTAATTGGATTTTTTATTTTTAAAACTTTCTAATGCTAATTAAATGAGACTGTACATAATTAACAGCAGAACATGTTCAGCATTTAAAACGCTCATTACAATTAATTTTAATAATGATCAAATCATTGCGCATATAAAAAAACACTTCAACACGAAAAACTCTGTGACATTTCATTAATCAATCGTTGCCGGTGTGGTTGTTAGTACACTAACAAAATTATTATGATCGACATCAAACAGCACTGATGTGTATACATGAATGTATGTTAGTGGAACCGCAACATGTCCATACATTATAAAATGTATTATTTAGCCGCTAGCATTATGATGTTTTATACGTACACAATTATAAATTGAACATCGCATCAATTACAAATTACATTTTTTGAACAAATTGAAACCACGAATTTTGTTATTTTTATGATTTCGAAATTCGCTAATTAAAGTTGATTAACCACCCATAGCTTTTTTATTTTTTTGCTAGTTTCTAATTCGCGAGCGTATGATGTATGCGCGTCTATACGTGTCTAACATACCCATACCATCCTCAGGTATATACATATTACCTACCGTAGCGTATCAATTATTAACGGATTAATAAACGTTTGTTATCTTCAGTGAGTGATTTTCCCATATAGAGATCTGCAAATGTGTTACATAACATACAAGGTTTTAATCGTATTAATTCACACATAAACATACATAAATCTTGTACCTTGACACATTACCCGTCGTACTGTAATTGTAACCCATTTAATTTCGCAAATAAAATTTAAATCAATCTTAATGTCGAAACTGTAAACTCGATAAATACCTTATATTCCTTTAATTCATTATTTCATCAACTCTTTCAGGAATGTACACTGCACGATGCGAAGAAGGCTGACAGGCTTTAGATCAGTGTTTCAAAAACGGGGGCCATACGGCCCCCTAGGGATTCATACCATATACTGAGGAGCCATATGCTAAATTCGTAAATTCGCAGGCCTTGGATTTATGCACGCCATGCAAATTCTAAAAAGTAAGGTTGGGAAACATTGCTTTTAGATGATAAATATCAAAAGACACAATTTGGTAATGGAGCTTGTAACAATATTAAACAGAAAACTTGATTGAAGTTACTCAGTTGGTGGTACACAATAAGTTGGGGTTGATGGTCTACCTCACATAAAGTGTTTTTTAGAGGTTTCCAATTTTAAATTAAAATAGAACAAGGAAAAACATTTTAAATATCATTGAAACTAGCTTTGGATAAATAGTTTTATGCCATTGATGCTTGAATATTATTTCGGCCATGTGACCGCCGTGGCTGGCGCGTGCATGGCGTAATCTGGAGGTCCAATTTCCCGACCAATCTTCGCAGCAATTTTATCTCGCTAATAACTCGCCGGATGTTGTGTTCCAAGTGTTTATTCGTCTCTGGTTTATCGGCGTAGTCAAGTGACTTAACATATCCCCAAAGAAAATATTCTAATTGAGTTAGATCACATGATCTTGGTGGCAAATAGACAGTATAGATGGTAAGCTGTTTATTCAGGATCCTGGTAGGAATTGTATGTTGCTATATTTCTATTAAGTTAATTATTTTTCATTTCATAATATATACATTTCTATTTACAAGTTATACTGTGAGCAAAAAATCCAAATCTATTTCGTCCCCCTCAAAGTAATCCCCCTGGCCTCAATACACTAGTGCCAACGTTTTTTCCAATCCTCGAAACAGTTGTTAAAGTCAATTTCCGAAATAGCCTCCAATGCGCGTAGCGATTCACGTTTAATGTCTTCAATTGACTCAAAACGGTTTCCCCGGAGCGGTCGTTTGAGTTTGCTGAACAGCCAGAAGTCACAAGGAGCTAAATCAGGTGAATACGGTGGTTGCGGAAGGATTCGGGTGGAATTTTTGTTGAAAAAATCTGGAACCAATCGTGCTTTCACTTTTCTTAGGCCCAAATGATCTTTCAAAATGGTTTTCACTGATTCTTCCGATATTTCAACGATGCCAGTAAGGTCTCTGACTGTTAATCGTCGATTCTCGAGCACCAATTCCTTTGTTTTATTAACGTGTTGATCATCAGTTGATGTTGATGGCCGTCCTAGACGTGGTTCGTCGTTAACACGTTCTCTGAACGTTTCGGTACCACAAAATTGATTCCGCACACAAAATTTAATAGAACTTATTTGTTGAATAATTTCACTCATTGTAAAAATCGCCGAATGCACTTTTTGTACTTCAGAAAGACAAGCGTATACTAATCTCTAATGATTATTTTGATGTGACATTTGGCACAGATGTCACTGACAGTCATATACCAACGTAGAAAAAAAATATTTCGACGAATGGTTTTCCGCGCGAAATTTAAATTAAAAAGTCTTACTACTTTTTGCCCACAGTACAATTTGCATTTGTTTTACATTTGTTCAATTTCTGGGACACAAATATCGGTTGGCCGCAGTGACGTGATGGTGGCATCGGGCGAATTTTATTGAAATACTCTCGTAGTTCTTTGACGAAATCTGACTGATTCGTGGGATTTTTGATTCTGTTAGCAATTGGCTAGGAATGCGAATTTGCTCGCCAAAAACTAATTCGACAGAGCTAGTTGTTAAATCGTCACGATACGTATTGCGTAGTCCCAATAACACGGTTGGTAAAACTCGTGTCCAATCGCTTCTATCGTGACACATGATATCCGCTTTCAGTGTCTTGTGCCACCTTTCAATGAATCTGTTGCATTTTGGATTATATGCCGTATTCCTTTTGCGCTCGAACCCTATTAATCTGGAAAATTCAGCGAACATTTCTGATTCAAATTGGGATCCTTGGTCCGTTACTATCGTATAAGGTACTCCAAACCGAGAAATCCAATTATTGAATACGGCGATTGCCACAGTACCGGCTCTGATATCCTGAATTGCGTTTGCTTCACACACCACCTGATAAAGCGATCAATAAGTGTAATGCAATATCGCTGCCCTTCCGACATTGGTAACGGACCAACAAAAATATCTAGATAAATCTCTGAAAATCTTTTTACCACCGGAGTATAATTCCCAAAAGGACTCTTGGTCTGTTTTTCCACTTTCGACCGCTGGCACGCCAAGCAACACTGAGCCATTCGTTTCACGTCTCTTTTAATACTAACCATCACAAACTGGTTCGAGATGGCTTTTACTGATATCTGTACTCCTGGATGCGATAAGCTGTGGTTAGATTCAAACACTGCTTTTCGGAAATCCGTGGGGATATGGACGCGTATTGCCTGAGGAAACATCACACCACAACAATTTAGAGGAATTAAACGTTACGAGAATTTGTTCACACTGGAGTTGGTGATGCCAGTAATTATTTTAGTTCATTGTCAACTTGCTGCGCATCTGCAATTGCATCGTAATTGATAGATTTAGGCAAAACGATGCAATTCAACTATGACAGAGTATAGGCGACAACATTATCACATCCAGAGATATGCTGAATGTCGGTTGTAAATTGCCCGATAAAATTTAGGTAGCGGAATTGTCTTGGTGTCGCCTTTGCTGGATTCTGCATGAACGCGTATATCAACGGTTTGTGATCCGTGAATAACGTGAATGAACGGCTTTCAATCATATGCCGAAATTTCTTGACTGCGAAGTACGCGGCAAAGAGCTCTCTATCGTATGCGCTGTGCCGTTGCTGTGCGGGCAAGAATGGCTTGTGCGATTCGAATTTTGTTTCGCCAATCTTCTTTTATTTTTAATTCGGTGCGTTGAAAAGTTGTTGGATCTCTACCTCAAGGGGGTCGGTACCTGCCATAGAAAATCACCTAATACCACGACAATGCTTTATATTATTTCTATATACTCGTGAAGTATATCGTTTGAACAATTTTGGTAGCCAATTTTTCGATTTTCTGAAGCACATTAGTATTTAAACTACAATTGTAGCGCTAGAAGCAGTTACAATTTTTCTCATTCCCATATAATCATGTAGCAATACATTTGAAAGGTCTTGGAAAAAATACAATTTTTGTATTAGCTATTTAGATGATAAATCCACCGTTTTGAACAAATTACCTGATTAATACACCAAAATACCATTGTGGCGCTGATTACAAATAATTTTTATGAGGATATGATGATGCTCATCGTTTTTAGATTTTGGACAAATGAAAATTTTTTATCAGCAATTTATTTCTCAAATTCAGAGTTTTGGCGCTGGTAGCAAATTGTTTCTTTGGTTACCCATGCAAACGTCTCTCATATCATTGAAATATTCAAAACTACCGTTGTGTCGCTGGAAACAGTTACATTTAGTTCGTTCCAATAAAATCATGTGACGTATAAATCAATCATGGCTGAAAGGTTTTGGAAAAGTAGCAAATTTATTACCAGCACTTTAGTTCACAAATCCACCGCTTTAGCGCTAGTGACAAGTTAATACTTTGGTATAGAATAATATACAACATGAAAATTTTTTACAAAACCAATGAAGAATCAGAAAATTTTTCTTGGCCCATTTTGTGAAGATTTTTTAGTAGAAATTTTCGTTATTCATTTTATGTTAATTTTCCGGGTTTATCGATTTCGTTCCCCATTCGCAAATTGAAAGTTTGTTGGTTTACAAATCTGTTGAATAATATTAAATGAAAGTATTTTTAAATGTTTAGATTAATATAAGTTCTCGCGTATTTGCTGAATTTGGTTCAAAAATTGATTCTCGTAGTTTGCTTAATTTTAATCTCGCACTTGTTTAACCCCTGGTTTAATATACCATAGATACAGCATAGTTGTCAATGTCGAGTAGTGTCCACTTCGAGTAGTTAATCGTCGCAATCGAGTTCATCAAGATGTATTTTAACGAGACCAAAGAAAATGTGGTTACGTATCAGTCCTATCGATAATCATAACGTCGCATGAGGCTAAATTCGTGGATCTAAAAGCAATTCCATATGCAAAGTCTATATACACATCTTTGAAAATGGTCCTGTATCAACCTTCATCACCCAAGTTTAGTTTAAACACATATGGCGGCCATACGAATTGGTTGTGTGTACAATCAAATATTTGCGCACGTTACATTTACAAGGTTCATAAAAATATTGGGGCATTTGAGCGATTTTACCGAAATCAAATGTGTACTGTGTGATAGCCGTTATTATCCATTCATGAATTTATGCTTCAACATTTTATTGCGTGGTGATGATTTTTTTCATTGAAGTACCATGGCTCATAGCAGTTTATTTTGGCAGCTTTGTATTTGGTTTAAAAGTTTAACATGTATTTAGCCCTACATTTTATAATATAGGTTTTACTTGTTTTGGAGTATTTCTAAAATTATACTAAGCTAGCTAAATTACATACATTTTTTCTTATGATACCATCTTCCGAGCAACACATATTATCAACATAGGAGTACGTCATTCCAATACATAAAAACTAAAGTTGAAATTTTTCAAATGTGAGTTAGAAATTAGGTTCCATGAAACCGAAATGGTTCAATTAGCAAAGAAATCATACAGCTAGCAGGAAGTGGACAAGCAAATTGCTCAACTCATCGCAGGTGGGATTATACGACCCTCTAAAAGCCCATATAATTCTCCAATTTGGATTGTGGAGAAACAATTGAATGCCTCGCAAACGAAGAAATATCCAATGGTAGTAGACTTCAAGAGGTTGAATGCTGAAACAATATCAGATTCCGATTCACTTCCGGATATCTCAAATACACTAGCTAATCTCGGAAATTCCAAATTTTTTACCACCATCAATCTGACTTCGGGATTTCATCAGATCAAGATGAAAGATGCTGACATTCCGAAGACTTCGTTTTCTACCATGAATGGGAAGTATGAGTTTCTAAGGCTCCCGTTCGGACTAAAAAACGCATCCGCAATCTTCCAACGGATGATCGACAACGTCTTGAAGAAATCCATCGGCGAATTTTGTTTTGTTTATATAGACGACATAATCGTCTTTGGAGGGAGAAATGCAGGAGAACATCTAGCTAACGTCGAGAAAGTATTTTCGAAACAGCTGGCCTACTTGCGCGTAAATCTCGATAAAACAGAGTTCCTAAAAACAGAAACGGAATTTTTGGGTTATCTCATAACAAACATGGGCATCAAGCCGGACAAGAAAAAGTGCTGGCCATTCAAAACATCAAGATATCCGAGAATTAGAAAGATCTCAAATCCTTTTTGGGACTCGCAACGTATTATAGGCGATTTATCCGAGGCTTTTCACTCATAGTCAAGCCGCTAACCAACTTAACGAGAGGAGAAAATGCTCAAATAAAAGCATCGCAATCCAAGAAAGTGAAGATTAACCTGTACCAGAAAGAGTTAGAAGCGTTTCGCAATATCAAAGAAGTATTGCCTTCGACGGAGATATTGATTTTTCCAAATTTTAACAAACCTTTTCTGCTAACTACTGATGTTTCCTCGTTCGCCATTGGTGCTGTACTATCTCAAAGCAAGACCGGCGAATTACCTACATATCCAGGTCACTGAATAAGATCGAGGAAAATTATGCAACAAATGAAAAGGAGATGTTGGCCATAATATGGGGCCCGCAAAATTAAAATTTTAACAAACCTTCAACTGCTAACATTTACACTAAGTAATAAGAATAACAATGTCAAGTTAAAGCGCTGGAAAGCTCAGTTGGAATAGTACAATTACTAGCTTATTTACAAACCTGGCTGTATCAACAGGGTAGCTAACGCTCTGTCAAGATTGGAACTTGAAGTGAACACATTGTCCACAACTGGAACTATTCACAGTGCAGAGGAGGATTCTACCGACTTAATTCGATGCTGTCATCCATTTCAGATAGGTCAGGACATCTATGCTCATGAATAACCTCATCCAGCTTACCGCAGACACTATATTAGCCTGCCAGAGCTAAACAAAGGTATTCTATGTAAGGTCCTACAGGAACAATTGCACCCAACCATCATCAATGGAATCAAAATCCCGGAGGAATGTATTCAACTTCTGCAAGAAGTAGTTATGGAGAGCTTCCCAAGCTACAAAACACGCCTAACACAAAGAATTGTTGAAGACATCCAGAACGAGGAAAATCAATTTTCAATCATAAAAGAAGAACAAAAGCGGGCACACAGGAATAACATGGAAAACCGAAAGCAAATTTTTGAACGCTACTATTTTCCAAAGATGGTTATTTTGATTAAAAAATACACGCAAATCTGTGATACTTGCAACACAAATAAACATGATCGATATCCTCACCGTGTTGCTCTCCTAGAAACACCTATTCCAACATACCCTGCAGAAATTCTTCATATGGATATAATGGAAATCAAAAAGGAAAAGTATCTATCTTGTGTGGACAACTTTTCAAAGTTCGTTCAGGACTAAATCAATTTTGCATGTCCGAGATAAAATCATCAAAACTCTACGTTATTTCACTGCACCTCGCATACTCGTGATGGAAAATGAGAGAAGTTTTGTGAGTCCTATCTTAACAGACTACTTAAAAACATTGGGTATCCAAATTTACCTAACACCCTCCCAACGAAGTGAGGTAAATAACCCTATATAGAGAGTTCATTCTACTCTACTGGAAATAGTTCGATGCCTCCAGAACGACGCCACAATGACTCGATACACTCGGTTACTCAACAAAAACCTAACAATATCTTTTTCGAAAGAACACAAAGAACTAATTATCAACATCTCGCAGACTTTAAGACAAAGGTTCATGATAGTTTGATAGAGAGACTTCACAAAAATCAAGATTCCACCATTACAAGAGAAACTAGTAAGAGAGTCGGTCCGAAGAAATATGAAGCTGGTGATACCATTTAAACGGCAATCAAACAAATCCAAAGAAAAGATAAGCCGAAATTCCGACAAGAAACGGTGGCACAAGATGACAATGTCACTGTGACAACCACTTCGGGAAAACGCATCCATAAAGCCCAAATAAAAAACCTACCGCACTAATTCAACATTATTACCACAATACCTATAACAAACTTTCACTCTCCTCTTTGCTAGCTTCTGGCTCTGGCGTTTTACTATGTTACTGAGCATATATTAGTACAATAATCCACTCGTAACACTTAAACAAGGAAATGGACGAATAATCCAAGGGAGCTTCAAGCTGATTCATATCATCAATCTGAAGGATTATGAAGAAGTCATAGATCGAATCACACCCTCAATTACCCGCATTCACCAAGACAACACCCTTCAACCACAATTGATCCATCAAGCGAGAGTGATAGGATCACCGGATGCTACGGATTAGGACCAGATAATGACTAACAACAATCAACAGTACAGGATCAACAAAGCCCTAACAAATTCAACTCAACAATTGCTTAATGACGAATTGTAAGAGAAACTTCACCAAGTATTAATCGACTCACTATCCTCAAAGACGAAATATACTAAGTAGTCCGAGGTGCTCAATTAGGCAAGGGAAACATCGTCAACACCAACTTGTTGAATAACGGAGAAATTAGTCGCTTAATCATGGAAATTGAAACTCTGCTGTATGCCAACGAGATAGAGACAATCGAATATGCTGAACTTATGATGATCGTGAAAGAATCTAACCTCCTTTACGTTCTTTCGATTCCGAAAACTAGCAGACAGGACTACAATCACATCATCATACGCTCAATCTCCAGCCACGATAAGCGCATATACATGGAATTCAACGAACTTCTTCTCAACCAAGGAAACATTTGGAATTGTCAAAAAATATCATATATTCGGCGAGACGACTATTTGTGACCTAAGCGGACTAAAGAAAATACCAATGGATCAATGTATCTACCAACTGATCAAAGGTTTCAACGCTAGATGCGAGTACCAATTCCACAATCAACAAATCATTGAACCCCTCAACGATCATACTATATTTCTAAGCAACTTCGATAGGAAAATTTTAAGCTTCAAAATTGATTCCGGATATTTACACAATCTATATCTGGGTAAAATTGCAAAATCACAAGCACTACTGAACGAACACAAGGAAGCGGCCATCATTGACATTGGGATCATAGTCATCATCTGCAGCTTCGTATTACTTTTTCTGATACACAGGACGAGACTCGCGCATCGCAGGGGACTGCTGTTTTTCCCAAAATCAACTGTCCAGGAGGAACTTCCCACTCAACAACCTGGAATTCAACCAATCCAATTAAATGTTTGTTCCCCGGGACGTTTTTAATAAGGGAGGAGTTAACATCATCAGTAATGTCACATCAGCACAACGTGCCTAGAGTTAACATCCGCAGTAATGCTGTATCAACATAACATGCCTAGCCAGACACGCGAAGATCAAATTTGTTGATTCAACAACAAATTTGATACATTTGTTGTTGATACATTTGTTACCTTCAATTGTAATATGAATTCTTTAGAAGAATTCCTTAGAATACGAATTTCTCGTATATTTTTTATGCAATCTAAGATAATTTTAATTTTCTTATAAAAAATGTATTTTATGATAATTTAGTTTTAGTTTGGATTTTGATTAATAAAGTTGATTTTTTTAAATTCGATTTCTAAACGAACTCGTTAATTTTAATTATCTACGCGGTGTAGATAATACGGCATAACACTGGTCATATGATTATGCTCATTGAATTACGAGTGAGTACCTTCGCACACAGCTTTTTCGAATTTTTACAAAATTGTATTAACACAACTAAAATATAATACTTAGGTAATATCTATTTATTCCTACAATTCCGTTGTTAGAGCAAAACATCACATCTTATATGTAGAGTCGCCGGGAACGTCAACTCGTCATCGTGCTCAAGAATTGAACATTTCATGCACAATATTGCGACGAATTCTGCATAAAGACCTTGGTATGACACCGTATAAAGTTCAATTGGTTTAGGGATTGAAGCAAAGAGACCACCCATTGCGTTTTCGGTTCGCTGAGTGAGTTTACGATCGACTTGAAGAAAATGCCGATTTTGACAAAAACATATTCTTTTCGGATGAGGCGCATTTCTGTCATGTAAACAAGCAAAATTGTCGCATTTGAGGCACGGAGAATCCGCACGTGATCGCAGAGAAGCCGATTCATCCTCAACGAGTGACTGTTTGGTGCAGATTTTGGTCCGGTGGCATCATTGGGTCATTTTTCTTTGAAAATGTGCAAGGAGCCACCGTTACTGTAAATGGTGAGCGCTACCGCGCCATGATAAACGATTTTTTGTTCTCTGCACTTGAAGAGGAGAACATAGGCAACATTTGGTTTCAACAAGACGGCGCTCCGTGCCACACAGCGCACGTTTCAATTGATCTTTTGCGCACTGTTTTCGAAGATCGAATTATCAGCCGAAACGCTGAGGTGATATGAGGTGCCGTTAAAGGTAAATGTTACGCCGATAAACCAGCAACGATTGACGCTCTCAAGAAAAATATTCGCATTGCCACTGAAGACATAATGCCGCATACCATCGAAAATGTGCTCAAAAATTGGACCGACCGTATGGGGTACGTCAAGGTCAGCCGAGGCAGTCATATAAATGAAATAGTATTCCATAATTAATCGGAAGGATTGTTCTTTACAATGAAAAAATAAATTTGAAAAAATATTGAGAACTTTTTGTTTTATTGCATTTAAAAGAAAATTATTTGACCCACCCACATAGAAGTACGTCATTGCCATATAACAACTTGGGTTTAACATTTTCAAATGTGGGATAGGAATAAACTCTATGAAGCCGAAATGGTTAAATAGACAAAGGAATCATAGAATTCTATAATGATTGATGAACGAAACAATAATTTTTGACATTGTCTACATTGATGTAGAGGATCATTGTCGATGCCAAATTTTTAAATATTTAAATACATTCTCTACTCATGTAGAGAATACGGCACAACACTGGCACCATCCGAATAATACAAAACAGCATATATTTACAAAGCTTCACAGACTACTTCACCACTTGGATCTTGCTTGAATTGTTTGAGGTACTTGCCAATAATTTGTTTTATTGCAGACTCCAAGAAAAGTGTACAGATAATAAGAGCGGGCCAACAAATTACGTCGCTTACTTTATATGATTAATTATCTCTTTTAATTAACACTCCCCACGGATATTCTTATCGTCGTATACGCTTGAATCACACATCACACTTACAAATTAACAGTGTTTAACGGTAGGTATCTCCTAATTTTCTAATTAACGATGTACCCGAAACAAAACGATAAAATAAAAATTCAAGGGTCAAAAATTAAAAAATAATCAAAAAACACTTAAAAATTTCCACCGACCGAGAACCATTCAAGAAAATATAAAACAACCAAACGTCCAAATTAATCGGAACAATAAAGCAAACGTGTATCCGACTATGTGTAGAAGACATAAAAAAGAAGAGTTAAAATAATGTCTACTACAATACGATAAAGCCGAGATAACAATCTTAATTTTATTTTATTTATTTCTAATTATAATAACAAATAGGCCAGGTATATACCTGGTCATATTGTGTAAGTTCATTTTCTTGTTCTCATCTACAAAAAGATCTACCGAAACGGGTGATAAGAAATTGAGGTGCGGTGCACACGGTTGCCACCAAAACATATAAAATTATTAGATCGCTACACATAAATTTTATATCTATCCACATCCATAATAAATGCATACGTATTCAGTTGAACCTTAACCTTTACCTCAAAAATTAATAATTTACAATTTTTTGTGACATAGTAGCCGAAGTAAGTAGCACGTAAAATATGTTCGTCACCTCTAAGTGCCCCACACCTATTTTATGTTAGATACCAAACTTATAAGCAATACACAAACAATATAAAATGACGAAGACGTGAAAAAGCTTCTTTTATACAACAAGTCTACACACTCTCTGAATTATGCATTCATTATTAATGTCAGATCTAATTACGAAATTACCTACAGTGTTATTTCGTTTTTTTTGGTTTTTGTCTTAGATTGGTGAGAACAATTTTTTGCTTTTCTTGTGTCGTTTTTGTTTGAAGATATAGAATAGTGTTGTTGTAGTTGTCTTATTATCTTACATAAAATAAAATTACACGTACACGACGAAAATAAAATAAAAATTGAAATTAGATTCAGTTTACGGCTCAAGAAGAGAGATATTATGTGTGAAGCAGTTAAATTCCATTGTATACGGTGTTTTAAAAAAGCCGAAGTAATCCAAAATAGTTTATTAACTGCGAAATCCACCAAGTAAATCCACCAAGAAAATTTGATTTGTAAATGCTAGACTAAGTGGCACCTCACTGTTTCGTTCCAGCTTTAAAAGATTCGCAAAAGATTCGTAATAAAATAATTAGATTTAAAATGGTTTTAGAAAAACCGTAATTGTTCAGTTAAATTCTAGCTAAGGTAAGCACCTTGAATGCGTTGCGGAAATCCAAACAAATCAGGAAAATATTGGTAAACAGGTATCAACTATTCGTGAACTGGTATCAATTTTTAGGTTTTTTTTTTGGAATATTTCACACAGAAATTCGGATGACAAGTGTTTATTTATAATTACAATAAATTGTTTTGGAAGACAATATTAGAATTGTGGTTTGATTGTGAATCACAGTAGATTCTACCACAGTAGATGCTGGTTCCTTTGTTGATAAAGCCAACATATCTTCCCCATTGGCGAATTACATGAGTCAATCGCTTGAACAATCCCTTCAATATCTTGAAGGTTATACTACACGAAGAAATTCGCCCTTGCCTGGATATTTTTGCAAAATGCTGGAGCATCTGATGAGCCATCTGCCATCGTGATATACTGTTAACCTTTAAATGCGGGATATCAGGTTCGGACACAGTTGTGATAGGCTCTCCAGTGATGAAATGTGCTGGTGTAAGTTCATCTACATGTTCTTCTAGAGACCCACAGAGAGTTCGAGAATTTAGTAGGCACTCAATTATTCATTTCAGTTATTCATTTCTTAGGATGGCCGGTCCGATGATACGTCATAAATGAAATTTTAACGATTTAATGGCTGCTTCACAGAGCCCGTTAAAATGTGGTGATAGTAACTGTTGAAAATGTTTCAATTCATTTGCAGCCTCAATAAAATTTGTTCCGCTGTCACTATAAAAATCCGTTGCCATGCGGTAAGGGATGTATCCGTTGTCATGTCAGAAGCCAACTTGAGGTACATGGCCCTGGTTGCCACCTGTTTTGCCACCATATTTCAAGATACTCTTTGTAGGTTGTAAATTTTCTTGCCTTGCTTGATTTTATGTTGTACGGACCGGAACAGTCTACACTAGTTTTGATTAGATGTCCTTCCTTTGTCGAAAACATTTGACTCAATTGTAAATCACGCTACGTATTAAACCTTTGCATTGAAGTATAGCGTATTGCTACCTGAGAATATTGACATCAACAAATTTGGTTACGCATGCAAAAGTTGTTCATGTGTCTCGTTAACGATTTCTCGTGCTATGGGATGAATGCCTGCCAGAATTGTCGGATGGTTTAGATCATGTTATTCCCTGGCGTGTGCAAGGCGACCGCATAATTCCACCATTATCTAAGTATGGTAATAGGGAAAAAATATTATTAGATTTGTTAAGTGGTAAGTTATTGCGCAAGTTCATAATTTCATTCAGGAAACTTGAAAGTTGCGCTTTCTTCAGTATTATTTGTTGTATCAGTATTATTATTAGTTGTTCTGCATAATCGCTCGATGCTTCGATTAACTTTTTAATCAAGAGGATTTTCTCTAGTGACATTGCTTAATGCTAGAGTAGTGGTAGAACACCTCTCTGGTAGTGTTTCTGGTAATTTAAATGGTTCGTGTTCATCTAGAGGAATCCCACGGGAAGCAATGCACGCTGGAATTTGTTTCGATTTAACGTAGGACCATTGCTGAACATTCGTTCAACTTAATATTTCTGTGACTCGATTCAACACGAATATATTTCCCTTTCTAGGTGGATTTGCCAACCAAGCGAGTACGGTAGAGGCATCCGAGCATAGTGAGACTTGTGGAGGTACTGCAAGTTCCAACGACTTGATTATGGACACAAGCAATCGGACGAGTAGCAGAGCCGCGCATAATTCCAATCTAGCGGTGGATACGTACACGATCGGTGCGGCCTTGGTCTTGGCAGCAATGATTTTCGTTTGCACATTTCTATGCGAATTTACACTGTATGTATAGTATGTAATGTATTTTTTTTTTTTTATGGGCGGAGGAGGGGAACCTTCGATAGGATTCACGCGTGAACCCATATATCCAACTCGTGATAGTGTTGGATTCCTACCGACCAAACCACCACCCCCGATAATCCATGCCGTTCGGCCCCGTGGAACTACCGTTAGGTATTACTTCGCGAGGCTGGCTCAGCTTTCGCTGCTCGGCTGGAATTAACTCCTCACTGAATTTCTGCTTCATTCGAGGCGTCTCAACTCTCTCATTATCCGTGAATCACTTCCGCTTACGTCGTTTCATCCATATTGAGATGCCAGCATAAACTCCACTATATATTCAGGCGTTCGTTGGACCCCACGTACACAGATACTCCTTCTCTCCTCAGCAAATTGTGGTCACTCGAATAATTCGTGCTCTACATTTTCCGTTACTCCGATGCATCAAGGGCAATCTGGTGACTCTTCGTGTTTGAATTTGAACAGGTATGATCTAAAGCAACCATGACCCGTCAGAAACATGTCTCAATGTAGGGGATCAGGCGATGGGTCCATCTACCATTCGTCGACTCACTCCATCTTCTCTGCCATACAGTGATCGTCTCAGCACGTGTTAATCGGTGGTTTTCCGCTTTTGTTCCTAGACCACAACGCAGGTAAGTGGTTTGGCTCTCCTTGGCAAGTAGATCTATTGGGGGCATTCCCGCAAGAACACCAGCAGCATCTTCTGACACCGTCCGAAATGCGCACAATACTCTCAGAACACTTAACCTCCGAACTGTTGCAGCTCTTTGTCTATAAGTTTTCTTCTCCAACGAGTTGACCCAAATTGGAGCCCCATACATCATTATAGATGTAATGACGTTAGCGAGCAGAACTCTGCTGCTTATCCACGCCCCTCTTGTATTCGGCATTATTCGTGCTAGTGCCGCATTAACTCTCCTTGCTCGCTCGCTGGTGGTAATGAGATGTGTTAAGGACAGCTTCTGTTTTATGTTCTGCTAGTTGCAGCCCAGCAGATGTTAACCACTGTTGAATAAGTCTGACCGTCCTGTTCCAGATTTCCACAATCTCTGTGTTTTGCGACAACTACAACAGCAATGTTGTCCGCACATCCAATTACCTGTGCATCACTTAGTATGGGCAGTCGAAGTACACCATCGTAAATCTCATTCCAGAGTGTAGTACCTAACACTGATCCTTGTGGAACTCCACCAGTCACCTCGTAAGTTTTCTTTCCTTCCTCCGCATCATACATCAAGATCCTCTCGCTAAAGTAGCTGGAAACTAGTCTCAGCAGGTACTTCGGTACGTTCATCCGCGTCAGTGCGTTAAATATGCAGCTCCAATTCGCCGTGTTGAATGCGTTTTTCACGTCCAATGTAACTATGGCACAGTATTTTTTACTACCACGTAGCCATCGAGAACCGGATATCGCCTGGTGTGCCGTATCTACAACCTCTTTAATCGCATCCACATGAAGGCCATACTGCTGCTCTGCCAGGTTTCCTGCTTTAACTATAGCCTTGACTTCAATGCAATATTCGGAATGTTATCCGGGCCAGGAGCTTTATTGTTACCCACTTTCATCACCAATCGGTAGGGTCTACCCAAGGGATCGCGGTCGACCTACTCGCACAGTTCGCGAAAGCACTTTCGCCTACTTGCTTTAATGGCATGCTTAAGCTCCGATTGATCTTTACAGTATTGTTTTCGAAGGAGAAAGTTTTCGACGTGTCTAGCACGCTGGCATTGCCTTATTGCGTTCAACCACCTATTACGCAATTCAAAAATCTCGTCGTTCCACCAGAAGACTGGTTTTCTACGATTATCCACCATCCTTTTGGCATTGCTGCATCATAGGCTCTTGTAACATGTCTCATAAGCTGGACGGCTTTGTTATTTGCGGTACCAGATAGAGTAAGATCATCCATCATGAGACGGAAAATGTTCTCATCGAACGCTGCAGACTTCCATCCTATTCTCTTCCTATGTGTAACTATAGTCCTTTGAGGTTTACTATCCGCCAGTTCATACACAATAGCTTGATGATCACTATGCGTATAATCGCTCACTCTCAACGCTACTCCTCTATCGGCAAGGCAATGGCTCACAAACGATAGGTCAACTATCGAGGTTGCATTTCCTCTACAGAAAGTATGTGCATTTCCTGTATTCATTAATACGGCCGGCAATGATGCGAAGGCTTCTAACAATGCTGTTCCTCTGCTACTGGTTTCTCTACTTCCTCACTCTACGGCCCATACATTAAAATCCCCGGCTATGAGCACCGGGCTGTGGCTCCGTGCATCATCCGTTAATTGATCGAGAAATGTTTTAAATTCTTCAATCGATGCACTAGGAGGTGCGTAGCAACTATAAATATGAACGCCGTTCACTTTGGCTCTGACAAACCCGGGTACAGAACTCACACCAACTTCCTGTAGGGGGTAGGTACCACAAACCCATACAGCAGCTCAATTCGATCTATCTGAAGCCCAACACCGTCTATCAAGGCTCCTATATTGCTCACACACAATTACAATGTCCGCTTTCACTTCCTATATGGACTGCTGCAGCAGGTGCTGGGCAGCCTTACAGTGGTTAAGATTGACTTGGATGCCTTTCATTTCCAACGCTCCTTCTGCAGCGCTTTCTGGAATACCGGACATCTATCACTACCAGTTACGTGTTTGCTACAGCCTTTGGCCGTTTCGTCGTATAGCATGCATTTTGAATCTTTTTGGCATGTCTTAGCAAAGTGCCCTTCTTCACCACATCTCCTGCAGAGCTTTGATCTATCCGCTTTCCTTCTACAGTTCCATAACCGATCCCCATATCCGTGGCATTTAAAGCATCTAATCATCTCTATTTTTTCCCGGATTCGGCCAGAATTCCAGCCGATTCTAACTTTACCCACTTCTAGCACTTTCCCAACCATAGTGTTAGGGAGGCTAACAACCACTGTCTGCGTTCCTCGGTCGGCCTTTGTGAGTGACTTAACAACACAAACACTTTTCACCCCTTCAAACTGTGCTTCCAGAGCCTCTATCACCTCTTCAGACGTGGTAACCACGTCCATGTCTTTGATCACCAGTAACGCCTCCTGGGTCAAAATTTTAACCGACGCATTGTGCCCGGTCGCTTTCGCTAATTGCTCTCGAAATATTACGGTCTTCGGTTGGTCTCCTGTAGTTTGTAGCTCCAACAATTGGTTTCCACTATAAGTTTGACGTATGTTTGACACCCTTTCACAAAAAGTATTTAGCGTCGGGTCCACCTTAACTTTCCGCAGCAGATCGGCAAATGAGATTTCGTCACTCTTCTTTATTAGCAGCGCATCCGGGCGAGCCCTTTTCCTTCGCGGACGTGATCGTCTTTTTGGCATTATTTTCCCCTTCACTTTCTGAAATTCTTGTTCTGAGCTAATTGTCGCATCCTCCAATTGATTTGAGCTCGTAGTGTTTATATCTTCTTTAACCGACATAGATGCTGTGGTCTTTTGCTTCTTGTTTCCGTCCTCCTCATTAATAAGTATCTACGACATTCGAAGTGCTTGCGGAGGACCTTGCGGAGCAGCCTTAGTATTCCTTCTCTTACTTTTCCTTCTTTCATCACTCTTAGGAGGCGTGGACAACTTCCTCTTACTGGGCTCCACAAGTGGTATATCTTCGTTAGTCGCCGCCTTCAGCTCCTCTTTTCTGCTCACAGTTCGTAGACGACCTAAATTCTCCTTCCCGTCATTATTGATCGGTGAAGTATAGCACTGCTTTTCCGAAGCACTTTTCTTACTTATAGCTGAGTCCTAAAGCGTGCTAATAGTTATCATCTTTTTGATGTCGCTATGAACATTATTTCGAGGTCTTACGAACTCCACCAGTTCCTCTCAATTTTTTCCCAAGCCTGGCTAGCCTTATTTCTTGGGTTTCCTCCTTGTAACTCCCCAAAGAAGGCGATGAAAAACATCTCTCCAATGTACTGGTCATCGCTTCCTTCTTAGGGGACCTCTGCATTAACGCACTCTTACCAAACGGATTACCAGGGGTTCTATTCCCATACACGGATGTAGTGTTTCCTCTCTCGTCGCTTGTCGAAATATCGGTTACATCGGCCAAGATCGCCACCGTTGTAACATTGCAGTTGCTAGATCTCGACTGTTGGGAGCCTGCTTGCTCACACCTTTCAGCCGGTACTGGATTTCCTATTCCCTGCACCGTAACCAAACTCGCCCTTAACTGAACTCATGATGGATTCTTTTTCGAAGTGCCGCCCCTAGCATTTTATACTTTCTGCCAAGTAGGTACACAGCCGCCCCTCCTGGGGTACCGTCGCTGACCTGGAAGCCGCTCAATGTGAGAGAGACGCTCCAGGATTTAATTCACATAACTCTTAAACGCATCATTTGCAAGTGACCTATGTGACCCCCCTTTGACTTCTGCCTCGCCCAAGTTTCCTAGAATCGAGTTACCACCGACACGAGCGTGGACGTAGTTAAGCGGAGTATGGATAGAGAGGCTACGTCTAGTATTGAAAGTACCAGATATAATCGCATCATATCCCATACGTCGATATGTCCCATGTATGTAATGTATGTAATGTATGTAATGTATGTAATGTATGTAATGTATGTAATGTATGTAATGTATGTAATGTATGTAATGTATGTAATGTATGTAATGTATGTAATGTATGTAATGTATGTAATTTATGTAATGTATGTAATGTATGTAATGTATGTAATGTATGTAATGTATGTAATGTATGTAATGTGTGTAATGTATGTAATGTATGTAATGTGTGTAATGTATGTAATGTTACTCTTTGGGCCTTGTGCAGCCAGATAAATCGCATGGAGTTGTGCATTTACATCCAGATAGCTATTGGGTCAAATGTTACTCCAAACGTCTTGTAGAGGATAGATTAACCTTGTCCTGGTGTGTGATAAATAATGTTGGTGTTAGGTTAGAAGACCGGACAAGTGGTGCAGTGGTTAAAGCTTCGGCACTTGGACCGGGAGGTGCTGGGTTCGAATCCCATCAGAGGCTAGATGCAAATCGAATTTTCATCATCGATTACGATCGGTGATGCTAATAAATACAACTAAGACCCTCTGATGGAGTGCAGAATTCCGTGTCACGCGCCGACCCACCTTCCATGTCAATGTACAGGTTGACATGGAGCTTGCAATGTGCAGGTGGTATACTGTAGTTGTGTGAGTAGGTGAAGTAGGTGGGTAAATGATGTGGAGTGAATGAGTGGGCAGTATCACAATGGGCCTAAAAATTGGTCTAAGTGTACAGTAAGCAACCACTGAAACCTAACCTAACCTAGGTTAGAAGAAATTGGCTTCAAATGGTAAAGGCTTCAAATATGTAATTTAATGGTCGATTTTACCATTTTGATAGTGAATCAAATGTTACTCCTAAGGTAGATTATTTCCCGTGAATTGGACTCTAAATGTTTGAGGACTTTTAACTCTAAACCGATTGACTGGTCGAATTGATACTTTAAGTTTAGGAATTTTCCATAATTTGGAGGTTCAAGTGGTTTTGGTCAAAATCAGTTGACAGTTCTTCCTTAGGAACGTAAACTAATTACTGAAATTTGAAAGGTAAAAGTTTACACAGAAAACCTGCTTGTTTTCTGATATTTTCGCAGCAGAAATTTATATTTTGGCGGTTTATTTTGCTCTCCTATAAGAGAAAGGCCACGTTCGGGGATTGATGTTTTTTATAATTTTATGACAAAATTAAGACAAACTTCGCCGGTATATCCGATCGAAGTCACGGTAGACTGAAGCCCGGCATAAAGCTGTGTTATGTTTGAAAGCATGATCAAAAGCTGTTTTCCTTCATCTGATTGGAATAGTTCATAAATATGAACCTATATAAGACGGTATTCAAAGAACACATAGGTAGCTCATGTTAAATTCTTAAAACTCAATAAACCGTTTAAAAGTGTAATTTTTAGGTTTAAATATTCCCAGAAAAATTATTCAATTTTCCCATCGGTAAACTGCTTGAGTAGTTAGGCGACTATTCATTATTAGCAATATGTTTTATGTACCATATGTGTTGAGTAGCAATAAATTCAACAGTCATTCAATTTAATAAAAAATTATAGACAATATTAACGCATTAATTCGGATTGGATTTCATTTTTGCGTTATGTTAATTTGATTTCTATACATCAGCGCAATCTTTACATTACAAAACTTAAGAAAGCCCAAATTAAATTTCTGTAGCAAAAAAAAAAATAATACAAGTCCACTTAAAATAAAAATGTTTATTAATAAATAAAATTTAAAGTATAAAAAAATAACAACAATAATATGTTGTTTTAAAATTATACAGCGGCAATTTAGAAATTTATACGAGTACGTTAACAAATTGGATACAAGAAATATCTTCTGTTTTCTTATAAATTTTAACAACAAAATCAATAATAATTTGAATACTCGTAGACTCGCGCGTATACAACAACGCACAAGAGAAGAACATCGCCGCGTCATATATTTCTTATTTTATTCCGTTCTGTATCAATTTAAAATCTTATTTTTATTCGTTTTTAAGATAAACAAAAAGAAATGAAAATGATCGCCTGGAAATATGTTTTATAAATAAAAATAAATTCCAATTAATTAGAGACACACGAACGTTAAGAACAATTTCTTGTTGTTCTTCTCTTTTTTTGTTCCCCATACTCATTCTTGAATCTTGGCATTTTATTCGATTTTGATGTTTGTCTTAAGGTGGTTTCTGCGCGCTTATTACTATCATATGAACTGAACAAAGTAACATGTAATACAAAATTGGAGTTACATACATATTATATAAGTGTTCTTGTGTGCGGGGCAACAATATCTAAGACGGCATACCATGTATAATATTTTTAGATCCGCACCAAACACGAAGTCGAGGAATTTTTTTTTTTGCAACATGTTTGGTATTTTATTGGAACAAGGCGCCTTTGTGTTATAAATGCTTGGGTGAAGATGAAGACGAGGAAGAATTTAGAAGTCATAAAGAAATCGAAATAAGAACATGAAATTAGAATTTTAAATTAGATTAGCAAATTAAGAATGAAGGAATACGTGTTATTGCTGATTGGTTATTTCAATTTTTGTTTATGATCTAAAAATGGAAACGACAAATGAACGTGATTGTATTCGGTAATTAGATATTTACTTAGGTAGCGTGTAATTGATTGTCCTGTTTACTTGTTTGTTTAAAAAATATGTTTATAAGATTTGGTAACATAGTTTTACCGAACTTCTGGTGTGCTTGTGAATTTGTCAAGACTAGTAAATTAGCGTCCTTGGTACATTATTTGTAGTATCGATTCTACACAGTCATCGACGTAATACACAAAAGGGAACATTTTGAAAGAATTTTTCTGCTTCCTGTTTGCATTAAAGAAATTAGATATGTTAATCTAGTCGCAAACAAGTTAACCAAAATGTATTTTAACGAGACCAAATAAAATATCGTTACGTATCAGCTTCGTTTATAATTTCGCGGCTTTCAAATAAATGATCGGTGCAGTGCCATCTGTTATGTACACCTTAGAACCGAATACGCTATCCACCTTCATTACTCAAGCTTAACATCGATTGATTAAGCAAAAGAGTGGCATACTGTGGTAGCTGATATCTTTAAATGAATTTGTGCTTTATCATTTTATGGTGTGGTAACGATTTTATTCATTGAAGTATTGTGGCTCAAAGCAGTTAATATTGTCAACTCTGTATTTGGTTTAGAAATCTAACTGTGCATCAAGTTCTACTTTTTAACATAGGTATTTGCCATTTTCGAATATTTTTTAACTAAGATAGCTAAAGTATAAGCTATATGTTGATTAATTGATTTGTTGGAATGTGCGGCAAAACCAAAGAAGTTAGTTTCCGGTTGACGGACACCCATCAGCACACCGTTTTACATAAAACAAGATTGAGAGATGGAACAGGTTTGTTAGTTATAATTTAATTGATCCGATTTTAGACACCTAAATGAACAACAGTTAGTAAGTTTTTTGTTAATAAAATGTAATGTAAGACGGTTAGCACAAGCCAGCACAATTAAACAAATTAACTTGGCTGTCTAATGTATAATGGTACGGAATTCCTGAAATGTAACTATCATTATAAGGGGTTGTTTAGAATCCTTAAATACCTAACTAATGCATTAGTTAGTTAACACATAGATTAAATAATTTATTTCACCCGAAAATATAAAAAACAGTTAAAATATATTTATGCTAATCAAATAATTTGGAATCTGAATCAGTAATTAGAATTATACAAAGAAGCTGGCACAATTTTGAAATCCTTAATACTTATAAATAAGTCAATATGTGGTTTCCAGCTTCCTAAAAATCATAAAACACACATTTTGGGTTGAAAAGTGAAATTTTTTATTGATAAGGAAAGGTGGTTCTATGCCATTTATGTACGAGAAACAATTTCGTTCATATCGTTCATTCTAACATCAAAAATTTTCGATGACCTTTTTAAACTAACTCGCTGATGATAATTCCAACCAGACAACATCTGAAAAAAGTGTCAAGCCTAGCTCAAATATCCATGATGTATCGACGTCGCCACAAGATCCCATCAACTCTATCAAAACTGTCTCAGTGCTTGTCAAAAAATATTTATATATCAGTCGTATTGATCCATCCGTCTCAACCGATCAGATCGTTAGCTATGCCTGGGATAACTTCAAAATTGTTCGCCAGGTGACGTAAATTGTAAGATATTATTACCCAAAGACCGCGTTTTGGACAGCTCACTAACGTTCGTCTCATTTAAAATTGGTTTTATTGGTTTCGTAGCTTCATCTAATACCATCAACGCCTTCACTTCTATATCACAATGCCTCCAGTATCCGCGGTAAAACCAGGGATTTCCGCTTAGGCATACTCGACAATGATTTCGCGGTTATAATAATCAGCGAGACCTGGCTTACGATCAATATGTTATCCGAAGAGTACTTTTCAACAGACTATGTCATTCATAGTAAGGACTGATACGATTTTGACACTAGTTGTAGAAGCGATGCTGTTTTAATTGCTGTAAAGAATTCCGTATCCAATGAAGTGATCGCCTGCCACCCCTGCCTTGATGCCATTGCCGTTCGCATCAAACTAGCTTACAATACCTCGATTGTCGCCATCGCCGTTTACCTATATTCCGTACGGATCCGTTCGGGATGTCTACAATACGTTTACAAACTACAGCGACCCAGCCCTATACCTTCAGTTCGCCCTTGTGATTAAATGATCATTGTGGTGACTTTAACTTACCCGGTATATCTTGGAACGATGTCGAACGATGTGTGTTATCTTCATCCTCAACCGACGGGAAAGCATTGACTATCATCGATTACTTCGCTTCCATATCCACAACGCAGCTTAACCGCTTCAGCAACAGTCAAGGGAAATTCCTGGACCTGCTATTTGCCAAGGACGTCTTGCATGCCGATGTTGCTCGGAGCTTGAACTTCATTGGAGGCGAAAGCATTTATCACACACCAATTACGATAAATATTTTTTATACTAAATGTACAACTAATTTTTCTAACGATTTTCACTTTAATTTTAGAATGGGCGACTACTTTACAGCGCGGTGCGGATTTGAATGACACGGTGGACAGATTCAAGGAGCTTCTCGGGAGTGGTATTGAGAGACACGTTCCGCAGGTTAACAATAATAAATCCGATTTCGTTAACGCCCGCAACGAATTTAAAACCCTTAATTGGTTCCTTTTCAATAATTATGCAGTGCAAATCGAGCAAGTTTTGACATCCAACGCCAAAAAAATTTTGGAGCTTCATTAACAGCAAGAAAAAGGTATCTGTTATCTGGTTTTCCGTCGAATATGTCTTACCAGAGACCCCCACCGCCAGTCAGCCATCCGAAATTTGCAATTTGTTTGCCAAATTCTTTGCATCGGTTTACAAGCCACTTCGGTCAACAGACACCGGGTCTCCTATTACTTCTTTCCAGGATCAACTGCTCCTTCTCGACGTTAGCAAGGGAGCGGGTTATGACGGTCTTTCACTGATTCTATTCAAACGTTGTGCCGTAAGTCTGGCTCCTGCAGTTACCTTCTTGTTTAACGAAAGTCTTCGTCGTGGTATTTTTCCAGTACCGTGGAAAACATCAAGCATTCATTTAATTTTCGAGGCGGGTAATAGAAGCGAGTCTTACCCAAACCCCTCTCTGTCTTACCCAAACTGTTCGAGTCCATGGTTCACAGAGTATTGCACTTCCATACCAAGAGACTTATTTCTCCTTTTCAGCATGGATTTTATTCCGGTAGGTCTACCGTGTCTAACGTGTTCTCATTTTGTGGTCATCTATTTGGCAGCCTAAACTTCAAGCAGCAGCTTGACGTTGTCTACATAGACTTCGCAAAGGCTTTTCGATGTGATTGATCACTCCATTCTTATAAGCAAGTTGCAGAGTCTCGACTGTGATTTCATTCCCGTCGACTGGTTGCGTTATTAAGGTAGCCATATCGGCCCACTGTTATTTTTATTATTTATTAACGACGTTTTAAAATGTTTTAAGTTTGCCAATTGCCTCCTCTTCGCTGATGGCATGAAGATATTCGCCCGGGTCTCTAGCGTGTTAGACTGCGAAATGTTACAAGACGACGTAAACCGATTTTGCAGCTAGTCAATTAACAACTTACTGGTTTTAAACGTGAGTAAATGCAAAACTGTTTCTTTCTTCCGTATCCGCTCGCCTGTTTTTTTTATCAATATTAACTGTACAACGAAACCATTGATCGGGTTGAGTTCATTTCGGACCTTGGTGTGATCTTTGAATCTGAGGCTATAAACGAAACTGCAAGGACTTTCGTGACCCGTTAACTTTGATATCATTATACGTATTCCTTGTTCGGTCCATTTTAGAGTATACCTCCTGTTTGGTCACCCTCCTACGACTGTTTTTCTAAGAGGATTGAGAGTATCCAGAAACAGTTTATTTTGTTCGCGCTATGACGTTTACCATCCAGTCGTGTAGTGGACTACATTCTTCCGCTTTATCAGAATTGATGTAATCTTTTGAAACTGCAACGTTTAGGCAAGCGTAGTATGCTCCCGAACGTCGAATGTGTCAACGCGATGGAGCTTTATTCATTGACCGAGCGGAAACGAACTATGGTCTTTCTGATCCAATTCCGATGGTATTGCGAGTGTTCAATAAGGTCAACGAAGCTTGCGATTATAACTTGTTGAGAAATTAATTCAATAAAGCTTTTTATAATCTTTTGTAGTCGAGCTCATGCGTCGTAATTTCTTTTTTGTTTACCAATTGTTTTGTTCTGCCGAACGCAGATCAATGACCTCAATTTCAGATCGAATGTGGCTTTTAAGTTGTTGAATTGATTGTAGATAATTAGCATTCACTTTATATTTCAAATACCCCACACAAAATAATCAAGTGGTGTTAAATCCAATCTTCTTGGTGGCCAAGGAACTTTATAATGGCTTGAATTTTTGCGATCCACAAGTTTTGTTGACAATAAATGGATTATTGCACGACTTGCATGACATGTCGTCTTGTTGATGCCAAAGGTCGTTGACATGCAATTCATTCAACTTGGGCCAAAAAAAACCAGTTAACATGTTGCGATAACGTTCCTCATTCAATTAAGTGCATTTCTGGTTCGTTTTCAAAGAAAAATGGTCCAATGATGCCACCGGCCCATAAAGCACACAAAATAGTGACTCTTAAACAATGATTATACGCTCTCCAAATTCGACAATTTTCATTAAAATGAAAATGAGCTGCATAGCTAAAGATGGTTTTTGATGAAAAACCTTCATTTCGCTCAAGCATCCAATTTACAAAACGACGACGATTTAAATGATCTGGTGGCTTCAATTTTTAAATTAGTTGAATTTTTGTAAGGATTCAAATGAAGATGATCATGCAAGATGCGTCGTAATGTGGTTCCAGCTGCCATTTCATCAGGAGTACGAACTGTATGAACGCATGTTGATAGGGTTTACGACATTCCACTGGACCAGTTTCTTCAAAACTATCAATAATTTTACCAATTGCACACTCAGTAGGAATAAGATGAAATGTTAAAAAAACACATTTGGCCCACTTTACAGTCGCTACTTCAACGTTCGACCATCCCACATCAAAATCCCTTTCAAATCTTTCCAGCTCCTGGACACCCAGCTAAAGTATGATATTCGCGAAATATCCATTGTTTTTTCTTTTTTCATATCTTCTTTCACAGAAATACGTTATTGCCATATTAAAATGGAGAAGTAAATATGTTGTGGCCAACACCCGACTTTACACACCACGAATGTATATATAGATCTCGAATACCACACTTAATTTATAAAGCTAAAATTAAACTTACCGCATTTTTAGTAAAACCGCCTTATCTAATCAAAAATATTATCCCTGCTTAAGCGTATGAAAACTAACAAGGTCACCCCCTGTAGGTTGAAAACTTAATTTTTAAATTTCTTTACGGCATAGATTTCGACCCAATTTGAAGTTCAGTTGGAAATTAATTTTCTTATTAGTCACAGAACAATAATTTAATCTGGGGTGTATAGAGACCGAATTTAAGCTCAGAAATAAATTTTCGTCAAATATCGCCATTCCCGCTTAAAATATCGTTCGGGATAATTGCAAAATTAATTTAAAATATTTTAGTTCACAATCGTTTTCCTGATTTTCCATATTTATTGAAAAACTTAAGTATGAAAATTCATTCGGATCAGTCAATCTGTCTGGGCTAGAGGTACAAAGGCCGAATTTAAAAAAAACTACTATCTGAACCGTTAATGTTCAGCTTCCGGTGAGCCGATGTCATCCATAAATTACTGGTATCTTCCAATTTACAGAAAAAGCTTAAATAAGAAGTTTCATCCTGACCAATTAATCATTATAGGCTGTAGGGTTTTGTCACATCTTGGTTGTTAAAATCTGCTCCATAAAAAATCCGCGAGAAACATAATTTTCGTGATTTGGTCATCTGGCTTCTCTAGGCCACGGATAATCTTCGACACCTCTTCATCTTCTTTCTGTTTTCGTTTTAACTCGGCTGGTCTTCGCTGGGGAAATCAATCTCATGCCGGAACTGCGATGTCAAAACTTCTTTTCATTTTTTATTTAATTTGACCAACGCCATATGTTAATCGGTTGGCAGGGCAGCTCACTAGTTCTCTCACCAACGCTCGTTTACAGAACTACCTTGCTAACAATGTCTATCAATTTACTATCGGCATCACATATCGCTTGTGTATTAATGGAAAAATATCCTTTACGGTTGCGATAAAATTTTGCCTCATCACCTCCAGGAGGCCTTATTGGTATATGAGTACCATCAATGCTGTCAATGCAGCGAGATATTCCTGCTTTATTATAAACATGTTGCTGGGTTTTATTCGATACTTTTAGGATTTTTTTCCTCGCCGCACTCTGTCTTATTCCTATTAAATCTCCGATCACCACTTAAAATGACCCGTTACACAAAATTTCTCAAACAATGGATAACGGATACCCTCGAAAATCCCAGAAATGAACCCTTACGTGTGGACACGGCTGATGAGGTTATACGCGGGTTAAAAGCTGTGGGACCGGAAGCAGAGAGAGATCCATGGCTGATATTTTTATTGATAAAGAAATTAGACGAGGAAATCAGAGACAAATGGGCGAGCGAGACCGTGGACACCGAATTTCCAACTGTCCAATCCTTAATAGAAATTTTAATGAAAAGAGCTGACGCATTGGATTCTGTGAAAAATTATCCTCGAAAAACTGTTGCCCAAACCAGAAGTGTGTCGAAAGCATTTACCAATTCTATTGGGTCATATATTGTTTGTAACAGCGATTACCATCCCTCATATCAATGTCCAAAATTTAAGGAATGGACAGTTGAGCAACGCAGAGAACTGATCCTGGCAGAAAATCGCTGCTTGAACTGCTTTAATCAGTCCCACACCGAATTCCAATGCAAATCCAAAAGTAGATGCTATTTTTGTAAACGAATTCACAGTTCCCTACTACACATCGCATCTACTGCCAATCGCTTATCTAATGGGAACCGAAAGGCGAAAGGCTGAGTTAGCCAGACACCGAGATGTGTCATCCCTGTTGTTAGCTGGCATAAGTTAAAAATCAGAATCCAAAATTCATTTATTGCTTGGGGCTAATAAGTTTTTCGAACTCCTTCAACCAGAATAAATAAAGGACTCTAACAAAGTAAAATACACGCACACAGTACAAACCTTGGCGGGTATTAACTGGAAACGTTGAACACCCCGACGAAAATCGTCAACACAATTTCCTTCGATCATGCCGGTCTCGATACAACCTTAAAGCGATTCTGGTAAACCAAAGATGTATTCAGATCGGCACCATTGCTACTCGAAGACCAGTTATGCGAAGATCTCTTTAAAAGAACAACCACCACCGGACAATCATTATACGGTGAAATTACCATTTAGAGAAGAGCAAAACCAATTAAATGGATCCCTAGGTAGCTCCATTAAAAGATTGCGCGGTATGGAGAGGAAGTTTCGAAAGAATTCCAAGTTTCACGAGCGATATGTAGAATTTATGGAAGAGTACAATCGACTCAATAATATGGTAGAAGTTCCTCCACCAACCGATTCCTGCGACTATTTGTATCTGCCCCATCATGGAATATTTCAAGATTCATCCACGGTCAGCCAATTCATCCAAGTTTGGCGCACAACACCAGAGGAGACAGTAAAACACTTATGAATTACGAACATTGACGTATGGTATGTCTTCCGCACCTTATGTTGCCACAAGAGTTATCCACCAAATAGCGTCAGAACATTCGATAACATATCCAGAAGCATCCCAATCATTATTGAAAGCTAGGTACATAGATGATCTGTTGACGGGAGCTCACTCAGTACCAGAAGTAGTGAAATCGGCGCAACAAATTACAAATTTCAAGGTCCATTCCAAGTTCAATCTACGAAAATGGTTTTACAATTCTCCAGAGTTTTGAGACGAGTTAAAGGAACCTAAACCAAGTGCATCTGTTCCAAAATCCTGATGAAGTAAAAGTATTGGATATGCAGTGGCAGCCAGCTGCAGATTATTTTTCTTACCATATCACTCTAACGAAGGAAATTCGAGAATCAAAACGGGCGATATTATCCGAAGCTAGTCGGATCTTTGCTCAACTGGGGCTGCTGGTGCCTTTTATAATTAAAATTAAATGTTTTTTTCAAGCATTATGGCTGTTAGACCTCGGAGGGGATGATAAACTACCAGGTACAAATAAAAAACAATGGCAACAAATTCAAGTAGAGATAGCAGACGTATCAACTCTTGCAATACCTTGCAGCTTCCGTATATTTATGAACGCTTTCTAACGGAAACCATATCACAACATTGATCGCGGCTAAAACGAAGGTGTCTCCGATTAAAAATGTATCACTACCACGTCTGGAAATAAATGAGGCCTTCTTGCTAGCTAAACTGATTTGACACGTCCAACAGATGTTCCCGAGAGCCAAGTATTTGGATGGACAAATTCTACAATCGTGTTGGTTACTGGCTAACCGTACCAGTGAAATTTTAGAAGTCCTTCCGAGAAGCAAATGGCGCCACATCGCTTCAAAACTAAATCCTGCCAATTGTGCCAGGAGAGGGTTAAATCCTAAAGAACTAAAATCTCGTTTGTTGAATTTTTGAAAACAGAAGCAGAAGCCTGGCCAGTTTTTCCGGAAATCAACTTGTTCGGATGATTTAGAGCGTCGAGATAAATGTAAAGTTATGATCGCAATACGCCTCGATACATTAACCCCGATCATAGAGGACCTTTTCAAAAGGTATTCCAGTCATGATAAGATTATTAATATCGTAAGCCTACTTTGACGATTCATTGTAATATATCTAAATTTGAAGAATAAGACCAAAATAAGAAGCACAGATTTTACTGACGAAATTCAAGCCATGAAAAACGGAAATCGTACATCCCCGAGAAGTACGATTAAATCATTAAAACTATTTTTGGACAATAAAGGACTTTTACGAGTAGGTGGTAGAATTAAAAAGGCCATTGCACCCTATGATACGGTGCATCCCATAATTTTACCTGCAAAATCTGATATAACAACGAGAATTGTGTTGAGGAATCATCTAATTCGTTTACATTGTGGTGTGTCAGTATTGTCGAGTATTATTCGGAGAGAATTCTGGATTGTTCTTGGCTGAAATACAATAAAATCAGTCATCCGTAAATGCGTGCAGTGCATCAAACAAAAACCACTAACAGAGTACCAATTAATGCGGAGCTTACCGAAATAAAGAGTGGGATTGTTCCATCAAAACATACTTAAAACGCGGACGAGCAGGAAACGCACAAAAGTCATACATATGCTTAATTATTTGCTTAAGTACTAAAGCTGTACACTTGGAGCTCGTCGAAGACATGACCACCGACTCTTTTATGGCCGCACTCCATCAATTTTTCTCACGCAGAGGGTTTAGTACCGATATCTTCTCCGACAACGGATCTAACTTTTGTGGAGCATGTACTAAATTCAAGGAATTAAATAATTTTCTTAAAAATAATATTAATCAGATTTCCAATTCTATTTTGGAGAAATATCAGGTTGTATGGCATTTCATTCCACCCCATGCACCTCACATTGGTGGAATTTGGGAGGCAAGCTTAAAATCTGCAAAAACTCATTTAGAGAGAGTAATTGGGGCTAATATACTTACACAAAAAGAGCTGCATACGCGTTGTTGGTCCATTTTGAAGGGCTCCTAAATTTTCAACCTCTGTGCGATCACTGAACTACCTTACAACCGGTTGTCACAGTGCAGCGCGATTCAAAGAGTGACCCACATATTTTGGAAACGTTGGCATTTAGAGTACCTTACATCATTGCAAGCGCGCACTAAATGGAACTCGCCAAAGGATAATTTGCAAATTGGTGAACAAAATGCATTAATCAACCAGTGGAAGATAGGAAAGGTATCATAAGTCCCTTACTAGTCAAGGGAACATTCGCAGACCAATGACTAAGTTGTGTCGTCTACCAGTAAATTGAAATCTGACGATCTTAACTGATCTAAAAGGTCAACTCCTCCCATTCCAAAATTGTATCGACGAACAATTTCTGGATGATTTATATGTATGTACCTTTTTATTTCTTTTGTCCCATCTTAATACCATACATTCTTCACCTATATTCGTACATAACTTAAAGCCAAATATACCGTTTTGTTGTCCTGCCACTTTACAACGCAAATGTTGCTGTCCAAACTAACTATTTCGTCTGAGGTTCCACGCCCTTTTGATTTCCACTTCTTATCCGACTCCTTAAATATCTCAACATTTCAAATAATTGCGGTAACTACTGAAATAGTCTCAAAATATAATGAATGTCGTGATTGGATAATTCGTTTGGCTAGTTGCAATTTTTATTCCAATATGTTCGAAGGCGGCCCAATTTTGAATTTTGCTGAAATTGCTCATCATGATTTGAATACCAACAAATTTAATCAATTTTGCCTGGTTAGTATTTTTAAGTGAACCGCTCCCACCACTGGTTTCTGCAGCATATACAAATTCGTACACTTCACCATTTCATTAAACAAATCTTTCGGTATATACCTAAAGAAATAGGATTCAAGGTTTTTCACCATTAATGCTTCAGAGTTTTCCGTAGTACTCGCTTCTGCTATTAATATTGCTGCGTAGCCTCAATAAACTCTGGTTCCTCCGGCTGTTCTGTATTCAAATTACCAATATTACCATTACAATGGTTTTGGTCTAGAATCACATCAGCTAGGTTGATGAATTTATTAGTGTAAGTACCTGTAGACACGTCAACGTCTTTTTCTAGGCAAACGGCTTCTTGATTTGTTTTATTGGAATTATGTGGTTCAACATGATCCAGATTTTCAGTATCTGACAGGTCCGAATCGGATGCATTTATCATTTCAAAAATTTCCTTTTCAGATAGGTATGTTCGTGTTTTGAACACGGTTCGCCTAACTTCCATTGTTTTTATAAATATTTAAGGAATAGTTATAATCGGTATGATTTGGTCTCATATGATTCCAAATTTATTTTTGACATCATTTGATGACACACCCTTTGGTTTAATTTAGAATCAAATGTGTACTTTACCACTAATTTAGAATTTTTTAAATTCCATTTTGAGTAAAATTTTAGGTTAATTATTGCGATTGATTAAAAATTACTTACTAAAAATTCAAATGATGTACACTGGGCCGGCACAATTTTCAAACTGAGTGTTTTGAGCACTTTATAATGCGATTTATACACAACAAACGTCGGAAAAAGGCGCGAAAAGATTAAAAATAACAGAAAAAACATAAACATAGCGTGGAGCGTCATCATTTGATGCCAAATACGCCGAAAGGGTTAAGAAATAGCCTAGTCCGTCCATTGCATTTTATGAGTTCACAATTCCGTAAACTGAGTTTCTTAACCTCGAACGTGAACGAATTTTGAAAATTTAAGGGGAATTCTAGAGATATATTTTTGTGGAATGTGTTTTATGTTCAACACAGATACAAAATGAGAAAATTCAAATTTTCATTTGCTGACCCGTAGTCACCAACGGATCATAGTTGTTTTAATGCAATCACCAATTTAATTATATCTTTCATCTGATATGATTCGAACAAAGCCGCTCTCGGTCTAAACGCCGATTCTAAACACACTACACCAATTGTCCGGTATCGAGGCACTATATAATCGACTAAAATAGATTCCGCTCGCAGCTGTAATTTAAACATAATAATTTTCACTGAATAAGGTAATTACAAATCAGATGTAAAGACGATGTCATCTAACGAATCAATAAATTGCGCGATACTCATCTGTATATATACACTCGCAGCATGCAACAATTTTAATGCATCGTTACAAAATCAAAATAAATTAACTTTTAATGGGGCAACACTATTTACGAAATGTAAAAAATTAAAATCCCATCATCGTTTCTGTCACCATCAATCACATTATCGAAATGGCGATAATTTCCTCAACAGACCTATGCCTACATTCTCCGGCAAGCTATAAATTACCAAATTAATTGTTTTAAACAGTTTCAAAAGTTGTCTGCTTAAAAATAATTAAAATAAATAAAAATAAATTATTTAAATTTAATAATAAAGAAAAGATAAAGAATAATTATCATATCACATCTGAAGATCTTTTACGATGCTCGTACACACAATAACTCGTTCGCTCGCTCTCGAGTGTCTATCACATTAAAATTATATTATCATAATAATGTTAGTTTTCGGAGGGTCTTAATAAAATACAAAGATTTATGCTCGTTCATGCAACTCATCATCTAAAAATTATGCTACATACATAGCAGCGCTCGTTCATGGTATTCTGAGTTTAGCGTTGCCAGAATACGAATTCGTATATATAAAATGAATGATGTTGGTTTTGGTTTCGAAATCGAACGAAAACACAAATATCATCGCACCGGAAATGTTACGTCTTCTAATTTTATTGTTATTATATATTTTAATTAACATAAAAATTAGAAATTAGATGAAATATATTTCTGTTCTTAATAATGTGGAGCGATAAAATGAAGAATTTTATTGTAAAAATTACTTAGCGTGAGATATTCTGATTGTTCTACACATATACGTGTATCTCGCGGCATGTCAAATGTAATATATGTAAATAGCTTTTGTACTTAACGTTGGTATTCTATTACGGAAATTAAGATTTGCTACGTAATTTTGCTGTGTATTTTTTGCAAAAATGTTTCATTTTAAGTTTAATATACAAAAATGTGCTGAGAAAATTTTAAAAAAATGCCCGGTAATGGAATTTAACACGCTTGGTTCATTTACGTGACGTGGTGTGTGGCAAATACTGCTAATTCAGTTTAAAATTATATCGAAATTAAATTTGGAAGAATAATTTGGGTGTATCTCACTCGTCCACGTTCTACAAAACACTTAATCTTCGTCTATGCACACAACAGTTTTCATCAATGGAATGGTCCGATGGATGATTTCATCGAGGTTTCTTTGAGTCGGCTGTCAAATAGATTTTAAATTACCATAAAGTTGAACGGTAATTAAATCTTAAATACACCGAAAATATTTCAGTCTTTATAAATTCATAATTTCAGATTTTAAGCTTTCTGATGGAAAATGTGGATTTTCGTCGATTTGTCATAAGTAGTAGGTTCCTGTGATGATTGCGCTAGTGTCTTATCAATGCTTGATTTGCAGTTTGGTAATCGTAATTACGGATTTGCTAAGCTAGAACGTACGGATTCAATAAAAAGAAATACGTGAATGGATGTTTGAACAACACCAGGTATGAAAACTGTAATACTGGAATGACGCGCCGTCGACCTTTGAAGACCATTCATCAAAAAATTTGCCCGAAATGGAAGGCGTTGTACTAAAACTAACTAGGGCCGAAAAGAATTGTAAGTATGTGCATAGTCCATTTTTCCTCATTTAGCCCAGTTTTACTTTTTAAGAATCGTAATGACTTCTTGCCAATCAAAAAATGGTCCAATATCGTAATGCAGTAGCAATACTTTTCTCATCGTTTGCGGGAAGCGTTCCGGCGCAACTAATACTTTTGTGGCGATTCGTGTACCAGGTACGATGATTCTCTAACGACTATTTTTGCATGTTGATAATTAAGTCAGATTTTAACATATTTTCCGACATTGGATCTAGTACCAGGCCAAAATTTGTCCAAAATATTGAGATTACCTCTTTCAAGCAGTGATTTTAATTTAGCACGTTTTTGTTTATCATGTGCTAATTTTTCGAAATCAATCTCGGCGTTTGAATGGATGCTTCCAATATCTGAATCTATGAACAGATCAAATATCCTCGATGAAGGATCAATGCTTTCCTAGTTTTGTATGAAGGCAGATATGGGCAGTCCATTTATATGACATCTTTCTGAAGAAAGTGAATTACCTTACATATTAAAGATACTTTTTGTCGAATTTTGTTCAGAAAAAAATAAAAAGCGATTATGACACGTTATCTGCAACTTGGGTGAAGTAATACGCCAGTGATTGACAGAATTTGTTTGGCAGTTAGGTTGGGCCGATTTTTTTTTTTTAAATTTTGATTGGCAGTAGTGCGCAATAGCTGTGGTAGGTATTTCTTATTATACACATAATTTTGTTTTTAATTTTTAGCCAACCCCCCCCCCCCCCCACCCCCCCTTAGCCCACGACAATTTTATTTTTACATAACGTGGTAAATCACCGATTTTTGGTTAATTATCTACTGTGCATGCCCATATTACGGATGATGCATTATTGCGCATGCTCGGCGCATGCATATTAGTAATTTAGTAGTGTTATGGTTGTATTCGAGCTCAGTCGTGTCAAACCATTTTAACTGTAAGTTATCGTTTGTGTTAAATTGTAATTATTTTAAATGTTATCGTTGTTTTGTGTATTGTTGTGTGGAAAGTAAATTAGTAATGGCTATGGCTAAAGCTTCTATTAATACTCGGGCCAAGAGAAGATGTTATGTTTAGGAATGGCAAAAGATCTTGATTCTGTAATACCTGTTATGCTCCCGACGTATACAGACATGATGAGATGCTATCAGAGTATTCGTTTAGAATTGGAAGGAGTCGGTAGCAAGGAACCTCATAATGCGGAAATTTCGAAAATACTAACACATGAGAAAATTCTTTAAATTTGGCAGATTGCCTCACTTCCTACAGTGACGCACAAGCGTGTCAAAATATTATTAAACCTCTGAAAAGTAGAAATACCGTTTTTCTACAAGAAAAATTGAAAAAATTTGAGACTGACGCAGAACACCTTTTTGATATATGTGCCTGCAACTGCAATCAATCTGAAATGTCTATTTGCAGTTGTGTGAAAACGAGCAAATTTCCCACCGACGAAATACCGTTTTTGATAGATCAAAGAAGCGAAAGGAAGATGGCTATCGGAAATGTGGATAAGGTTACGACATAAATATTGCGGAAACGAATGGCCCGGAAATCAAAAGGACTCGAAACATCTGTGTTTGTAAGAGACCCAAAACAGTCTGATATTGCAGGTACAAGCGGAATCCAGGAAGTTTCGGGATTCGCTACACCGGAAAAGTCTACATCAAGTGATGATGATGACAGTGGAAGTGATGCGGACAAAAATTTCAAACAGGTAGTACGTACTTTGAAGAAAAGAAAATTGAACGAGACAACACAATCTTCTACCCAAATGAGAATGTCCTTGCTGAAAACTACAAAAGCAGCTGATCTTACAGGCTCTTCAAATAGAACGATTGCCAAGATTGCAACAGCTGTTCTTGAAGATTTCAAGCTGGTTTCGGTACTTGATCCAAAATATGTTGTGGACAAAAACAAAATCCGGCGAGAACTAAGAAAAAACATAAAACAAATACAGGCAAACGAACTTACAGGTATATTGAATATTTCTTTTAAATAAGGATACAACTTTAAAACAATATATATTTTATAAACTCACTCCTTCATGCAAACGAACTGCCACTTCGGCATTTAATTCGAAAATTGGATGGTCACACAAAAGGCACATAATCTTTTTCTGGACCCATAGGAGCACAGCTGAGTGAATGTGAGAAGAAACCGGTGATAAAATTTCAACCTATTCAAAGTATATTACCGGATATCAACATAAAAGATTTGAGTTCCGATCAGCAGCATCTCTATAAGATATGTCGCGCTGTGATTGAAGGTTATTGTTGCTCAAGCTTAGTAAGTAGTAGTTCAAGAAAGTTATCTCAAGCTAGATGGCTAACAACTGCCAACCGGCTGATAAGATTATATGTAGCGACTATCGAACCATCAAATTATTTTCAAACTCTTGCGGGCTTCATAGTGAAAGTGTATGCACCTATGTGGTTTCAAATCAAACAAAATCCAATGTGCCAACATTGTGCCAGACATTTGTGGAAGATGATTAAACTTTCTTGCCAGTTTCCAGTTGATGCTTACTTTGCACACTCCGAAAATTTGTTGCTTGCGATGATTACAGATCCTGAAAATTGTAACATTAGAGAGTTGGGCATTAGAAGAATAGTCAAAGCAAGGCTAGAGAAGCCGCATGGAGTCCGTTTCTTTAAAGTGCCTAAAATAAATTTCCAAGCACGAAGTTATATGGAAATGATTAATAGGCAAGAATTTCCTGTAACTGAGCCGCCACTTACCATGAGTATAAAGAAAGAAGATTTACAGCTAATGTTGAGGGAGAAGAATGTTTCCGTTTTATTTATAGACAATTTTCGTTGTCACACACAAGCGGTTGAAAGATGCGTTAAATTGGTAACGGAAGCCGGTTCCAAAGTATTTGGCGAGGAGTCGAGAGACGGACACATTCGGGCAAGGTTAGAAGCCAGAAAAAATGTACCTTCGTTTGAGAACTATGAATGATTCCGATCAATTGTGAGCTATTAGGGAGTCTAGGGGCCAGGGGGGACGGCTAACTATTGTCAAAAATGGAAGACAAAAATTTAGTGAAATTATGATAACTTATCACACCTTTCAAACACTACCCATGTTTAGATTTCGAAAAAAAAATTGTTTCCATCCTTTTTCAGCCCAGCCTCTTGGCAGTGGTAAGAAGCATCGAAATGACACGCCAGCTTTATGGAATTGGATTTCTTGTTTGTCCAATTCACATTTTACAATATTCGTATCGTCATACTGTACCGTTTCAGTCGATCAATCAGAACTTGAACAAAATATTTTTATATTTTTCGGTTTTAATAAACAACTTCAAAATTGCAATACATGTAAGCCAGAAAGGATCGGAGTATAGTCTGGCCCATGCTAACTGGGCTTCATAGATTATGGAAACCGGAATATTTGCACAAAGCTTATTAATGAGTTCTGCATGCACAAAGTTTTATAGATAGACTGTTTCTAGATTCAACTTTATTGCAAAGCATTATTATTGAAATGCAGTGACCCTCCACCATTACCCAATAATATTGTCTGAAAGTCGCATCTTCCGTGAAAAGTAACCGTCCACTGTGGCCAGATGATGAGTCGACCGAGTCTCTTAAAATATTTGAGCAAACCATCTGTAACTATTATTCAAAATCTATAATAAGTGTTTGCGTAAGAGGAAATGTGCACTCGAAATAGAAGGAACAATGGCTGAAATACGGTTTGCATGGGAAAGAGGGACAAATGATACCTCTCTACCATAAGATAGAAGGCATCTCTGATCTATTTAAGACTTACTATTAACAGGCCGCTAGGCCGTAGAGCACAAATTTGAAAACGTTTTAAAATCGTTTTTCTAATAATGCTTCGCATAAACAAACCGCTGAACTCCACACACTGGTTCAAACATCCCAAAATACTTAAATTTATTATTTAGTGTTCCTCACACAAAAAGTATTATAGACAGACTGTTTTAAACTTCAACTATAACTTGAAAGCAAGACAAGCGGTGGAAAGCAGTGACACTCTGCTGTTACCAAAGAATAGCTCCTATAGATCGTATCTTCCATAAAAGTAGCAACGCACTATAGCGAATGGTGAGTTGACTGACTCTGTCAAAAAAATTGAGCAAACCTGCCCTGAAGTATTATTACAAATCTACAAAAAGTATTTGTGGAAGCGGAAATGTGCACTCAAATTACATACCGCGACAAAGTGAAAGGTTAAAAATGGTATTTAAAATCAAATAGACGTTGATTTATGAATATATGTGACAGGTGATAGATGAACATCCAAATGTTTTAAAAGGAGCACCTTTGATTGAGATAATCATATAAAACAAAAGAAGAATTTCGAAGTTCTCCTGTGCTTAGAACTGTTGGATTTCGAGCTCGTACTTGCCTCTCTCTATCGGATTCAAATATGGAGGCATTGCAGGCCAGTGCAGGTTGGTTATTGAAACCTCAGACAAAAATGTAGTGCATGATATCCCCCACAATATCTAACATTTTGATCGAGATGTAAGGATTCCCCCATTGACTTCACCACAAAAGCAACAGTTGTCGTATAATGTTACTCTGAGAATACCGCTCACGTGGTTGTCTCCATATACTTTTTGCTTTCCATCGATCGTGTTCACTAAGAAATGACTCTCATCTGTAATGGAAGTATGACCCACTGGTTCAAAGTCTTAAATCGGTTATGTTGAGCAAAATTTAATTTTGCTTTTTGGTGATTTCTGTACAGTAGGAGCCCTTTGGCTAGTATATATGATCTCAATACGACTTTTTTAAGCCTTCGGCACACAATACGTTCATTTATTCGCACTTCTCGAACCTCTTCTAAAGTATTACTGGTTTGAGTTGCTGTTTAAGGCCTGGTACTTAAAGTTTCAAGGACAACGAAATGGTCATCTCTAGAGCTAGTACGACGTTTTCGGCCTTGGTCTCATCTTCTCTTGCAACAGCCCGTTTTGCTGCATCATGGAACAAACCATAAAATTCCAATGTGGGCACACGGAACCTTCTGCCCTCTTCATTTCATACATTATATGTATTAATCGAAATGTGTACTCTCGAAAATAAAGTACCAAACATTTCCAACTTGTATACATTTTTAAAACGAACTAAAAGTTTACCACTCCCTGTATAAATCACTTGTTCGGTTGTCCTAAATTTTCTGGAAAAATTCTAGGAACCCAACATCAAAATGATTTATATTTTGGTGTTCTACTAGTCCACATCAAACCGAAAAACATCTCAATTTTGACAAAATTGAAGGGTTATGGTGTTTAAAAAAACGAAATTTGTATCGACCCTCTATAAATCATGCTGACCGCTACCCCGAATCTAGAAATGTAGTTTTCGACGAGTATTGTTGCGATTGGTGCAGAAATGTATTTTATAAGGTAAGATTGTGGTCACCTTGTGAAATGATCTATGCAAGATAAAATGTATTTGAATCCATTAAATTGTGGAAGTGGTCAAACAATATCTAAATGGATGTGCTCAAATCGATCAGGTATAATTTGCGAATTACCGTGAGTTGATTTGGTGTGGCGTTGCACTTTGCGTTTTTGGGCAGAATAAAGCCACAGGGATGCATCTTTGTTCATACTGAATGAAAAAAATCTTGAAGTGATGAGTTTTTGAGTTGCTTGTACCGTGCGTTGCACCCGCGATTTTTGCCTGCAGTTATTTCACCAATTTATTGTCAAATCGAGAAAGATTATCGGAGCCCACATTGTCCTTACCTTAGGGCGAGATAGGGACTTCCTGACCTACGAGTTCTTTCAAAGTGAAAAATTTATTTCGAAGCGGAGGCGCTAAAAGAGCAATATTTTCTAAGGTGTTCTTGAGCTGAAGAAATGCATTTTAACATTCTTCAGGCCAAGAAAAATTTTGAATTCGCCAGTTCAAAGGACTAATTGCTACCGATAAATTACCACGACCGATTTATTCCAAACCTCGCAGAGATACTTCCAACAATTCACATTGATGCCGAATTTTGTTGGAAAACAATTTTTCTCTAAAAATCGTCATTTCCGCTTAGATTTGGTAAACTACCTGGACCGGTAGTGTTGCAAAATTAATTTGCAATCTTTTATAGTGTATATATGTAAATAGTGTATGGTAAATTTGCAAAATTCTCGTGGTCAACATTTTTCATGATTACTATTGTAGTGGCTTGTTTCGGTCACTACAACACAGCACAATTTTTCGTCAACCGACAATCTTCCGTAAACATAATTCTTTATCGACGGACAATTCTCCTTATAAAGAATTATTACAAATAATATACATCGTTATATCTGGTGACCCAAAATATTTGACGCGGCTATCAGCATTCTGTACAATTAATTCATATCAAGTAGATATTCTGGGAATTGTTAATAATTTAAGTTTGGATTAAAATACTGAAAAACACAGCCGTGTTATTAAAGATTATAAATTAGAGAAAAAAGTAACAAAGAATATTGTGTTTTTTTTAATAAATCGAGTGTTACTAGGCCGCCAGGCCGTAGGGCACAAATTGCATCTCATTCATATCATTCATATCATTCATATCATTCATATCATTCATATCATTCATATCATTCATATCATTCATATCATTCATATCATTCATATCATTCATATCATTCATATCATTCATATCATTCATATCATTCATATCATTCATATCATTCATATCATTCATATCATTCATATCATTCATATCATTCATATCATTCATATCATTCATATCATTCATATCATTCATATCATTCATATCATTCATATCATTCATATCATTCATATCATTCATATCATTCATATCATTCATATCATTCATATCATTCATATCATTCATATCATTCATATCATTCATATCATTCATATCATTCATATCATTCATATCATTCATATCATTCATATCATTCATATCATTCATATCATTCATATCATTCATATCATTCATATCATTCATATCATTCATATCATTCATATCATTCATATCATTCATATCATTCATATCATTCATATCATTCATATCATTCATATCATTCATTACATTCATATCATTCATATCATTCATATCATTCATATCATTCATATCATTCATATCATTCATATCATTCATATCATTCATATCATTCAAATCATTCATATCATTCATATCATTCATATCATTCATATCATTCATATCATTCATATCATTCATATCATTCATATCATTCATATCAATCAAATCATTCATACCATTCATATCATTCATATCATTCATATCATTCATATCATTCATATCATTCATATCATTCATATCATTCATATCATTCAAATCATTCATATCATTCATATCATTCATATCATTCATATCATTCATATCATTCATATCATTCATATCATTCATATCATTCATATCATTCATATCATTCATATCATTCATATCATTCATATCATTCATTTCATTCATATCATTCATATAATTTATATCAATCATTCATGAAGTTGGCTCAAAATTCTAGCCCAAAAATTACTAATGTAAAAGGTGCCATCACTAATGCAAGTGTTGTGAAAAAATGAAACTATCGTGATAGAAAATATTAAGATACAAACTTGTAAAAATGATAAATCATTAAATAAGTTCCTTATGTATTGGGCCAAAAATTCTAACCTCAAAAATATTATTAAGGTACTATAAAATATACGAATATTTACAGCATCAAGTTCTGCCAAATATTTTGAATTTTCGATATGCTCAAATCAAAATTTATTCTACTATCAGAGCGAAAGAGCCATATTTTAATCTCAGCCCAAAAATAAATCTGTCGTAAAACTAAATCAAACCCGCATGATAGATAAGACACTTCTCTAATCAAAAATGAACGATTAACGAAATAAATAGTACATTTTAGTCCCGTATCAGTTTATTTTGAGACTCAACTTTTGACTATAATTAGAATTTATGTTAAAGTATACGTCAGAGCATTATACGACATAATCGTTTATTGGGGAATCGGAGGACTATGGGCTCCCCATAGTCATTATTCTGATGGTAGGTAGTATCATTCAACGAAATGTAGTTGATCTTAATTCTTTATCGGGTTATTCATATTCAGGGGCCATACCCGAATTAATCCGACACATAATTAAAATCAATTACAAATTTCGTTTTATTTTACTTTTTTGGGTTGACAGACACATTTTTCTTTAATGATAGTATCATGACAGATTTATTTTGGACTGACATTAAAACATCGCGGATTTTCTTTCGTTGGCAGAATAATTATTGGGTTGGTATATACTCGTATAAAATAGAGTCCTTTTAAACTTTTTAGGCTGATACTTGCCTATAGTCAAATTTTGTATATTTTAGTATTGCCCTAGATTTTTTTGGGTTAAAATATGGGCCAACTTCATGTACATTAATAATGTTATCTATAAATAATTAGGAATAATCTAAGTTTAATTAATTTAAAATAAAAATACGAAACTTAATGATCATGAGATTAACAGAAAGAAGATCACCTTTCAAATACAAATGTTGCTCAAACAATTTCTGAAAACCAGTAATTTAAATCATTTGAGGCACCTTCAGTTTTGATTCTATATTGCTTAGAAAATTATGTATGTAACCCTCATAGTTTATATTCATAACGACACGAGACATAAATTAGAATGCACGTCCTCTAATACAATTATACAAATTAATATTGGTGATTAGAGACTCTGCGTGGTGCCTTACTAACTGACACACTTTATTCGGTGCAGGCAGCATATGTGATCTGATAAATTCCAGAATCACATTAACATTACTCATCCAGATAAACAAAAGCCCACATTGGAACTTCATTAACAGATCGAAATAGAATTTATTAACAATTTGCATTTCATTAAAATAAAAAATCGTCTATATACGAGTACGATCAATAAGAAATTTGCATATCGTACACGCATAGTATATAACATATCTGTATTTCAAAATCCATTGATATGTTAAGCAGTCATCAATATTTTAAATATTTATTTTTTAATAGCGTACCATTATACATTTATAATCAATGCCTCTGTGTTTAGTTTTCGTAATGCCTTCTGCTCCGTTGTTGTTGCATAGTAAACAAGATCGATTGTGATCGTATTATTTCAAATTTAATACAAAAAATATTGGTTTTATCAATAGCGATCATTATTCAACTGTGACAATAAATAACAAAATATATGTTTAAAACGAGGCCGGCCGTTCAACCATATTTAATAAATAATGCTTCAGTTTTTGCTGACCCTGTCGTAGTAAAACGTTACAATATATATATCGATCAAAAATAATTAACGATCGCATTCTGTCTCGTACGATATTGTAACAAAACTATAAATTTAATTTAATTTTATTTTTAGTATTGACGTTTTACGACACGCATTTTAATGTCGTCGTAGACATGATCGCTGTATATATATATTAGATCGGTAATTGACAATCATCAACTGCTAATAAGTTTTCTAATTAAAAATGATCGAATCTGATAAAAGAAAAACAGTTTGAAATGAAATGAAAAACTAATCTAATCAATTTTTATAGACGATCGTTAAAAATATTTTTATATATACGAAATTGGAAAATGTTTCAATAACTTTTTTATATTTGATCCATCATTAATTGACGATTGTTCATTATCGTTCCGATAATTTTCAATTAAATCAAATTAAACAAAATTGATCATGTAATAATGATCTCGATCTTATTTTGTACAACTACCATATGAAATTATATCAAATTAAATAAAAAACGATCGATCATTTATGTTGAAATGGTTCTTACGAGCATACAAAAGAGAAAAATAAGATCTCAAATTATAAATATCCAGATTATGAAAAATGATCGTTATTTATAAAAAAAAAACCTTATTTACTCTAAGTGGAAGATCACAGTTGGAAATCTTATCTAATTAATAAAATTAGATATTTCTATTATAATTTCCATAAAAATTATTAAAATAATCAAAAAACTCACACGACTTCATTATAATGGATCTATACAACTATATACGTATCAAGTATATATGAGATGCGATCGTATATAAAATATACGATCACATTACACACATCTACATGCAAATGATTATAAATAATAATAATAATAATATATCTAACAAGATCAAGATAATTGTTTGAAGATCGTACGAGAGAAATGAAGAAAAGAATAATTCAGCAGGTGATTTCCCAACTACCTACCGATCGTTTAATTCCTATATATGCATAATATATAAAGACAAGACGAAAATAACGAAATCTCAACATTTTGTTGTTGTTGCTAGTGTTATAAAGAAACCTGTTGTTAGTTGTTTTGTTACATTTTGTACATACATACGATCGTTTTTGATCTTTAATTTTATGGATATATGAAAGTCGATATACATAACATTATTATATCGTTATTTTATAGTGTATGTACGAGTACACTAGAAACTAATAACAATTACATTATATGGTACATAAGTGCACTCCATACATATTTGCATACATACAGATTGATTTTTATGCAAGAGCAGAATCACAACCCAGAATGTGTTTGTTTTATCGAGATAAATGAGTGGTTTACGTTTTGTAAGTGTATTTTATGGGGATTTATGCACTTTTTGCTATGCTATCGAGTTTTAGGTTTATTGATTGGATTATACATCGAGTTTTAATTGAACAATGTTGTTATTTCTTTGGGTTTAAACTAAAAAAAAATTTATTTTATGGCTAGAGGAATTGTTGTACCGATACACAGTTTTATATTTTCCTAATGTATAATCTTAGAACATGCAACACATTTTAATAGATATGAATTACTTATGGCTATTAATGGAGATTATCGTATATAGCGCCATATAAATTATACAATCTTCGAGCAAGCACCTTTCAATGGATATTGTTTGGGCTTAAGGCAATTTTATATTATAGCATAGCTTGTAAATCATAATTATGTTTTATACCAACATTAAATAGATCGTTATGTAGAATATAAGCTTAAAGTATAGTTAGATTAATTATATGATTTGCAAGAGACTTGCACAGTCTCTTGAAACGAAGAAACAGTGTTGTTTGAAGTAGATTACGCAATGTAATCATTGCGTAGATTATTCAGCGATTTTTTTCGTCTGAGTCGTAGGCAATGTAGATATCGTCGACAACCTAGAAAATAACATTAAAATTACTGTTAATTACTGTACCAGTTACTGTCTAAATAAGTTTAATTTCGATACTAAGGCTGTTTTCCAAATACCGATTTAGTTGCGAACACCGACTCATTCAAATAAGTCACCTAGCGAGGAGATTTATTTGAATAAGTACGTCTCCACAGAAATGTCTTCGAAAATGTGTGTTGACTAAATGTAATACAGGCAGTTTTTATTTTGAAATCTAGTGGCAAAGACCAACATGTCAATACATTTTTTTCTTCCATATAATAGAAATAACATTTTGTGTTTTGTTATTACGTCATAAATAAGGTACAATAAATTTAAATGACTTGGCCGACTTATTCAAGATGGCGTCAAATATGACAACAAGTTTGTAATAAGTCGGTGTTTGGAAAACACGCTAAATACTTATACGCGAACAGTCACGGCCAATCTGATTAATAAACTTAAAATTTCACCATTAATAAAAACCATCCACAGTCTTGAGAGGCGATGGAAATGAATTCATACATGTTCCATTTAACCTATATGGCCGATTTAATCTAGAATCTATTTCCATCATCCTATATAATTCGGTTTCATTCCTATTGTATCTAGTTTTTACATTTAACTGCACTTTATTATTAACCGCACTTTGTTATCAATCTTATTATTTACTACATTGTTTTGGATTTGTAAATTTTTATTTATGATTTTCACTCCAACATTTCTCACGTCAAAAACAAGTCAATGAAGAAGAAATCTATATTTCTAATTTTTCAAGTTGGATTAAATTAATTCAAAATTGTGGGATTGATATTTAATTTCATGTGAATCGCAGTAGATTTGTTGTATCAGTCAAAAACAGTTGTTGTTGTCAAAATAAACAAGCCCGATAATAACACGGAATTGACGTAAGGAGGAGCAGGCACCTGTATTTAATTCTTCAAATTGGATTAAATTAATTCAAATTGTTGGGAATGATATTGAATTGTATGTGAATCACAGTAAATTTGTTGTATTTGTCAAAAATAGTTGTTGTTGTCAAAATAAGCATGGCCTATAATAACCCGAAATTGACGTTACGAGGAGCATAAATGTTTATTTAATTTTTCAAATTGGATTAAGATAATTCAAATTAATTCAAATTGTTGGGATTGATATTGAATTGTATGTGAATCACAGTAAATTTGTTGTATTTGTCAAACATTGTTGTTGTTGTCAAAATAAGCATGGCCGATAATAACCCGGAATTGACGTCACGAGGAGCATAAAATGTTTATTAAATTTTTCAAATTGGATTAAGTTAATTCAAATTAATTCAAATTGTTGGGATTGATATTGAATTGTATGTGAATCACAGTACATTTGTTGTATTTGTCAAAAATAGTTGTTGTTTTCAAAATATACATGACAAATAATAATCCGGAGTTGACGTAACGGGGAGCATAAGCCAATATTTAATTTTTCAAATTGGATTAAGTTAATTCTAATTAATTCAAATTGTTGGGATTGATATTGAATTGTATGTGAATCACAGTACATTTGTTGTATTTGTCAAAAATAGTTGTTGTTTTCAAAATATACATGACAAATAATAATCCGGAGTTGACGTAACGAGGAGCATAAGCCAATATTTAATTTTTCAAATTGGATTAAATTAATTCAAATTGTTGGGATTGATATTGAATTGTATGTGAATCACAGTCAATTTGTTGTATTTGTCAAACATTGTTGTTGTTGTCAAAATAAGCATGGCCGATAATAACCAGGAATTGACGTCACGAGGAGCATAAATGTTTATTTAATTTTTCAAATTGGATTAAGTTAATTCAAATTAATTCAAAATTGTGGGATTGATATTGAATTGAATGTGAATCACAGAAAATTTGTTGTATTTGTCATAAATAGTTGTTGTTGTCAAAATAAACATGGCCGATAATAACCCGGAATTGACGTCACGATTAGCATAAATGTTTATTTAATTTTTCAAATTGGATGAAGATAATTCAAATTAATTCAAATTGTTGGGATTGATATTGAATTGTATGTGAATCGCAGTAAATTTGTTGTATTTGTCAAAAAATTGTTGTTGTTGTCAAAATAAACATGGCCGATAATAACCCGAAATTGACGTCACGAGGAGCATAAATGTTTATTTAATTTTTCAAATTGGATTAAGTTAATTCAAATTAATTCAAATTGTTGGGATTGATATTCAATTGTATGTGAATCACAGTAAATTTGTTGTATTTGTCATAAATAGTTGTTGATGTCAAAATAAACATCTCCGATAAAAACCCAGAATTGACGTAACGAGGAGCATAAATCTTATTTAATTTTACAAATTGGATTAAATTAATTCAAACAGTTGGGATTGATATTGAATTGTATGTGAATCGCAGTAATTTGTTGTATTTGTCATAAATAGTTGTTGTTGTCAAAATAAACATGGCCGATAATAATCCGGAGTTGACATAACGGGGAGCATAAGCCGATATTTAATTTTTCAAATTGTTTTAAATTAATTCAAATTGTTGGGATTGATATTTAATTGAATGTGAATCACAGTAAAATTGTTGTATCTGTCAAAAATAGTTGTTGTTGTAAAAATAAACATGGCCGATAATAAACCAGAGATGACGTAACGAGGAGCATAAATCTTATTTAATTTTACAAATTGGATTAAGTTAATTCAAATTGTTGGGATTTGTATTGAATTGTATGTGAATCACAGTAAATTTGTTGTATTTGTCAAAAATAGTTGTTGTTGTCAAAATAAACATGGCCGATAATAATCAGGAATTGACGTCACGAGGAGCATAAACTATAACTAATTTTACAAATTGGAATAAATTAATTCAAATTGTTGGGATTGATATTGAATTGTATGTGAATCACAGTAAATTTGTTGTATTTGTCAAAAATAGTTGTTGTTGTCAAAATAAACATGGCCGATAATAATCCGGAGTTGACATAACGTGGAGCATAATCCGATATTTAATTTTTCAAATTGGATTAAATTAATTCAAATTGTTGGGATTTATATTCAATTGTATGTGAATCACAGTAAATTTGTTGTATTTGTCAAAAATAGTTGTTGTTGTCAAAATAAACATGGCCGATAATAATCAGGAATTGACGTCACGAGGAGCATAAACTATAACTAATTTTACAAATTGGAATAAATTAATTCAAATTGTTGGGATTGATATTGAATTGTATGTGAATCACAGTAAATTTGTTGTATTTGTCAAAAATAGTTGTTGTTGTCAAAATAAACATGGCCGATAATAACCCGAAAATAACGTAACGTGGAGCATAAACCTTATTTAATTTTTCAAATTGGATTAAATTAGTTCAAACTATTGGGATTGATATTGAATTGTATGTGAATCGCAGAGAATTTGTTGTTCTTGTCAAAACTTGTTATTGTTGTTAAAATAAACATGGCCGATAATAACCCGAAATTAACGTAACGGGGAGCATAAGCCGATATTTAATTTTACAAATTGGATTAAACTAATTCAAATTGTTGGGATTGATATTGAACTGTATGTGAATCACAGTAAATTTGTTGTATTTGTCAAAACAGTTGTTGTTGTCAAAATAAACATGGCCGATAATAATCCGGAGTTGACATAACGGGGAGCATAAGCCGATATTTAATTTTTCAAATTGGATTAAATTAATTCAAATTGTTGGGATTGATATTCAATTGAATGTGAATCACAGTCAATTTGTTGTATCTGTCAAAATTAGTTGTTGTTGTAAAAATAAACATGGCCGATAATAAACCAGAGTTGACGTAACGAGGAGCATAAATCTTATTTAATTTTTCAAATTGGATTAAGTTAATTCAAATTAATTCAAATTGTTGGGATTGCTATTCAATTTTATGTGAATCGCAGTAAATTTGTTGTATTTGTCATAAATAGTTGTTGTTGTCAAAATAAACATGGCCGATAATAACCCGGAATTGACGTCACGAGTAGCATAAATGTTTATTTAATTTTCCAAATTGGATTAAATTAATTCAAATTGTTGGGATTGATATTCAATTGTATGTGAATCACAGTAAATTTGTTGTATTTATCAAAATTTGTTGTTGTTGTCAAAATAAACATGGCCGATAATATGAAGGAATTTACGTAACGAGGAGCATAAATCTATATTAAATTTTTCAAATTTGATTAAATTAATTCAAATTGTTGAGATTGATAATGAATTGTATGTGAGTCACGGTAAATTTGTTGTATTTGTCAAAAATAGTTGTTGTTGTCAAAACAAACATGGCCGATAATAACCCGGAATTGACGTCACGAGGAGCATAAATCTTATTTAATTCTACAAATTGGATTAAATTAATTCAAATTGTTGGGATTGATATTGAATTGTATGTAAATCGCAGTAAATTTGTTGTATTTGTCATAATTTGTTGTTGTTGTCAAAATAAGCATGGCCGATAATAACCCGGAATTGACGTCAAGAGGAGCATAAAATGTTTATTAAATTTTTCAAATTGGATTAAGTTAATTCAAATTAATTCAAATTGTTGGGATTGATATTGAATTGTATGTGAATCACAGTCAATTTGTGGTATTTGTCAAAAATAGTTGTTGTTGTCAAAATAAGCATGGCCTATAATAACCCGAAATTGACGTCACGAGGAGCATAAATGTTTATTTAATTTTTCAAATTGGATTAAGATAATTCAAATTAATTCAAATTGTTGGGATTGATATTGAATTGTATGTGAATCACAGTAAATTTGTTGTATTTGTCAAACATTGTTGTTGTTGTCAAAATAAGCATGGCCGATAATAACCCGGAATTGACGTCACGAGGAGCATAAAATGTTTATTAAATTTTTCAAATTGGATTAAGTTAATTCAAATTAATTCAAATTGTTGGGATTGATATTGAATTGTATGTGAATCACAGTACATTTGTTGTATTTGTCAAAAATAGTTGTTGTTTTCAAAATATACATGACAAATAATAATCCGGAGTTGACGTAACGGGGAGCATAAGCCAATATTTAATTTTTCAAATTGGATTAAGTTAATTCTAATTAATTCAAATTGTTGGGATTGATATTGAATTGTATGTGAATCACAGTACATTTGTTGTATTTGTCAAAAATAGTTGTTGTTTTCAAAATATACATGACAAATAATAATCCGGAGTTGACGTAACGAGGAGCATAAGCCAATATTTAATTTTTCAAATTGGATTAAATTAATTCAAATTGTTGGGATTGATATTGAATTGTATGTGAATCACAGTCAATTTGTTGTATTTGTCAAACATTGTTGTTGTTGTCAAAATAAGCATGGCCGATAATAACCAGGAATTGACGTCACGAGGAGCATAAATGTTTATTTAATTTTTCAAATTGGATTAAGTTAATTCAAATTAATTCAAAATTGTGGGATTGATATTGAATTGAATGTGAATCACAGAAAATTTGTTGTATTTGTCATAAATAGTTGTTGTTGTCAAAATAAACATGGCCGATAATAACCCGGAATTGACGTCACGATTAGCATAAATGTTTATTTAATTTTTCAAATTGGATGAAGATAATTCAAATTAATTCAAATTGTTGGGATTGATATTGAATTGTATGTGAATCGCAGTAAATTTGTTGTATTTGTCAAAAAATTGTTGTTGTTGTCAAAATAAACATGGCCGATAATAACCCGAAATTGACGTCACGAGGAGCATAAATGTTTATTTAATTTTTCAAATTGGATTAAGTTAATTCAAATTAATTCAAATTGTTGGGATTGATATTCAATTGTATGTGAATCACAGTAAATTTGTTGTATTTGTCATAAATAGTTGTTGATGTCAAAATAAACATCTCCGATAAAAACCCAGAATTGACGTAACGAGGAGCATAAATCTTATTTAATTTTACAAATTGGATTAAATTAATTCAAACAGTTGGGATTGATATTGAATTGTATGTGAATCGCAGTAATTTGTTGTATTTGTCATAAATAGTTGTTGTTGTCAAAATAAACATGGCCGATAATAATCCGGAGTTGACATAACGGGGAGCATAAGCCGATATTTAATTTTTCAAATTGTTTTAAATTAATTCAAATTGTTGGGATTGATATTTAATTGAATGTGAATCACAGTAAAATTGTTGTATCTGTCAAAAATAGTTGTTGTTGTAAAAATAAACATGGCCGATAATAAACCAGAGATGACGTAACGAGGAGCATAAATCTTATTTAATTTTACAAATTGGATTAAGTTAATTCAAATTGTTGGGATTTGTATTGAATTGTATGTGAATCACAGTAAATTTGTTGTATTTGTCAAAAATAGTTGTTGTTGTCAAAATAAACATGGCCGATAATAATCAGGAATTGACGTCACGAGGAGCATAAACTATAACTAATTTTACAAATTGGAATAAATTAATTCAAATTGTTGGGATTGATATTGAATTGTATGTGAATCACAGTAAATTTGTTGTATTTGTCAAAAATAGTTGTTGTTGTCAAAATAAACATGGCCGATAATAATCCGGAGTTGACATAACGTGGAGCATAATCCGATATTTAATTTTTCAAATTGGATTAAATTAATTCAAATTGTTGGGATTTATATTCAATTGTATGTGAATCACAGTAAATTTGTTGTATTTGTCAAAAATAGTTGTTGTTGTCAAAATAAACATGGCCGATAATAATCAGGAATTGACGTCACGAGGAGCATAAACTATAACTAATTTTACAAATTGGAATAAATTAATTCAAATTGTTGGGATTGATATTGAATTGTATGTGAATCACAGTAAATTTGTTGTATTTGTCAAAAATAGTTGTTGTTGTCAAAATAAACATGGCCGATAATAACCCGAAAATAACGTAACGTGGAGCATAAACCTTATTTAATTTTTCAAATTGGATTAAATTAGTTCAAACTATTGGGATTGATATTGAATTGTATGTGAATCGCAGAGAATTTGTTGTTCTTGTCAAAACTTGTTATTGTTGTTAAAATAAACATGGCCGATAATAACCCGAAATTAACGTAACGGGGAGCATAAGCCGATATTTAATTTTACAAATTGGATTAAACTAATTCAAATTGTTGGGATTGATATTGAACTGTATGTGAATCACAGTAAATTTGTTGTATTTGTCAAAACAGTTGTTGTTGTCAAAATAAACATGGCCGATAATAATCCGGAGTTGACATAACGGGGAGCATAAGCCGATATTTAATTTTTCAAATTGGATTAAATTAATTCAAATTGTTGGGATTGATATTCAATTGAATGTGAATCACAGTCAATTTGTTGTATCTGTCAAAATTAGTTGTTGTTGTAAAAATAAACATGGCCGATAATAAACCAGAGTTGACGTAACGAGGAGCATAAATCTTATTTAATTTTTCAAATTGGATTAAGTTAATTCAAATTAATTCAAATTGTTGGGATTGCTATTCAATTTTATGTGAATCGCAGTAAATTTGTTGTATTTGTCATAAATAGTTGTTGTTGTCAAAATAAACATGGCCGATAATAACCCGGAATTGACGTCACGAGTAGCATAAATGTTTATTTAATTTTCCAAATTGGATTAAATTAATTCAAATTGTTGGGATTGATATTCAATTGTATGTGAATCACAGTAAATTTGTTGTATTTATCAAAATTTGTTGTTGTTGTCAAAATAAACATGGCCGATAATATGAAGGAATTTACGTAACGAGGAGCATAAATCTATATTAAATTTTTCAAATTTGATTAAATTAATTCAAATTGTTGAGATTGATAATGAATTGTATGTGAGTCACGGTAAATTTGTTGTATTTGTCAAAAATAGTTGTTGTTGTCAAAACAAACATGGCCGATAATAACCCGGAATTGACGTCACGAGGAGCATAAATCTTATTTAATTCTACAAATTGGATTAAATTAATTCAAATTGTTGGGATTGATATTGAATTGTATGTAAATCACAGTCAATTTCTGGTATTTGTCAAAAATAGTTGTTGTTGTCAAAATAAGCATGGCCTATAATAACCCGGAATTGACGTCACGAGGAGCATAAATCTTTATTTAATTTTTCAAATTGGATTAAGATAATTCAAATTAATTCAAATTGTTGGGATTGATATTGAATTGTATGTAAATCGCAGTAAATTTGTTGAATTTGTCATAATTTGTTGTTGTTGTCAAAATAAGCATGGCCGATAATAACCCAGAATTGACGTAACGAGGAGCATAAATCTTATTTAATTTTACAAATTGGATTAAATTAATTCAAACAGTTGGGATTGATATTGAATTGTATGTGAATCGCAGTAATTTGTTGTATTTGTCATAAATAGTTGTTGTTGTCAAAATAAACATGGCCGATAATAACCCGGAATTTACGTAACGAGGAGCATAAATCTATATTAAATTTTTCAAATTTGATTAAATTAATTCAAATTGTTGAGATTGATAATGAATTGTATGTGAGTCACGGTAAATTTGTTGTATTTGTCAAACATTGTTGTTGTTGTCAAAATAAACATGGCCGATAATAACCCGGAATTGACGTCACGAGGAGCATAAATGTTTATTTAATTTTTCAAATTGGATTAAGATAATTCAAATTAATTCAAATTGTTGGGATTGATATTGAATTGTATGTGAATCACAGTAAATTTGTTGTATTTGTCAAACATTGTTGTTGTTGTCAAAATAAGCATGGCCGATAATAACCCGGAATTGACGTCACGAGGAGCATAAAATGTTTATTAAATTTTTCAAATTGGATTAAGTTAATTCAAATTAATTCAAATTGTTGGGATTGATATTGAATTGTATGTGAATCACAGTACATTTGTTGTATTTGTCAAAAATAGTTGTTGTTTTCAAAATATACATGACAAATAATAATCCGGAGTTGACGTAACGGGGAGCATAAGCCAATATTTAATTTTTCAAATTGGATTAAGTTAATTCTAATTAATTCAAATTGTTGGGATTGATATTCAACTGTATGTGAATCACAGTAAATTTGTTGTATTTGTCAAAAATAGTTGTTGTTGTCAAAATAAACATGACAAATAATAATCCGGATTTGACGTAACGAGGAGCATAAGCCAATATTTAATTTTTCAAATTGGATTAAATTAATTCAAATTGTTGGGATTGATATTGAATTGTATGTGAATCACAGTAAATTTGTTGTATTTGTCAAACATTGTTGTTGTTGTCAAAATAAACATGGCCGATAATAACCCGGAATTGACGTCACGAGGAGCATAAATGTTTATTTAATTTTTCAAATTGGATTAAGATAATTCAAATTAATTCAAATTGTTGGGATTGATATTGAATTGTATGTGAATCACAGTCAATTTGTTGTATTTGTCAAACATTGTTGTTGTTGTCAAAATAAGCATGGCCGATAATAACCAGGAATTGACGTCACGAGGAGCATAAATGTTTATTTAATTTTTCAAATTGGATTAAGTTAATTCAAATTAATTCAAAATTGTGGGATTGATATTGAATTGAATGTGAATCACAGAAAATTTGTTGTATTTGTCATAAATAGTTGTTGTTGTCAAAATAAACATGGCCGATAATAACCCGGAATTGACGTCACGATTAGCATAAATGTTTATTTAATTTTTCAAATTGGATGAAGATAATTCAAATTAATTCAAATTGTTGGGATTGATATTGAATTGTATGTGAATCGCAGTAAATTTGTTGTATTTGTCAAAAAATTGTTGTTGTTGTCAAAATAAACATGGCCGATAATAACCCGAAATTGACGTCACGAGGAGCATAAATGTTTATTTAATTTTTCAAATTGGATTAAGTTAATTCAAATTAATTCAAATTGTTGGGATTGATATTCAATTGTATGTGAATCACAGTAAATTTGTTGTATTTGTCATAAATAGTTGTTGATGTCAAAATAAACATCTCCGATAAAAACCCAGAATTGACGTAACGAGGAGCATAAATCTTATTTAATTTTACAAATTGGATTAAATTAATTCAAACAGTTGGGATTGATATTGAATTGTATGTGAATCGCAGTAATTTGTTGTATTTGTCATAAATAGTTGTTGTTGTCAAAATAAACATGGCCGATAATAATCCGGAGTTGACATAACGGGGAGCATAAGCCGATATTTAATTTTTCAAATTGTATTAAATTAATTCAAACTGTTGGGATTGATATTTAATTGAATGTGAATCACAGTAAAATTGTTGTATCTGTCAAAAATAGTTGTTGTTGTAAAAATAAACATGGCCGATAATAAACCAGAGATGACGTAACGAGGAGCATAAATCTTATTTAATTTTACAAATTGGATTAAGTTAATTCAAATTGTTGGGATTTGTATTGAATTGTATGTGAATCACAGTAAATTTGTTGTATTTGTCAAAAATAGTTGTTGTTGTCAAAATAAACATGGCCGATAATAATCAGGAATTGACGTCACGAGGAGCATAAACTATAACTAATTTTACAAATTGGAATAAATTAATTCAAATTGTTGGGATTGATATTGAATTGTATGTGAATCACAGTAAATTTGTTGTATTTGTCAAAAATAGTTGTTGTTGTCAAAATAAACATGGCCGATAATAATCCGGAGTTGACATAACGTGGAGCATAATCCGATATTTAATTTTTCAAATTGGATTAAATTAATTCAAATTGTTGGGATTTATATTCAATTGTATGTGAATCACAGTAAATTTGTTGTATTTGTCAAAAATAGTTGTTGTTGTCAAAATAAACATGGCCGATAATAATCAGGAATTGACGTCACGAGGAGCATAAACTATAACTAATTTTACAAATTGGAATAAATTAATTCAAATTGTTGGGATTGATATTGAATTGTATGTGAATCACAGTAAATTTGTTGTATTTGTCAAAAATAGTTGTTGTTGTCAAAATAAACATGGCCGATAATAACCCGAAAATAACGTAACGTGGAGCATAAACCTTATTTAATTTTTCAAATTGGATTAAATTAGTTCAAACTATTGGGATTGATATTGAATTGTATGTGAATCGCAGAGAATTTGTTGTTCTTGTCAAAACTTGTTATTGTTGTTAAAATAAACATGGCCGATAATAACCCGAAATTAACGTAACGGGGAGCATAAGCCGATATTTAATTTTACAAATTGGATTAAACTAATTCAAATTGTTGGGATTGATATTGAACTGTATGTGAATCACAGTAAATTTGTTGTATTTGTCAAAACAGTTGTTGTTGTCAAAATAAACATGGCCGATAATAATCCGGAGTTGACATAACGGGGAGCATAAGCCGATATTTAATTTTTCAAATTGGATTAAATTAATTCAAATTGTTGGGATTGATATTCAATTGAATGTGAATCACAGTCAATTTGTTGTATCTGTCAAAAATAGTTGTTGTTGTAAAAATAAACATGGCCGATAATAAACCAGAGTTGACGTAACGAGGAGCATAAATCTTATTTAATTTTTCAAATTGGATTAAGTTAATTCAAATTAATTCAAATTGTTGGGATTGCTATTCAATTTTATGTGAATCGCAGTAAATTTGTTGTATTTGTCATAAATAGTTGTTGTTGTCAAAATAAACATGGCCGATAATAACCCGGAATTGACGTCACGAGTAGCATAAATGTTTATTTAATTTTCCAAATTGGATTAAATTAATTCAAATTGTTGGGATTGATATTCAATTGTATGTGAATCACAGTAAATTTGTTGTATTTATCAAAATTTGTTGTTGTTGTCAAAATAAACATGGCCGATAATATGAAGGAATTTACGTAACGAGGAGCATAAATCTATATTAAATTTTTCAAATTTGATTAAATTAATTCAAATTGTTGAGATTGATAATGAATTGTATGTGAGTCACGGTAAATTTGTTGTATTTGTCAAAAATAGTTGTTGTTGTCAAAACAAACATGGCCGATAATAACCCGGAATTGACGTCACGAGGAGCATAAATCTTATTTAATTCTACAAATTGGATTAAATTAATTCAAATTGTTGGGATTGATATTGAATTGTATGTAAATCACAGTCAATTTCTGGTATTTGTCAAAAATAGTTGTTGTTGTCAAAATAAGCATGGCCTATAATAACCCGGAATTGACGTCACGAGGAGCATAAATCTTTATTTAATTTTTCAAATTGGATTAAGATAATTCAAATTAATTCAAATTGTTGGGATTGATATTGAATTGTATGTAAATCGCAGTAAATTTGTTGAATTTGTCATAATTTGTTGTTGTTGTCAAAATAAGCATGGCCGATAATAACCCGGAATTGACGTCACGAGGAGCATAAATGTTTATTTAATTTTTCAAATTGGATTAAGTTAATTCAAATTAATTCAAAATTGTGGGATTGATATTGAATTGTATGTGAATCACAGTACATTTGTTGTATTTGTCAAAAATAGTTGTTGTTGTCAAAATATACATGACAAATAATAATCCGGAGTTGACGTAACGGGGAGCATAAGCCAATATTTAATTTTTCAAATTGGATTAAGTTAATTCTAATTAATTCAAATTGTTGGGATTGATATTCAACTGTATGCGAATCACAGTAAATTTGTTGTATTTGTCAAAAATAGTTGTTGTTGTCAAAATAAACATGCCCGATAATAATGCAGAATTGACGTTAGGAGGAGCAGGCACCTGTATTTAATTCTTCAAATTGGATTAAATTAATTCAAATTGTTGGGAATGATATTGAATTGTATGTGAATCACAGTAAATTTGTTGTATTTGTCAAAAATAGTTGTTGTTGTCAAAATAAACATGAAAAATAATAATCCGGATTTGACGTAACGAGGAGCATAAGCCAATATTTAATTTTTCAAATTGGATTAAATTAATTCAAATTGTTGGGATTGATTTTGAATTTTATGTGAATCACAGTAAATTTGTTGTATTTGTCATAAATAGTTGTTGTTGTCAAAATAAACATGGCCGATAATAACCCGTAATTGACGTCACGAGGAGCATAACTGTTTATTTAATTTTTCAAATTGGATTAAGGTAATTCAAATTAATTCAAATTGTTTGGATTGAAATTGAATTGTTTGTGAATCACAGTAAATTTGTTGTATTTGTCATAAATAGTTGTTGTTGTCAAAATAAGCATGGCCCATAATAACCCGGAATTGACTTAAAGAGGAGCATAAATCTTATTTAATTTTACAAATTGGATTAAATTAATTCAAACTGTTAGGATTAATATTGAATTGTATGTGAATCACAGTAAATTTGTTGTATTTGTCAAAAATAGTTGTTGTTGTCAAAATAAACATGGCCGATAATAACCCAGAATTGACGTCACGAGGAGCATAAATCTATATCTAATTTTTCAAATTGGATTAAATTAATTCAAATTGTTGGGATTGATATTCAATTGTATGTGAATCACAGTAAATTTGTTGTATATGTCATAAACAGTTGTTGTCGTCAAAATAAACATGGCCGATAATAACCCGGAATTGACGTCACGAGGAGCATAAATATTTATTTAATTTTTCAAATTGGATTAAGTTAAATCAAATTAATTAAAATTGTTGGGATTGATATTGAATTGTTTGTGAATCACAGTAAATTTGTTGTATATGTCAAAAATAGTTGTTGTTGTCAAAATAAACATGCTCGATAATAACGCGGAATTTAAGTAACGAAGAGCAGGCACCTGTATTTAATTCTCCAAATTGTATGAAATTAATTCAAATTGTTGGGATTGATATTCAACTGTATGTGAATCACAGTAAATTTGTTGTATTTGTCAAAAATAGTTGTTGTTGTCAAAATAAACATGGCCGATAATAACCCGAAATTGACGTTATGGGGAGCATAAGCCGATATTTAATTTTTCAAATTGGAATTAATTAATGCAAATGTTGTTATTGATTTTCAGTTGTATGTGAATAACAGTAAATTTGTTGTATTTGTCAAAAATTGTTGTTGTTGTCAAAATAAACATGCCCGATAATAACGCGGAATTAACGTAAGGAGGAGCAGGCACCTGTATTTAATTCTACAAATTGAAATTAATTAATTCAAATTGTTGGGATTGATATTGAATTTTATGTGAATCACAGTAAATTTGTTGTGTTTGTCAAAAATTGTTGTTGTTGTCAAAATAAACATGGACGATAATAGCCCGGAATTGACGTCAAGAGGAGCATAAATGTTTATTTAATTTTTCAAATTGGATTAAGTTAATTCAAGTTAATTCAAATTGTTGGGATTGATATTGAATTTTATGTGAATCACAGTAAATTTGTTGTGTTTGTCAAAAATAGTTGTTGTTGTCAAAATAAACATGGCCGATAATAACCCGAAATTAACGTCACGGGGAGCATAAGCCGATATTTAATTTTACAAATTGGATTAAATTAATTCAAATTGCTGGGATTGATATTGAACTGTATGTGAATCACAGTAAATTTGTTGTATTTGTCAAAAATAGTTGTTGTTGTCAAAATAAACATGGCCGATAATAACCCGAAATTAACGTCACGGGGAGCATAAGCCGATATTTAATTTTACAAATTGGATTAAATTAATTCAAATTGTTGGGATTGATATTCAACTGTATGTGAATCACAGTAAATTTGTTGTATTTGTCAAAAATAGTTGTTGTTGTCAAAATAAACATGCCCGATAATAATGCAGAATTGACGTTATGGGGAGCATAAGCCGATATTTAATTTTTCAAATTGGAATTAATTAATTCAAATGTTGTTATTGGTTTTCAGTTGTATGTGAATCACAGTAAATTTGTTGTATTTGTCAAAAATAGTTGTTGTTGTCAAAATAAACATGCCCGATAATAACGCGGAATTAACGTAAGGAGGAGCAGGCACCTGTATTTAATTCTACAAATTGGAATTAATTAATTCAAATTGTTGGGATTGATATTGAATTTTATGTGAATCACAGTAAATTTGTTGTGTTTGTCAAAAATTGTTGTTGTTGTCAAAATAAACATGGACGATAATAGCCCGGAATTGACGTCACGAGGAGCATTAATGTTTATTTAATTTTTCAAATTGGATTAAGTTAATTCAAGTTAATTCAAATTGTTGGGATTGATATTGAATTTTATGTGAATCACAGTAAATTTGTTGTATTTGTCAAAAATAGTTGTTGTTGTCAAAATAAACATGGCCGATAATAACCCGAAATTAACGTCACGGGGAGCATAAGCCGATATTTAATTTTACAAATTGGATTAAATTAATTCAAATTGCTGGGATTGATATTGAACTGTATGTGAATCACAGTAAATTTGTTGTATTTGTCAAAAATAGTTGTTGTTGTCAAAATAAACATGGCCGATAATAACCCGAAATTAACGTCACGGGGAGCATAAGCCGATATTTAATTTTACAAATTGGATTAAATTAATTCAAATTGTTGGGATTGATATTCAACTGTATGTGAATCACAGTAAATTTGTTGTATTTGTCAAAAATAGTTGTTGTTGTCAAAATAAACATGGCCGAATAACCCGAAATTGACGTTATGGGGAGCATAAGCCGATATTTAATTTTTCAAATTGGAATTAATTAATTCAAATGTTGTTATTGGTTTTCAGTTGTATGTGAATCACAGTAAATTTGTTGTATTTGTCAAAAATAGTTGTTGTTGTCAAAATAAACATGCCCGATAATAACGCGGAATTAACGTAAGGAGGAGCAGACACCTGTATTTAATTCTACAAATTGGAATTAATTAATTCAAATTGTTGGGATTGATATTGAATTTTATGTGAATCACAGTAAATTTGTTGTGTTTGTCAAAAATTGTTGTTGTTGTCAAAATAAACATGGACGATAATAGCCCGGAATTGACGTCACGAGGAGCATAAATGTTTATTTAATTTTTCAAATTGGATTAAGTTAATTCAAGTTAATTCAAATTGTTGGGATTGATATTGAATTTTATGTGAATCACAGTAAATTTGTTGTATTTGTCAAAAATAGTTGTTGTTGTCAAAATAAACATGGCCGATAATAACCCGAAATTAACGTCACGGGGAGCATAAGCCGATATTTAATTTTACAAATTGGATTAAATTAATTCAAATTGCTGGGATTGATATTGAACTGTATGTGAATCACAGTAAATTTGTTGTATTTGTCAAAAATAGTTGTTGTTGTCAAAATAAACATGGCCGATAATAACCCGAAATTAACGTCACGGGGAGCATAAGCCGATATTTAATTTTTCAAATTGGAATTAATTAATGCAAATGTTGTTATTGATTTTCAGTTGTATGTGAATAACAGTAAATTTGTTGTATTTGTCAAAAATTGTTGTTGTTGTCAAAATAAACATGCCCGATAATAACGCGGTATTAACGTAAGGAGGAGCAGGCACCTGTATTTAATTCTACAAATTGAAATTAATTAATTCAAATTGTTGGGATTGATATTGAATTTTATGTGAATCACAGTAAATTTGTTGAGTTTGTCAAAAATAGTTGTTGTTGTCAAAATAAACATGGCCGATAATAACCCGAAATTAACGTCACGGGGAGCATAAGCCGATATTTAATTTTACAAATTGGATTAAATTAATTCAAATTGTTGGGATTGATATTCAACTGTATGTGAATCACAGTAAATTTGTTGTATTTGTCAAAAATAGTTGTTGTTGTCAAAATAAACATGGCCGAATAACCCGAAATTGACGTTATGGGGAGCATAAGCCGATATTTAATTTTTCAAATTGGAATTAATTAATTCAAATGTTGTTATTGGTTTTCAGTTGTATGTGAATCACAGTAAATTTGTTGTATTTGTCAAAAATAGTTGTTGTTGTCAAAATAAACATGCCCGATAATAACGCGGAATTAACGTAAGGAGGAGCAGGCACCTGTATTTAATTCTACAAATTGGAATTAATTAATTCAAATTGTTGGGATTGATATTGAATTTTATGTGAATCACAGTAAATTTGTTGTGTTTGTCAAAAATTGTTGTTGTTGTCAAAATAAACATGGACGATAATAGCCCGGAATTGACGTCACGAGGAGCATAAATGTTTATTTAATTTTTCAAATTGGATTAAGTTAATTCAAGTTAATTCAAATTGTTGGGATTGATATTGAATTTTATGTGAATCACAGTAAATTTGTTGTATTTGTCAAAAATAGTTGTTGTTGTCAAAATAAAAATGGCCGATAATAACCCGAAATTAACGTCACGGGGAGCATAAGCCGATATTTAATTTTACAAATTGGATTAAATTAATTCAAATTGCTGGGATTGATATTGAACTGTATGTGAATCACAGTAAATTTGTTGTATTTGTCAAAAATAGTTGTTGTTGTCAAAATAAACATGGCCGATAATAACCCGAAATTAACGTCACGGGGAGCATAAGCCGATATTTAATTTTACAAATTGGATTAAATTAATTCAAATTGTTGGGATTGATATTCAACTGTATGTGAATCACAGTAAATTTGTTGTATTTGTCAAAAATAGTTGTTGTTGTCAAAATAAACATGGCCGAATAACCCGAAATTGACGTTATGGGGAGCATAAGCCGATATTTAATTTTTCAAATTGGAATTAATTAATTCAAATGTTGTTATTGGTTTTCAGTTGTATGTGAATCACAGTAAATTTGTTGTATTTGTCAAAAATAGTTGTTGTTATCAAAATAAACATGGCCGATAATAAACCAGAATTGACGTCACGAGGAGCTAGATCTATATTAAATTTTACAAATTGGATTAAATGCGTTTATTTTTTACTTATTATTTGCGAGAATTTATCACATATTATTAATCGGCTAATAATTAATCACTTTCCGAATTTGAGGTGTTTGTCTAAACTTTGACATTTAGTATTTGAATGAATACCACACACCAATTTAGATACGCCTGGTTTACGACATTAAGTTTAAAGCTGTTTTATTTTAATTTTGATTTTGGTCCCGAAAGAGATTCGTATAGCTTCACTAAAAATAAAAACATCATGCTTTAATACCCCTTTAAAATGCCCGTTTAGTGAAAATGAGATTCTAAGTTCCACACACTAATATTGAATATCACATCATCGCATTGAAACAGTATCTAAAATTTTTTAGAACGTAGAAATCGTTTTAATATAAAATAATTTACGATAGGCCAGAAGGCTTTCGTTTCTGTTTTTAATTACATCCTAATCAATCGTCATAGAATTTACACCATAAAATTGTTAATTAAAAATTAATTCATAAAATTTCCGATCGATAATTTGCTCCGCGTGTAATATGATATGATTGCATGTCGCAATAATCGAACTGATTAAGTTTTTTTAATTTATTATCAGCTCGAAGCCGAATGTCAAAAATATTTTAACAACTGCTTTTAATTTATTTATAATTTATACCATTTAGGTGAAGTGTATAACTATATAAGATGAGACGTACATCAGCTTTACATAAATTATTCGACAATAAACACAACACAACATAAGATTAAAAATTTCTTAACAATGCAATCGACAAAATTCACATGAATTTAATTTCGTTTTTGGATATAATACGTATATTTACCATATACAGGTGCAAATGAATCAAGGCTTTTTGTTTTAAAGCAAAAACAAAACGCAAAACACAACAAATAATATTGGTCTGCCCTTTTTACGTTCCTAGAACTAAGACAATGCAATATAATTTGTTCGCAGGTCTGGAGACGCGCACAAAAGCAATACACATATAGGAGAGCACGACGAAGTTAAATAAAGAACCTGGAAAAGAGCAAACCAAATATTATCATTATACGTATTATTGAAAATGGTCCGTTTTGTTTTTATTTAAGATAACCACCAATTTCTTAAGTTTTTTTTATCCCAAAATATAGAAACACGAAAGAATTGAATGGAATATATTTAATCGCGTCCGGCAGGTGAAAGACCATAAATATATACTTTGTGTGTTGATTTATATTGTTTTTGGTTGAAATTTTAAGAATGGAAGGAAAAATCAATATCCCTATTTTTGGCTATATGCAGCTACAAACCGCGTATTATCATCGGAGCAGAATTTATAATCAGATTTATCGTTAAAAATAATTTTGTGCACGATTTTTTTCAAACAACAATGACTTTTTAATATTTAAGCCATTTACAGGTGGACATTTTTTTTATTTAATCCCGTAACATTTTTTTTTTATTTTCTAATCTTCATCAATTTATCTAAGCACAACAAACATAACAACAAAAAATTAATTAACTTACAACAAACTATTTCGATTAAAAAATGCACCTGTAATTTATATAAATTATGTTTTCCTAAATTTTCGGTGTAGATGTACCTTATATTTATAGAAGATAGATATTTTATGGAACCTATATCAAAAAATTACGATCTTCAGCTTTTAATTAAAAAAAAATTCTAAATACCAAAATAATAAAATTTATAGAATCGAACGAAATAACATAAAAGTTTAAAATTCACCTGTCCTATGATGTACGAGCAAAGTAGTTTTCTCTACGTATAGATATCTAGAATACTATCCTAGAAACGAATTAAAACTAGTTTTGTTATTGTAGTCGTACAAAAGTTTCGGATTTAAAATATTTTATAGCCATTGACCGGATTTGTTCATTGATTTGTGAGAAATGCTTTATAGAATTATTTAAAAGAAATTAAATTTTAAATTGTATATCATAAATAATCAAAAGTATTATGCATGAATAAAAACGATTAAAATATGTGCATTAGAAAATTTGGAGAACGGAGCAGGTGAATTTTAGCTAACGAAAATTTGAATTTTCATTTGGAAACCGAAAAAATATTATGATGTATCGTGTACTTTATTGAGTTATCAATTTAAATTGGTTTTTGGGATTTTTTTTTTGATCTTCGTTTTGGTTGATGTGCGCCCGATGTTATAGATTTAAATATTTTTATGTTTTCAACGCATAAATTTTATAATAAATTATGTATTAACATATATGATCAGAGCGCAACATGGGCCCAGGTTGAAAGAAGACGTATATAGAAATTGAGATGTAACACCAATTTTTTATAAATAGACAGGGGGGTGAACTATTCTTGTTGATACAGATGCAGGTGTTAGGTATTCCATTGATGATTAGCAGCAAGAATATCGCGCTTTAGGTAACAGAAATATATAATTTTTTTATCGTAAATAAATAATTTATACAAGAAATCACAGATTTGAAAATGCAAGATTGATGATTCTGAAGCGAATGAAAATCGTTTGTATAAGCGACTTACAATTTATATACACATTAGTTCTGGGCACTATTCTGAGTAGGGTCAAGAAGCGCGAGCGTTGTGGTACTTTTCTAGAGCTTTTTCAGGAGCCAAGAGAACACTTTGGTTGCTATCACGAACTACGAATACTTCTTCATTTCATGTTCTTCATCAAAGTTGTAGCAGGAAGATAGTATTGGCGATACAATTCGTGAGAGCTACTGCAATCACACAAATTTTACTCTGACAGACCTAGGTACGACCAATATCCAGTTTGGTGCGCCTGCGCATATTTTGGAATAATCTACGTGTCGCATATATATAATTCACGTAAAATATTGTTTTAGCTCTTCTCGTTGTTTTTTCAGTACAAGGTCACTTATAACTATAACCTTATAGTTTTCTTATTCAAATTGTGGTTGTCCACAATTTTGGAAGTTACCACTTAAATTTTACAAAACAAATGGGTAATATTCGTATACGTGTAAAATATTTCAAGATATTACAAATATATTGAAATATTAAAAAATGAATGATTTCAACGTCGCCAAGTTTAAGACGACCATAAAGCAAGAAGGACTCATTCAGCAGAATATTATAAGTAAGCATGGATAATTCTAGGCTAATAATAGGCTAATTAATGTTCTGTTAATAAATTTTGGTCTCCATTCCTTCCAACGAAACCGATGGGTTCTGCTAGCGTTAGAAAAAGTTAACAGAACCCATACCAAAAAAGATTTCAGAACAATTGGAAAATTAAAGGAAAATTTTAGGCTAATTAAATGCCATAGCAGATAGCATTAGGCTTTCATTACTACTTCAAAGCTAGCAGAACCCAAATCAAAAATCGGATCAAAACCGAAATTAGAACGCAAACGAAGATCCATTGACATACAAATAGTTGTAGGCTCATTGTGGCTTATTTAAATGCCTCGAGAAATGCCTGAATATCTTGTGTTCCACCCATTCGTATTAAAGATCATTTAATTTAAAGCTAGCAGAACCTATAAATCGAAAATCGAACAAAACCTGAAATTAGAACGCAAAACACGTACACGAGTAATGAATTAACATGCGAATAATTGTAGGCTCAAGATGGCCTAATCAAATGCTCCATTAACCCAAATTGTCTCAGAATTTTTTTAACTGTTTTTTAATTTAAACCCCAAATACAATGTCTCTGGGGTCTAAAACATTGGAAAATATCTATGGGGCATCCACCCCATTTGTAGTATTTGACGATATGTCCTCTGTACTCGAGCTGCGACATTTTCGATTGACCCAAACGATGTAGTTGCCATGCATTCTGTACAGAAACATCTACCAGCCAAGTAGAAATAGAGCTCAACCACTTACCATGTGATAAAGGGCCACATTTTGATCTAAACGGTCGACCCCACGTTTCGAGTAGCGAAACGCGTTAGAATACGGATGTGTCCCAAAAGTGGTTGAAGCCATACAAACTACGCTATTATCGACCCACTTTGTTAGACGAACTCTACTTTCATTTATTGTTGCTGATTTGCAGTGGCCGCGTTTCTCCTTCATCTATTTTTTCAATGGAAGTGAGCATGATTTAGGTATACGGTTTTCGCGGATTGTTCCACTGCCACTATATCCGCGTGACTTCAAATGTTCTAAAAGAGGCAAGCCAGTAAATAGGTTGTCGAAGTAAAATGCAAATGGCAAGTTTATGGTAGCCTCCGGTAATTCGTCGATCATGCTAACGAGTGGTGCAGCACATTTGCCGTATTTTTCTTGGTAGTCTACATTCGAAAGAGGATTTCTTCCTTGATACACTTCGAAATTCACCATATATCCAGACAGAGTGCATAATGACCAGACTTTGTAGCCAAACCGCAATGGCTTTCCTTTAATAAATTGCTTACATCCGTGTCTTCCGAAGTAGAAACAACATTTTGGATTTTAAACGGTCCGTAATTGGACGAAGCTTCCACATTTTATCTGAATTCGGGTTTTCACTTGAGTCGGCATGACTATCTATCTTCAAAGAGAAATTGCAAAATTTCGTTGAATCGGTTTTTTAGCATGCTGTTGGACACAAGGTAGTTCCGCAAATCATCATCGTTGCTCCACATACTCCGAAAACTGGTGTGATAATTATAACCACTGATCAGAAGAATTCCAATAAATGTTCGTAGTTCATATATTTGCATATTTGGCTGATTCATCTGCTATAAGTTGCATCAACCCGTCGTCAAAATTTTTTTCAAACTGCTCATGAGGCTTACAATTTCGGCAATCTTCATCCTTCAGGAAATATTGAAGTTAAAGGGATGAAATTGTCGTCGACGTTCCATGCATTTTCCACGTACAACTCAAAGTCGGAATCATTTTCATCGTCCAAAGTTGTAATTCGGCGACCACTTTTCATTAATATTTTGCAATTTGCTTTTAGGTGACCAGGGCAGGCATCATCGGGAACCCCGCACAACTCATCTCCGCCATCGTCCTTCCGGCTTATGAATTCATCATTTCCTGGAGGCTCAATAAAAACAGTACGAACCTCGTCCGTATCGTTGTCCTCTAAACCTTCGAGTTCTTCGAGGTAATCAAGAGCCTCTTTCAACGTAAGTTTTCTCGAAAAACACATAAATAATTGTATAATAATTGTAAAACGGATAATAAAATTTAATTAAAAATTACCAAACAACAGAACACAATGAAACAATAAAACAACAAAACTAAAACGGAAAAAAATCTCTGCGTATGTCCCCGTGTTGCCGTTTGGCAACAGGCACAAAAACTGGTGCAAAACCCGGGTGGAAAAATAACGGAACTTAAAAATAAAATCTAACTTACTTTTTCATATAGCCAATTTTAACTTTTTTCACAATATTTTTTTTTTTGCTTAATTTTACAACCTCCTTCAAGTAAGAGCCAACGCACAACTGAAATAATTTTTGTAGCCAAGTATCTGTTGCCCCTTTACAAAACAAAACTAACGGCAAAACGTTTTTAATTTTGTTGATTCTTTTTCTATATCGACACAAAATGAGATATAATTTTTGTTGCCTTATGGCAACACGGGGACAATTCAATTTCAGGTCATATAATTTACAGCTAACACCCAAATTTTGTGACACGTTATTTATATTTGGTTTAGAATCGAATTACATCTTTAAAAATACAACAACGTTTTAGGTTTTTAACAACGCTAAAATCGGCCATAAGAGAAATTCCCTGCCGAATAGGCTATTTTTGAATGACGAATGAGGCTTTCCACCTTGTAATCGTTCTATTAACAACCCCGTGTTATATGTCATATTACCCCGTTCCATACGTGCAGTTCGACGGATGGCGGTGGTTTACGATATCGAGAATATTACTGAGTTACAGGTCACACACAGGTAGCCAACAGGTCAAATAACCTCATCGAAGTTCTTAGTCTTTCATGATTGATGGTCGCTGTGCCTGTAGATCTTGCAGACTTTGGAAGAATGGAGGAGAGTTTCCATTATTCGATAATACAATATCAAGAAGAAAAAAGCCTGCTCTTGGCTAATAATAATCGATCTGTTACATTCTACGGTTCTTTTGTTGAAATCAGACGCCGTATGAATATCTCGAATCGAATAGAACCATCCACCGATAGTTCGCTTACAGACTGTAATAAAAGCTCTTGCACGGTTATAGCAATTAATTAAAATCTTTTATTGGTTTCGATCTGTAGGTACTAGTTACATTTTTGTGAGAAACATATCAAATAATTAAATTAAAAAATGAATAAATTTGGTGGCCACTGTTCAAAACTCTTCAATTGTAACTACGAAGAACGGCAAATTGCCAGAAGATTGAGATCCGAGAGAAAATCAATTTCCGAAATCACGAGAATCCTTGCTAGATCACGTAAACCAGTATTAAATGCTCTAAAACAGGACGACCTAGTGAAAAATCGTGGTGGTAGACGAAAAACAACCAAAAAAGACGATGCTTTTGCCACTCTTCAAGTATTGCACTTTTAAGTGCTGTTAGATTATTTTGCTGCCTTTTAGCTACTTTCTTATTTAAATAGACCCACAAATTTTTATTCTGGTTTAAGTCGGAATAAGTCACATCCGCACCCTATGCTCCTTATGCTAAGGGTCGTTATCTTGATAAAATTTGAAATGCGGTTTATTGCTTTTAATAAACCCGAACTTTAACGCACTGCCAATCAAACATCTCTTCAAAATGTCTAAATATTGTTTTGCATTCATTCTATTTTTTATAAATGCTAAGTCTCCCACTCATCTGCTAGAGATGTAGCCCGAAATCATTACGGACATTCTTCAAAACTTTACAGTAGGAATGTTGTAACGGCTTTCTAACGATGTCAATGCCTTGCGCCACACTCTGGTCGGTTCATCGTTGTAATAGAGCAACATCTTCGTCTCATCACAGAATATGACGACGTCCCAATAGTTAACAGGTTCGAATATTAGCATCGTAGCAAAAGAAAGACGCTTTTCAGCATTTTGTGCGGTTTCTAACATGCAGATCTGGAGCAGCACTTGTGTCGCAATATGGCCTTGCGTACTGTTTGATGAGAAACAATAGTGGCACATTCTTCCTGAAGTTCCTTTGCAAGAGTTCCGGTCGAAATCCAATGGTTTTCATAGAGTTTTCGTATAATTAAGCGGTCTGCACGTTTTGTTATTTTAGTGCATTGAACTTGCACTTTTTTTATTGAGTTCTCTTTGAAAGCTGTCTGTGTGTTTGGCTCTTTGCGGATGGAAAGTTAGGCTGGGATAGAGAGTGGGATTTTTTGCTCCTTGGCTTGGAGGGTTGAGTTTGTTTTTGGTGTGTGGGCTCATACTTGACTAACTGTTTATTGATAGGCGTGATTATTATTTATTATTAATTGCTTTTAATGTTTATTTAATTGGTTTATCATTTATTTAATTAAATCAAATTTCCGAACGGATTCCATTCAGAATGGTCGAATTGTAGAAGTTCAAAAAAAGACACGTTAAAATCCCAATACAAGTTGATCTTAGTTTATTAGAATTCTAGCCCAGCTCTACAAACTAAATTTGAGAATTACCGGTTGGGAAACGGCCTGGTTCCATATATATTATGGTCGAATCCCAAAAATATTGTTCAAATTCAGCTACGCTCACCGAAGTTTTACCATTATTTGTTGAGAGATGGCCTCGTTCCATTGAGCATTATGTTTGAATGGCAAGCAGATTCTTTGCTATTTTTCAACCAATCACCATCAATTCCAGTTTGACTGTTTGCAGAGGGAAAATTAGGCATGGGTAGGGGGTTGTATTTTTTGCTGCTTGGCTTGGAGGGTTGAGTTTGGTCAATTCCAGTGTGACGGTGATTGGCTGAGGAATGGTCCTTCATTGAGCATGGCATAAATATGTCCTATGCAGTATAATTACACGTGGTCATCACATATTCTTTGGTGAAAAGGCTTTTTTGCGAAATAAGCTGAATTTATTTTAAATATGTAATCTGGTAGTTAATCCTTAATACTTTGGAATGTCTCACTTATATTTTGCAACTTTTTGAAAGATTTTTTTTATATTTATATTTTTTCAGGAAATTATATTGTAAGTTGTGGAGTTGCAGAGGTTTAAATTAATTAATGGTTATATTATTTAGGACGCCGGAGAATACTACTTTAGAATTAAATATCAGGAAATCTACGAATGCCTGTGAAATAATAATATTTGAATTATTAATTTCCGAGTTTGTAGACTAGAATTGTGTTACTACAACTATCGACTTTAACTAGGCGTCTGTAGCCGGGCCGATGAATCAATTTTGTTTAGAAAAAAACGAAAAGTATTAATGCAGAATTATATAGTTCTGGAAATTTCCAGATGTACGTGAAATAATAATATTTTTTCCCAGGTTGCTGATTTAGATAAGCCTTTATCTTTCCTCTAGTACAGGGGTCGACAAACTATGGCTCGCGGGCCGAATACGGCCCACCGGTTAAAATTAACCGGCCCGTGGATCACAACCGAAATATCATACATATACGGCCCGCAGAGAAATTATGTTATTTAATGTGCGAAATATGGACGTACATACATATTTGAGGGGATTTATCATATATGTAGTTACAGTTACAAATTACAAAGGTAAGTTACGAAAATTTCATTAACATTTATTTAAGCAGTTAATCTGTTTTTATTTTATTTAATTTTTAATTATTCATTCCTAGTTAATCCCAATGTATCTTCAAAGTATTTATGTAAATAAGGAATTCAACATCAAACGACATTATGAGACAAAACATCAGAATTTCAGTAAGTTAATTGGCCAAAACAGAACGGATGAGCTTCATAAACTTTAAATTGGCCCGAGGAAATGTTAGCAAATCTAAAAATATATTTAAAATGGCACTGCAAACATTTTCAGTTTTTCTCAATGGCCATTGATGAAAGTAGAGATACCACGGATACAGCGCAGCTTGCAGTATTTATTCGTGGAGTAAAACCAAATTTCAAAATAATTGAAGAATTAGCTCAACTCTTACTTATGAAGGGTACTACCACAGTAGTTGCCATTCTTAAAGTATTGCTGCAGGACCTAAATCTGGACCTATCACAGCCTGTGTCTATAACAACTGACGGAGCGCCGGCAATGGTTGGCGAAAAAAAGGAGTCATTGCTCTGCTCCAAAAGCACCTGAGACCCCGGAATGAAACAAATCTTAAGAAAAGTTCACTGCATTATACACCAAATTTGAAGGACGTGATGGACGTTTTTGTGAAAGCAGTAAACTTCATCTTATCTCGGGGGTTGAACCACCGTCAATTTCATCAACTTTTATTGGAAGCAGAAAATCAATACGGGACCTGTTATATTTATGTAATGTTTGCTGGTTTACTCGAGGCGCAATGCTAGGAAGCGCGTATGTTTTGGGGAAGAAATAGCCACATTTCTTGAGAGTAAAAACACAAGTTCAATTGACTTTCGCGATCCTGAATGACTATTACGCCTTGCTTTTTTGGTAGATTTAACATCGCATTTAAACAATTTTAATTTGCAGCTTCAAGGCAAAAATCAGCTAATACACGACAGCTAAGTAGAGATACATCCTCGCATTTGAAATCAAACTTCGACTGTAGGAAAGTCAACTTGAAAAATTCAACGCCCATTTTCCAACTCTCCAGAACACCAACATCAAAGCACCAGCACATTTGCAAATGTAATAAAGGACTTCAGAACAACGTTTTTCTCTCGATTCGCTCATATTCGTGCAGCAGCTATCGATATAAAACTCTTCGGTACTCCGTTTAATGTGGAAGTGAACTCCGTACCAGAAAATTCCCAAATGGAACTGATTGAGCTACAATGCAATGACCTGTTGCGAAATAAATTACAAGATTCAAACTTAGTAAATCATGCAAAACAAATGGCATCGACTTTCAGTAGTTCTTATACTTGCGAAAAACTGTTTTCAAAAATGAAATACGCAAAAGAACAAGTTGAGATCCAAAATGACCGATGGTCATGTTTAAAATGTTTTGCTTCTGAGCTCTTCAAGCCTTCCATTTAACATTTAACAAAAACTTTTGAACGCCAAACAACATCAAATGTCACACATTTATAAATTTTGAATGCGGCCCGTGATAGGCTCACATACTATCCGTTGGCCCTCAACATGTATAAGGTTGCTGACCTCTGCTCTAGTAGATTAGAAGTAGATTAGAATTGTGTTGTACCGTACGGACGCAAGGTGTCTGAAACTGGCTCATTCCGTCCCAAAAAATATTCCTTTCCTGTCCTTCATATTGTTATGTGTAAACAGACTTTAGGAATAGGCCTGGCGTTATTCGGAACACTTGTCCAGTACTTGTTTCTACAGTTCAATCAATCAATCAAAAGTCGTAATTTACGTAACAGGTTCTGTGGAATGCCGCCAAAAATCACTGGGTTTCTCCCAATTTATAGTAAAAATAACAATCAGTCGTTCCATGAGTTTTTAAAATCTACTTTTTAGCGAAAGACATTATAGCGATTGGATAAATTTGCAACAGTCACGAAATTTTTCGAAAATCTTTATTTTCATTTTCAAAATTACTGCATTCAGTTAATTTACACTAGGGTAATTTTTGAAAAAAAAACAAGTTATTGAGAATCATTAGGCTCATTACATACGGAGCACGGCGCACGCTAGACTATTTTTGACTAACTAATGTTTCAACCGGAACCATTGAGATGCCAGCGGTATCTTTACAAATGCTAGTGAACCATATTTGCATTACTCAAAGCCATCCTTAACTTTTATAATGATAATACAGTAGAACCTCGCTTAACGAGCATAATTCGTTCCAGAATCTTCCTCGTTAAGCGAAACACTCGGTAAGCGAAACAAATTGTCCTATATAAATTAATGTAAAATAGGATAATGCGTTCCATGCTGAAAAAATAGTCAAAAAATTGTATGTACATACTATATCGTTTATTCAAAGCAAATTACGTTATATACGTTATCTTTTCATCAACCTGGAATACGAATTCGATTTACAGAAAACAAAAAGCATGCTATAAGTTTATTATTTATGTTACATACCTAACTCTTTTTTACTAAAAAGCTGTCTAAAGAAAGTTGTTTTGCCGACGCTTCAAAATTTGATGAAAAGGCGGTACATCATTGAATAAATTTGAACCGCGCGTAGCCACTGCCTTATTAGGGTAGTGTTTCTCAATGAACGAACCAACTGATTCCCATTCTTTCAACATTTCCCGTATTGCACCAGAACATTGTTACTTTGCTGTTACCTCCTCCTCCTTATCTGACAAACTCTCCATCACTTCTTGCTGTGAAACACAATGCAACTCCATTGTCCTTCGGTGGTCAGCTCTTGGCTGTGCTTTTCACAAGCTCATCGATATCATTGTTATCCACCTCCAGTCCCATGATAGTGGCCAAAGGCACAATCTAGTTGATAACAGAATCCACACGTACTGTCTCAAACCCCTCAAAGTTACATTCGACAAAACACTCTGGCCAAATCTTTTTCCACGCAGAAGTGAGGGTTCTCTTGGTAACTGCTTCCCAGGCCGATTCGAGCAGGCAACGATGTGGAAGTATCTTTCCAAAACTCTCTGAGAGTGAGATTGGTCCCTTCAATCACTTTAAAATATTGCTCAAAGAGTGCCCTAGTGTAGAGCTTCTTAAGGTTAGAAATAATCTGCTGGTCCATAGGCGGGAATAACGCAGTGGTGTTGGGAGGCAGAAACTGGATCTTGATGAATTTAAATTCTTCAGGGAGGTTATCTTGTACGCCTGAAGAATGAGCAGGAGCGTTGTCCATAACAAGCAAGACATGGGGTGGCAGATTTATCTCAAGTAAATATATTTTCTATCAAGCCTTTTTGTTGGACCTCCACATCACATTTAGCCTCGACTTTACACTTCTTGAAGGTTCGTGGATTTTCTGAATTGAAGTTATCAGCTGCCTTTGTATCAGAGCTTGCTGCTTCACGATGCCTCACGACGCTGTGAATGCCGGATCTTTTCTTAAATTTCTCGAACCACCCATGGCTTGCTTTAAGTACTTCTTCTACGGCCGTTGATGTTCCTGGTTTCTGCTTTATGAGGTCGGCGAAAATAATTTTCGCCTTCTCACAAATGATGTTCTCGTTAATTGTGTCGCATTGTAATTGCTTTTCGTTTATCCATATGATAAGCAACCTTTCAACATCGTCGAGAACACGTAACCGTTACGTAGATATTCTTTTAACTCTCTTTGAAGCATCTATCTCCGAAATTAGGTCCTTTTTCTTGAGGATAGCACAAATCGTTGATGTAGACCGTTGGCTTTTACGTTTTATTTCTATGGTTATTGTAATTCTCTTATGACTGTTTTCTTGTAGTTTTTCTTCGGTGACATTTTCGCAAGGGTTATTAAACTGCACCAATTCTCTTTCAAAACTTTTTTTGAGATTCAGGACTTTCCCTCGTTATGCGAAACGTCGCTCGTATAACGAGTCAGTTTTTACAATTTTTTTTGCTTGTAATGCGAGTTACTCGTTATGGGAGGTGCTTGTTAAGCGAGGTTCTACTCTATTATATTTTAAATGGTTGTACAAAGTAATAAATATCAGTCGGAGTCGCACCAAAGTAAAATGAAAATAATACGATGCCAGTTGGAACTAGGACTAATCTGCCGGAACGATTAGAACGTTATTAGAAACCAAAGACATCGCACAATAATCCAGTGGCCCCCGATTGCTTGCCTTTAGTGAGTGCTCAATTAATTAAGTTAAGCAGGTGTTATTTGGTGAGCTAAAGTGATAGATATAGTGCACAATATCATAGAGCAATTGTTTCGTTAATTCCCACTGACTTGATATTATTTCGATTGGCTTTTAATCATTTCAGCTGAATCATAAAGGAGGCGTCTGACTTTGCTATGGAATTTACTTCAAGCCTGTTATTTATCGAACAAGTTCCCACTGGTTCCAATTGTACCTAGTAAAACAAGTATAAAAAAAAAATTCCGGCTTAATAAATTTGTCTCTAACCGGTTTCTTGTATATTATATTTTTTGTATGGATATTCTCCATTTTTATGTCTGCTGCTACAAAGGTTTCTTATAGTTCAGTATAACTTTGCCAATGATTCAAATTGAAATTTTACTTAGAACACTATAAAGAATCGTGGTATTTGTGCAATTCCCCACAGTTTCCGGCTAAATGTATCACTGCAGTTCAGGATATTATTTATTCTCGCTTACATTTAAAGTAGTATCTAGACCCAGAGCACATTGTATTCATTATAAAATTATTCGAACAGTTCTTAATGACTGCACGTTGAAGGTATTTTGCATATTTTGCAACAATACGCCTCATTCTATTTGACTCAGGCTAATACCAGCTGTGTCGGTTTAAATGTTGTATATATGACACATTTATGTGTAATATATCGTGCTTCTGGTATCATGGTTGGTTTGGTTCCGGCTGGCTTAACCCTTTCGAGTCCTGATATCGGAAATGTGTGGTGCTTGATTGAAAAATGTTGATGAAACTAAAGACCAGACCGTACAATTATGATAATAAATTTATACCTATAAGCGACCGTAGATAATTTTTTGTATAAATGTATAACGTACCGCCCAACTATCACAAACGTAACGCTCAATTTTAGACTTACCTAAAGTCATCGCTAAATAAACCATCGCATTAATTTGTGAAATTTTGGTGAGTTGACCTTTGAAGCATCATGTGTGAGATTCCGCAGTTTTATCCTGAAAAACATTTGAATATTCCGAGAAAACCCACCCTCATATTTGTGTGGTGCGGGCTTTCTCGTATGCATTAATTCATTCATCCTTGTTGTTCTTTGCTGCATAAATTCCTATTATTTAATCATATTTGAATGCCTTCTCATGTGAGCCCTAATGAACCGATAAACTGAGTACGACGATAGATCAAGAAATGACAAGGGCAACTTTAACTGTATTTTAAGGAACTACTTACTCTCCGTGAGTACGACTTAAAAATAACATGAAGGATGCAATAATTTGCATTTGACGTGTTGAAATTTGAAATTTAACGTTTTTCGTCGATTGATCAAATCGGCTAGTTTATGTAGTTTAATCGTTAAATTTTCGGTGTTACAATGATTTCGAATTCAATAACTGATTTTGGATCGTTACAAAGAAAATTATTTTTTCTCGTAAACATTACCGGTACATTATACTCCCGCTTCAAAAATGCTATTTTCGACGCTTCAAAACCAATTTACGGAGCAAAGGATTCAGATAAGATTCAAATTAAGTATATCGCCACCTTTGAAAAGGTGGAAATGAAATATTTTTGTATATACAAAACGTGAAAATCATCAGGACCAAGTATGATAAAGAAGGTTGGTTACTTTATTTTCCTCACTTGTTACCTTGGCAATTTTCAATATTTCCTTTAATATAGGTATAACATTGCTGTTTTTTATTTTTGTTGGCTGGTGTATACCTGGAATTTTATTGTTTTGTTTTTTGCTCCTATTTACAAAATACACATAATATAACCAAAACTATTTTTTCCTGTTATTTATAGTCTGTACTACATAAAACTACAGGGAGAGAGTATTAAAAGCATATTTTTACTGGGTAGGTACGAGTATATAGTGAAAGGGTTTTCTGTGTTCTTTTGTGTCGAATCCAACATACGTATATACTTTGTACCTGTATACAGGTTTGGTTTTTAATTTAAAGGATATAATAATGAAAAGCTGAAAAATAAAAGAAAAACCAATTTAAACTTTAATTTTGTAGTAAAATTAAATTATGTTAGCATTTTACATAATGCGAGAACGAAGTTTAAACATTTCATGTAGAAAGAAAAACTTTAATCAGAATTGTTTTGGCATAGTTTTCCTTATAGTTGTAATCCTTGTATTGGTTAACTATAAAAGTACGTCTTATAATCTCGAATCATTGCAGAAAACAATTTAATATTGATCATGATACTTTTAGGTTTTCGTAATTCATGAGAGGATTTTAGCTACACTTTGAAGTTAGTTCGGCGTGTTCCTGTAGTATTCATATTTCGTACAATCCCCTGCTTTTCTTTATGTGGAAAGCACTGAATTATTATTAATTTTCTTCTTTTTAATGATTTCTTCGAGAATCCTCTTAACACATTTTACACTTTGCCGGATTTTCTGAAAATGTTTTACATCCCTTTACCAGATGATTGGTAACCAATGCGACGAAATTTGAGACATTTAGTCTAATATTTGAAGGTGTTACGGCTGGCTGTTTCGCATTGTGGGCGAGGAACCTTAATTTTCTAAAGTTATAAATGTTGATGCTTGAATTTTAAAAAATCGAAATTTTAAAAAATATGTCTAAACTTGATGTATCCTTCGTTTTGGGAAAATAAAATTTTCTCACTCGATTGGTAAATCTGGTTACACTTTTATAACGTAAAAATGCAGATAGTGTGGGGAACTGTTACAAAATAAATTATGTACCTCAATGCAACAGCTGTCAGTCTTATGCAAACACACGTAACGAATGTAACTAAGGCCTAAGACGAGTTGCTAAACAATTATCATATGATTACAAAAAATCCAGTAATAATCAATGTTACCTAGCGAATTGAGGCAAACAAGAAACACATTTCGAAAACTTTCGCCGCCCTTCTATTTAAGATCGACTATTTTCTCTAGAATGAGCCATTATTTGAAAATCCAGAACAAAAAGTTTCAACTCACAAAAATGAAGCAGGCTAACTAACCATCATGAAAATTTGCAGAAAAATGTGATAAACATATTTTCCTAATTTCGAAGGGATATGCCACATTTCAATTATACCAACACTTTGACTAAAAATATGGTGGAAAATTATGTATAGCGTCGACGCAGTGTGGACCCCAATAATCAATTAGGCTAAAGTTTGGAAAATGCATTTTATTCAAAAGCGAATTAGGGGCGAAATTTGGTAATCTGTCGCCGCCGTTCCCTTTAAAAGTGCAGTTCCCACAATAAATAGTAATTCGTATTAGGAAAAGTTTCAGCTCACACAAATTAAGACCGCTAACCATCAGACAAATTTGCAGAAACATCTGCTGAATTTTTCCTTCCTCATTTTGACGGGATTTGTCGGAAGGTGTTTATACAATCACATTGACCAGGTTTATGATGAAAAATCATGTATAGGAGGATTCACGACATTAGTGTGGGGGCCTAACATTAATTTAGGGAAAAGCTTGGAAAATTTAGTTATTCAAAAGCGAATTACTGGCAAACGAGACATATATTTGGAAAACTATGAGCGCCCTATTTTTCATTAGAATCGTGTATGAGGTGCCGTGTTTCTCAAGTGAATACACATGATCTACAAGTGTTTGGGGAGCTCATTCACCTGTATGTGTGTTAGTAGATATTTTATGGAAAATCCGCTATTAGATATGCATTTTATAATTGTCTCGCGTTTTTGTTATTTTAGACTTGTACGTGCACATTTTCGGTTTCAATTCAGTCGAGCTATTACGTGGAGTGGAATTGTTAGAATTGTTTATTTGGCAAATATTAATCGTGAATTGACTACAGAAGAAGAACAAGAGTTACCGACGATGATGGGAAAAATGTGACAAAACCAATTGGTGGGCGAGATCATCCTGCAGCTGCTTTGCTATAGTTTGATGTAGCCAATTCTAGATATCACAATTCTGATAATGATGATGATACACATTATGAACCGAATTCAGATTCAGATGACGAATATGCAAATGATGAACCGCTTCAAGTTGTTCTTGTAGAACTTGTTCACAATATGGAAAATATTGATGGTAGTGCTAACGAAGAAGAATCAGAGGAACAGCCACAAGCAGCAAACGAGGCAAATCGTGGCCAGAAGCATACGGGGCAAGAAGGCTAAACCGACAAAACCGTTTGGTGGTCGATGCTTTCTGCTGTGGAGAAAGCGAGAACTAAAGAATTGAAAAGGAAGAGATTGGACTACATTCCCTGCAGCGCTGAGACATTTACGGAAAACTATGAAGCCTTCAAGCGTCTTTTCCCAACCACCATTGTTGAATGACGCACTCAATCGCGAATGTACGCGTTTATCGGCATACTACATTACGCTGGTGCAGAGATATCAAATTTAGTGGAAACAAAAATCTATTCCATAAGTCTCATATGCCATTATATAGAGAAGTGCCGGCATTACAGAAATTCGAGCAAATCAGCAAATTTTGCTTTTCGATGATTTAAGAACTCGTGTAGATCGATTGCGAGAATACAAGTTGGCTCCAATTCACCATATTTGGACTCTATTCAAAACGAATTTAAATTTGCATTTCGTTTAATGTACAATTGGTGATTTCCAGAAATTGGCGCAGCTTTCGCCAATACATACCATCCAAGCCAGGCAGGTATGGGATTAAAATAGTTGGGCTTGTAGATGCGAAAACAAATTATCCTGCATCAGCAGAAAGTTATTTGGATGCCAACCAAACGGTAAAAGATCAACTGGAATTTCACAAGCCTTAGTAATGCGCCTTGCTCAACGTTATTTAAATATTTTCGCGCGAACATTACCATGGATAACATTTTCACAAGTACTCCGTTGGCAAAAGATTCGTAGGCCAGCAACACAACAGTAGTTGGTACAATTAGATCAAATAAACGCGAACTACTGTAACCTTTTGCATCGGTTTGAGAAGCTATGAAAAGTGGTCCGTTTGCTTGGAAAATGATGGATCAAAAAAGCCAATTATCTTCCATTATTACAACGAACACAAAGGCGGCATCAACACATTCGACAAAATAGTGCGCCGCTGCATCTGCAAAAGGAAAGTAGCGGGTGGTCAATGACTTATAATTATAATACGCGTGATGTGGCTGGACTTGCAAATTCGAGAAAAGACATTTTCAGCTACTGCTTCCACAAATGTAGGTAACTAATCAATGAAATTTTCATTAAAATTTTACTTATATATCTCTCTCCACTAATGCAGACAAACAATCTTTCTCGCAAATATGAGCAATGTAAAAGATTCCGGTGATGGTGAGAGACACGAAAAATTTCGTGATTTATGCCTCAGACCAACGTGCGCCAAGCACTATTTTCGAGTTTGTGAACCGTGTTTCATGCGAAAATTTAAGGAGCCTGATTCCGATGAAGAATTTGTTAGTGACGATGACGCTCTAACCAGACCAGGTCCACCCACATTTGATACACCATTGGCTAAACGAGCCCGAACGACGCCAGACGTGTGGATGGAAATGGGATTCTTAAATAAATTTTAGAGGAAGTTCTGGAATATGCCGAAATGGGACGAAACTCGGACATTTTTTAATCGATTATAGGGGAATTAGGTATGTTGGATGAAAACAAGATTCAGTAATTTTTTTTGGATGCAGTGCTGGCCACCTGAGACGAAACTTAGCCATTTCTTAACCGATTGTGATAAGATTACGTATGATGAATGAATATGTTGAATTATGGCCACCTGGTTCGGAACTCGGTCGTTTCTTTTTCGATTTTCATATGTGATTGGGATTTTTGGATGGGCTCCTGGGATGGAACTTCATCATTTCTTAACAGATTATATGATGAGATGTCACGGGCCGTGAGCGTACAAGACTATAAACCACATTTAATGGCTGGTCATATCAGGACCTTATGAATTTCCAAATTAATTTTAAGTGACATTTTGCGATACTTTAATATTTTAAACCTGGCTGCAATCCTCGAGGTCTTTATAAACTGCATTTTTTCAGTAACCACCGATCCGTGATATTTGGCATCTAACGAAAAATGTGCGTTTTGCCTCCTTGGAGTAACCATATATTTGGTTTTTGCTTCTTTCATCTGACGTTTAAATATGGTCTAATAATTCACTTAGCTATCCTTAGCTGTTGGGTAAGCAAAATAACGTTCGTTCGTAAGTGGGTCGTGGTACATGTCTGTTGATTAGTGTTGAAAAATAATTTCACCATATTTTGAAGACGGTTCTATTATCCATCGGTGGTTCTCCAGATTCGTTGTGAACTACGCTGCTACGTCTTTGGTAGTCAAAGGCTTTTATAATCGTTGATATCGATCTCTAATGTTCACCTCTTAGATGTTAAGTGCTTGTTGCTTGAACCATTTACACTTTATCCGCCTGCAAAATCTGTTGGAAGATAACTTCCTCGCAGGGGGGGGGGGGTAGCAAATGTAACCAAATTTATCTCAAAAGGCTTCCTAGATTTTTCACCAGTTATTGTTTGCTTGTAGTGGGTTCCGTCCTAAAACACCGAAGCACCTATTCAATGAGTTTAAGTAATCTTCCACTGATCCTCAACGGACTCAAGAAAAGGAAATATTATCGTGGAAATATTCGCAGTTAACATAATTATTAAGCGCTTCGATAATCTCACGAGCGGTTGGAACGTTACTGTTCCCTGTGGAAGGGATATTTCTCATTGATTTGATTCGCTGTTTACTGATACCTATAATTCATGCATTTGTGGATCCTTTTATATAGGAAATGCATGCTTACAACCAACGAATTGTAGAATATGTGTAGCTTAATGTTTCATGTCTCTTTGTTTGTTGTTTCTTTGTTGATATCAATTTTGTATTGAGATGCTTATTGAATGACTTAATTTCGGTGGGGACAAAGTTCTAGATTGATGCCACATTACCAACACTACATCAGCTTAAGTTCTCCTGGTTAGGGGTGGCAGAACTAGGTGTCAATTTCATAGCAAGCGATTGGCTATGTAAACGTCTTTCAGAAAAAACCAGATGTTTTAGCACCTATCATCAGTACTAGACGCACACTCGTAATAAGTGGGTTGTGCAGCGGATTAACTACCTACCTAGAACACGGAACATACTAAGCCTTCCAAGAGATAGAGTTCTTCAGAATATTTCGAACCAAGCGGTAAATCACTATTTTGACGTAACTGAATTACAAGAGCTTAGAAGGACTGGCAGTGAGATCCATATTACAAACAACGGATATACTCTCCACTTGCGAATACAGCAGTTTAATAGAAGAGCTAAATGTGATTATTAAGTCCATTGTGGTGGAAGATCAATCTGTTGAAAATTTATTTGAAGATCAAGTTGAACGGGGCGAGAAGAATATTAGTTAGAAATCGAAAATCAGTTATAAGATGTTGATGTCCATATTGTGGAAAATCAGGTACGCGGTATTTGTGTGCTTGTTTGTTTGCTCTTACAGAGTAAACACTTTTTGTTAATAGTTATGCTTGATCGAATTGGCTCTTGGTTCTTCCATCTGATGGGGTCCAAGTCCATTTGTGTATTGTTTTGTGTGGAAACTTGCTGTCACTTATTAATAGCTGATTTGTTGCACACGATTGTGTCACAGTCAAGTTTATATGGTAGAATCTTACATAATCTCCAACGAATTATGCGAGAAGCATATACGAACCAACTTTTATTCGGGCCGGATAATAGTAAAACAGAGTTTTTCTGAATCAACCACAGAATTGATAAGATACATTGGCCTAAATAGCGGCGTAAATCGTTTGGTGTGAATGTTGAATGAGCTTGGCAAATTTTTTTTAGCATTTTTCTAGCCGTGGGACCTAAAATATCGTCCACAAAATTCGGGAACCATTACGTTAGGCCTATTATAGCAGCGTACATACATCGTTTGATAGTTAAATGTTTAATGGGCTTGGGTATAGCTCACAGAACTCTGGAACCACACTTTGGCCCAACAAGCACCATGCATCGTTGGATAGATGACTGTTGAACGAGCCTGGATGATTTTTATCAGAATTTTTCAAACATTCATCTATGAAACGAAATACGACGCCAGTTTGGCTTTTGTACATCTGGCTTTAATGCATAGACAAATTATAGAAAACTAAATCGTCCGAGCTCATGAAGCATTATGCTATCAAAATATTGATTCTCCTAGATGAGCCAAGAAGAAGATTCTTACTTCTATAGACGTTGGGGAACTTGTTTAAATTCAACTAAGCATAGAAACTAAGAACCAATTATTCCCGACAGTTTCTAAATCTTTTTCTAAAAGTTATATAGTTGACAGTAAGTTTTTTGTTTACAGTAATTTAATTAGGAATTACGAATTTTTAAAATATTTAAGAAGAGATCTTGTATTTCAATTATCTTCACAAAGGTATATATCCGAAATGAAACAAAAAATTTATAAGAACATATTCGTAGGAATCTGTTGTTAGCGGACCCTTCGAGCAACCCGTTACAGTAGAATTTAAAGATGTTAGTTTGTTAGGTATGGATCCCTCAAATAAAGAAAACATTTAAGTGCAATCATTAAGTTTTACAGAGGAAGACAGGTTGATAAATTAAATAGTAATTTTAATCAATACAACGAGGTTTGAACCGAAAAGCCTCTACCCAACCCAGCGTTCCCAAATTATATCACTACTATTCGTTAAATCACATCGTTTATAAAAAATTTAGTTAAACTTTATAGCCGGAACTTCTGTCAACTTTAAAAGTATATCTATTTGAGTACCATCAATATCCATCTTAACAATCCAAAAATATTAAACTGACTCATCACAAAAAATTTATGACCACACATTGCAAATAATATATAACAATTTATCCCCAGAAAAAAAAAGCAAAATGAAATTACCCCAAAATAATAATGGCACCTATAAATTTCTATATATCCTTATTGTGTCTCAGCACATTGAAAGCGTACAGAGAACATTGGCAAATTTGAATATCACATTGAAATTTTATTACTGATTAAACCAATAAAGAAAACAATAATCATATATCCTGATATATAATATTGTGAAGATCCTAAAATCCTTAATTCATTTTTATTTCTATTGTATATGGGTGTGTATGTAGATGTGTACCAGATTCGGAAACAAAACAGAAGTAATTTGAAGCAGCAAACAAAAAAAAACAAATTTCAACAAAATTAGAATATTCATTCTGCACAATCCCAAAAAATTGATAGAATTCACGATAAGTAAGTAGCATTATCTAATTTCAATTCATCAATGTCCTTTTCTCTCGCTTCATTCCAAGGCCAACAAAAATAAAAACGAAAACCAGATAATAATAAAAATTAAATCACACCCTTAAAATTATTAAGGACATTTTTCTTATGTGCGACTATGGAGATTTAAATTTCATTCTTTGAATTTGCCTTTTATCCTTACTGTGTTATCCTTTTATTTTATTTCGTCATTTTTGGTGAGATAATTCTATCTTATGCGTGATTTTTTGCTATTGTTTGTGGCTTTTATGATTTTCTTATTTTTTGCATTCTGTTGAAGGGATCCTTCTAATTGACCTTCTTTTACATAATTTTGGTCAACGTTAGATACACACTCGTCCCAAAAAAAAGGTTTTTTGTGTATTTGGAATCAAACCTAATTGGTTATTATTGAGAACCGATTTCTCGATTTAATGGATTTTAAATAATTTTTGTATAGAATTCGAATTTTATATTTTTGATGATGCAGTGTGAAATTTAACACGGCCCGGTGTTTACGACGTGCCGCAATAAAATACCAACAAATGCTTTTGGAGAAAATTATTTTTTCGTTTTATATCTCTTTGTTGTTTTGTTGTAAAAATTTGGAAATTATTATACCAAAGTAACGTGAGCAACATTTGATTTACTTTTGGGTGTGTAGAATGGTTTTACATCTGGATGACATTAGCAGTTGCAATATTTTAACCCGTTATAATAGAATCTGATTAATTTATGGGAGTTGATGAATCTATTAAAGAATGTGAGCAACGATGCATTTATCAGGAGGCGATAACCGCTCTGTTATCATTAAAACGAATGAGCAGAATATGTCTGTCTCCAAACCTCCATCCACTTCTCATCTTGGTGTTAAATATACTGTCAGATCTAAACATCGCATACATAAGAACAATCAATCCAAACAAGTGGTCAATATCGTCGACACAGGAAGATACATTGGACACCATCTGAAATGTTTTTTTTTTATTTTTTATTTGGCACTAGGCTCTAAAAATTTGGTGCATATGGCCCGTTTCAAAACTTAAAATTTTTAATTTTTACATTTTTTACCATAATAAATTAATTTTAATTTCTTTTCATACACCTAGCACACATCGATCCCTTTCACACTTCTGTCTGATTTGTTCTAATAAATTCATACACATTCTTATATACAAACTACTTGCACTCATTTCAGAATCAAATGTTCGATGTCCTCCACAACTAAACCGCTTTCACATAATTCACACACAACCAAATTGCGTTTCTTCAAACATTCTTTCCAATTTCCATGATTCAATCTCACTCCTTCCATAAAGTACTTCTTACCTTTCACCTGACATTTTACAACCAACTCTCTCACCCACTTTCTCCACAGATTCACCTGAAACATGCGAAGTACGTCTCTGGCATCCATGAATTCATATTCATTTACATCCTCAATTAAACAACCCGGTTTCGTAAGCATATCGGCTCTTTCATTACTTTCAATCTGTAGGTGTGAAGGTATTGCCATTGAAGTATTACCTAAACGAGAAGTAGAAATAGTGAAAATTAAAACTATTGATAGATTAACATTTCCCGAGGTGAAAGCCAAATATTTTCGATTATATGCAAACACCACACCAGCTAACCAGACAACATATGCAGATACGCCAAAAACCGCCTTTAACCCACCAAACACACCACAAAAGCCACAAACCAAAGAAAACCAACTAGAACAGACAAAACCACAATCATACCAAAAAACCATTTCAACTTCAAGGCAACAACAGACACAATTAAACAAATCACAACAACAACAGCAACAAAAATATCAAGTATAACAACAACAAAATCGACAACAGCCGCAAGAACCAAAACAACTACTAGAAACGAACAAACTACAACAACGAATACAGCAAGTACAAGAACAACAAGAAAGATTGCAACAACAACCGCAATCAAATCAACAAACAACTTGTAATATAGCAAAGGACATAGAGACAATCAGCATGGCTAGCAATGAGATACATATTCTAATTTAACTCCAAATGAACTAACACTATTTGAAAATAACCATGTAAGTATGATTGATGATGAATGAGGGAAGGAGGAGAGAGAACGCATTTGGCGTTTATAAATGCTCTCTTCCTTCTCCATTTCTTTATCTGACTAGTAATGATGTGAATGTGATGATTTTGTATCATACTTGGGAGCGTGGGGGTAAGACGTTTCTGATGAAAGGATACAATTATCTGTCCAGACCGAGGGCTGATGGCTTCGGCGGGGTGGCGATATTGGCACGTGCCAATATCAACCTGGTCCTTAATGGCATACCGCGTTTCGAGCACATTGAAGTCATCGCAGCCAAAACTCGGAATCTGGACAGAAACTTGTTATTTGTTAGTATCTATGCAACTCCAGTGATGTCTACGTCTGACAGAGAGAGAAGCTAACGAGATTTTCAAATTTTTCTGAAGGCGAAGTGACGTGATTCTAGCGGGTGATATGAATCTGAAATGATACATTCAGTTATATCATCAAGAGGAAAAGCAACATGGAAAGTCTACCGCCCAACTTTTAATTGCCAATGGCTTGTCTTGGTACCTGCAATTATCTACTACCTATAGGAGGCCAGGATTGGCTTAGTAATTTACAATCGGGCGCAGACCTAGTTAAAATAATGACATCAAAGCATACACTTTATGAAAATAATTTTAAGTCTAGGATAATCCACAGATCAATCTATAGTCTAAATTTTACTATGCTAGTTAAATATAAGTGCTGGGCAAGCGATGTCCACCACGATGAATGATTTTTTAGTTTTCTAATATTTTGCTTTCAAACTAGATAAAAACTTATCAACAAGCAAGTCAATATCAAGCGCTCAGTAGTCCTTGAAGCAGAATAGAATTAAAAGGACCAACAGTTTATTAAAAATCAGATCGGTTTTAATTGGATGTTAGCCTCCAGTTAGCGTTAAAACAAGCTATACGAATTATCGTCAGAAAATGCATCAAATGTTTTACACCGAGACCGACTCCATTGTCACAAGAAATGGGAAATCTTCTGCTACTGAAAACTTTCCTGAAAGTAGGCACTAACTCCGCAGGACCAATTCACGTTTTCTATACAGACGAGATATGTCAATTCGATTATTCCAGTAAAATTATCAAGTTAACAAGCGATCAAATATGCAAATCATTTCTGGCAGCCGCTAGGCGAGGACTATGTACGGATGTATATAGGGACTGCGAATCAAATTTCATAGGAGCCAAAAACATCTACAGGAAGTTTTTTCATTTTTCAAAGAGGCAGGAGTCAAATCGAGGAAACTCCACCTGAAACGAGTTGTTGCAGAAACTATCCTCACGGTTAAAGTACTCCAGGCATTTGCCGTGTTCCATGATAACCATTGATCCGGATCAGTTCAAATTTTATATAGAAAACTTTATCCAAATTTTGTTTTAGATCAGAGTTTTTGAATTGAAATCTAGTAAGTACCTTTGCGTTGTTTCATGGACACGAACTGAACCGGATCAGATCAATCATCGAGAAGCACGGCTTATGTTTGCATAGTTATAATTTTACAAACAATTGGAGAAGTTGATGTTCTTGCACCGCCACATTTTATTGTAGGAAATTTACTGATGTTCCCGAGGTGAAAGTAACAAATTCCAAATTTTCAAAATTGAATAGATAGACACAATGACGAACAACACATTTGGCAGAGGTGGCACGTCGAGTATTTGACCACCACTCTACAAGCACGATTAAAATGGATATGACCGAAACCAAATCTAAATGAAAAATGTTGGAACCTCACTGCGCAATCTGAAATGAAAGAAAATAATGTCACAAGAATTAATCTTAGTTGTATTGCTAAGAATTGCACTCTATACACAAAAATAGCACTTCCTGGTGCAGTGGAGATGTACACCACTAAGTGTACCGCTTCACCCCAATAGTTGCGGGCTCGAGTTATCGAACCCCTTCATCAAACTCTTTACTAAATATGTAAAAAATGCATATTTTTTTACTTGAATTAGACGGCATATTGTTTCCTGTATTCAGACTGTCAACCTGGCTATCAATTTATCTTCACACTATGTATTGGGAGTGCGATATTCTAGTGTATTTGTAGGTAGATTGAAATTTCGTCTTCCGAGTACGACGATGTTTTGACCCAATTTAAACGCCACTCTATTTAAAATTACTGACTATTCACAATCGGCTAAATACTCAAAGAATTAAAGCAATTTTTTTGTATTTTTCCGAAGAAAAAACGTCATGGGTTACCCCGTGTAAACTTACTCAAACACGCAAGTACATTTTACATTTTACTCAAAGTGATTCAACACTTTATGGTAGCAAGTTAACCATTACAAAGCTGTAAATGGAAATTTGAAAACATAACACAAGGAAATATCACCATAATACACCCTCTTCAGCGAAACCGCAGAATGAGCGCAATTTAACAAAATTCAGATTCGTGTGTTAATTAATCCTCCTTTACTGAGCCTTGAAATTACTGTGTTTGGATTGGTGCAAGGTAAAAGTTCAAAACAAACTTGTTCGTTTTATCCAGAATAACTTTACTAGGAACTGAATTTAGCATAATGATTACAGATGGTTGCTGATTTAAACCAAATGAATTACTAACAGAAAAGCTATGTATAATACGATCAATTAACACATTTTTACCTTTAATCAACAGTTTTGAATTATTTTGCTGTGCGTTGTTTAATTACTTAATGAGGTTGTAAAGTCTCAACGCACGCTTAACGATTTAATGTCTTAAGGCTGGAGAAGATTTGCTTCATAAAATTACTCTGTGGCTAGGCAGTAAAGTTTTTGAAAAACTGACCTGGTATATCTTGATTATACTTCCATAAAAAAGTTCGGATGAAGAAGCTTGTTACTCTTCACTGAAAGTAGATCTTAAACTTATTAAAACTGTTGGTTATAAGTCGAATCTGTCCTTTCGTGAATGGTAGCGGCTGCAAGCGTGCGATGCGCGTCTTTAAATCATGTCATTACACTTTGAGTTGTAAGCTCTAGTTCTTTAACGCTGAGAATCGAGAAATTTTGAAAGTTTGAAAAATAATTCGGAGTCAAATTGGGCTCCGTGATCTGTAACAATGGAATCTGGATCACCAAAATAAGAGATATTCAAGCTGGCTTCAAGCCAACGCACCTATCTATTAACGTGACGCAATATCGCTGATTATCAGAAATCAGTAATGGATCAATCATATCTATGTGGAATTTCTGTAAAACTTTGCGAATGTAATTAAAATTTTAAGCTTTGCTTAAACTTTAATGATCTAAATTAAATCACTGTGCAAAATGTCTCTAAGTTCGGCATCATTGATCTGTGCATCTGCTATTGCCAGAAATAGAAATTTGATCTATACGTGAAAAGGTATCTGAAACGACTCATTGCTTGAGATGTGTTGAATATCGGTAGTGAATTGAATAAGGAAATCAAGGTCTATAAATTAACTCAGAGATGCTTTATCCGGATTCTGTTAAAAAGTAATCTCACAACCTTTAAGAAGGCACCTGATATGTTTAATGCTAGAGTAAGCTGTAAGCAACTCTCTATCATAAGCATTGCAACTTTGTTATGTCTCATTTAGACGTTCAGAGAAGAAACCTATATAGCGGTTGCTAAGTATGGGAAACATGCTGTTGTTCCAGTGCTCCGATCGCAAAATGGGATGTGTCAACCTGAGGGTGTGCAAGAAGTGTCGCGTGACTTAATTTCTCCTTTCAATTGTTGAAATTATCAATAAATGCTGATGTTCATTTACTTGGTGTTTTATTGTTTTTGTAGTAACCTGTCAAGAAATATTTAAGTAAGTTTGGATCTCCAGTAGCGCCAGGTATAAAGCACATGCAATAGATAATCGTGTCCAACAAAAATTTTTAGTTGACAAGAAAATTGATTTCGTTACCTGTAAAAACGTATTTATCAGAGTTTATGTTCAAACCATTTTCAGAAAATTCGTGAAAATGTTTTCGAAATTTTTGTATGCGATTAAAATATAATCTAACTAAATGAAACCAAAATTAAGGCCAAATAAGATCGAAAGCATCAATCTTTGAAAAGTTTCTGCTGCATTCCTTAAGCCGAAAGTTATTTTAGTAAATTCGGTTAAACGGCATGGACTAGTAATTGCGGTCATTGGTATATCACAAGGATCGTTCGGAATTTAATGAACCGCTTCATCAAGGTTTAAAGTAAAAAATATTCTACAGCCATCGAGTTGATACGAAATGTCCGGTACGTTGGGTATATGTCTGGAATTGTCACACTATTTAGCACTCGATAATCATCGCATGATCCACACTGTTAGTTTTTCCTCTAAGAGATAGAGGATTTGCCCATGAACCGCTAGTTGGATAACAATGCCCGCTGCCATCATGTGGTTGAATTCATTTTTATCAATAAGGAGTTTTTCTGGTGCGACATATCTAGTTATTGCTGAAACGGGCGGGCCGGTTGTCTCCAGCCTATATACGTTCGATAATCGAAACAGAAAGAAGGGTTGAAAATTTGAAAAAATCGTCACCCACAATGGGAACCGATACATCCACTACGAAAAATTCCCATCGAAATACTCTTCTAAGACCAAGATTTTGGTTCTAAAGCTTTAACTGGAGTGCCGTTAGCCGCAAAAAGATGGTAAGACGAAACAGAATTTTGAAGATTTTTGTCAATAAGAAACTTGAATTTGGAATTGATGTCCTGAATAATAAGGCGAATTGTTGAGAAACCTTCATTCAAATGCGCCACAAGTCTTGATACTGAAATCGTAAAAATGTTTACATCCCTGAAAAGATTTACCCGCGTTTACAAACAAATTGTGTTTGGTTTTGCTGCGTTTACAAGAACTCGATCTACCACACGAGCGACCTTTCTGCCATTCGTAACACCAGCTACAACACCAGATATTTCCTCAAGCATTTATGTTCGAAACTGTTCAAACAAATATATAATGTGAATATCTGACGTTGATTTAGAAACAGAATCGTCCGTATACAATGAGACATAGATGCGCCATGATCAACAGAATTTTAGAGATGACTGCAAATATGTGTCCATTTATGCATTGTGTAAAACACAATTTATTCTTGACCGTTCAGAACCTCCGAACATTTTGGCAATTTCTTCTTTAAATTCAGTATAAGGGTTTTACCCTTTTCTCACGTGATTATGCCCGCGGAGGTATTATGAAGCCCAGATAGAATCGAGAGCACTGACCGCATCAGAATATCCCGTACTCTCAGCAAAAATTTACTCCAAGAATTGAAGCAATAATTTTATTTTGTATTTTTCCGGTGATAAAACAGCAATGAGTAGCTACCGCTAAATTTGTAAAAAGAATTTACCCAGGATTAAGCGGAATATGATTTCCCGTGTTCAAACTGAAAACCTGACTAACAAAGTATGTGCAAGTTATGTATGGAGAGTGCGATATTTCATATTATGTATGAGGAGTTTGAAATTTCATCGGGTCCTGCCTAAGCTAGCTGTTTTTCAGATTCATAAATCCTACATTGTAGATCAACACTTTCCATTTAAAATTGAAAACAATGCTCTAAACTAAAACTTTATCAGCAAGTATATCGCGAGGTAACGTACTTGGGCCAATTCTGTTCATTCTTTGTACAAAAGATTTGCATAATATTCGAGGTATCATAGTAACATCATTTGCTAACGATAAAGGTGTCTAAACAACTAAGTAACATCCTGTATAAAACCATTTTACATTGAACAATTAAGTAAAATGTTAATAAAAGTTCCAATTAGTCTAAAACCAGGTGAATTTTATATTACACCAATAACACAGTGTGCAAATTGAAGAAGGTATACGAGATAGAACAATAGAACCATTCGCAGCACTAGTAGAAATATACTTAATTTCTCGAATAATGTAAAGGAAATATTTTTATTCCAACCCTTGCATGTTGAGTCGTTCAACTCACATGAAATTAACTTTCAAACTCCTGTCAACATTGAATCTAAAAACATAAATGTTAAAGAATTTATAAATACTGAACATATGAATAGTGAAGAAAAACATCAAATTTTAAAATAATGGTCAAGCCTTTCCGAAATTCTTTACAAATACAGTGATCAACTAACTTTCTCTAACAATATCAAACTTGAAGTAAACCTGAATAACGATAAATCGGTGTACATAAAACAGAACAGACACCCGGAATACCAAAAACCCGAAATTAAAAATGAGATAGCAAAACTCTTGAATCAGGGGATCATTAGGCCTTCATTTTGTCTTTGGTCGAGTCCAATTTGGAAGGTACCGAAAAAATGGCGTTTAGTTATCGATTATAGACAACTCAACAAACAAACTGTATAGACGATAAATACCCATTGCCAAATATAAATAATATTTTCGATAAGTTAGGACAATTTATTTAATACACCACAATAGATGTAGCCGCCGCGGATTCCAACAGATTGTAATTAAATCATCAGACATAAATAAAACAGGATTTTCTCAATGCCGCTTGGCTTGAAAAATGCACCAAGTACCTTTCAAAAGGTAATGGATAACATTTTGGGCGATCTTCAGGGAAATCATGTTATATGGACGACATTAGAATATTTAGTACTAGACTCCAAGAACTTACACACGATCTGAAAAAAGGATTTGAAAAGCTTCAATAAGCAAACCTTAAGATCGAAATAAATAAAACTCATTTTTTACAAAAAGAAATTGAAATAGAGGCTATCACTAATTTTAAACTTCCAAAAACTCAAAACGAAATTAAGAGTTTCCTAGGTCTAATAGGGTATTACCGCAAGTTTATTAAGGATTTCGTAAAAATAACTAAACTCGTGAATATCCCTAACTTTCGTGAATATCCCTAACAAACGAGGAATACATAACTTGTTTTGAGATTTACAAAAACCTGTTAACATCGAAGCCTATACTCCGATATCCAGATTTTATCAAACCGTTTATACTGACTACTAATGCAAGTAATGTAGCATTAGGAGCAATTCTGTCTCAGGGTCCAATAGGATCCGATCTTCCAATCTGCTATGCATCTAGAATATTATCTAAAACCGAATGCAATTATAGCACTGTTGAAAAAGAACTACTGGGCATATAGTGTAATTCGATCACAAGCATCTAGTTCGACTATTTAATTGCAAAGAACCAAATTCGAAAATAGTTCGCTGGCTATTAAAGCTTGACGAATATGAGTATGAAATCATACACAAAAAAGGTTCCCTAATCACAAATGCTGATGCATTATCTAGGCTCCAAGCAGTCGAGCAGATTAAAAAACTCAATATGTATTTGAAAAATGACGGTTTATCATGGCCAACTACTATTGATATCCACTTGTGGATGACGGTTTATAGAGCCAAACGAGTTATCAAAAAGAATCTCCGAAACAGATTCAATTTTAAATGAGTTCTATGCTAAACTAAAACGAACATATAATTTTCCTAGCATGCGAGAACTAATAACTAATTATGTTAAACATTTCACATTGTTTAACATAATTAGTTATGTGTAATTTAAATAAATATTAACGAAATCCAGTAAAAGTTAAATATAAATTAACACCAACACCAAATTCTCCAACACATAATTAATTGTGATATATTTTCGTTGCGAAGTAAACATTTCTTAACCATATTGGATAAATTCTCAAAATTCGTCCATGCTTACGAAATAACTAGTCGCAAGTCAATTTCAAAATTTAAAAAATATTTTTCCCACCACGGTATCCCAAAACAAATTGTCATTGATAACGCAGCCGAATTCAAATCAGATTTATTTAGAAATTTCATATATGTATGATATCGACCTTCATTTTACCACAGCTAAATCCAGCACAGGTAATAGCCCCGTGGAAAGATTCCATTCCACAATAACGGAAATAGAAAGAATCTTGTTTTCAAAAAATAAAAAGATATCAATCTCCAAACTTATGGACGAAACAATGTTAACATATAATAACTCCATACATACCGCCTCACATCATATGAACTTTAGAAAGGACATCTAGGGCATATAGATTCCATCCCACAAAGTTCAGACTCGCAACCAGACGAAATCTTATACAACCATTTGATCACACCATAAATAATCTACCTCGAATCTATTGATTTACTATTAATACACCAAAATCAATATAAATCTAATGATTTTATAATTTCAGGAGCAATATTTAATATTTATAAAAAATATAAACAAAACAGCAGATTCGTAAGCAGAACTTTTAGATCAATATCAATAAATGTGACGTCGAGGACGACGCCAATCTCCGAAGGGAGGAGTTATGTTACATCAATAACCCACAGAGCATCCGAAACACATCCATCAACACTGTATAAACGGAAATGCACAGTTAGCATTAAACACATAATTGTATTCCAATATCATAAAAATCATAATTAGCATTAAATATAAAAATTGTAACTTAATACCAATAACAACGCATAATTATGCGAGATCAAAAATATAATTTAATACTAATAAAAATGCATAATCAATAAATTACAAAATATGTAAAACTAAACACCATGCATAGTTTAGTTAGTTCAGTTTTGCTCTTCAAATAATAATAAAGTTTCTTGTCAAACTATTTTAGTTTATTTTGTTTAAATCTGTTTTCACGGGAAACGCTCACCGCAAACCTAAAACATTGTTATAGATGGTCACAAGCACCACATAACTATCAATTGGCATCTCAAACCTCATACAGAAGTTAGAAACCGAAAAATAACATCGATCCCAATCCAAAGTAATTAAAGGCTTAATAGTGCGCTAGGCGATGCATCATAACATCACCCTCTTCACTTAAGTGAATTACACCTAAATGAAACACAGGCGCGTGCCTCCCTATCTCTCGTCGTAACAATCGAGTAAATTTATAAAAAGCCATCGGCAAGATATTAACCCGTGATTACATCGTTTGACATGTGACATTTATAATAATTGCGTATATAGCTGTAAACCAGAATCAAGCACACCAAAATGTATAAAAGCACACACAAAAGTAACAATAAATTAATTTTTTATTTCCATTTAAAATATTATAAAACCCATAATACCTTCTAAATTGGTTTAATTCAAACTTTCGTAGCCTTAATCCATTTTTATTTCGCTCGATATTTCCCCCTCTATCGTATTTTGTGTAAACTAATTAAGAATAAAGAAAACTTTCGTCTTATAGATGTACATAAATAGGACTTTTTCTATTATAAAATTCGAAGCAGCATAGCAAAAAAGCTCTTAGACAAGAAATGTCGCTATAAATAACCAGCATCTCTATCACATTAAAGTACAGATGCACACACTAACACAGCCACACACACACACACACTGTTTCCCACCCATAATTCCTCTATTTATTTGATATTTCAAACTCATTACAAAATTATAATAAAATGAAAGCTTATTTATTTTTTTTATTGTGTGTACATAGAGCTTTTTGTGTGTTTTCTATTTAGTATCGTAATTTTATAATTTTTTTGCTAAATTACATCGGCGCGGTTACAAAGATATTCTTCGAAGTGTTTTTTTCTCAATTTCCGGAAAAATTTTATATTTGCCTTCATTGTTTTTGTTCTTGTTGTGTACGTATTCTCCTAAGGAAATTAAAAATACCCTTTTTCGACGTTCCTGAATAAAATTAAAAAGTTTATTTTTTAGTAATCTACTTTGTAAATTATAATAAAGTTTCTTTAATGTTTTATTATTATTATTTCTCACCTTCATTACACTTTCATCCCTACCTTCGGTTTGAACCCTTATTATTACGGTTTTATGTATTTTGTGTTTTACTGGGTTTTGAAACATTCGTTACATTTGTATCTCCTTGTTTTTCAAGATTATGCTGCTTGACGATATAGAATTATAGAGGCAGACACTTATTGGTGGGAGCTATACAAAATGTGAAGCTTTTCAGTAATCGGAAACGTCGTGTACTTTAAAGTAGTAATCGACCGATTTTCTTTTACCACTTAATCTAAAGTGTTTGTAGATATTCCAGTATTTCATACCAGAAAAATAAAAAGTGTTCATCGGGGAAAATATTCCGATCCCATATGATTTTTAAAATCATTCCAGAAAATGTTGTAATGACACATTTCATATAAAATATATACATATCTATAACGTCAATGAAACCGGTTGTCAATTAATTAACAAACCTGGATATGCGATTGCTGAAAAAGGGTCAACAAACATAACTAGCATAACAACGTCTGAGAAAGGAGAAACAATTACCGTGATAGCTTTTTGTGATGTCGGATCGGTTATTTATATGAGTGCAAAATCAGCCTACATTAACAGCGATATATTTTGTATTTGGTTGAAAGATCATTTTTGTGTTAGAAAACTAAAAAGCGAGGTGGTTTTAATATTAGACGGCCATTTGTCCCACTGCAATAACATTGAAATGCTTGAATATGCAGCCGAAAATGATGTGATCCTCGCATGTGTTTACCACCGCACACTACTCAATTTTTGTAACCCTTGGATAGAGCATTTTGTAAGTTCTTCAAATTACAATTTTATGACGCATGCAATTTATTCAATAAAGCCAATACTGCGCGGAAAATAAATCGCCTTTAACTTGGAATCTATTACTAAAAGCTTGGAGCAAAGCATCTAATACAAATAATAGCATGTCGGCATTTTTAGCAACGGGCATTTACCCTTTCAATCCAGATATAATACCGGAATATGCTTTTATTAGCGTGCAGCGTGAATCAGACTATACTGGTCTCGATAGGGTAACAACTAATGCGGAACCAATAATGGAAATCTTGGGTTCAACTACCCCGCCACAACAGCTGTTGGCAAGCTCAAATATTACTCAAGTTTTTAGATATAATTTCGCCAGTGCCTGCAACATCAACTGTTCCCAAAAAGGTGAGTGTGCGTATGAAACGTGCGCGAGTTTTTACTTCTATCGAAAATTTGGCCAGAGTAAAACAAAAAAAAATTAAAAAGGAGCCTGAAGATAACCAAAAAAAAACCAAAACAAAACTTCAATAATAAAAAGATAAAATTAACAACAGACCAAACTTTGTCATCTTCAGAGGACCGCTTGAATTAAATGATGATTCCAGAGGGGCTGAAGACTTCAAATTAAATAATTGTGTGGGCTGTGGTGAAAATTATTTTGAATGCTAACATGTGAAAGGGTGTCGCATGACTGTTGTACAGCATTTATTATCAAATGTCATCCATGCGGAAATAAAACTATCAAGCAATCCTGTGTACTGTTTCACCCTGCACCTAGTGCCACATCACCCAACAGTTATGGTGATATTGTAATTTCGAGCTATAATTATTTTATTATTTTTTAAGGTGTTTACATGAATTTTTTGTAACTTTTGTACTTTATATTTTTAATGAATAAATGTAAAGTATATTTGTTTCTGTTTCAATATAAATTCTCATGTGTTTTTGTACTTATAGCAAATTTACAAAAAATATGACATAGACTTTACTATATTATAAGGTTTTTTGTCAATCGAAAAAAAATTTGAAAAACTTCTTTTTTAAGCTGACCGGCAAAGCATATACAACAAATAGGTTTTATTGCAAATGACATTGGAGATTGTACCGAAGTGTGGGATAACCAAACTGTATACACGGATTTATCACACTGCAAACCATAATCAATAAGACCAATCGTCATAGTTTTTTATTGCAACATCACTGTACCAATTAATTTGTTCGAGGCACGGCTTTTTTCTTCTTTAAAACTCTTCGTTTGAGGATTTAAACATGCACCGACCAAATTTACCCGACTTGCATTACAGCAAGTCGCAATTTTTCTATAGACAAGAAAATTAGATTTAACTTATAATTCAATCTACACAGTAAAAAACTTAAATTTTGGTGTCCCCTAAAATCCTAATATTTCTTGGACCCGAATTGATTAGAAATTAATTACATTTTGATTTTATTGATTTGTTCAAGAAAAATCCCATAATTTTTCTGAAGATAAATTTAACAAAATGTATTAACATCTACAAAGTATTATCATTATTACAAATTATTTAGAACCAAGCGCGATTTTCACTCATTGCCATGCACATTCTATCCTAATCCACAAACGTTACATTTCGCCTTAGCAAATTGAATAAACTTTTCGGAAAGTTGATTGTCCGACACTCAGAGGTTTACGATTGAAATTTACTATCGTCTGCCAACGAAGGCTGGACAACTGGAAATGCTAAGAAAGGTATCGTGCATTAGTCCTTTGCGATTTATGTATGCGCTTTCAACCGACCAAGAACAGTATAATCTGAACCTTCTTCATTGTCATGTTTGTTATGTGACCACTCTTAAGAAGGGGTTATAGCATCTTTACTGGATTTACACTATTTCAATATTAACTTAATAATCTAGTCCAGAACTAATTGCTATAATCCCTTACCCGACATCTTGTAATTTCTGTTTATAAATTTTGCCTATTTTTTTTTGGTTTGGGATTCATACGAGTAAGGCCAGCTCCTTCCCTCCGTTGTGGTAAGATGCAATGTTAAGTCTGAACGGGTTCAGAAAGAACTTATGTGCTAAATAATTTCAACTCTGAAATTTCGAAATATAATTCAATTAATGTTGCTTTAATTACAGAATAATATTTATTTTTAAGACTACATAAAATATTTATTACTAATTAGAATTACAAAATTTCCTACATAAGATTTTTTTTAGTTTTTTTTTTGTTTCTATCAATTAGATACTCGTATATAACCACGAACTACGTGGATTCACGAAAAGGTTTCAATCTGTTGTTGTGAACAATCTTACGAGTGTTTCCGATTTTAATTGATGTATTTTCGTGGGAAATTATATGTTCAACTTGGTAGGGACCTAGCCAATACTGTGACAGTTTAGTTTGTCTAGCTTCATTTTTAAACAAACCATGTCTCCTATATTGTGTGTAACTCTAAGGTTTTTGTCGTAGTAGTTTTTAGATTTCTCTTTAGATTCAATAAAAGCAGTTTATTTAGCAGTTTCGAAAGATTGTTGCAATTTGAATCTAAGATCGTAATAATAGTCGCCATAGTTATAAAAAATATCTCGAGATGAGTAGTATCTTTCCAGAGAACCATTGAACTGCGGGTGATATGCTGTTGTATATAGTTTCTTTATGTTGAACATTTTGGTGATTCTTTTAAATAACTCACTCATGAAATTAGAGGTGGTCCGTGAGAATGGTATCCCGAAAACACTAGCGAAAATTTAGTTAAATCATCTTGCATGGTCAGCAAAAATTTCAAAGGACTAACGATATCCAGGAAGAGCTTTTCAAACGGGCGCGATGATGTGTCAGTAATTTTCACAGGCATTTTATTAGGTAGACCAGGTTTATTCAGTTGACAAGATTTGAAATTTTTGTATCATTTAAGTAACTTGACTTAGCATATTTGGGAAGCTATAGAATTTACGTAACCTATTATAAGTTCGATAAATTTCTTGATGACCTCCTGCGTCACTATTATGAAATTCGTCAATTACAGTTTCTATTTCAGATTGATCTGTCAATTCAACGATATCATCTTCAAAGGTAGACTTTTGTTCTCTGACAAGTGACTTTCATCATCAACAGAAGTTTGACGTAATTTTTGCGCTCTAGTTAGTACATTAACTTTAGTGTTTTCATCGGTTGGTCTAATCGGATCCGACTCAAACAATTAGCATTGGTATTAAGTTTTCCAGGTTTATGTACGATTTTAAATTGACATTCGTCTAGTTTAATGCGCCAACGAGTGAGTTTTGAAGCGGGATTCGTTAAACTACATAGCCAGATCAATGGTTTATTATCAGTAACCACAATAAATTCTTTTCCATAAAGATATGGGCGAAAGTGATTAACGGCCAAAACCACAGAAAGCAGTTCTTTCTCTATTTCTTGTGTTAATACGGAACATATGGCAACATCGTTAGCATCACAAGTAACTGTGAATTTCTTAGTATAATCCGGTCGAATTAATATTGGTGTAGATCATAGCGCCTTCCTTAATTTATTAAAGCTTTCTTTGCAAAAGGCATCCCTCTTGAAGGCAACGCCTTTTTTAAAAGCTGAGTTAAGGGTTTCGCAATGACGGAAAAATGTGATCTAAAATGGCGATAGTAACCAGCAAAACCTAAGAACGATGTTACTTCACGGGTAGCCTTGAGAGTTGGATAGTTTGTTACGGCGGTTATTTTGTTAGGATCCGGGTTGACTTCTTCAGGGGTTATCACGTCCCCTAGATAGTTTACCTCTTTGCAGAGGAACTGACATTTAGTGGGGTAAACTTTCAAATTATGTAAACGAAAGCAATCGAGGATTTCCTTTATTTTATTATTATGGTTAGTTAAATCACAGCCGTAGACAATTACATCTTCGGGGTAAACGAAACATTTGATACCATTGAGACCATTTAATACACAATTCATTAGGCGTTGAAAAGTCGCCGAGGCACCTTTCAAACCAAATGGCATTCTACTAAAATGGTAGTGTCCAAAAGGTGTACTAGGTTCTTGGTTCAGATCACCCATAATTTCAAAAAAAAAAGTTGAAAAATAACTCAGAGATTGTTTGGTATGCAAATAAGGAGTTGTTCTTTATGTAGGTATACACATTGAAATTTAGTTTTTAGGTTAGGTTCAACACCAAATTTAGTTTAGTAAACAACGCTCTTAATCAAAATTTTTGTCAATTTTATGTAATTTCCAATTACTATAAACAACCCAACTTTTGTAATGTTTTCCAATCCAAGCCGTCCATGAGATGGGTCAAATTGGACTTTTAACTTTTGTGCTTCGACAAGTTTACATACATCATGAGTCATGAATGAGCCAACAAATCCATCTATTGGATTAGCAATCCAAATCAGAAAACTCTATATTTCTAAATACAATTTCAACAAAACAGACTAATTGCGTTCATTAAACTTTTCTTATACAACGGTTCCCATCATATATAAGACACAGAGATGCTGCATAGTTAAAAATGTAATTGATTATTTTCAAAATTCACTCTTAGATCTACTGTAAAAAATGTAAAAATGAGTTACATACATTTTGCATTGTTGCCTCATATTTAAATCCAGATTTAGTCTAGTTTTAGAATAAATTAATAGATCGAAGCTTGATTTTATTCTAAAGGTTAGTTCCAACGTTTTCTGTAGCATAAATAGTTACGTAAAGCTTGGGTATCATCATCATAGGCCTATTATTATTTTGTGATTCAAATTTTGGTGTTTCCTTACATAGATTGTCAATCAGTAGCAAATCAAGTACAACAGAAATAAGCTGCTTACGATCATAACCAACAGCCATCACTTCAGTTAGATACTCGAGATATTTAAAAATATTTTTTTTATGTTAAACACAAATAGAATAAAAATATTATAATGAAAATACTTGGTATATTGAATCGCGGCTAAGCTTAATCCACAAAACCACCCACTTAATATTTTATATTCCTTCCCGCACGTACGCGGAAGACCAAACTTTACATAAAAACGAACCAAAATTAAGCATTTTCCAATTTTTTGTGATTTAAATTTTCGTCATCATCAGAATATTTATCTATTTTGAAAAAACAAAAAAAAAATAAATAAATTAAGAAATCAAAAAATTATTTATTCATGATTTTTATCTTATTTTCTTCGTTCATTTTCATTCATGCGAAAACTCGATAAAAACAAAAATAAAAACTTGCTCTAAAATACACATAGATAGGAGAAAATATGAAAAATCATTCTCTTAATGGATTTGAAATTTACCGTATTTTGTTTGCTTTTACTTTTTAGTATTTTTATCAGAGTATTATAATTCTTATTTATTATTCTTCATCGTCATCAATTCGGTTTAAAATAATATTGAGCTTCCTTATTTAAATAAAAAAAACATGAAAAGAGGTTAATGGAAGGATAGCAATAATGAAAATCTTGCAAAATTGGTGTGAGTAGATTGTGGTCCAAAATATTAAAATAATTTTGGTTACAATTTGATTTTAGATAAATTTTCGTGAACACAAATTAAATATTTAATTCTTAACAAAATTTAACTAAATTTTTCGTAAACAATAGACCTGATTATAAGACATATTTGGTAACCAATTATGGTTGTTTTGTTTAGAAAAATGGTGGGATAAATATTGATGGAGCCAATATCCATTTATTTCTTTTACGATTTTTTTTAAATCCTAAACTTTACAACATCATTGCAAAAATTTAAAAGATCCCATTACTGTTCCCGGCTGCCACTTTTCATTCAGAAATGTTTACCAGATTTAGCAAGGAACACTTAATTAGTCAAAAAATTGTGTATAAAGTTTTATTCTGAATAGTCAATCCGCATGTAAAATAATTGTTGACGCATCATCATATTGTTCAACATAGCTACAATAATTTGGATCGTGCTAAATTGCATTTTAATGCATTTTTTGTAATAATAAAATTATTGGCACTTTCGAAATATATTTACCTGTAAATTGTGCTGATTGGGACGGCTTACTTACTTCTTTCCATGTCTTCACTTGCGCATTAGTTTGGGCCTCACCCGGGGTAACCCAAACTAATCTTGTGAATCTACAAACCACAGAATTTAAGAATTACAAAATATTTAACAATTCGGAGGCCATTTCGAAGCGTTAACATTGGTCCTTCGATCCGGATCACCCGTAGAAGGTGATCCGCTAAATTGTCGTATATGATTGAGAAACAACAACAATAATAATTATAATAATTGCGGCGTGTGCCTAGGCCAATAGAGACACGTTTATAATCAAACAACAGAGTCACCAGAGTCTACGAATAAACTAAATTACAAATAAGGAAAGATGAGCAGCATCGAAGAACTTGTAGATCAGCAAGTTCAGACTGGTGAAGATATCAGTCGTCACATCAGGAATTATAAAAAGGATAGCGAGGATCGGAAAACAAGGAATTAATTCGAAGAAAAACTAACAGCAGCTCATGCCCTTTACAAAAAATATGATGATACCGACAACATGACAATAAAATTACCGGCAGTGGATTTAAATTTGCCATACTTCACCGAACGGAAGCAGATTCGCAGAAATTATGACAGCATGCTGGATGATATCCATAAACGATCAGAAGAACAACCACATCCATCGTCTGATCTTGTAGTTGCGACACAGTCGACATGAAAGTAAGCTAGTTGTATCCAAGAAGGTGAAGAATTTCAATGAATTATTCAACAACAACAACAAGGACAACATCCCACTATCACCGCCTAAAAAACACTGAGAATACAATCAACAACAATAACCTGGATGAAGCGTCAGTAAAGCTACTTAAAAGAGCCGTTGTAAAAGTAAATCATATCAACTGTTTATTGCAGCAAGCTCGAGTATGCTTAGAAGAAGATCGTGGTACTCCTCATTTAACCCAAAAATTATAACAGTTGGAGAGCAGCAGAGTAAAGATGGATACGCTGAATGAGAAAATCCTCGTCGAAAACCCAGAAGAATAAGTCAAAATGTGGATGAGATGTTGACGAGACTACAGGCATTCAAGTACGAGCCGCCCAAGAAAGTCCACTTACAAAGAAAAATTATCATCCGGAAAACTTTTGAATCATATATCAACAACTGGAGTGAATTATGCGGAGGCTTTTAAAATAATTGTAAATCGCTATAACAACAAGCGTTTACTTGTCACCAATCACGTAAATATGCTATTGAATCTCCCAACGTACAATTCCAAGTCGGCAAATGCAATAAAGGCTCTGCACGACACAATAACTGAAAATCTTCATGCCATAAGCAACTTGGGCATAGAGACATCAACGTGGAATGCAATACAAATTCAGAGATACATCGTCTATATGAAGTTACTCTGGTGAATCCTCGGGAAATTCTATCGTTAAGTGAGTTCTTAAAGAATGTCGTTTCCAATCTCTGTAGAAGCATCGCAAACAACAAAGAGTGCACAACAAGGCAGAACAACAAACACACCATCTATTGCTGTAAACGTACCACTGCCTAGAAGAACTTTCGCTGATATAGAAAAAAGATGCATTGTCTGCAGTGCATCTCACAAAATAACAACGTGCCCTATTAAGAAGATGCAAGTTCTGGAAAGGTCCAAAATAATAGCAGCAAACAATTTATGTAGTATTTGTCTATTCTCCATGCACAACAAGTTTGCATGGCAAACAAGTAAGGAAACCTGTGTGGTATGTTAAAGAAGGCATAACACATTGCTGAATAGAATGGAGGTGGCAATATCCACAACGCTCCATTTGGCGAAAAACAACATCGAAAAATGCGCTGCACAGAATAAGGTGTCATTGTTAGCTACCGCTTTGATTAACGCTACAAGTTGCGCCGTATATCCGGTAAAATTACGTGCACTAATAGATCCAGGCTCTTAGTTATGATTTATGAGGCAGGCTGGAGCCAAACAACTTAACCTACCTAAATTCTGAGCAAATTTACAAGTTACTGAGGAATGAAAACAAATAAAATAAATTATAAGGTAAACATAACCATTTCACCTCACTACCTTTCGACATACAAGCAGGTGGTGGAAGCTTTTATCTTACCAAATTTAACTGAGCAACTACCAGCAACGCCAGTAAAGGGTCTTAACAAATCAACTTGGAGAGAGCTGGCACAGTCTGATCCAAATTTTGACTTACCTGGTCCAATCGATATGATTTTAGGAACAGAGGTACACGCAAACATTTTGAAGTTAGACGATGCAATAAAGAAATCACCGTACCAACCAATAGACAAGAAAACTGAGTTAGCATGAATTATTCTAGGTCTCACGACAGAATTAGGATTAACGTCAAATTCACTATCTCTGGTAGGGAAAGTCATACTCATAAGAAGAAAAGATGAGTGAGCAACACTACGCAATTACTTACAGGAGACTACCAGAAGGACGATATGAGGTCACTATACAATTAACGGATGAACTGGAAATAGGAGACTCAAGGAAATGTGCGGTTTCAAGACTAATTCAAGTATAGAAAGAAGATTAGAGAGGAACCCTCAATTAAAACAAGAATACCATAACTTTATGGATGAATAAATAAAGCTAGGATATATGGTTCCGGTCAATTCAGAAGATGCCAAAGGGCAACCATGTTACCTACCTCACCATGCTGTGATCAAGCAGTCAAGTACAACAACCAACGTGTGAGAGTAGTCTTTGTTGCATCAATGAAGACAACGAACGGGATCAGTTTCAACGATATCCAGCTAGTAGGTTCAATAATACAACAAGATCTGTTCTCCTCCTGGTAACAACCAGGAGACCAAGAAAATCCTGGTAACAACAACACAACAGAACTTACAAAGGATACTAATGAGAGCTGACCCAAACGAGCAAATTAAAGAGTACAAGTTACGAACAGTCACGTATGGTACCTCGTCCGCTCCATATTTGGAAACTAGAACTATAAAACAACTTGCCATAAACGAGCAGAATAATTTTCCAATTTCTGTTGAAATTCGGTTGAATGATTTCTATGTCGACGATGTTCTCTGTGGTGTAGATACCATAGAGCATGCAGTAAAATGTCGGCAACAGTTTAAAAAAAACGCCAAATAATGGAGAACCCATGACAATAGTTCCAACAAAAAGATCAATATAACGATTCAATATAAAACTACGTTCAGCGAGCTGCTTAAAATTAGGATTCCACGATGGGCTCATACCAAGCGTACAAAGGCGAAAATTTAGAGCTACATGGGTTTTGTGATGCATCGGAATTAGCTTAAGCTGCAGTAGTGTACTGCAAGGTGACAAATACAGGTGAATCAACAATTACACTTATGTCCGGGAAAACTATAGTGGCCCCAATAAGTCAGAATCTAAGTCTTCCAAGATTGCAAGCATGGACTGTCTCGACAATTGTTCTGGCCTGGTTGCCAGGACACCCTAGTAAGTGGAAAATTTTCGTAGCAAATAGGACATCGCAGATTCATGCTATCATCAGCCCTGCACAATGGAAACATGTAACATCAAAAGAAAATCCCGCAGATTGTGCAACTCGTCGCGTATATCCTGATAACCTGGGTGATAATTAATTATGGTGGTCCGGCCCGGATTGGCTTACGAGTAGTACCGAGCCATCATCGAGTAACGTAATAATGGAGACCGAATTAGAAAAAAAAACGGCAAGATACTCTCTGCAGCATAAGCACAACTGCAATAGAAATATTAGAAAGGTTTTCCTCTCTCACAAAAACAATTCGAGTACTCGCATATATTTGGCGTTTCTATTGGAATAGCCACCATAAAGTTAAAGAGTTAGAAGCAGCTAAAATAAGGACTGTAAAGATGGCACAAGCTTCTCTATTTAAGGACGATGTAAGAAAATTAAAGGAAAAAGGGTCAGTGGGCGCCAAGCGTTCGCGTTCATAAGGAAGCAATTTTGGATCCTCTAAGACAAAAGTGCAACAAAACAACACAATCGCGATGCCATAAGTGATTTAGGTTCAATGCTAACAGAGCAACTCAAATGATGGGGAGCCTACTTCCTTTAAGAGTAATACCCTCAAGAGTATTTACCCATACAGGAATAGACTATGCTGGGCCCATCAATAGTCGAATGTCCAAGGGCCGCGGAACAAAGAGTCGAAAGGAATACATCGCCATTTTCATCTGTTTAACAACGAAAGCGATGCATATATAATTGGTCAGTGATTTAACAACACAAGGATTTCTCACTGCCCTCAAACGTTTCATAGCCCGAAGGGGTAACGTTGCAAATATGTATAGTAACAACGCCACGAATTTTGTGGCTGCAAATACATATTTGCAATCTATTCATCATTTATCCTATATTTTAAACGTAATAACAAACCATGGGGTTGAAGCAACATTAAATTATAGATTGCTATGTCCACTATCAGAGGATCCCAATGAACTTGAATGTTTGACACCCGGGCATCTTTTAATTGGCGATTCCATGCTCGCCCCGCCTGATGATGAAACTATTTACCCGAACAAAAATCTATTGATTCTTCTGGAAAAGGTGGAGCAAAAGTTACCTCCATAATATGCAGCACAGAATGAAATGGACAAAACAACAACCAACTATAAAGGAAACCCAATTAGCTCTTATAAGAGACGAAAATTTACCACATACCAAGTGGCTATTGGGAACATTATAAGAAACTCACCCAGGACATGACAAATTATCCAGAGTCGTAGCTAAGGTCCATAGCTAAGATCAGCCCCTTACCAACACAATACACTATTGAGTCAGAAGCCGAACCAATTATTGAAGATTCCGAAGTGCAACAGTTTATAACCAACAACTATAAGCCGACGAAAGGTTCATCTCGAGAGAAAGTTTCTGAACCAACTGAAAGGAGAACACGAAGTCAATCGCCGGAACTATCTTGTGACAATCTTATCTTTTAACGGCAAATGAAATAAAATATAGCATTGAATAGCTTAACCACCAACCAGGATTATATTTTGAAAACCATGCTGAAATAAACCCACTCACCTCCAACTGGAACATAATCATCTACTATGATCTCAGAGAATTTGAAGGGTAACTGAAAAATATGAATATACATTATAAGCAATTGAAACGCGTCTGTCAAGAGAGTAATAATCATACAACTGATCCCAGTATTTGCGCTGCCACTATTTGAGCTGCCACCATTCAACAATTTGATCACCATCTGGTAAATATCAGAAAGGCGAATCAAGTAATTCAGAGTTCCAACAAAGAACGAAGACGAGTAAGACGTGGGTTCGGGGATACAGTGTGATATGTGATGGGAGATTTATTTGATGTTTTGAATGAACGAGATTCACAACGTTATGAAAAATAATTAACAAACCTGGAAGATAAAAGCGAGACAATGATGAATTTAGCTCGAAAACAAACCTCAATTATCAATGCCACTGTAAACATTATCAAACATGATAGTGATCTAACAAGAAACCAACTAAATGTTATGAGCGAGCACATTGAGCTTATACAAGATAAAGTCAACTAATTTTCAGCGGATACAGCATATTTATATAAACACCAATTAATCAACATGTTATACATACGACTCATGCTATTCATCAGAAATGTCGAAGATACTCAGAGAACCCTGATTGACATACTCCTCACCCATACGCATAATGGATTAATCATTTCACAGTTAGTTTCTCCTACACAGCTTGAAAATGAATTATGGAAAGGACCACACACCACCGGCAGTGACACTTCTTGGTTATCATCTCACTGGTACTTATGAAGTTATGACAGTAAATGCGAGAGTTATGGCAGCCATGGTTATTTTCAGCATTCAGATACCGTTGATACAATCAAATGTCTTCAACATCTATCGAATAATTCCAGTACCTATTCAACACGAACCTCAACATTTCATCATTAAACTGTTAACCACATTTTTGGCAGTGAGCAATAGTCGTGAATATTATTCACCAATGGCGGTCTCAGATTTAAATCGATCTGTTACCATCAACGCTCATAAATTAATATGCCATGTTGCTCCTACACACAATCTGACGTCAGTATGTGCGAAATGAACGTTTTTCAATACAATAACGAGCTCCATCATTGTTGTTTGATGTTATTTTTTTTCAAACCTACACTTTTTAACGTCAGAATTTTAACCAACGAAATATTAAATTTATTAAATTTATTTATTTATCCCACTGCTCTGTGGCAGATTATTTGACATCAGGCAATTGATCGAATCACAACTTTTCAACAAGTTCGGAGAGTTTCCTGTTTCACACAGCGGCCAGCATGCTGAAACTGTAAACGTCCATCATCATCGTCCAACAGCCATTGCATACCTGAAACGTAAAAATCCTATTATTTAAAAATATTTCACTAAAGTTTTATAACAACAACAACATCATCAATTTAAAATTATTTAAATTAGTAATTAACTTTAATTTAATTGTGTCTGTAAATTGTTTTACCTTTTACAATTTGTTTACACTAAATTTAATGCCAGCTTCACATACATACCTAAATTTATAAACCAAAAAAACTTATAAATGTTGAATTAAGTCAGAACCTTTCAAAAGCTGTAATAAAAGTGTTGTGTAGAACTAAAGCATTCTACCGTAAATTTTCCATAATATCACAAATATCAAATAAAACTTGCGTTCAAATGTTTCAAATGTATGGGATAGGTATACACTCCATGTAGCCGAGATGGTCAAATAAACAAAGAAATCATAAAATATTACTGGTATAAAAGAAACAGAAATTTTCGACATTGGTGGTAGATATTGGTGTAGACAGTATGGCACCACACTGGTATATTCTCACCTTTAGTATAGTCTAGTTCCCTATTTACCCAAATTTGGTGATGACATTGGGTATAAACAACATTGAGTAACGCGATGAACAAATTCATAAATTGTTATCGTCTTGACAGGAAATGTTCAATTACATTTAAATTACGTTTTCCATATCTAAAAATTGCCTAGCTCATATTTTACATATACATCGTACGACCTAAAAAAATTTAGCACATTTATTATTATTTGACCTGACACACAATATATAGCCAATATATGGAAGCCAATCAAAATAACCCCAAAAAATTACATGACAGCAACAACAGCAACCACCGAACGATATTTGCATATTACGCCATATTACATAAAAAAAATAAATAAATTGTTAAATTATACCACACCAACATAAAACTACTGCTGGATTCTATCGATTTCAATTTTTCGCAAAAAATAACGGAATTTTCTTTATTTTAATTTTCGGCTTTCATTGTTCTTATTGTACATACTTAACCACCAAAATAACAATAATAATACCAACAACAAATAATAATAATAATAAAAAATCCTGATTGAGATAATTTGCATATAAATTGTCTTTCATGTTTTTATTTAAAAATCCAAAAACAAAAAATTGGAAAAATTATTTTCCCCAACAAAGTGCACAACAACAAATACGAGCAACAGCATCAGAAGCAGTACAAAAGACGAAAGTGGAATACAGAAATAATAAAAAAGGAGTTTGGTGGGTGGTTTGAGCGGTTTTTGAGGCTTCTCCAAGTTTTGATTGTTGGTTATTTATTTTGTAGCTTGTCCTACTGTTATTTTTCTATATTTAAATTCTCAGGGAATATGCAAAAGCAAATTATTACTTTTCATCTGCAAGAGTGGAAAGTTTTACATTTTTACATGGAATGAAGATCAACTTTTTTATTTGGATCTATTACCACCATTAAACTGTGAAAATGCATTTTATAAAATTGAAAGCTGCGAGACACATGTCCATGTTAAATATTTATCGAACAATAAAACAATTAGGGTAAACTACCCAGTCTTGAGCCAAGCGCTAGTGATGAGCCCCCATGAAATAGCCCCCCGAATATACAAATAGTAAACATTTGGGTGGAGTACTGGCAACAATTGTTGCTTGATTAAAATAAATTATTAATTAAAATTGATTAAGCAAATAGTCCCATATATATAGACATGGTTTTTTATGATGGCCTTGGTATGTACTTTAATACAAAAATGATAAATGGTTGGTCCCTGGGTTCGGTCATATGAATAACAAGCACTATCTCGTGCAACAGGTGTTGCACGAAACTTCAATGAAAAATTTTTTTCTACAGAAGTAAAAAGTCCCACATATAGACATGGTTTTTATGATGGCCTATGATGATACCAAGGCCATCATAAAAAACCTTGTCTATATGTGGATCTTTTGACTTCAGTAAAACAAAATTTTTCATTCAAGTTCCGTGCAACAACTGTTGCATGTAGTTATTTCTTGTTATTCATATGAACCGACCATTAGCATTTTTGCCCTTTAGTATATGGAACCGATTATTTATCATTTTTATACATTACACTTATGCTGTATCTTACAATTATTTTAAACACATTTTTATTTTTACATTGGGCATATGTTGAAGCAAATGAAATAAAACAAACTAATTGAGAAATTGACATCATTGTTAACATTTATTAAGTTTAAACTTTAATTAGTATCACTACGGATCTTGCAATGACTACGGATAACCATCGAGGATTACACCATTGTACGTAATTAGGCTGGTTAATCGCAGGTGCATGAGGTACACAGTCAACCAGAGAATCATACTTCCATTCAATAATCCGAACAGATATACAAATAGATGACAATGATATTCATCGATTGCTCTATAAATTTTGGGAGGTTGAAGAAATAGCGGAACCGATCAATCAGTATGAGTCCGATCACCCTTGTACCGTATATTAAGATCGGACATCCACAAGGAATCCAGATGGTCGCTTTGTCGTTAGGTTACCCTTTAAGGAACCACGCCCAACATTAGGAAATTCATATGATGGAGCACGTCAAAGGCTCCTCGCAATGGAAAGAACAATTTTGGAGATGCCAACATTTTTTGACTCATACAAGTCATTTATGAACGAGTATATATCGTTGGGACATATGACTTACAAACAGTCAAATGAAATTCCTGAAAGTGATAACGAAAAATATTTTTTACCTCATCACGCAGTCATCAAGGAGAATAGCAGTACTACGACGTTCAGAGTCGTGTTTGACGGTTCGTGTAAAACGAAAACGAAAATTTCGTAGTTGCAGATGTCGAAAAAATGTACCGGTAAATTCTTGTGAACCCTGAGGATGCAAACTATCAAATAATCCTGTGGCGCGAAAATCCTACAGACCAGCCGCAAGTGTATAAATTAAACACTGTCACGTATGGTACTACCTGTGCTCTTTACTTAGCAGTCAAATCTCTATACACAGCGGCAGAAATGTATCAAAATTTATATACTACGTATATGGGGGCACACACAATAAAACAAAATTTTTATATTGACGACATGCTCACTGGATGCGACACCGTTGCAGATTTTAAGTAAATGGAGATCTAACTCACCTGAATTTTTAAATACTTTTCCAGAGAGCAAATAGAAACTATACCGCAGCTATAATTGAAGATGTCCCATCTATAAAAACGTTGGGAATTATTTAGAACTCGGATTCAGATACCTTATCATTTAGAGTGCAGCAAAACGTAAATAAAACTAGCTGGACCAAACGCACAATACTTTATACTGCATCTAAAGTGTACGATCCATTGGGGTATCTATCACCAACAATTATCTTATTCAAAATATTGCTGCAAAAAATTTGGTTATTGAAGCTTGATTGGGGTGTGAAGTTGCCTAACCACATAATAAATTCATGGCAATGTAACGGGTGATTTTTTAAGAGCTTGAGAACTTTTTTTAAAAAAAAACGCATAAAATTTGCAAAATCTCATCGGTTCTTTATTTGAAACGTTAGATTGGTCCATGACATTTACTTTTTGAAGATAATTTCATTTAAATGTTGACCGCGGCTGCGTCTTAGGTGGTCCATTCGGAAAGTCCAATTTTGGGCAACTTTTTCGAGCATTTCGGCCGGAATAGCCCGAATTTCTTCGGAAATGTTGTCTTCCAAAACTGGAATAGTTGCTGGCTTATTTCTGTAGACTTTAGACTTGACGTAGCCCCACAAAAAATAGTCTAAAGGCGTCAAATCGCATGATCTTGGTGCCCAACTTACCGGGCCATTTCTTGAGATGAATTGTTCTCCGAAGTTTTCCCTCAAAATGGCCATAGAATCGCGAGCTGTGTGGCATGTAGCGCCATCTTGTTGAAACCACATGTCAACTAAGTTCAGTTCTTCCATTTTTGGCAACAAAAAGTTTGTTAGCATCGAACGATAGCGATCGCCATTCACCGTAACGTTGCGTCCACCAGCGTACAAACCACACCAAACAGTGCATTTTTCGGGATGCATGGGCAGTTCTTGAACGGCTTCTGGTTGCTCTTCACTCCAAATGCGGCAATTTTGCTTATTTACGTAGCCATTCAACCAGAAATGAGCCTCATCGCTGAACAAAATTTGTCGATAAAAAAGCGGATTTTCTGCCAACTTTTCTAGGGCCCATTCACTGAAAATTCGACGTTGTGGCAGATCGTTCGGCTTCAGTTCTTGCAGGAGCTGTATTTTATACGGTTTTACACCAAGATCTTTGCGTAAAATCTTCCATGTCGTCGAATAACACAAACCCAATTGCTGCGAACGGCGACGAATCGACATTTCACGGTCTTCAGCAACACTCTCAGAAACAGACGCAATATTCTCTTCTGTACGCACTGTACGCATTCGTGTGGTTGGTTTAATGTCCAATAAAGTAAACTGAGTGCGAAACTTGGTCACAATCGCATTAATTGTTTGCTCACTTGGTCGATTATGTAGACCATAAATCGGACGTAAATCGCGAAACACTTTTCGAACCGAACACTGATTTTTGTAATATAATTCAATTATTTGCAAGCGTTGCTCGTTAGTAAGTCTATTCATTATGAAATGTCAAAGCATACTGAGCATCTTTCTCTTTGACACCTTGTCTGAAATCCCGCGTGATCTGTCAAATACTAATGCATGAAAATCCTAACCACAAAAAAATCACCCTTTATATATCAATCACTACTGGCTCTTCAAAATATCCAAATTCCTAGACGTTTGACAATATGGAGAAACCTAAGCGATATACAGTTACACGCATTTTGTGATGTGTCTGAAGCTGCGTATGGTTGTGTGATTTATCTACGATCGGTGAATGATAATGGGGAAATTACGGTCAACATTATGTATGGAAAAAGTAAAGTCTCGCCGATAAAACAAGTAACACTTCCCAGATTGGAGCTTTGCGGAGCTGTACTTCTTTGTAAATCAATTAATTTTTGAATTCAATCTTTAGCTTATCACGACTTCACCGTATATGCGTGGACATCCAAAGAAAACCCCGCTGATATCATTTCGAGAGGAGCAAAACCACAAGATTTACCAAATTCGCATCTATGGTGGAATGGACCAAGTTGGCTGTGTAAACCAGAAGACAGCTGACCAAAACCAAAATCAACCACAGTACCTAACGACGAGATGGTTTTAGAAGAACGGCCAAAGTATGTTAACGTGATGACCGGAACAATTACTGAAGACGATGATATTTCTAACAAAATTTTCATCTTGGTTTACGATACGTAAAGTAATGGTGTAAGTATTACGAGTTGGACGAGCATCGATACCATCAAAGAATTCCTTGTCATCGTTAGATCCTTTCATAGATGCAGTCGGATTATTACGAGTTGGAGGGCGTTTAAAAAAATCATCTTTAAAATATTCGGCGAGACACCCGATCATCTTGCCCAAAAACCACAAACTTTCTGAATTGATAATTCGTGACATCCATACAACCAATATGCATGCAGGCAACTCCTTAACATTGAGCATACTACGTACAAAATATTTGATGACATGCGCAAGAACAGTAATTAAAAAATCAATAAGATCATGCACAGTGTGTATTCAATTCCGGTTTAACAAAATTCATCAAAAAATGGCCGATTTGCTTGCAGCTAGATGCAACCAGAGTAGACCATTCTCAAAAACAGGCCTAGATTACGCAGGTCCACTTAACATTAAAAGTAGCAAACGTAGAAATTTTCCAGTGGAAAAGCATACGTACGTACCAGTTTTTGTTTGTTTAGCTGTAAAACCAGTGCATCTTGAAGTTGTGAGTGGACTAGACACATAATCATTCTTGGCTGCTCTCAAACGTTTCATTTTAAGACGTGGAACTTCCGAAGGAATTTGGTGTGACAATGGTTCAAATTTTATTAGTGCCAACAACGAACTAAAGCAGATGAAATCACTAATCACAAACCAAACTAGCAACCGTTTAATATCTGATTTTCTTTTACAGAAAAATATAATCTTCCATTTAAATTCTCCACATGCTGCACACTTTGACGGTTTATGGGGAAGCAACAGTAAAATCGGTCAAGTTTCATTTAAAAATAGTGACACCAACCTCACATTTGAAGGAATGACCGCCCTAATAGTTCAAATTGAGGGTCTACTAAATTCGAAACCGATAAGTAAAATACATGCTGACCCAACGGATTTGGAAATATTTCACACAGGCACATTTCCTGGTCGGTGATTCATTAGCCGCTATTCCAGAACCAATTTTAGATGATGTGCCATTAAGCAAACTCTCAATGTTGCAAGACATACAACAACAGCGCATCCAGGGACTCATTAATGAAAAACGCTTGTTCTAGTTATGAGCCAATGTACCTTTCTCGCTGACAATTTCGATGACAGTCCCTATAGCCCATTAGTAGTTATTTTCATTATAACTTAGATTATAAATTTGTGTTAGGATCAGTTTGACTAATCGTAACAATGCTTTCCAGAAGTAATTATAGTGTGGAAGACATCAAAAAGGCACTTGAAAATATAAGAAGTGGGACTTTAATTCATGCGGCTGCTAAGATGTTCAACATTCCAAGAGCAAAGCTCGAACACAGAATACATAATCGTTCGACAAAAAGTATAATGAAGCCTGCGCCAGTATTAACGAAGTCGGAGGAAAGTGACATTGTCAATTAGATTTTTGAAAATCATTCAAGAGGTTTCCCAAGTAGAAAACACGAAGTACGTGGAATAGTAAAATAATTCTTAGATGGCAATCCCAGAAAGACCAAGTTTGTTGATAATCAACCAGGTAGGTTTCAGTGGTTGCTTACACTTAGGCCAATTTGTAGGCCCATTGTGATACCACTCAATAACTCCACATCATTAACCCACCAACTTCACCTACTCACACAACTACAGTATACCACCTGCACATTGCAAGCTCCATGTCAACCTGTACATTGACATGGAAGGTGGGTCGGCGCGTGACACGGAATTCTGCACTCCATCAGAGGGTCTTAGTTGTATTTATTAGCATCACCGACCGTAATCGATGATGAAAATTCGATTTTGCATCTAGCCTCTGATGGGATTCGAACCCAGCACCTCCCGGTCCAAGTGCCGAAGCTTTAACCACTGCACCACTTGTCCGGTGATCAACCAGGTAACAAATGGTTTAACTCATTTTTAAAAAGCCATACTGAGTTATCCATAAGGACACCCGAGGCGGTAACTAATTCTAGTGCATGCGTTTCAGAAAAAGATATTAGAGACTGGTTCAACAAATTGAAGATTATTTTGTTTCAAAGATCCATCCACAGAATTTTTAATGGTGACGAATCTGGATTTCTGCTTTGTCCAAAAGCAGAAACAGTCTGGGCACCTAAGGCAGCAAACAACGTCTACGAGACAGATAAAGGTCGGGCCAAAGTAAGTATTACTGTTATGTTTAGTAACTCTGCTGATGCCATTGTGATTCCTCCGATGACAGCGTTTCACTATAAAAGAATATCGAAGAATGTAATTGATTCAATTCCGGAGGGCATAGTCTACACAAAAACGGATTTTGGTTGGATGGCTTCGGCGCGTTCTTATTTTACATTAAGGAAGTTTTTTATCCTGCACTTGTAGCTCAAAGTATAACCATCCCAGTAGTGCTGGAATCATAAGACACGTCGATGGTCATAAGACACATCTAACCTATGCACTTTCTAAATTTTGCGAGACTCTTAAGATAATATTGCGGATGTGGCAATATTTAGACCTTTGAAATTAGGATAGATATAGGAACCTCAGGTGTGGAGAAGCACCAACCTGGACGAACAGTTCTCCAAGAAACATTTCGCATCGATGTTGAAAAATGTTATTGATAAATATGTGAAACGTAACACAATAAATATTGGATTTCGCAATTGTGGGATTTCTCCCTTCAAGTACCTTGCAAACTCAACACGAATTTCAACGAAATCTGAAAGAACCGAAATCGACATAGTTGATAATAACATTAACCTTAAATAGTTTATTGAAATTGTTGGATTTAAAAAAATTGAACAACTAGTACGCACTCTGGGGACTTTTTCTTATTGCATAAAATATATGAAGGGTTAAAATAAGATTTAACAAACGTTTTAAGTTATATAATTATTCAGAACACCATTTGAATGTACCTAATGTGTAATTTACTTGGATGTGGTTTATACACTAAATTTTAGTGCTCTAAACCTGCACCGACCAAATTAGCCCGCCTCAGTGAAAGCTGTACTATAATTTGTTACACATTTATTACAATTTATTACAACAAATCCCGATTTTATTACAGTTACCGTTTTCGAGGAGCGAGTGGTCGGTTTAGCTTACAATTAAACCTGCACCGCCAAAATTGTAACTTTTGATGTAGCTATGAAATCGGGATAATTCTTGAACCAGAATTCATTACAAATTAATTACATTGAATAAGTTAGTTCAAGACCACCCCTATAACTAGCCTAAGGGTAAATTTCACTCCAAAACGATTATATATTTCGAAAACGTCAATTTATGAACGTCTTGTCGAGAGTAGTCAAGCCCGAAGAGGCTTCAAATAGGTCATTTAAGGGTCGATTTTACCACATTAAATAATATATTACAACAGACCGCACCAGATAATGAGTCAAATGTTACTCCTTGGACATTGTAGTGCGCAAGTCATCCTTATCTAGATGTGTAATAAACTATTTTTGTATCAGGATACGCGGAATTCGCTCCCAACAGTGGAGGCTTCAAATAGGTAATTTAAGGGTCGATTTTACCACCTTTAATAATATATTACACCAGACCACACCAGATATGGGGTCTAATGTTACTTCTTGGACATTGTGGTGGCCAAGTCAACCTTATCCAGTGGTCATAACAGAATATTTTTGAGTCAGGATACGCGAAATTGGCTTCCAACGGTAGAGGCTTCAAATAGTTAATTTAAAGCTCGATTTTACCACATTAAATAATTTATTACACCAGACCACCATCAGATATGGGGTCTAATGTTACTCTGTGATCGTTATAAAGGATAGGTCAACCTTATACAGGTGTTTAATAAATTATTTTTGAGTCAGGTTACAGGGGATTTGCTCCGAACGGTAAAGGTTTGAAATTTTTAATTTAAAGGCCGATTTTACCACCTTTAATAATTTATTACACCAGACCGCCACCGGATATGGGTTCTAATGTTACTCTGTGGTCGTTGTAAAGGGTAGGTCAACCTTATACAGGTGTGTAATGAATTATTTTTGTGTCAGAGTACGTGGAATTAGCTTCAAACTGTAAAGGCTTCAAATTTTCAATTTAAAGGTCGATTTTATACCACATTGGACTTGTGGTGAGCATATGCACCGTATGGATGTGTTTATTTTATTATTTCTGTGTCAGGTTAGACGGAATTAGCTTCAGAATAAATGGGTAATAACTATTAAATTAAAGTTGTATCTAATAAATCATTGAAAATGAAATAAATTTGTTAAATTCAATTGGTTGGTGCTTCTAATGCAAGGCGCGGTTTATAAAAAATGTGATACATTTCGACATCCAAAATTAACACTATTTTAGATGTTAGATACAAGCTACAGTGTTAATTACCAATATAGATTTTTAATTTGTTGCCGGGTAAAGTAGTCTCAATTTTATACTTTTAAAACTTTTGTTTTTTTTGGGGATTTTTTCCAATCAAATAGAAAAATAAAATTTAACAGTGTAGTGTCAAAAGGTTAAGGTTGTAATCCAAATGCACATATAGCACTGCATACTTTTATTAGAAATTCATATTTACTTGTGAATATTCATTATGCTTAATAACTTTGAACCATTTTTTAAATCTAAGGGCGAATTCTATCTGCCCACCGCAATGTCCAAGGAGTAACATTTGACTCCATATCTGGTGGCGATCTCGTGTAATAAATTATTAAACATGGTAGAATCGACCCTTAAATTACCTATTTGAAGCCTCTACCATTGGGAGCCAACTCCGCGTATCGTGACACAAAAACGATTTATTACACACCTGGATAAGGCTTAACTACTCTCGACAAGACTTCTTGCAACATTTTTTCTCAATTCTGGTGGTAGTCTGGTGTAAGTTTTTTTTATTAAAGTTGGTTAAATTGACGTTTTTGAAATATATAATCGTTTTGGGGTGAAATTTACCCTTAGGCTAGTTATAGGGGTGGTCTTGAACTAACTTATTCAATGTAATTAATTTGTAATGAATTCTGGTTCAAGAATTATCCCGATATCATAGCTACATCAAAAGTTACAATTTTGGCGGTGCAGGTTTAATTGTAAGCTAAACCGACCACTCGCTCCTCGAAAACGGTAACTGTAATAAAATCGGGATTTATTGTAATAAATTGTAATAAATGTGTAACAAATTATAATACAGCTTTCATTGAGGCGGGCTATTTTGGTCGGTGCAGATTTAGAGCACTCTAAATTTTCATTTAGGTTATCCCAACAAACAGTAGAAACGTGCAGATCACACCATGCCTTGGGAAGTCTAACTTGGTAAGATCAATGGTTTTTAAATATTAGTTTCTGGGTGCCTTAATTCTTTAAATTTTGATTTAGGATAATATCTATATACCTCAGAGTGCTGCTTTACCTGAATTAGAAATTGGACAAGAAATTATAATTTTCGAGACTGAAGAATTTGAAAATTCGTTCAACAATCCGTTCCAGAATGCCATCAAATCTAAAATTGATGAGAAAATTGTGATCGAACAAGAGAAAATAGACCGAAAAAATGAAAGCGACCAGTTTCCAAACCAAATCCAACAATTATCAGTGATAAAATTTCAATTAAAAAAACGCGAATTAATCCGAAGATTCAAGGTAGGTTTATTAAATATGCTAAGCATTGGGCGAATTCAGCGCGCATAGGCCTAATTAAATCAAGTAGGCGACACATTTTACGTACTAAAATTAAATTTTTTTATAAGATCTAAAATATGCTGGATTTTGTGTGCCAAATTTACATTAAAACTGATTTTTTGTTTGAGATATTATCAACGATAATAGAAGTTGCAAAATTGACACCAAAAGAATGTTTCAATATTTTTAAAGAACCTTACATGCGTTACCTTATCAGACATTTTCAAGGTCCTAATGAAAACTTACAAAATCCCGTTTATCAACAAATAACCCCTGGACTTTGCTATATTCATGTGCTGCGAATATTTCGATAACCGAAAACGGGATTTGTTCTGTATGCTACAAGGCGTACCACGTGAAGTGTGCCTGTTGAGGCACAACGTTCTGCACTGATTTTAATTATTTCAAATGTAACACATGTCATGTTAACCCCTAAGTTCTAAAATACCTAGGTAGTACATACTATATCCGTCCAAGAATGTATTTAGTAATCGGTCCCTTATGACTCATACGAGATCTAACATTTTTATGTGCAACTTATTTTTTAATTATATTTTAAGTCAGAAAATGGCTGTGTTTTGTTTACGTTTCAGTTTAATGAATTAAATTAGAGGGGGCTCATCAGTGGACTAAACGTGGCTCAGTACTGGATAAATTAGGGCTCATAATTAGAAAATTGATATTATTTCGTTAAATTGAATTGTTTGAAATATTTTCCAAATTGTACAAATAGCTAATTAGGTCACTTAACTAACAATTCTTCAAATCATAGCTTGCTTTAAACAGATTTTGAAAAAATTAAGAAACTAAAGTTTACAATCCAATAAAAGTAAAAATTGTTGTTAAGGTGGCTCAAGACTGGGTAGTTTACCCTACCCATTTATAGATACAATCGATGTCAAGAAATTCAGTATCACTATACCAGCATCTTCAATTTACTATAATACATGCTAGTCTACACATACCAATGTATTATTTATTTACTTGTCATTTAACAATAAAAAAAATTCCATTTTCTTGATTCACAGACATTTAAGAGTAGACAACTCTAAATACCAAAATCATAGAAGGAAAAATGAAAGCAAAACCTGAAATCCTCCATAACATTGAAAAGCAAATCTCTAATATTTTCTCAAACATTTTTATTGTCAGATTTAAGTCCGGATTATGCAGTTTATTTGTACAGGGCTTACTAAATCACTTATTATTTAACTATAATTCAGAAAAAATATTTAGGTTTATTAACCCTGTTGGACTGGGAAAAATTTATGGATAAGAATTGAGACCATAATTTTTTGATTTTCTGTGGCCAAATAAGTTTATCTCAGTTTCTGGCCAATATCCCAAAAATTTCAACTAGTAACCAATATTTTCGGGTGTTTTTATGATAACTTAGGTCATACTGGGACTACATGCGAAATTAGGAGAAAATCCATGCATTAGAATGTTCACTATAATTTTTGGTTTTCTGCGGCCAAGAACTAATATGGCCGAAGAAAATCAAACAATTGTAGTGGAAATTATAATTCATAAATTTTCCTCAATTTTTTGGGGATATTGGCCGGACACTAAGTAGAATATTCTAATCCATAAATTGTCCTCAAATTTTCGATAATGTATCATTATGACCTAAGCTATTAAAAAAATAAGCAAAAGTATTGGTTACTATAGTGGTACTTTTTGAGATATTGGCCAGAAACTGAGAAAATCTTAGATGGCCCAAGAAAACCTAGAAATTGTAATTAAAATTCTAATTCATAAATTTCCTTCCCATGTAATCCCAGTATGACCTAAGTTATCATAAAACAACCGAAAATATTGGTTACTAGTTGAAATTTTTGAGATATTGGCCAAAAACTGAAATAAACTATATTTCCGCTGGCCGCAGAAAATTAAAAAATTACCTTAACAATTCTAATCAATAGATTGTGTCCGTTGTCGCGATCCAAATTTTACAATTATTAATTATGAAATCGCCGAGTTCTCTCCAGCTTAAAATACGTTTCCAGCCCAAAATGTATGCTAAGGATTGGTTATGAAATAGCCAAGTTTGGTTCACCATGAACAAATCCTAAAATTGTTTAAAACACTTTAAAACCTATAACAAGTACTTCTAATTGTTATGAAATGGCGGATAAACGGAATATTGTTAAATTTCAAGATTTCATATACCGAATTCCTTTACTTCAGAAATCAATCAATTTGTCATTTTAAGGATCACTGTTAATACTTTATTCCACTGGGATATTTTACTTAGTGAAGAAAGAAAAACAAAATGACTAAAAAACTTCCCCTGGTAACTAAATAAATAAATTCTATTAGTACTGCCGCTTGTGGCGAGCAGTGTAATCTCTTATTTTTTAGTGGCAAATTTTCGCGATCTTATACAGCATTTCCAGAATGGAAATATTGATATTTCATGCTTTAGCCTCCTTTATAGCTAAGAACCATAGTGGCTTACTGTAGAATTTTGTCGTTCAACTAATGTTCTGTGTGGTTTTCGTCTTATTTAGCCTTGCTAATGTTAAAAAAAATTCTCCAAACCATGTGTGCACTTTCAAGACCACCAAGACTGGCAAAGAACTTTTAAATTTTGCCGTTCAACGAATGATATAGGGTAGTTTTTGTCGTATTTAACCTTACCTGCATCTTGAATGCAACCAATCACGATCACAAATAGTAGTCTCATTTATGGCTAAAACTCTATAGTGGTTTCAGGAAAGGAAATATTGAAATTTTTCCCTCCAACGTATAACCTGGGGATGACTTTCGACCTATTTAACTAACTGGCCAACAAAATTTATTTAAACCGTTTGTTAGTACATCTTGAGCGAACCGATCATAATCTTAAAATGTTAGTCTTATCTATGGCCACGAGTTTATAGAGATTTCAGGAAAGAAAAGGAAATGTTACCGTTAAGCATATGACCTGCGGTTGATTTGGTATTATTTAACCCTGTTACTGCAAAGAGCATTTTTTCAAACAATGTATCTATCTTGAATGAACAAAGTGCAGGGTGGCCAGAAGTCACTGATCATTGTATTTTTGATATAATTTTTTTATTTTGTATTTTTTCTCTTTTATTTTTTCAGTATCAGAAACAACGTTTCAGAGATTCAGTAGCCATGTTTATTTTGCTAGTCAAAATTCAATAATTCAACCCCAAGGAAAATTTCGAACTTGTTTTAACACCAGAAATGCACCATCACGAAATCAAGTAAGCAATCGATATGCTCGTTTTCAGTCAACGGGATCTGTTAGAGACTTATCTCGGAGTGGAAGACCGCTTGAAGAGCGTAAATGAGGAGAGCGTAAATGAGGACCTTGAAACATCGACTCGTATAAGAATATGCAACCCGCTTAAGAATTTGTGCAAAATTGACCGAACTATTAACAGATGATCCTGATTTTATTTTATTTTTTTTAATGTTTTTTTTTATTTATTTATTTTTTTTTATTTATTTATTTATTACAACTGATTTACAAATCATCTAGTAATTCATCTTTCATGATTTATAATTCTTGTTTAAAGGGTTGTAGCCCTTTGGCTAGTCCCCTATACAATTTTATTATATTTTTAGTCGATCCTGATTGGATCTTGTAGATCAAGTGGTTTCTTCCTTCGCAGCCGTCTTACTGGGTTTGAATCATCCAACAAACGACGTATCTCAGCATTTTTGTGTAGACTAATACGTTGCATGTGTTTTCTCGTGTGATTGCTTATTTTTTCACTAACGAAATCCAACTTCAGATCTCTATGGAGGTTGTCATTTCTTATGCACCACGGTGCATTAACTATTCCACGAAGGACTTTGCTTTGGAATGACTGGATGATATTGACATTGGTTTTCTTTGTAATACCGTAAGTCCACGCAGGTTTTAGGATTTGCCGGTATAGCATCAATTTATTTTGTAGAGTTAGCTCAGAATTTTGTCCTAAGAGCCAATCCACCTTTCTGTATTTTATGTTTAACTCTTCTTTTTTCTTTTTCACATGCTCTTTCCATTTTAGTTTCGCGTGTAGTATAGGGAATATGCTGGGAGTTCAGTTCTACTGGTATCCAGTTGACCTTCTTGTGGGTAAAGTTTACGTGAACAAATTTTGTTTCATTAAGTTTTATTCGCCATCTCTTGGTCCAGGTACTGACAATATTAGTAGCACTTTGCAATTTGCTTGTAAATTCTTCTATGCAATTAGCAACTGCTAAGATGGCCGTATTATCCGCAAACGTCGCTATGTTAGCCTCCTTTATCGTTGGCAGGTCTGAGGTGTATAGAACATATGAAGTTGGTCCCAGAACGCTACCTTGTGGTACCCCTGCTGATATTTTCTTTATTTTTTTATTTTCTTTCATAAGTCTTTTTGTAATTTATATCCCAAACCTTTACGCCATACTCTGTAAAAGGCCTGTGCTACATCCAAGAAGACGCTTGAACATACTTTCTTTTTTTCAAGTACGTCTTCAATTATGTTTGTAATTCGGTGTACTTGTTCTATTGTTGAATGATTTTCTCTGAACCCAAATTGGTGTAGAGGAATAAGATTTCTATCTGCTATTATTGGTTTTAGTCTCTTTAGGAGTAGTTTCTCGAATAATTTTGAAATTATTGGGAGTAAGGAAATCGGCCTATACGAATTTTTGTCATTTAGTGGTTTGTTGGGTTATCTGTTGTTAGGTATCTTAATTACTTCTGCTACTTTCCATTGATTTGATTTGGAACGTGTTTAAGTCTGAACACTGCATTAATTATTTGGAGTAGTTTACGTAGTCCTTTTTCAGGAAGAACTTTTACTATTTGTCCTGTAATTAAGTCATACCCTGGAGATTTCTTTGTATTTTATTTCTCTGCATAGTTTGGTTAGGTAGAGGCTGGAACGTGTTCTCGAGGTGGGTTGCAAACAACGAAGCCTTTTGCTTTGCACTTATAACCCATGTGTTATCTTCATTTTTTACTGGTGGAGTTTGTAGTTTAAGTCGTTTTAATTTTTTTGTCTCTTTCCAAAGGGAGTACTCGGTATCTTTTTCCCCAGTAAGGCCACTCAAGTATTTATTAATGGATTCGTTTTTGATTTCTTTAATTAGCAACTTTAGTTTATTGGATAAAATTTTTAAAGTTGATCTTGATTTTATGAAAAAACTTATAATGACCGATGAAGCGCATTTCCATTTAAGTGGTTATGTTAATAAGCAAAATTTTAGAATCTGGGGTACTGAAAACCCAAGAGTGATTCAACAGCGTCCGTTGCATCCAACGGTACTTCTTCCAAGACGAAGATAGCAATGCATTGGCTGTAAATGGTGAGCGTTACAGGGCTATGTTAGAAGATTTTTTGTTTCGTGAACTTTCTTTCAAGAAATATTGTTTCAACAAGATGGAGCTACGTCCAATACTGCAAGGAAAACAATGAATCTGCTGCGAACGGTTTTTAGGGGGGATATTTGAAAGATCGTGTATACACACATAAACCGCAAGGACTACAACAATTAAAAGACAACATAATAAATGAAATTATTGCGATTGATTGACCAGTTTTTGCTTCAGTTATGGACTAGGTACAGCAAAGTGCAGTAGTTTGCGAAGAGGTTGATGGCAGGCATCTAACAGATATTATTTTTAGAATTTTATTCTTTTTAATTTTAATTAAAACTGTGTTTTGTAATCAAAATTATTCATTTTCAACAAAAAATAAAAAAATTACATCAAAAATACAATGCTCAGTGACTTATTGCCCACAATGTATAGCCTAAAAATTATAATCTCAACCATGGCCAAGAGCAAATCGTGTTTTCTGGAATGGAAGTATTGAAGATTTTTGTTCAACTAATCGGTTGATTTCGGATTATTTAATCCAGCTAATTAAACAAGAACTTTTCCAAGCCGTGTGCGATAGAATGGACCAAGCATAATCTAAAAATATAAGTCGATCGTATAGCCTGGAGTGGTTTCCGTCTCATTTAACCCTTTCAATGCCACGAAAATTTCTTTAAACTGTTTATAAAAATATTAGACTCGTCTATAGCCGACAACCTAAATTGGTTTCTGGAATAGAAATACAAAAATGAACCAAGCGTATGACCTAAAAATATTAGTTCTAATTGATCAATAAGATGATCATATGATAATATGATTCTTGAATAATCTGAGTGTCAACATAGAATTAATCGTTCATCAAGAGTAGTTGATCTATTTTGCTATATAGTATGTTCACTAATACTAAGACCAATTTTAAGATTTTTTTTATTTGCACTCCAGTAGGTTTGAAATGAAAAACAACTTTTCCTGCTCGTTATTTCAGGGAACTCAAATTGACGCCAGTCGTTGCTTGATAGCCACGTCTGCCACGAGGAACGAATTACTAACAAAATTATTTTGAAATTGATGCAACCCAAAATATTACAGTAAACACATTCACATGTTTGTTTGTACATCAATTTCTACCAGTATTTACAATCCATATCCCAAAGTCCCACTGTCACCTGACGCAGCACCGCTTTCAATATTTAATGAATTGATTATCATATTTCACCGAATCAATTCCATTATGATTTTCAAACAATTTTTTTTTGTTTTGTTCTGTGTGTGTTGTGTCGTATTCGTATTTATTCGAAATGGGAAGGTAAACAATAGTCATGCATGTCCGTCGCTTTACATAAAAACCGTATAATGCTGCTACACAACTTTAGTGTACATATAAATCTTGATTGCACCTGACTTGTTGTTGCTGTTTCTGTACATATTTGAATTTCAATTAAAATAAAAAAATGGAAAACATTGGAAAATATTTATTTATAAACATTTTTAGTTGTTGTTGTTCTATTTGCTTAATTTTTTTGTGCCGTGTGTATTATTTGTTCCGGTGCAATTTCGTGATTGGAACCGGGAAATACATAAACTTTTTTTTTTTCGTATGTTTGTTTGTTTATTCCATAAAATATGAAATATTGTTAATCAACATTAAATATGTAAAAAAAACAGCATACAACTATGATATTGTTTTCGTTCCAAACATAATAATGTTGATATGGCATAATACGCGAGTACGAGTGAAGCAGGGATATTTTACATATCCTTTCGGTATTTATTTCGTTGCTTGACTTTATTTTTGTCGTAGCTATGTAGTGCCAGAGGAAAACCACAACCAGTCCATTGTAATAGATTTTTTATTAATTTTTCTTTTGTAAATTATTTAATGGGCAATAACAAAAAAAATATTTCTCGTTTTTCCTTTTTCTGGTTTTAATTTCTATTTTAATTTTTTACTTTTCGTAATAAAAGGAAAATCCCGTAACGAGAACAAACACAAATTGTGTACTGTGCACAAAGTATAACGTTTAAAGTATTTGTGTATTGGAAGAGAATTTTCATTTAGAAAATTCAAATTTTATTTCTTAATTTTTCCATTTCGTTTTTGTTGTGTGTTTTGTATCCAATTTATATTTCTACATGGAGCACCGGATAAATGTGCAGATACAGAAGATTTTCCCATTGCTTTGAAATGCACATCCATATAAATGTAACAGCGCAGTAAAAACTAATTTTATGATAATGAAAATTAGTTCATTGGGATTATTATCATTTGAAAATTTCGTTTTAAAGTGGATTTTCTTTACGTAATTTATGTTCACTATGTAGACTACACATTAGGATAGGATTGGTGCTATATACGTTTATGACTGGCTATTTAGTTGTAAATGTGCACTAGAATGGTGTGATAAATCCTAATTTAAACTGCAAAACTAAGTTCAAGAATAAAATGCTGTAACACAGGATCAGCATTTTTTACGGTGAATAATGTAACTTGCAGATATTATTTTTAACTAGCGACAACCTATTTGTGGGTCAGATGATTGTCAGCGAATATTTGAAATTGTTTTCACGATCGAAGTACAGAAGTACTTTTTAGAACTAAAAATCGAAATTATATTTTAAGTGACCAACATAGTAATGAATCCTACACAAGCGCAAGATTACTACAGGGTGGGTCATCTGCTAGTCCTTTTTCATTTGTAATTAAAACACTCATTTTGGGATGAAAAGTCGCAATTTTTTATTCATATGGAAAAGCGTTTCAATGACCTCAATTTCAGCTCGAATGTTGTTTTTTAGTTGTTGATTTGTTCGTGGCAGATTAGCATGCACTTTACCTTTCAAATAACTCGACAAAAAATAATCAAGTGGTGTTAAATCCAGGTTTATTGGTGGCCAAGAAACTTCACGATTTCTCGAAATTATGCAATCAGCACTTGCACGACTTGCGTGGCATGCCGCTCCGTTTAGTTGACACCAAAGGTCGTTGACACGCAATTCATTCAATTTGGGCCACAAAAAAAACAGTGAACAACAATTAAGGGCATTTTCCAGTTCGTTTTCAAGGCAAAATGGTCCAATGATGCAACCACCTCGTAAACCACACAAACCATGACGCTTGGAGGATGAACTTCGGCTTCGTTTCGACAAGTTTACCTATTGACGTACCCATTATAATGAAAATGAGCTTCATCGCTAAAGATTGTATATTTTGCTGAGCAAAACGACGACGATTTAAATGGTCTGGTGGCTTCAATTTTTGAATTTGCTGAATTTTGTATAGATGCAAATGAATATCATGAACATGCAAAATGCGTCGTAATGTGGTTCCTGAAATGTTTAGTTCTTGTGAACGATGACTAGTTCATGTGCTTGGTTCATTAAGAACACTTTCACTAACAGCTGTCACTGCACCAGGAGTACAAACTGGATGCACATGTTGATACGGTGTACGACCTTGCACTGAATCAATTTCTTCAAACCGTTCAATAATTTAGCCAATCGCACCCTCAGTAGGGCGTCTATGTTGACCAAAACTCTCTCGTAATTTCACACTCGGTCCAAGCAAATTTTTGAGGGTAGTTTAAGTTCAACCAACACAATAATGTGGGGAAAATGCCAGTGGTTTATAAATAATTTTTGTTAAAAATTTTAAAAGACTGAAAGCTCAAGCAGCACAATTATGTAGCGATCTGAATGGCGGTTTCTTGATGTTAATTTGATCATAATTTGAAATCATTCTGCACATTTGTGTGGGTCCGAAAGACATGTTTTAAAACTGGGCGATTGAAAAATGGATAATCGGTATAAAGGTAAGCTCGAATAATTTTGTAAAAACTTTGTTTTGGTTATTAGTTTTGGATTTAATTTGTAGATTAAACCATTTATTTTGTATTTATATAATAATTCAAATAAATAAATTTGAAATTTATCTGTAAAAGTATTTTGAAAATGCGCTTACCCATTTGTGTATGTCAAGATTTACCAAATATATAAATATTAATTATTTTTTAGCTTTGTACAAAAACGGTGAATGGCAAGTAGGCCAACATGAACTGGAACAAATGTTGTACGAATCGTGTTCGGATTCTGAAGAAGACGTATTACTGGAAACGAATTTAATTCACGAAGAACGTGATTCAGATGATTCCAACGAGGAAGAAATTTTCGGAGATACAGTGAATGCACGAGAAGAAACTGTACTGAATGAATGGCGGGCTGAATATTTTATTATGAAACGGTTGAGGGACAAAAATAACTTTACCCAAACAGTACCATCAATAAAATTTCCAATCAAATATTTCCAACAATATTTTCCCGAACAACATTATGTTGATGCGCCACATTTACAAATATTTGCTTGTAGGGCTGTACATCTTATCCCAGACTGGATATGTATTGGAAACGGGGATATAGATTCGAAGCAATATCAACGGCTTTGTCCAAAAGGTGCTTCACAGTTCTTCGATCGGCATTACACTACGTTGATACAGATGAAACGTCAACTAGCTCACTTAATTTGTATTGGAAAATCCAGCCCATAATTGATTCAGTTCAATGACGAGCAGATGGTACTCTATACTGGTCGCTGTCCTGCTCGTCAATATACGTGAAAAACAAGCCTCGCCCAGTAGGACTGAAACACTTCGTAATTACCACATCCAGTGGTATGGTAATGGACTGCGAATTGTATCAAGGGGAAAAAAACAATCTTGGGGATCGGAGTTTTGGATTGGGCCCGGCGGTAGTACTCCGTTTAATCGACAGTACACCGAAAGGAAGTTTTTTATACTTTGATCGGTAATTTACAACGGTTTCTGCCATTAAAAAGTTTCTAGATATGGGATATCGAGCTACAGGTAGTTGAACTATATACATAACAAATTTATTAAGTCACATAATGAAATGTATATTATATTATTGTTGGAACGATAATGATCAATCGCTTAAAAGGCCTTAAATTTAAAGCCGATAAGCAAATGCAACGAAATGAAACTGAAGAATTTGTTTTTGAAGATGGAATCCACGAACTAACCACCGTAAAATGGAAAAACACTAAAGGCGTAACATCAATATCATCAACCTCCGGGACAAATACGCTCACATCGGTGGATCGATGGATTAAAACGAAAAAAGTATATACCATTTAACTGTACACCATTTTATAGACTTAAGTGTATGGTAAATTTCTGGATGGAATACAGGCCAGATTATTTGGCATGCGGAATTTCTAAATCTTTAACACTTGATCTGCTTGGGATTAAATTAGAGTTAGGTAATGCTTTATGTGTCACCGCTAAGCGGAAACGCAGAGAAAGCTGCGACGAAGACGAACACGAAGAGGATCGCCACGTGAATACGTGTTCACCACTACCATTTACCATCATTGGCCTGTATGGGACAAGCTGACAACTGCTAAATGTTGCCGCTTACAAACGTGCAATAGCCGTACACGTTGTCGATGTGAGAAATGCAACGTATTTTTATGTTCATCTTCGCAAAACAATTGTTTTAAACTTTTTCACACTTTAAAAAAGTAAACCTTTTAATAATTATTTTTACTGGTATGCTTTATAGCATATAGGGTGGGCCAAATACATTTTTTTTAATGCAATAAAACAAAAAGTTGTCAATATTTTGTCAAATTTATTGTTTCATTCTAAAGAACAATCCTTCCGATTAATTATGGAATACTATTTCATTCATATGACTGCCTCGGCTGGTCTTGACGTACCCCATACGATCGGTCCAATTTTTGAGCACATTTTCGATGGTATGCGGCATTATGTTTTCAATGGCAATGCAAATATTGTTCTTGAGAGCATCAATCGTTTCTGGTTTATCGGCGTAACACTCATCTTTGACGGCACCCCAAAAATAATAGTCCAACGGCGCCAAATCACATCAGCGTTTCTACTGATAATTCAATCTTCGAAGACAGTGCGCAAAAGATCAATTGAAACGTGTGCTGTGTAGCACGGAGCACCGTCTTGTTAAAACCAAATGTTGCCTATGTCCTCCTCTTCAAGTGCCGGGAACAAAACTCGTTTATCATGGCGCGGTAGCGCTCACCATTGACAGTAACGTCCTTGAAATGAAAATCCGCACCAAACAGTCACTCGTTGAGGATGCATCGGCTTCTCTACTATCACGTGCGGGTTCTCCGTGCCCCAAATGCGACAATTCTGCTTGTTACATAGCCGCCAAGATGAAAAGGCGCCTCATCCGAAAAGATGATTTTTTTGCCAAAATCGACATCTTCTTCAAGTCGATCGCAAACCCACTCAGCGAACCGAGAACGCAATCGGTGGTCTCTTTGCTTCAATTTCTGAACCAATTGAACTTTATACGGTATCATACCAAGGTCTTTATGCAGAATTCGTCACAATGTTAGTGTGTGAAATGTTCAATTCAGACTCACGCACATTCACGGCTACAACATCAACATTTTCGGGTGTACGCATGGTTGGCTGCTTGGTTCGTGTTGGTCTATTAATTGGCAATCCTGTTTCTTTAAGTTAAATAACGCACATATGGAGCTCCCAGCGCTTCGTTTCTTCCGAAAACCGTACGCAATTTTCGCACACATTCTGCAACATTACCATCATGGTCGAAGTAATGTTTCAATATTTCCCAGCGTTGTTCAAGCGAATACACAACCATTTTAGTTCAGCGGAAGGATAAAACTAACTTTCTGTCAACTCAGAAGTGACATAACCCTTACCACACCCAAAATAATCGCTAGTTCAAAAAAAAGTTAGATGACCCACCCTGTACACTTATTCGAAACGAATACTTCATTGTAAATTCCATCTTTCACGACCGACTGGCGGACAATACTAATCATAAGGAACTATTTGCAAGCGAAGTTGTATGGATATTCCTAAAATGGAAATGCAAATGAACTTGATGCTTTGTTTCGCAAAGTATGTACAAACATTTTACAATCTGTGTCAAATATTGCATCGATCAAAGAAGAACAACATACCGTTGTGAATCTTTCACTACATGTGGCTCTGCAACTAGTTACGTTTGGGACCAAATTTTAACCAACATTTTACCAGCAAAAGTAAAATTTTGCATCTCACCTTTCTATGAAAAGTTCCCCTTTCTCATTGATATTGTTACCATAATGATCATGAGGTAATATTAATCCACATAAGACATTACATAGAGATGCCACTCTACTTCCAACGCATTTAAATGCACTGTGTCCTGGAGCATTTGTGCCAATTAATATTGCATCGGAATTATGCGATAAAAAGCGACGAACCGCCATTGTAATTACTTTTAAAACGAGAACATTTAGTCAAATTTCAATTCACATCGAGCTTCTGATCGTACATTAATGTATGTTGGGCCAGAATATAGGGAAATAGCAAATCGGATTCCAAAATATTGGAATGTATGATTATATTCAGTTAAAAACGGTTTTAATTTGTTGACATCACATTGTATGAAAGCCCGCTATACTCGTACCACGTCGCCACGACGGCCGATGGTGGGTGGAATAAGGGAGTAAATGGTGGTAGGGGTTAATACCAGGGAATATTGATTGAGGACCAAATGTTAAATGGTAAGGGTATTTTCCTGGGGATAATGGGCAAAGGATACTGTCCTATTACGAAATACATAGATGGAACTAAGTAATTGCATGCGTTTTATTTTCAAAGTTTTGGATACTCAGTTTAATTATAAAATCGGTTCGTTATTAAAAACACTGATTACATCAGTAAATAGCAAAATGTGTTTACATTTTGTTAAAGAAAATTCAGGGTTCCGGATCCATCCATCACATGCTACGAATACTTAACCGAAACTAAGATTAACGTTTTTTAGGCAGCAAATTTAAAATAAACTCGTTTTTCGTCATTGCAGGTAGATATTAGATGGACGTAGTAGGACAACTCTTGTTTTCAACTCGTGTCTAAAATTGATTTGCACTTGAAAATTCATCGGTATTTAAGCAAGTTTAGCGAACCCAAAAGTAATAGATACAATTGTACCTTGCCATTGTCGGGCACATAAATTTTAAATAATTTGCCTTCTAAATCTAAAGTTGTTCCAAAAAAAACCAACATAACCGTTCACAATGTTTTTATCAGTAAAATGTCTAAACGAAAAACAGTTTCGAATGAAATTTATGCCAAATAGTAACCCCAAACTTTAACAAAGTTTTCGATAAGATCAAACATTCAAAACATTTTAAATATCAGTGAAACTAGCTTTATTGGATAGAAAATGTTATGCCATTATTGCTTGAATATGATTTCGGCCATGTGACCACCGCGGCTGGCGTAATCTGGAGGTCCAATTTTATTTTCGATCGCTCTTCGCAGCAATTGCGGCCGTATCTCGCTATTATCTCGGTGCCCAATTAACAAAACAGTTACATGCAATTAGTCTTTCATCAAATATCCCGTTGGAACCACATATCAGCAAGATTTATGTCAGCCAATTGGGGTACAAAAAGTTAAAACTCAAGTCTATATACCGTTCACCGTTGACTGTGACATTCCGCCCATCATCGTGTTTGAAGATATATGGACCTATGATTCTGCCGACCCATAAAGCGCACCAAACATTGATTTTCTTAGGATGTAATTACATTACGTACCCATTCAACCAAAAGTGAGGTTCATCGCTGAACAAAATCTTTGGAAAATCAACGTCAATATCAATTTGTGTTTCACCCCATTAGTTGAATCGGCGAGGTGTGCGATGGTCGGGTGGCTTTAATTCTTGCACAAGTTGAATTTTTTAAGCACGTAAACCAAGATCGTTAGATAAAACCTTCCATAAAGTGGATGGACACATCTTCATTTGCTGAGGACGGCGTCGAATTGATTGATTTTAGTCTTTCTCAATGCTTCGCTGTACTGCGTTTATCGCTTGTTCGGCACGCGCTATTTGACATCTTACATATAAGTGGTGCGAAAACGATCCATAGTTAACCGAATTACCCGCTCTGACGGACGATTATGACGACCGTAATTTACAAAGAATTTGGCGAACAGAATCATTATTTTTATCAAAAAATTCAATAATATGCAAGCGTTGCTCTGGCGTGAGAATATTCTTTATGAAATGGCAAATCAACCTAGTGAGAAAGCAAATGGCAACTGTCAAATCGGTTGTCAAACAAAACAGTGTTTCCAACTTAAAGAAGTGAACCTCCAAAAATGCCCTATGCATTTGACGTAACATAGTTTTAGTCGTAAAACAGTTTTCTGTAGCGCCTTTTAGCAGTACAGGAAAAACCCGGAAAAACTGGTACATTACGTCTATGTATACGGTAACGATTTTAGAAAACCTCAATTCTATGTACCAGTGCCCCTAAATATCAGGAACTGCGAATACGTCTATTTACGCACGGTTTTTGTACTTGCAGAATGACGTTCCTCTTAGAATGAAATATATTGTAATCATGGTCATGTTAATGAAACATAAACTTTGTCGAAAGTTGAAAATAGTGATGACACAACATCACATCCCAGGACAACTGACGGATAAATTGAACTCGCTTGACAAAATTCAGTCAAGTACACTAGGAAGTAAAATTCAATTCAGTTCGTCAGAAAATTCAAAAATTTGTTATGAAGATCGAGTACTTTCATGAGGAACTTTGTTAAATTTTAATAAACCAACCCTGAAAACGTCTATTGTTTTTCGTTAGAATTAGTTTCTGTATTAATGGGAGTTTTGGTAAATTTGTCTTATTCAAACTTTGCTTACAGATTTTTTAACAAATGAGTCGATAAAATTCAAGCACGTCGTGAACAAACACCGATATAAAACAATAAATTTTCACGTTACTGAAAATTTGAAAAGCAGAGGCTTCAAGGTTTATTTTGTTCTCAACGTGAATAATATTTATCATGAAAAGTTGTTTATTTATGATGCTGTATAAGATAGAGGAAATTTTTCAGCGGAAAATAAAAGATTTCGCTACTCGCCGCAAGTGGCAGCACTATCACAAAAGATAATATATTTTGTTATATAATTACCAACGGAAATTGTAATTTTTTTCATTTAATAAAACATCCCAGCGGAATAAAATATTAAAAGTGATCCTTAAAATGACAAATTGATTGATCTCCGGTAAATGAAATCTTGAAATTTAACAATGTTTCATCTTTCCGCCATTCTAAAAGAATGACGATGAAATTTGGATAGTAGTATAGATCAGGGATTTTAGAGTTTAAAAATATTTTAAATTTAAAAATGTTTATTAATTTATTTTCGGCTTTTGTTTTCAGATTCGGTCACTAGTGGAAGATTTTGAGATATTGACCAAAAACTGAAAATAACTTATATGGCCGCAGAAAATCAAAAAATTATAGTGAAAATTCTAATCCATCAATTGTCCCCAAATTTTCCTCGTAGTCTCTATATAACCTAAGCTATTAGAAAAACATCCAAAACTATTGGTTACTAGTAGAAGTTTTTGAGATATTGGCTAAAAACTGAAAATAAATTAATAAAAAATTTTAAATTTTCAAAAGGATTGGTTATGAAATGGCCCAGTTTAGTCCAGGTTGCATAGATCCTAGAATTTTGTTCAAAACTTACTTTAAAATCCCTGATCAATTCTACTATCCAAATTTCATCGTCGTTCCATAAGAATGGTGGAAAGACAGAATATTGTTAAATTTCAAAATTTCATTTACCGAGTTCCTTTACTTCGGAGATCATTCAATTTGTCATTTTAAGGATCACTTTTAATATTTTATTCCGCTGGGATGTTTTATTAAATGAAAAAAAGGTACAAAATGAATAAACAATTTCCGTTGGTAATTATATAACAAAATATATTATCTTTTGTGATAGTGCTGCCACTTGCGGCGAGTAGCGAAATCTCTTATTTTCCACTGGAAAATTTTCCTCTATCTTATACAGCATTTATTTATGTTTGTTTTATGATCACCCAGTAAAACCAATGACACAAACCATGCGCTTGGTTCCTATCAGGATAAGGATTTGTTTCATCAATATTTTTTATTATGAATTACTACGTGACACAATAACCGAACAATTTCAATAAAATTGTTTAATATGCTGTTCCTATATTATTTACACTTACAATAGAAAAATAAATAAATAATAGAAAAATTTTTACGGTACTCGAATTTTAGGAAATAATTCACGTGAATTCTTATTTCACTTTTGTATCGTGAAATTCTGCACAAGCGTTGGCTAAATTGGTTTTGTGAAGTTTGTATGACCACTTCGAAAGCCATGTCGATCAAGAAATTCTAAGGTCCTTTTGAAATGTTAATAATGTTGTTGCTTAATTGAATGTAACTCAAATTAACACAATTGTTAGTTTATTTGAAGGTGGTTTTAGGGACTTTATCTTATCCGTTTAATGCTTTTCTTTCTGCTCAACTCGCGTTTGTCTGTCCGTCGACTCGAATTCAATTATCTTATATAATTAAGCAGACATTTTAATAATTCTACCACATTACATTGTAAACATGTACAATGCTGGATCGATTTTATTTTAATGCAAATAAATACAATAATGGCTATCATTCTCATTTCTTCTACCAGCATGCATTTTCTACAATGTACGGTACTCGTACGTTACAATGTGTATATTTACTAAATAATTATTTTATTTTTTGAATTTCCAATATATAGAGCGAAAACAGTAAAAACTCATTTCCATGCACAACCATCTGCGGTTTAATTAACAAACAACCGAATGCAATTATTAAGAATAAAAATTATCAGTTTATGGTCAGATTTTATTAGTAAATTGTATCCCCCCTCTCCTCTCTTGTTACATTATTCAATGTTTTGTATTATATTGAAAATTTGTTTCCCCAATCCCATATTGCGAGTATTAGATCCAAATCCAACCATCCCAAACCCCACACTATACCTCCAGCACACATAATGGAAACAGTTTTATTCAATTTTCCATTTTCTATTCATTAAAAGGATTAAAATCAAATTAAATATGAATAAAAAAAAATTATTTTTTATTTTAATTTAATTGTTTTTCTGTTTGTTACTGTTATTTGGCATTAAAATATTTAGTGCAGAGCAGAGCGTAAAAAACCAAATTATTTTTAAAGAAATTAACGTAAGTTATTTAATCGGTAAATTGGGAAAGATAATTACCCGCAAATGAGACAATTATATTGAAGTAATGAAAGTTGGAGGAGGAGGGTCGTATAATTGGTAATTATGCCGGGAAGCCCAGATGCATTGGCGTTTAAGCAATAAGTAAGCTATAACATTCTTCAAATAAATTGTTTATGCGAAATTGTATCGTCTAGACTAGTCTTTATAATAAAACTTTTATAATTATTGCTTCTCGCAAGAAATTATCGCTAACATTAATCTTTAGCGCCTAAAATGTACAACTTGTTCCACTATTTCAAATTATTGTTTTGTTATTTTATTAGGCAAAAAACTGTTATGCGGAAGTTCAGAAAGCAGCATTGTCTATTGCTAATTTTACGACTACATAATTTTAGATATGACAGTATTTCGGCGAAATCCAATTTAAGCCACTCTTAATTTTTTTGATACGAAAGTAAGGCTTAGGTTTGAACTTGATCTTTTATCAGGTTTTAATTGGGATGTCAATATACGAAATTCAATTAAAGTCAGTAATTTTAAAATAAAATAGTGTCAATAAAAATCAAATTATTTGCTATTAAACAATCGGAAATTTGCTCCTATATGCCTGTACAACTGCTTTATGTAACTCAACTAAGTTATTGTTGCTCCATTAACTCTCTATAGGACTTATAGGACTGTCGCTCGTTAAAACAAATCGATCATTTCCTTCGATTTGTGAATGAGAAAATTATTCTGCTGGAAAATCCAATTCGAGGTTGGTTGATTTTTACCAAAATCTATTACAATTTCATCTAACAGGTCTACGTAATCTTTGGACTTCAATCGAGTCAAAATTTTACACACAGATGTTTTCCCAAAATAGGAAAATGGGGCCCAAATCATTAAGGAGGAGTCTCCAAAGTTTCGGCTCCTTGATACATTCTTATTCGATCTTAAATTATGAAATTAATACTTGAATACACATGAGGTCCGTCTAAATTAAACATCTTGTCGTTCGAGAAGATAACATTTTTTCAAATTGGTCCTATGGACATGTAATTTTTGGCCAAGTTTAATCTATTGCGCTTATGTGCTTGCGTTAAAACTGGTTTAATTAACATTTTGACCCATTTAACACGGTTGTTCTGATACAAAATTTGTTGTAAGCGGCGATCAAGTTTCCGAAACAATTTATGTGGCCGTTGAGAGAAATTTACCGATTTTTCGTTTAAACAATGTGCATTTCGATTGCTAAGTCTAAAGTTTTATTTATTTATGCTTCGTGAACCGTCTACAGTAGAATCTAACAAACCAATTTGTTATTTAATAATTTACATTCAATAGTATGTGCGGCTTTAACTGAATTTCGTGGAGAGTAAAAACTCTACATTTGGCAGGGCTTCCAAGTAAGATTGAAACGAAAGTCTTTTCTTTACAAACGAGGGATACTTTAATTCAGGATTTGTACCGAATATGCATAAGCAAGGCTATATAGAATAGAGAGTTCCTTATAAGAGACTCTACCAATCTCGACCCATTTGGGAATACTGCCAACATCAATTACTTATGACTTTTCCTTTTGAAAGTAGTCGTATACACATACCGATAGCCGTAAATCGTCCTCAACTATTTTCAGTAAGTTTGCCTCTCTTTGATTTAATTTTAATCTTTGCAATCAGCTGTTCTGAAGGTGAAGCACTCACATTTTTTCGCGGTTTGCTTTTCACGCCCTTCATTACGTATTGCCAGCCAAATCAAGGACTACGGCTACGACTTTAGGTCCGATTTACGTAGAACCATTTGCACATTGCATAGCTCCGCCATCCTATGGTGCTGGCGTGAAGGACGGACCGGCCCAAGAGTTGTGCATTCCAAAAGGGGATCATAGTAGTGTTTATTTCCATCACCGATCGTAATTAGATGATGAAAATTCCCTTTTTCCCCGGTACCTCCCGGAACCCGGTACCTCCCACTTCAAACGCCAAAGCTTTAAGCGTTGTGCCGTTTGCTCGGTAAGTTTAGTCTACTCATTATAAAATAAGAATATATTGATAATATTAATATTAAATAATTGATAATATTAAAATGAAACTAAAATAGTTAAATTCGACGCGAAGTTTATAACGAATGCTAGTGGTATATAGGGTAGGCCAAATAATTTTATTTAAAATGCAATAAAACAAAAAGTTCTCAAATTTATTTTTTCATTGTAAAGAACTATCCTTCTGATTAATTATGGAATACTATTTCATTAATATGACTGCCTTGGCTGTCCTTGACGTATCCGACACGGTCGGTCCAATAGTTGAGCACATTTTCGATGGTATGCTGCATTATGTCTTTAATGGCAATGCGAATATTATACTTGTGAGCATCAATCGTTGCCGGTTTATCGGCGTAACACTTATCTTTGACGGCACCCCAAAGATAATAGTTCAACGGCGTCAAATCGCAGCTCCGAGGCGGCCAAATCACATCAGCATTTCTGCTGATAATTCGATCTTCGAAGACTGTGCAGTGCGCAAAGATCAATTGAAATGTGTGCTGTGTAGCACGGAGCGCCGTCTTGTTGAAACCAATTGTTTCCTATGTCCTCCTCTTCAAGTGCCGGGAACAAAAAATCGTTTATCTTGGCGCGGTAGTGCTCACAATTGACAGTAACGGCGGCTCCTTGCTCATTTTCAAAGAAAAATGATCCAATGATGCCACCGGACCAAAATCCACACCAAACAGCCACTCCTTGAGGATGCATCGGCTTCTCTACGATCACGTGCGGGTTCTCCGTGCCCTAAATGCGACAATTCTGCTTGTTTACATAGGTGCCAAGATGAAAATGCGCCTCATTCGCAATGGGTGGTCCCTTTGCTTTAATTCCTGAACCAATTGAAATTTATACGGTGTCATACCATGGTCTTTATGCAGAATTCGTCGCAATGTTGTCCGTGAAATGTTCAATTCTTGAGCACGATGACGAGTTGACGTTCCCGGCGACTCACGCACATTCTCGGCTACAGCATCAACATTTTCGCGTGTGCGCTTGGTTCGTGTTGGTTTATTAATTAGCAAGCCTGTTTCTTTAACTTTATTCACAAAATAACGCACATATTGAGCTCCCGGCGCTTCGTTTCTCCCGAAAACCGCTCGCAATTTTCGCACACATTCTGCAACATTACCATGGTTTTCGAAGTAATGTTTCAATATTTCCCAGCATTGTTCGAGTGAATACACGACCATTTTCGTTCAGCGATAAAACAAAGTTAGATGACCCACCCTGTACAAAAGAATCGCCCTATTACGAAACTAAACCATAATCTTTAATCGGATTTTTTTAAAGCATGAAAAAATTCGATTGCTCTTTTAGATCTCGAAATTAACATTGTTTGTTGAAAAATTTAGTCAAATAAGTATTTTTGTGTCATTAACATATTTTCAATTACTCTGAAACTTATAGACAGTTGAAATAAATATTCATCGGTGTCACCACTATTTTATTTTAGCTAATTAGTAAATGTAAAAGATTTCAAGACAACCCTTGGTTTTTACTACTCCTACAGCCAAAATAACCGAAAATAGCGATTATTTATAAAAATTCATCAACATTAGGCAGGATCTAGTAGCATCTCACTACATCCACCACTCTTAGGTTTATCGGAGATTCCCGGAAACATTCTGATAACTTTACACTTGATTTGTATTAGTATACGACAAATTTGGCAGTTCTAGACGCCCTAAATCCCTAACTTGGACCAAACAAACTTATTTTGCTATAAGACAGGATCTAGCAGCATCTCACTTTATAAGTCACTTAGCAAGCTGGTTTATAGGGGATACCCGAAAAAAAACAGAAAGTTTGACTTTCAATTTGGAGTACTCCGAGGAAAATTTGACCGAAATACCCCAGTTTGAACAAATAAATATGGATTTGTAGCATGTCATTATATACGTCACTTATAGAATGCTGGTTTATAGAAGACTTTCGGAAAAAATCGGAAATTTACACGTTCGGGGCAAATTTGGATTTCCTAAATACTCTAAACACCAAATTTCAACAAAACAAACGAGTTTTTCTACCAGCATCTCATTGTATACTTCACTGAATTATAGGAGATTCCCGGAAAAACTCAGAAAAAATTTACGCTAGATTTGTATTACTCCACGACGGATGGGTGTCTAGAACTGCCAATGTGGTAGTTTCCTGTGTTTTGTTTGAGTATTTCACTGTATGTTTCTTTTTGTTGTGTGGCTATGGATGCGCTAGTGGTGTTTGCGATTGCACGACAGAAGATTTCTTTCGCTATAAAATAAGTACTAACCATGGTTACCATTTTTTTTAGAATTTCTTAGTCCATTGCACATTTTATTGGCAGACAAGTTTCTGCTTTGTGTCCATTAGTAAAATTTTTTGCACATTTAGAGCATTATATGTCACCTGGAAAAGATTTGTTTTGGTGTGCCCGTACCATTGGCAGTTATGACATCTCATTGGATTTGGAATACTCGTATATTCCAAATGTGTATCTCTCAGTTCTTCTACTTCATCAACCTTTTGATATTTTAATTCTTTAACTGTTGCATACTGTATGTACGAGCATTAAATCATGGCTGTATATCACATCTTTGCTGATGTTGAGGAACTTATGTTCTTCTACTTTCAGACGCTGCGTTTCTTTCATTTGTGATGTGATCATTGTTTGACCTTTCTCAATTAAAAAATGTGATACTCCCCAGAAACTATTTTCATTGTCAGATTTTTTAACAACAATGTATTTTTGGTCTTCAAAAAATAACCTTCATTTTTAATTTTCCTTCTATTGGTAGAGGATTGCTATATTCTCTCATGTTCATGAGGGCTTTCAACCGGTTTTGGTTTGTCAATCACATCCTGCCCTGCAGTCGCAGGGATAAAAATAAAATTTAGTACACTAATGTTGGGACACTCTGTAACTATACATACAAATATAATTTACTGTTATACAAAACAAATAAGTTGTTGTTGTTGTTGCATCACCCAACACAATTCACAAAAATTCACTCGTTTTATATTTTTCGTGAATTTTTTTACCAATTTACATAAAACTAAAAACATGGCTCTATTAGTTTAATTCATCTAAATTCAACGTGACTTAAATAGACGCAATAATTTACTCGATTTGTGTGTCACATGTTGCATTTGATATGCATAGTAATTGTATTTATTGCGTAGTGTGGTGGTTAAGATAGATGCGCGGTATGCTGAAGGCCTCGAGATCGATCCCAACCGTAGTGAAAAATTTTAAAATTCAATTTTTTTTTTTGGTGTGGTAATAACCAACCCATAAATGACAAAAAATTATTTTCATACTTTCGTGTAAAAAGTTTATGTTTAATACGTTTGGATTTGATGCATCGCCCCAAAAGGCAAAAAAACTAAATATTTAAAAAAATACGAATGACATAATTTAATTGAAAAGTTCAAAATGGTACTCTACGCTCCATCTCTTAGATAAAATAAACGAATTGTGTCTTAGCTTTGGAAATCGGTCACGTGTTATTTTGAATCGGGGCTTTAAAATAAAATTAAGTTCTAAAATAATTACGAACGAAACGAAAAAGAAAGAAAGATAAAATGGAAAAACAAAATAATTTGAACTTTTTTTTCACCTTTTCGTTTAGTATTCGTACAACTGTGTACGAATACACTTCGTGTTAATAATTTTATTGACTCAATTTTTATGGCACATGTTGCATTTGATTTGCATGAATTGCGATATTAGGTCGCAGTGTGGTAGTTTAGACAGCGGCGTAATATGTAGAAGACTCGAGCTCGATTCCAGGCGTGGCCAAAACTTGGAAAATAAAAATATTTGTTATCCGTTTATTTTTGATGCATTGTCCCAAAAAATTATTGTGTCTTATTTAGCTTAGCTATGGGAATCGAGTGTTATCTTCTTTGGGGCCTTAAACTATTTGTATTGATTTGATTGAACAAAATTTAAACAATTTTTTTTAATTTTCGTAGTTGAGTACAAAAACACTTCGCGTTAATGCACTCAATTTTCCATTTTAATTGCTCGATTTTAACTCAACTCGAGTTTGATTTCTAGTCTTGGCCAAGAATATTACATTTTAAATTTATCAGTTAAAAATAAAATTAACAATTCCAAATATATAAATGGAATAAACAAATCGAGAATAATAATTGAAAACTCGTTTTCATTGATAATAAATAAATTTTGTGTTCCCTCAGTATTGAAGGGCGGACCGTGGTAAACCAGCGAGGCCTTTTAATGGCAATGAAACTAATTTACCAAATCGATTAAGATATTTGAATTGAGACTTGCAACCAAAGTGTTCATCCTGAAATTTAATCGAGTTCATCCGAACGTAAAGAATCATATTTTATCAACCACATAGATTATTGTTTTTTGTTGTTGTTTTCCAATTGGGTTTTTCAGTACGAAGAAGAATAAATTCAATTTTTGCAACCCAAGCAGGACAGGTTGCACTGAAAAAAATCTTCAATCTTATTGAGTGGAGTACGGGATTGACAGCCTCCACGAAGTATTCATAAATGGATAGGGGCGTACTCTGAGCAATATTCTATAGAATGAACGGTTTTGGTACCCAATCCCTTCGTATAGTGAAGCAGAATAGCTAATTAGTCAATCAAAACTATGCAATGGTACTAACAAAAGGAAATAATACTCCAAGTGGTACGCCAATATCAACATTGGTAAATCCACTCTCTTTGGAGACTGGCCCTATAGATTCTGGGAAGGCCATCTATTGCATTATCACGGAATCACAATTCCGTTCCAGAGAAGATCAGATTTACAAAGACAAAGAAAAATAGAAGCAACTCGGTAGCTCACCAAGCCGATGTTTTTTTAACGTTATATCTAGATGTTCTGAACAAACATTACACGAAATAAGTGATGCCGCTGGAAATTTTATTTTGCAAATAGCCAAACCTAGTAAAACAACTATTGACCTAGAAAGGGAGAATATGGATCTCTTGGCGAGACTAGAGCACATGTTGAAATTATTTGCCAAGCTAAGTGAAGAAATTGAGTATCTAGAGTGAGAAAATGAAAACCTCGAAATGAATCGGGAATCAAAAGAAAACTGCGATATAGGAAGCATTGAACTAGACAAACTCACCTATTTCACTGATGAAGATGAATTACAAAGAGAGACGGAGTGGATTCTATAGAAGAAAAAACAGTCTAGGAAGAGTAAGAAAAGAAAAGCTGCACACCTGAGACGGAGCAATTAAATAGTAGGGGACAATCTAGTCCAGATTCAAAAGATGTTCAACCCAAAGCCAATCAACCAAAAGGTGGTAAATCTACCAAGAACATTACACCAAATATGGTGCAACCGCAAGAAAAATCACCCCCACCAATAAATATTGTAGGTGCAACCAGTTACCCAGAAATTCAGTCATTGATGAAATCGGTTACTGAAAAGACTATAAGGTAACAGCGCTAAACAATGACGTTTGGAAAATTAATACTTTTGACTTAGATACTTATAGAACCTTATCTATAAAATTGAATGCTGGGAAGTATATCACTTACGAGAACAAACAGGGTCGACCTATATAAAAGGCATGGCAAGAGGCTTGCATCACATTTGTTCAAGCAAAGTAATAATGGAAAACTTACAAAATGAACGTCTTATAGGGGCCTCTTTCTTTTATGCTGGTGTTTGACAACAAAGAGAATGTTCAAATTTATGAAATAAATCTGGTTTATGAAATAAAAAGAATCCTTCACATGAAGGTGAAAATGAATCCAATGAGGCATTTAATCACACCCAAAGTTAAATAGCCGGGATCCAAGAGGTGTAAAATGCTCAGGTAATCATATTACCCAGCCATGAACATAAGGGAGAGATGTGCCAGCCATACCAAGTCAGATAGATCAAAACCCACAACCAAGCAACATAGGGCAAATAAATTCACTTGCCTAGGTAGTGAAAGGTTTGGGTTCAACCAAACATATGGGCTCCTAAAATCAGCATTGCAGCTATTACAAAGCGGCTGGATGACCAAAGTAATCTGAAAAACATGATACTTGACCAACTGAAGAAAATGCAACTCCTTCAACCCAATGCAACCAAAAATGTTAAGTAAGAACACAACTTTCCAAATAACAATCTGGAATGCGAATGGGATTATGTAACATATTCCAGAAATAGAAATATTTTTAAATTCAGAAAAAATCGGCCATTTTCTTAATATCTGAAAGCCATCTAGTTAAACCTTCGTTTGTTAAAATACGGGGTTATAACTTATATCACTCTATTCATCCAGCGGAAAGAGCAAGAGGTGGTTCGGCATTACTAATAAAAGAAAATATAAAACATCATTAAGAATCAAATATCGAAGAAGAAACCATGCAAGTCACTACTGTAAGGATCCAAATTAAACACAGGCAACTTACTGTCTCTGCAATATATTGTCCTCCTCGTCATAACTTGAAAAGAGAGGACTACCTTAAACTATTTAAATCGTTTGGACGTGATTTTATTATTGGAGACGACTTTAATGCGAAAAACACCTATTGGGGATCTACACTTACGACGTCAAAAGGTAAAGAATTGTTTCAAGCAGGGCAGACATCAAAATGAGAATTTTACTCTCGTGGTTCCCCAACATATACTGGCCCAGTGACGGAACTGAGATACCTGACATAATAGACTTTTATATAGCAAGGGGTTTATCCAAAACTACATTCACATTAAAGACAGTAATTCTGTAGTATCGGATCATTCCCCGGTTATCATGACATTCAGTGAAATGGTAATTCAAAGGAAGACGGAGGAAAAAATCAAACTTCAGATAAGGAATTTCACCAGTTGGAAGATGAATTAGAACAACACAATGAAGGAATTCATTATGCTGCTTTGGTAAGTACCTCCATTCTACAAAATAAAAAGAAGCTTAACACATCCTACCCAATGGAAGTTAGAGAGTTAGTAAGACAAAAACAACGAGCACGTAAAACATTGGCAAATAACTAGAACACCGAAGAACAAAACAATTCTTAACAATTAAGGTAACAGTCTCAAATCTCTTCTTAAAGATGTTGACAATGCATCTATCAACAGATATCAAGTTAGCCTAACCGATGAAAAAAAATTGGCAAGAGGTCCTAAAGAGAAGGCTGATCTGTTTGCGGAGTATCTCGAGGATACCTTCCAACTACTAAAATGAAAGTACAATGTCAATCCGCAAGCTAGATGATTTTGATTTACGCCCAGTAACTCTCAAAGAATTAAAAGAAGAAGTAAAAAGCTCCAGGGTATGACTTGTTTAGTTGTCAAATAATCAAGGCTCTGTCAGCTAAAGGATTTCGTAAGCTTACCCATAATCAATGCCAGCTTTCGGATAAAATATGTTCCGTGGCAATGGAAAGTAGCAGAAGTAATCATGATAGCAAATAATGCACAATAGTCAATGCACAATATGTACAATAGTCTTCTTTAGTTAAAGTATATCTGGGGGGGGGGGGGGGGGGGTAGGGGGGGGGGGGTCAATATATTGACGATACACTATATTCTTTGGTATTAACTATAAATACTTTTAAGGTGACTAGTTCTCAGAGGATTGAAGGTGATAGACTCCGAAGCGAAAAAAGGGATCCATGGCTCATTCATATTTTGGTAAACAAATTGGATAGCGTGACCAAGCAAGCATGGGCAAATGAGATAGCTAAAGTGGATTTCCCTGCGATGCAAAGATTTTTACGATTTTTAAGCAATCGATGTGATTCATGAGATGCGATAGAAGTCAATAAAGTGCCACAATCATTGACCTATACAATCGAGTTAAATCATTCCAATCACCTGCAGAGCCTTTGTGCTTTAAATGCAACCAACTTGTTTCTCTAAGTGTTAATGAGAGACGACAAGTTGTGGACCAATCTGGAAATCTACAAAAATGCAGAGTGTTGCTGGACTCAGGATCTCAAGCGTCATTTACTACCGAGGCGTGTATGCAGCGATTAAAACTTCCGAGGTCAAAAGCAAACATCGCAATATCGGGCTTGGTATCTGAAAACGTCACTACGAGGGGTTCGGCTTGTGTCACACTAAAATCATTGTACTCGACAAAGGATGAGGTACAAATAGATACACTTGTAATCGGACAACTTCCCTATAGACTCCCTAGTTTTGATTCCAAGTTATATATGATTGCAGCTTTTTAAACGATTTGAAACTAGCTGATCCACAATACAACCAAGCTGCACCAATTGATATTTTAATCGGATCGGATAGGTTTTTTTCATATTATTCGAGATGGACGGCGCACCAATTCAAGCAACACTGTAGTGGCTCAGCGAACGCTATTATTATAGCAGGGAATACTAGCGAAAATAGAGTATGGAGAGTGATGGAGTTAATCAAGTACACAGTTGTATATTGAATCTGAGTTTGAGCGTCGACATTGACAGTACGTTAAAGCGTTTCTTCGAGCAAGAAAAAATCCCAAAAGTGCATGTACTAAACCCAGAGGAGGCTGAGTGTGAGAAACACTATAAGTCAACGAATACACGAAATGGCGATGGGAGGTACGTAGTGCAGATTCCCTTTAAGAAATTCGCTGCGCAGCTGGAAAGAAAGCTGCAGGCTAACAGTCTATTAAAAGGTGAATATTGTAAATTTATTAACGAGTTCATAAATTTAGAATACATGCAACCTATCACTGAAGCTGAGCATCAAACTGAGCAGTCCAAATTATTTTATTTACCCCATCATTGTGCATTAAAAGAATCTAGTGAAACGACCAAATTGAGAGTGATATTTGATGGTTTGGCGAAAACTACATCAGGAATCTCGCTCAATGAAACAATGCTAGTAGGTCCAACGATTCAGCCTTCGTTATGGTCAATTTTGATGAGCTTCCGAAATCACAAAATAGCATTGACCGGCAGAAAAGGAGGGAATAGAATGATGTTGCTGAAAAGGACTCGCAATTCCAACGCATACTATGGAGAAGCGAGCCATCAGAAGACCGCAAACATTATAGGCTCAATACTATCACGTTCAGATTGGCCAGTTCAGCCTTTGCGCAATTAGAACCATGCACCAGATAGCCTACGATAATCAACGCGACCATCCAAATATGATGCCGTACATTTTAAACGATTTCTATGTAGATGATTTTGTTTCCGGAGCAGACACAGTCGAAGAAGCTCGCAATCTGAAAGACGAAATAGCTACCGTGCTGCAAACTGATGGATTAAAATTGAGAACGTGGAAGTCCAATTCAGCTAGCATTATGACGACAAAGGTTACTGAGCAAATTTCGATGTTCCAAAATCCACAAGAAACGAGAATATTAGGCCTTCAATGGAGTACAGTTGATGATGTATTCACCTCCAAGTTGAATCTGGAGAAATATTCAAAACCGACGAAACGGCAAATTATTTCGGAGTATTCGAGAGTATCTGATCCCCTTTTGGTGGCTGTCTCCATCAATAATCATAATGAAGATCATTTTCCAGAATCTGTGGTTGATGAAGCTGGGCTGGGACGATGAACAGCGCCAGATAACGTGTCAAAATTATACCAAAAAATTCGAAGTGAACTGAAATTAAATGAAAGTCTACGGATTAAGCGGTATATTTCAAAAGGTGATAAGGTGGAATTACATGGGTTCTCGGATGCAAGCGAAAAGGCGTACAGTGCTGTTGAATATTGTAGAGGGATGAATGCAGATGGTAAGGTGACTCTAATGGCATCCAAAACTAAAGTAGCGCCCATTAAGCAGATATCTCTCCCAAGGCTAGAAATGTGTGGTGCAATTTGCTGACGAAGTTACTAGGTTTGGTGAAGGATACAATGAAGCAGCCAGTAGAATGCTATGCGTGGACAGACTCCACTTAGTTTGGAAGCAAATTAATTAATTTTGTAATTGTTTGAAGTCAGGGTGTTCTTTATTCTAATTTAAAACATGTGAATAACAAAGAAGCTCTGTTCAATCGTGTTCAATACATGATTGATAGCGTTGAAGTAAGTGAGCTGGGAAACCCCCATTAGGACCACCAGCCTTATAAGATGGAAAGGATAATAAGCTCTAGCTTACGACCTCGAATGTAAATTGCAAATGTGCTAAGTCTCCAATCGGGTGAGTTCACGGTAATATTAGAATGAAAGGGATACGGGACGCAGCAACTCGGGAACTGTCTTATTAGAGAAGGTCTGCCTTCAATCAGGAAGTGCCATCAAAGTCCTGAAATCTACGATTTTACACAGTATGTTTACTTCCTATAAGTCTAAAGTACGCAGAAGAAAAATGTTTCAAGTATAATTGCTCAGTGTTGAGGCCCACGCAGCTATAACAATTTGACATTAAAATAAAACTCTGTCCCGGGTATAATATGAGGTACGAGTGACGTGCTGGGTAGAGATTCTATCTACTTGTAGTAAAACAATTACTTCAGAAGAACCACTGACGTGGACTTGAAATTAATCCAAGACGTAGTCTTGCAATTAATTTTTAATTACCATCCTCCCCATGTCGCGTACTCTCCAAGGCATAACCTATCAAATATTATTTGATTTTAGATGTACAGAAAGACACAACAAAATATTAAAGCAATGAACGTTAAAATTCTCGCTAGTCAAAAGAAAAATGACTTTTACATTACGTGATTCGATTAAAAAAAATGTTTCACCCCTCACCATTCGAATATTTTGTTTATCACGATAAATACGCACCACGTCAGGCGAATAGTTAAGTCATCAACGTAATTTTATTGAAATTTCCCTCCCTTCATCATAATTTATCGTTATCACTTTGAATAAAAAAGACAAAAACAAAAACATAAAAAACACTGAAATGAAAAACTGCATTCGATTAGAAAGCGTATGTACTCGTACATTATAAAAGAGGAAAATCGTTCCAGCTGAATTGATCCCCTTAATTTAAAAAAATCAAAAGAACTTTTTTGTTTTGGGTTTTTGTTTTCTGGTACACAACAACAACAACAATAAAAATTTAAATCAACAGGCAAAAAAATGTACTGTGTCGAGAATTTTTTTGTACTCATCATCATTCAATGAGATAAATATTAATTATGTATCGCGGATCAAGATGGTGGCAATGATCGTGCAAAATAATTTATTAATATTAGTTAACATCTGTTTTCATCTAAAAGCTAATTAACGTTTTTTTAAATTTAATTATCATAATTATATTGTCTTAAGTTTTAAATACAAAAATCATAAATCTTTCAATTTAAATTCCCATCATCGATCATGGAATTTAGGTCTACGATCTACATAATAAAATAATTTTTCATGATCATGATCACAAGAACACCCAAACACGTATCTATACATACCGATACCACCATTTAATAAAATTTTGAAAGACTAACGACGTTATGATTGAATGATTTCGATGAAATATTTGATTTGTTATATGCAAGAACAAAAAAAAAATGTTACGGTCACGATCCTCTCTCGATCGAAAATGATGATATTGAAAATTACTATTTTCTGACGGATTTCCGTTACAATAATTCTTATATTATTGATGTATAAGTAATTAATTTTTTTTTTTAAATTGATGAGTTATGCATGAAATTTAATTATACTTATTAATTAATTAATGTAATTTAAGACGTGATCACCGCGATAACAATGTCTTGATCGAGTAGACACCAGACCACCTTTTTTGAACCATTGATCGTTAAAAAGCAATGTTTTATCTTTAATCTCTCTTTTAGCTATATGTTAACACACACCAAATTATACATTGCAAATGACATATACGAGTATAAGGTCAAAGAAACGCCCGTGCGTTGGTAGTCTCAGACAAACCTTGCGAAATTGTTCACAATGCTTTTAAAGAAATTTCTATCAGGAGGAAGGGAGGAGTTGTAATGTAACTCACACTACATGAGAACGTACGGTAGGGGAGAATCTCCGGTTGTGGGGACTCTCCGGTTGTGGGCACTCTTACATAACGATTGACAAAATTCAATTATGGATCTGACTGTTGTCATATACTTGCATTTTGACAGTACGCAGTTTTCGAGCTACGAGTAATATCGAAGTGAACGGACGAGCTTGTTCATTAGCTGCGATTACATTGAAAACAGTTAGTAAAAATCAACGCAATTGAAATTTTCCTATGTATATTCCTAAAAGTGCGATAAATCAAACTGTATAACCTCAAACAGGTGAGTGTTATCGATATGTCCACAATATTTTCGTTGTGATTTGGGATGCCGCATCGATTTTTATCAAAATTATGACGTGCGTAAATAATTATTACGGCCTCAGTATCAACGAGCTGCAAGAATTGGCGTATCAATTCGCAAAGAAACTTGAAATTGAATATCGGCAGGTAAACATTGGTATTACAATTATATATATCGCCACCCTGAGTTCGTTTTACACACCTCGGAACAAACCTCCATGCAGCGCGTGAGAGGCTTTTGTAAATCAAATTTCAAGAAGTTTTTTCAAAACTAAGGACATTTGTTGGATGAACATCACTTCGAAGCAACGAATATCTACAACAAGAATGGAAGCAGCTTTTCGACGGTACCTACAAAAATATGCAAGGTGATTGCCATGAAGGGTATGCGACGTATCGGTAAACTTGAAGCCGTTGAAAGAAAGGTGACGATGATGACAATGGCCTTAACCGTAAGCGCTGCTGGAAACAGTCTGCCACCATTCTTTCTTTTCTCCCAAAAAAATGCAGACCATCTTCTTCGACAAAGTTTTTGATGGAACTGCCGGTTATGCTAATGATTCTAGGTGGATGTATCAGCAAAAGTTTGGGCGCTATATAATATGGTATAAATTTCGCAAAACTTTCCTCTGTGGTGTTGCAAAATCTTCCCCTTTGGAGCCATTGATATCATCGTCGCCAATGGAGTATATATTGTTTCTTTTTCGCCACTTCGTTTTATGAAATGGAGATTCGTCATGTTACTGAGCTTGTCTGTAAAACTCTTGATTTGGCATTGACACCCAAAGTCATTAAATCCGTCTTTAGAGCATCCAGAATTCATCCATATGACCCAGACATCTCCTGTGACGTTGATTTTATTAAGGAGCAGCATCAAATCGTGTTCTTTGGGACAGATGTTGCACTTGAAGTGGAAGTTGTCACCACACCAAAACCTTCTACATCTATAGCGTCTTCAACGAGCTGCAGCAACGAGCAACAAGCAGCTCCACCAAAAGCCTTCAAATTGTTATCGTAAACCGATGCAAAGCACCATGCTTACTTCTCCAGTAAACTTTGCTGCTATAAAGGAGGAAGTCGCTAAGTGATCAGCCGTCTCCCATCTGTAGAAGAGTAAAAAAGAAGGAACTGCGTCTATCTATTCGTCGGCCAAACACTGTAAAAAAACTCTTCACCATCTGATGATCATATCGACTTCTGCACTATCTGTTTGAAGCTCATGCCATCGAAGTTGGTCGCTGCAAATTGCATCAAGTGCAACATATGCGAATATTGTGTTTCTGACTTAGAAGATGAGGAAGACGATAAAAAGTTTATAAAAGGCTTTTTTGTTATTTTTGCCACTCAAGGTCTTTAAAATTAATGAACCTCGAAATTCTTTCAAATTTGGTGCGTTTTCCTTCAACTATACCCATTTTCAGCGAATTTTCGGAGAGTGCTCACAACCGGTTACGATTTTTTTTGTAAAAAAAGATGACTTCACAAAATTCGTCGTACAATTTTTATAGTTGACGGAATCAAAGTAATTATTTTAACAAACAGTCTACTAAGGCCTCCAGCTTTTCATATCTCCGCATAATATGGACTTATGGGTTAAAACAAAAACTGTGCCCACATCCGGATACTCTCCCCTAATAATTTGTAAGGTTGGTTAGTCTTCGGTAAATGATATAACAAAGCACTGCTATTTCACAGTTGACTGGAAATCCTGATGTGGTGATGTCATTGTAAGAAATTTGTAATAGTTTTAAAATTAACCTTTTAAATTCACAAACGCATTTGAAAATTATGAAAATATTCAGTTAGTTTTGCTTCAAAAACCAAAATTCTTATTTCCGCCATTAAATTTAACTGGTTTTTGGACAAAATTTTGCCCCCGTCAGCTATCCAGCTCTTCTCAAGTAAAACGAAAAATTTTAATTCAATATAGCGGAGTAAGCGACGAACCTCTAAACTATATTTCACCACCAAGGCTTACATACATATATTCTGTTAATTTTGCTTCAAAAATCAAAATTCTTATTTCCGCCATTAAATTTAACTGGTTTTTGGTCAAAATTTTGCCCACGTCAGCTATCCAGTTCTTCTCGACATTGACTCACAAACAAATTAAAACAAACAACTAGAACCAAAAATTTCAGTTCAATATAGCGGAGTAAGCGATGAACCTCTAAAATATATTTTCACCACACAGGCTTACATAAATATATTCTGTTAATTTTGCTTCAAAAATCAAAATTCTTATTTCCGCCATTAAATTTAACTGGTTTTTGGACAAAAATTTGCCCCCGACAGCTATCCAGCTCTTCTCGACATTGACTCACAAACAAATTAAAACAAACAACTAAAACCAAAAATTTCAATTCAATATAGCGGAGTAAGCGACGAACCTCAAAAATATATTTTCACCACCCAGGCTTACATAAATATATTCTCTTAGTTTTACTTCAAAAATCAAAATTCTTATTTCCGCCAATAAATTTAACTGGTTTTTGGACGAAATTTTGCCCCCGTCAGCTATCCAGCTCTTCTCGACAATGATTCACAAAAATTTAAAAACGAACAAGTAAAACGAAAAATTTCAATTCAATATAGCGGAGTAAGCGACGAACCTTTAAAATATATTTTCACCACCCAGGCAAAGCCACAACTACCTAACTTTCTTATTATCGATATGAGGCCAAAAGCTCTCTATTATAATAACCACAAATGGGTGGCAGTAGATGGTGGTGGATTAAAGTGAATGTTCACAAACATATAATTGTTTTTCAATACCTCATATCTGACATTTTTGTGAAAATGAGCTTTTGAAAACAAAGGCTGAGACAAAATTAGACGCACGATTACAAATAATTAAAATAAATTGATAAAATAAGAAAAAATTAAATCAAATCGAAGTCCATCAAAGTAGAGGAAACATATAGAATGACTACAAGGTTTTTCTAATTTCTTGAAAAATTCAGTTTTGTTTGATAGGAGTTATTGTCACAAAGCGGTCGATATGTTATAATGAACTAATTAGTTAAACTTTAAAACTGATCGAGAACTCTTGGCCTCATTGGATTGGAAGGTTGAAGGTATAGAATCTTCTTGTTTTTATGAAACTAGAATAAAAATGTTTGGCACTAACCAATGAATCAGATTTATTAATCATCAGCTTTTGACAACTAGGGCACTCTAACGAGGTTAGCGATAAAAGAGCACAATATTTATTAATTAGCCTTCAAATTTGAAATATAGAGTAATTACTGTCACGAATTCTACCCTACACATGTATAACACTTCGTAGCTCAGTGGTTAAGGGGTCCATATTTTTGATAGATTGCAACGTCGTATGTGAAGAAAATTGACGAGTCTGTTCCAGGCGAACAGGTTGAGGTGAAGGTAGTATTACAAATTAAGAAGTAAAAAGTGAACAGTGCGAAAAGTAAAAGTGAACAGTAATAGTGACTAAACTGTGAAAAAGTGAAATAATGATTTGTTCAAAATGCTGTAGGTATTTGTGTAAATCAAATTTGTATCTTAAATACTGTTTGTTTTAGTAGCAAAATCCAATACAATTACGTATCTGACTCCCGAAATTTGTAACATTTGGTGTCAGATGTGGGGGTTTTGGAAATACCAGCAATGGTTGAAAACATAAACACTTATACATCCCAGCAGTTGAAGGCAAGCTGCAGAAACTCAGGCTTTCAATGGCAGGCAATAAAACCGAGCTGCTTTTTAAACTGTGGTGAAAAAATGTCCAGCCTTCAAAGTGGAAGTATAAAATGAGGGAACAGAAGCGATGGATTAAACTGAAACAACCATTTTATTAGAGTCGTTCACTCTTGAATAACAAAACCTTTCTTTGGACCTGGGAGATATGCTGAAGGCAAATTCGCTTCTACTGAAAAGAATAAACGCTATTTTTAATGCCAAATTAATAAAGCAAGCTGTAAAAACAGAAATACAAGCCGTAGTAAAGTGCGGAACTGAAACAGTTACTGGTGAACCAAATCGGCCAATTTGCTGAACAAAAAGCAAAGCACTCAATTGCAAGAATTAATAAAGGAGTAAGGTGGTCAATTTGCTGGGCTACATAAAGAACAAAGCACCCAATTGGAAGAACTATGAATAAAGTAAAGTGACCAGCTTGCTGATACTTTAATCAGCAAAACGCGCTGAATGAAAAAACTCGGCCAAATCCTGCATGCCCAAGGTTATCAAATTAAAGAGCTTAGAGAAAGAATAAAGTCCAGTAAGAAAAAGTAGACAGCTCAAAAAAAATTAAAAATAAATCAGACAGGTGCTTGAAAATAAAATTAAGCAAGCGGAGGTACGCTTTGAAACAAATACGTCGCGAAAAATTGGAAAGGTTAAAGCTAACCGTTTTCAACAGAATCAGTTGCCGGAACACAAGCCACATTCCATGGCCAGATATAATTTGATATATATTTTTGGTGCAATTCTAACCGGAAGTAGAGCACAATTTTTGGGATGTATGCGGGAGCACCTAATCGCACCTATTTTAACTCTTCGTGCGAAAACTACAGATGCCTTGCAAACTTTATCCGCTAAAGAATGGACCTACGAGTATGAGCGGGCCATGACTGTGTTTAAATAAAGATATGGACAGCCATACGTCAGTGAACTATGCAAGATACAACTCCGAAGCAATCGTCTACCACGCGGAGCCTGCAAGAAATAGATGCAACAAAATTGACAAGCTGCACAAGCTGGATTTGAAGGGATATTTTACAAATGAAGGAACTAATAAAAGAAGAGATCAGGAACCAAGGTCAGCTTTTCGAGGTAACAAAAGAAACCCATTATTTTCCCAATGATGCCAATGCCATACCAGCTATTACGTGAGGAATTGTTATCAGCCAATTCCACAGCACCCAACGAAAGCTGACTTACAAAGCAAGAAAGTCAGAGAAATAAGACAGCTTGACGAGGCGAGATGAGAAAACACTTGTCTCACTTAACGAGTATTATTCCGCAAAACTAAGTTACCTAAGTTAGTTTTGAGAGGCATAAGCTGGCAGAAGGTAGAAAAACACCGTTAAAATCACACAACTTGGGGCGGATTACAAAAGTATCGCTATTATTAGCTTATTGGCAAAGCGTCAATGCATTTTTACTTTCGATGTTGGTGCTTTAAAATCGATTGTTCGTCCTGATATGGTAGATTTGGAAACAGGTGAATCTTTGATGCTGAAGGAATGCTGGCACAGCTGAAGGAATCAACTATCACACAGCTGAAGGAGTCAACTATATTTTCAACTGCCAGGCGAAACAATGGGGCTTATCCTAAACTATAAGCAGAAGAAGATAATTCACTCGCTACAATATGATAAGTAATGGTTTGGCCTGCGCCAAGGAATGCTAGACAACCAGAAGTTTCCAGAAGCATTATTATTCTACGATACCGACAATTAGTGCAAAACTTCGCAGGCGAACTCGAAGTCTTCATTTCCATACCGAAGTCAACCATTTGAATGGAACACAGAGTATCAAAAATCCTGAAGATACAACGATGAAATTAACTAGCGCTCCTATTTTGCGTACCTGCGGGCCAGTGGAAGATTACTGTTGAATACAGATGCTATAGCTATACACACGTCACATATTATCGTCGACCTCTTTTTAAAGCAGAGAACAAGTATTGGATACCACGCAGATAACTGTTGGCTGCCATGTACAGCGTAAGACATTTTCACAATTAACAGAATAAGCAAGAGTTTGTTCTTTCAACTACACATGCGGCTCTCAAATAGTTGACTACACGTTCAAGAATGAACACCGAAGTGGTATGTTGCACAACAATGCAGATAGATTAATAAGAAGGCTTTGTGCAGTTAAGCAATGCGTAAGGTATGAATTAAAGAGCTAGTCCACGGCACGAATCCAGATTAAATCAGATCGTGGATGAGATGAGGAACATTTTGGAGAAGACCGACAGTAAAATATGGCTGGTATAAGGTAGACGATCGCCTACAGAGACAATAATAAACAGTTAATTGTGCTACCATCCTATTGAATATACGAGGAAGCAATATCACAAAGACCAGCGATAGAATGAGCACAAGATGTGTCCTAAGAACGGATAGCAAGGATTTGGTTTGGGGGCTATATAATTCGAAAGAAGAAAAGGGATATTACCGACCCTATTAAATCATCACACGAATTATCAATGTTGCATATCGGATTTAACTAGGCCCAGAACAAAAAAGAAAATGGTTTTTGGTGTAAATAAAATTTGTAACTTAATCAATGTTTGTTTTATTTGCAAAATCCAGTACGAATCCGAATCGAACGGCCAAAATTCGTAAATACTTTAAACGACAAGCTTATAATTTGTATGTTCATATTTTAAAATTAATTCCACACATTTAAGGCAATTCATTATTTACACGCTGCTTACATAAAGTGTGAATAAAACATAAATTTACTAAAATACACAAGTATGTGATTGCGTGTACAAATATCATTTCATATAATAAAATAAATAGTAGTGGGTCTTTAGTAAAAACGACTTTCGTAAAAAACACAGAGCCGTAAATAAAACCATATGACAATTCGATAAAATATAGCCCGAGAATAACCAAACAACCACTCGTCACCCAATTCTGTGTACACATACCTAACGTACGAGTATATATAAAATAAATACGTGGTAGAGTATCTAGGTATATAGGCAAATAAACTAGTAACCGTTTACACCAAAGTACAAACAACCATAAAAATATTTATATTTTTCCACATAATATTCCCGACTTTCAGTAAACATCAAGCGGGAGTGATACTCATATGGACTGTGTGGAAAACTGGCCCCATTCCACATACGAAAATTTCTCGTGGCTTGCGTTTTGTTGTAAAAATTTGAAAAACCGTCCAAACATAACATTGGAAAATTATTATTACCATTACAACGATTTTCGTTATTTTAACTGTCGGAAGGAAAAGATTTTTTTTTGTTTTGATATTTTTTGATAAATTATCCATGAAAAACTTTTTCCCCCCTTACGAAACTAGTACACTAACTACTACACTAACATATCAAAATGAAAATACTATTACGTACTACCATTTTAGAGAAATAATATTTTTCGTAGGAAAATTATGATTTGGTTTTTTCACATCTGCTCAATTTCATTACATTATGGGGCTATTAGTAACCGGGGTCAACTGGATTTTAACTCTAGGATATATCAGACAATGTAAAACCATTGAATCGAATTTAGGATTGATTTATCTGCTTGAGATGGTAAAACGTACTTAAGTAAAGTAAAGTAAAGCAAGTAAATGTTCAACAACAATCCTTCAAAATAATCGGATTGGTTTAGTTTTAATCTAACTTCTAGGGATAAGCTAAACTATTTGGTTATCTTTGCATCACCACACATAAAACAATGTGTTATGTTACAAATTTGTGTTCTAACAAACAGTTACAGCGGATTGGATTGAAATAATGCTTCAACTCTCACTTACAGAAAATCGTTTTAATAATAAAGGGTGATTTTTTTGTGGTTAGGATTTTCATGCATTAGTATTTGACAGATCACGCGGGATTTCAGACAAGGTGTCAAAGAGAAAGATGCTCAGTATGCTTTGACATTTCATAATGAATAGACTTACTAACGAGCAACGCTTGCAAATAATTGAATTATATTACAAAAATCAGTGTTCGGTTCGAAAAGTGTTTCGCGATTTACGTCCGATTTATGGTCTACATAATCGACCAAGTGAGCAAACAATTAATGCGATTGTGACCAAGTTTCGCACTCAGTTTACTTTATTGGACATTAAACCAACCACACGAATGCGTACAGTGCGTACAGAAGAGAATATTGCGTCTGTTTCTGAGAGTGTTGCTGAAGACCGTGAAATGTCGATTCGTCGCCGTTCGCAGCAATTGGGTTTGTGTTATTCGACGACATGGAAGATTTTACGCAAAGATCTTGGTGTAAAACCGTATAAAATACAGCTCCTGCAAGAACTGAAGCCGAACGATCTGCCACAACGTCGAATTTTCAGTGAATGGGGCCTAGAAAAGTTGGCAGAAAATCCGCTTTTTTATCGACAAATTTTGTTCAGCGATGAGGCTCATTTCTGGTTGAATGGCTACGTAAATAAGCAAAATTGCCGCATTTGGAGTGAAGAGCAACCAGAAGCCGTTCAAGAACTGCCCATGCATCCCGAAAAATGCACTGTTTGGTGTGGTTTGTACGCTGGTGGAATCATTGGACCGTATTTTTTCAAAGATGCTGTTGGACGCAACGTTACGGTGAATGGCGATCGCTATCGTTCGATGCTAACAAACTTTTTGTTGCCAAAAATGGAAGAACTGAACTTAGTTGACATGTGGTTTCAACAAGATGGCGCTACATGCCACACAGCTCGCGATTCTATGGCCATTTTGAGGGAAAACTTCGGAGAACAATTCATCTCAAGAAATGGCCCGGTAAGTTGGGCACCAAGATCATGCGATTTGACGCCTTTAGACTATTTTTTGTGGGGCTACGTCAAGTCTAAAGTCTACAGAAATAAGCCAGCAACTATTCCAGTTTTGGAAGACAACATTTCCGAAGAAATTCGGGCTATTCCGGCCGAAATGCTCGAAAAAGTTGCCCAAAATTGGACTTTCCGAATGGACCACCTAAGACGCAGCCGCGGTCAACATTTAAATGAAATTATCTTCAAAAAGTAAATGTCATGGACCAATCTAACGTTTCAAATAAAGAACCGATGAGATTTTGCAAATTTTATGCGTTTTTTTTAAAAAAAAAGTTCTCAAGCTCTTAAAAAATCACTCGTTAGAAAATCACGAGAAATGAGACATCAGTAAATCACCACAATGTATTCGTTGCTAAGTTTTGCACTTTTGTATATTTATTTACTTATTTATTTATTTATTTATTTGTACATGTATTACAATTTTGATTAGAAGTTGCACCGCATTTTGAGCTTAAAGCTCATTTATAATGTGATGCAAACTCTATAAAAGTTTCCAGTAAGTCGTGCAAAAAGCCATATCATATATTTTATCTGCATCTGGCCGATGAAATCACAACTTTAAAAGATTAATTATCCTTAATTACTTTTGGATGGACCTTCATTAACATTATTTTGACTTCGGTGGGCAGCAACCACAACTCCAAATTAAGATTATTCTGCGATCCGCTTGATACCTCCTGGCCATTTTTGATAACTTGTCATTATGGTACAACTCAAAAATCAAACAAGCTGTACCCCGAATAACTTTAAAAATAATATGTTATGGACATTGTGCTTTGAAAAAAGTACTAACACATTTGAAATTTTGGATTATTCTGGATGATAGCTAAATGTTACTTTTACATCGAGGTATGCGGTTACCAAGATGTTGGATGTTTGGTTTCGAACTAATGAAACCTTGAATTCTTTTAATTAAAAAATTCGATCGACTCGTCAGGCTGCAATGCCCAAACTACAAAAATATTGATATACCATACTTTGAACTTTCATACCAAGTATAATCACAATGCCTTAGCGAATTATTTTGATTCGCTACGCAATTGTAAACCCCTTATGGTGGATTTACATATTCGACGATTTTTCGGCACAGTTTTTACACATTCATACATGAATTGACACAACAATTTAAAAAAATACAGATAATTTTAAAAAATTTTCGCTGTGCCGAAAATTCGGTGAAGAAGTCGTTTCTGATTGTTTAAATGTGACATGTGATGTTCGGAGCTGAAAAATCGTTGGATAAGTAAAGCCACAATTAAGCTCGAAACCGAACAAGAGCGACAACGAATCAATCAAAAATATTGCCACGATATCGCTGTAGCTATAAAAATAAGAGCGTGTGGTGATAAAAAACCACCACAAACATAATCACGGCATATTTTATCTATGTCAAAATGGATTCTAAAAGGTAACATATACTCGAATAATAAAAATTTCAAAATTATAAAAAATTTGTTTTTTTATGTTTCTGACACATGATGTTGGGGCGTTACCACCTTAAATATATAGAAAAACAGTTGGCAACAATGTCTCGCCGGCGATGAAAATAGAAATAGACTCTTAATGTATTTTAACGAAAAATGGTCGTCGCCAGCGTCGATGGTTGTGTTTGAATTGTATTTTCGTTTTCGGTGTTTTGTAATACTACTGTGGTTAAAAAGTAGTAAGACTTTTTCATTTAAATCGCGCGCGGAAAACCATTCGTCGAAATATTTTCTATTCTATTTTTTCTATGTTGGTATGACTGTCAGTGACATCTGTGCCAAATGTCATATCAAAATATTCATTAGTGTTTAGTATACGCTTGTCTTTCTGAAGTACAAAAAGTGCATTCGGCGACGCTTGTGAAACAATGCTTTCCCACTATCAGGATGTTATGAAACGTATTATAACTGGCGATGAGTCTTGGGTCTATGCTTACGACTCTGAAACAGATGATCAATCGGCCGAATATCGTGCCAAAGGTGAGCCGAAGCCGAAAAAACCACGTCAAAGCAACTCAAAAATCAAGGTGATGTTGTCAGTTTTCTTCAATTATCGAGGTGTGGTGCCCTCCGAATTCCTTCTGACCGGCCAAACTGTCAACAAGCAATACTAATTGAGTGTTATGCGTCGTTTGCGCTATCCGTAAAAAGAGGCCAGAATTATGGGTCGACAACTCTTGGTTTTTGCACCACGATAATGCACCTTCTCATACTGCATTGGTTTTACGTGATTTTTTCGCCAAAAATTCCACTCATATCAATCCGCAACCACCGTGTTCGCCTGATTTAGCTCCGTGTGACTTTTGGCTGTTCAGCAAACTGAAACGACCGCTCCGGGGATACTGCCTTGAGTCAATTGAAAACATTAAACGTGAATTGCGACGCGCATTGGAGGCTATTCCAGAAATTGACTTTAACAACTGTTTCGAGGATTGGAAAAAACGTTGGCACAAGTGTATTGAGGCCGGGGGGGGGGGATTACTTTGAGGGGGAAGAAATATATTTGGTGAAATAAATAAAGAATTTTAAAATTATGAACAGAGTCTTACTATTTTTTGCCAACAGTATTAAGTGAAGAGAAACCAAGTCGTTCGAGAGTGCGTCGAATGTCGCAACTATAAAGCAGAGGCCCAAAATTAAGTAATTAGCCATCTACTAAAACCTATAATTATAAGTTTCAAAGCATTCATTAATACGGTTATGCATGGGACCATAAAGATTGCTAGTGATCCTGGCCACAGAGTGACAATGACAGAATCTTATATTGCCGTCTTAGTATACCTAAACCGTTTAAGTTAATAAATATTTTATTTCACCTTTTACTTCACCTCTTTCAAACCTAAAACATATGAGGAAATATTAAATTAGTTTTCAATCGAAGCAGTTCTCAATTCTAAGCTTTTAGTAACTCTTAACTATTTCCTTTCAGCACTTTGGTCCAATTATGGTGTGAATTTTATAGTGCCATAAAATTTTTTCGCAGCTAGATAGCTCCGTTGTTTTTAAAATGTGATTAGACTTGGTAACAACATAGGTTAGAACAGCGTAATTATGTTCAATTGATAAACGTAAATAGGATATTAGAATTGGAAAGAATTCAACTCCAGTTTTAAAGTATTATGAAGGTTTCAAAAAAGAGATTATATATTTAGTGCCCTATTTTATAGAAATGACGGATCGATTTACAACGGTAAATGGTGGAATTGGGTATTTGATTCGCGTTCACTTTCGGAATAGGCAATCACAAAGATAGAAATGACCTACTTATCATAATTTGCGTTTAGGTTCTTGAGTAAGAGATACAAATTTAATAATAATTGTGAATTTATGCAAAACGGAAATTTACGAACTCGATAAATCTAGGTCGAAAGACATGTGAAACATGAAATCAAATTTGATCTTAAAACATATTGCAAAAAATTTTTATGTGTACACAAAAGTCTACTTGTCCTTCCCGAAAAAATATTATATATCAAAACCACAAAGGAATAATATAACCTTGCTTCCTTGTCAACACATCCTAGAAACAAAGGCAAAAATTCTGCCAATTGCACTAACAACAATAACATTGTGTGGAAACCTTTCTTACATCGCTCAAAACCACAAATAACCTATCGTAATTTACGATACGATAATCAAAAAATTTCACCTGGATTGAATTGCCTCTGCGTATCTGCGTACTCGTATAGTCTCAATTTTAAAAAAACCGGAAATCCTTCCAATTTTTATTTTATTATTGCCAAGAAATTACCAAAATATTCATTTCTCTTTTACGTATAGCATCAATCATATTAAATTTCATTTTTGATTGATATTTGATTATAATTATATGAGTTGAACCTTCGCTAAGTAAGGCAGAATTACACGTTCTACCTATATACCTACCTTTTGTCATTTTATCGAATCAATAATGTATAGAATATTAGAATGCCTTAGCACAATAAATAAAATTCGGAATTATTAAAAACAGTAATATCAAATATCAAAATCTAAAAACAGTTCCTCCTTCTTTAGACACCCTTTCAAAAATGTTCGTTGTTGTTGTTGTTGTCGGTCCTATACCAAACCTCTAATAGTTATTTATTCTAAACTGGTCGTGTTTACACACAAAACACACTTTTTATTTTTATCAAGTATAATAATAACCCTAAATTACCCACTTGAGATTAAAAAATATGACGAAACAACAACAGCAACAATAACATTGACTACAACTTAAGGAAATTTAAGAATGATGTCGTCGCTTTTTGATTTTCATTCTCAAAATAACCAAAAATTAACATGCGACATTCTCCTACTCAGTATATAGAACCAAAAAAAAGGATCAAATGGATGTGTGCGCACACGGTAATAGAGTTACATGTTTGTGCTGTTTTAATGATGGCTTTAAAGTGAAAGGATGTTGTAATTGCCTTTAAGTGGGTACATGTTTGTTTACTTATCGTTTGTTTTGTTGTTGTATAAAAATGGATTTATGTTACGATTGTCTAATTAAAAGATGTCTGCATACGCAACCGTTCAAATATAGAAAAGGATTTACAGACAAAAACTATTAAATTGCCTTAAGTGGGTGAACATTTTGAAAATATCACCTGGTTTATGGATGAAGAGTGCACGAATTTTTTATTGTGGGAATTATAGTTATATTTGTGACCGCTATGTGCCGTTTGGTATACATATTCCTAGTCAGAGTTCATGGCATAACAGAAATTTGAATGTAATACGAGGGTTGACGGAAATGTTACTGATGCCAACCTGAAGATGGCAGCACTCGCCAACAAAAGTGGGGGAGCATGTTTGCGCATGCGTTAAAAAGTACTCACAGAAATAGCAGTTATTTCGGACAGGGTCGAGTATCGAGCTATCATTACATATTTATTTTTGTAAGGTAATACGCCTGCCCACGCAAATCAAAGACGAGTTGGACGCTGTGTACGGGAACTCCGCGCTATCATTTTTCACAGTAAAATTATAGACACCTGTATTTAAACGTTACCGTACCAGCTTGTATGACGATGAACGTTCTGGATGTAACTCGATGTAATTCGCGAAAAAAAAATCAGATTGGAAGCATACAAAAAATACAAGATTGTTATTGACTACGAACAGTAAAATTTCGTCACCATCTCTGAAATCTATGCAATTCCGAACATCTCTAACACGATCGCGAATCTAGGGAACTATAAGTTCTTTACCACAATCTTACATCGGGATTACTCCAGATCAAATTGAAAGTGTCTGATATACCAAAGTGTCCTTTCTCAATCATGATTGAGAAGTATGCATTTTTCAGATTTCCCTTTGGTGTTAAAAATGCACCTGCTGGCTTCCAGAGGAAGATAGACGACGCTTAAAAACAGTTTATTGACAAAATTATTATTATTATTATTATTTTTGGAGGACAAACCGAGGAAGAACACCAATCATCACTGAAGTAATGTTATCTATACTTGAAAAGCCAATCTACGGATCAATTTGGACAAAAGAAACTCTCCTAGATCATAGCTGTTCTCTAGAATCTAAAAAAATACCAGAGAATATGAACATCCTAAAATCGTTTCTCGGATTGGCATCATACTACAGGCGTGTCATTAAGAACTTCTCGAAGATAGTGAAGCCTTACAAGAAGCGAAAACGGCCAAATTAAGGCAAGCCAATCGAAGGAAGTAAAAATCAGTTTGGACCAAAATCAGATTCGAGAATTTCAACAGAATTAAGAAGTGCTATCATCATCGGAAATACTGGTATTTGCTGATTTCAACAACCCAATCAACCTGGCTACGTACGCTCCGGACACGGCAATATGAACCAGAGGAAAATTATTCGGTTAATGAAAAAGAACTGTTGGCGACAATTTGGGCCACGGGCTAAATTACGTAATTTAAATTACGTGTATGGTGCAAAGAAAATTAAAATCCTTACGGATCATCAGCCACTCACATTCGCCCTCAGCAACATAAATAACAACGCAAAATTTTAGAGGTGAAAGGCACGCTTGGAAGAGTTAGAACTTGTTTACATACCTGTCTACACAAATAAAAGTGCTGATGCCCTATCAAGATTTGAACTGGAAGCAACTACATTATGTGAGTGCTAAAGAGGACTCCACACACCTGATACCATACTGCGATGTACCAATCTATTTATTTATTAACGCATTAAAAAATCAAATCATATTTAAAAATTTACGAAGAACCGCACCCATCATACCACAAACACTATATTATCCTACCAGAGCTAAACAAAAAAAATCTATGCAGAAACCTACGAGAAAAGTTAAACCAGAATATGCTCAACGGATAGAAAATTACTTGAAATTCCTACAAATTCGACAAGAAGTTTTTAAAAAACACTTTTCCAGTTACCGACAATGAAGAAAACAAATTTGCAGTTATAAAGGAAGAACACAAAATGGTTCACCGAAATATGTGGAAAATAGGAAACAGATTTTGGAAAAATGTAATTTCTTTGGAATGGCCTGTCTAGTAAAAAATATACGTAAACCTGCAACATCAGTAGGTATGGTAGACGTCCAAATCATGTACAAACCCATCACGATGTATCAAGTGGAAATACTCCACGTTGAAATAAAGGAAATTAAGAATGAGATGTTTATTTCGTGTGTGGACAAATTTTCAAAATTTGTGAATTTTTTTCGAATCAAATCTAATTCTGGACAAACTAATTACAGCACTGATAATTTCACCGTGCCTAAAGTACTACCTAACACCAACACAATGAAGCAATCTAAATGGGACTGTTGAGTGAGTTCACTCTACGGTAATCGAGATTTTTAGATGCCTGCAGGATGAACACAAGGAATTGACAATGAAGGAATTGATCATTATAGCGGTAGACCGCTTCAATAATATTCTATACACTGAATCATCCAACAGAAAGCCAGTGATGTATATCCATAAAGCCCAGAATAAACACGAAAAGAAGTGATGACTAGCAACCAAGGAAGAACTCATCCCATTTGTTGAACTTTTGACTCACGGAACGTTTATCTTTGAAGGGCGCAGAGTTACAATTTTATTATAAAGGGAAACATGTTTGTTCAACAATATTTACCGATTGAACAAACACGGGCATTCGACACGCGCATCCGTTGTAATTACCTCGACATCAAGAATGTCAAATATGCAAATATTTTGTTAAACTTAATTCTTTGGTGCTTTTGCTTAGCATAAATTTTAGGATAAGCAAACACATGTTACGACAATTACTTTAGTTTTTATTTTATAGTAAACTTGCTGTATTTATTTTGGGAATACCTTGTCAGCAACGCCCTGAATACTCGGCTTCATTTGGCAAAAGTTTGGCGGCAAAGAAATCTCATTTGTTGAGTGATCAATTGGAATTTTGCCGTTTCCAATGTCCAAAAGTTGTTTGGAAAATGTTTGGGCAGAGGCTTCTTTCAACAAATGCACATGCATGTTCGTTGAGAGAGTAATTTTTTCATCTCGGTTCCATAAATAAGATGCTTTGAGGCATGCGTTTAGCTCATCAACGGGTGTTGATCGAGGTATCACGGGTAAGGTTTGGCGAAAATCACTTGCAAGAAGTATAAATGCACCTCCCATTGGTTGGTTTTTACCTCAGATATCTCGCAAAGTCCGGTCAAGCACCTCAAGTGATTTTTTATGGGCCATGGTACATTCATCCCAAATGATAATTTTGCACGCTTTAAGGACTACGGACGCTCCTGAATTTTTGCTGATGTTACAGGTTGGTGTTTTGGTCTGGTTCAAATTTAGGGGTAGCTTGGATGCCGAGTGTGCTGTTCTCCCACCATCGAGTAGCGTTGACGCAATTCCCGATGATGTTACTGCGAGTGCTATTCCATTCTGCATTCGAACCGACGTCAGTATTAAATTGATCAAAAATGTTTTCCGGTGCCGACAGGAGCATCAAGAAAAAAAATCCCGCAATTTCCATTGTCTACACGTTGCTTGACTTTGTCGTAGGCATAGTTTTGATCAGCAACTAATGGTTTTGTGTGTGTTTCCACGAAATGACGTTGCTGGTTAACATCGTAATGCTGTTCTCGCACCAGATCTCTGTCTTGTACATCACTGCAGTCCCGTGTGGATGCCGGCATACCAAGTTGATTGAGTACTTTGTTGTTAATTGATATGCATAAATCCTCATTTCTACTCCTACGTGCATGCCGCAGAATGGGTTCACTTAGACTTTCACGATGCTTTTCCCAGAGTTCCTGTGGATTCGATGGTGCGCATGTTGTTCAAATGATCGCAAACAAAGTTACCGTTGTATTCCAATAATTGTCATTTTCAAGAAATCCAAGCTTGATACATGCTTCTCTATACGTTTGGCATTCTACGCCATCGATGGTTTTCAATGCAACGAATGATGTTGGACCTCTGACTGTATGCAATAACAATCTTAAATAATTACATTCAGCGTTGGTTGAAAGTACTGTATATACACGTCCTAAAGCATCTGACGAACCAGCATTCTCTAGAACAATTGCAGCTCGCTTTCTTCTCATGAACTTTTTTGTCGATGTGTTCCAAGTGTAGTATTTGGGCACTTCGTGATACAGCAATGTTTTAGCGAAGTCATCAGACGCAAGCAATTGGAAAAAGGCAGTTAGTGTTGTGTTGGGTGGTTGCTTGCTCTATTTTGTGTATTTTGAACTGTGAAGCAGATACGCTAGCCATTTTCTAAGTGAACAGCGAGATGTTGAACAGTTGGATAGCGTTCGTGGATGTTGAATGCAAATATTCTCCAAACTGATTCATTGCTGCTTATGTAGCGTCCCATCTAGAATTGAGTGACTTCATCGCCTTGGTTTGCTAGTCCTAATACTGCCATGCCACTGCATTTGTGGACGTATTTGCAAATGTATTTTATTGACTTCACTAAATTGCAAGACTCACCATTAATGTGGGCATCAAACATTTTTGAAAGCAGCGGTGAATACGGTCGATATCAACATCTACATCTCACATTCTGATTGTGGTTGTGTATCCATCATTATCGGTGTTCCTTCTCCTTAACATATGATATCCATCACCTCCAGTTTGAGTTTCATTGATCAGCTCACGTAGATATCGCTTTGTACACTTGCCATCCTTCATGCATGGTGAATTTGTATTAAGTGCACCGCATGGTCCATGGATCATATTTTTCTTGATTGTTT